>JAWHQI010000119.1:4815000-6015000 GCA_033032865.1 Dactylorhiza incarnata | reverse complement strand
CCATGTTTCATATAATGAGGGATTACATTTTATGAAACTGTGTTTGCAGACCCATTGTGACCTGACATTGGCTTACACTTAGCCATGATAATCTGCAAGACAATACTAGAAAAGCATATCAAATACAAAAGCAATTCAATCTTAGTTTAAGGGTGACTTCTCACAAATCAAGGTAATTGTGAATGCAATTTCCAACAATCTCCCCCTATTTGTAGAAGTCAGAACCATGTACACTAAGTTGAATTACAGCAGTTAAAGAATAAATATGCTATACTACACAAAGATATAGAAATGAAAAAGTAAAGAACATCAAAACATCAAATATATATATATATATATCTAAATTTGAATTGTTCAGAAGACTTGATGTTCACTAAATCATAATGAAAACAAAATATGTCTTGTCAGCATCATCATCATCATCCTTCAAGATCTCCTTTTCCTCTTTTCTTCTTGTCTGGAGAAAAAGGCATGAGGCTTGGGATGGTAAAACGGAGGAGGTTCCGGAGCATCAGCATTATTATAACCAAACGCTCTGAAATGAATCCTTCGCTTCCTTTGAGCTGTCTCATGTTTTTCCCATTCTTGAGAGCTGTAGCATTCAGATCTGTTCATCTTACCTTCATGAACTAACTTGTAGGTTTCAAGAATAATGTCTTTTGAGACGGGGCTCCAGATTTCTGGATAACTTTTCTCAACCTTAGCTTTGCACTGACCTGTAAAGCTAGAACTAGGAACTGATCGACTGGCAGAAGAACCTTCACCAAAATTTTTTTTTCCTTTGGTCCCAGCCCTATCTGATTGTTCTTCAACAAAAGGAGCCTTCCCAAGTAGTTCTTCTGGCCTTGGAGAAAACTGAGGAACAGGAATATCTGGATCAATTGCCAACTCAGGAAAAATCTGATTATGAAGCCACGTTGCTGTTTTGAATGAATAAGCATTAATATCAGCAACTTGCTTCAACATCCTGGAAGAGAACTGCTCAAACTGAGAATTCCATGAGCTTTGAAGAGCAGAAACGGAGAGCTTTCAATCAAATCTGTCATTTTAGCTACTATATTTTCCTCCCCCTTTCTGACTTCTACAGAGAGGGTTTGGAGAGTATCATCTTTGAACTTTCCGACTTCATCAACAATTCTGAATGTATTGGCTTCAGCCTTGTCAGACACTGATTCTTGAAGCTTTGTCAGTATAACAGTCTGAGTCAACACTGTGCCTACACCTTCAGTTGCATGATCAATTTGCTTGCTCCCTAGGCTCATCAAATCAGAGAGATTTTCATAATTGGATTTTATCTTAGCTAACTCTCTGCCTAGTTCACTTTCAACTGAGGCAATTTTCCTGTGAACAGCCGTCAAAGAGTTTTCAAACTGTGCACTCTGCTTCTTGAGCAGTGCTTCAATCTTTCCTAGAAGAGAATCTTCTGCACAACCTAGCTCATCTGGAGCATTCTTGGTTGTGTCAAACTCTGACTCCCCCTCAACATGTACTAGGGGAGGTGACAATTCATGAACTGACATGACATCATCATCATCTATGTTAAAAACAAAATCAGCACTAGACCCTGCCTGTTAGCCACTGGGACTGTGCTCTTCAGATACTGGAAGGGATTCTGTTGGAGCTGATGAGGATTTACCTTTGGCTTTTGAACGGATTGGCAGCTTGGCACGACCTGAAGCTTTAGAGCGAGTTCGAGAGGAAAGTGGCAATGATCTTACCAAGGGTGCTTGATCTTCAGAAGAAGGAGCTGGAGTTTCTGCTTCTCTTGCAACTGCAGATTTAAGAGTCTCCCCCTCAGAAGGAGCACCAGCCATTTCCGGCTTCTTGATACGAATGTCCCATCTCTGCAAGGAGCTGACATCTATCTTCTTAAGGTGATGGATAACTGTACCTTTGGACATGTTGAAAATAGCAGGGTTAAACTGATTTAGAAACAGTGAGATGATCCGGGCAAAGTTAGGAGTGTTTATGCAAGCTTTGATATTTGAGAATAAGATTGAGGCCCAATCTCTCTTCTTTCCAGTAACAATGCCAATCATCAACAGAAACATCTCTTCAGACACATGTCCTTGAGAGCCTGTCTTGCAGAAAAGTGCCTTTGAGATAATGTCCAGCAGGAGCTTCCCTACAGCATTCAACTTATTCCTCTTAACTGTAGAGAAATCTGAATCAAGACCACAGAACCTTGTTGTAGTCAACCAATCAGTGTCAACTAGCTCTTCTTCAGCTTCCACTTCAGACAACTGCAAATATTTAGCGAGAGTCTCTGGAGAGACTTTGATTTTTATACCCTTAACGAAGGAGATCAACATACTTCCTTCCTTGATTGGCTTCACATTGATGAAGAATTCTTCAACCTCTTCAAACAGTATCCGGCAAGGATGCTCGAGAACGAAGGTGAGACCAGCGGCATCAAGCATACAAAACAGAGTATGGAACTCATCGGATAAACTTGCAAGACCTAACCGAATTACCTCGTTGCCGACTCCGATTTTCGGATGAGGAGAGGGAGCCATTGCAGCAAGATGGAGGGAGGAATGTTGAACGAAGAAAGCTGAAGCACGAGGAGCCACCGAGAACCACCGCAGCACTGAGACCGGTCGCAGACGATCGTCGCTCGAGAGGGAGACGAAAGGTCGAGGAGGTCTCGGGAGATGACTCGCGTGAACATCAAGTTTTCCGATTTCGTATATATATATATTTTTGATTTTACGGAAATTCAAAAATTATAAAAGGGAAATAGCGCGTACCTGACGGTTGGATTTCAAAAAAAATAATAACCTATGTCACGAGACATCGGTTATGTCTCGAGAACTCAGGAGCTATTTTCTTCATTGATGTCTCGAGAGATACACCGTGTCTCGAGACATCACCTTATCTCGAAATTTTCTTCTTGTCTCGAGAAATCCTGCCAGGTCCCGAGACATGACTTGTCATTAGAAAACTTCCTGTCGCCAAGGTTTGATTGACTTGACCATTACTCCATGTTGAGCATTCCAAGTTCCGTCTTGAAGAAAGAGAACTTGGTCTCATCCAGTGGCTTCGTGAAGATGTCTGCAACTTGCTTATCCGTGGGGACATAACTCAGATTTATGTCACCCTTCTCCACATGCTCCCGGATAAAGTGATATCGTAGCTCGATGTGCTTTGTCCGACTGTGAGAGACTGGATTATTTGCGATAGCAATTGCACTGGAAGAGTCGCAAAACATAGGAATGTCTTTGAGCTTCATGTTGTAGTCTTGAAGTTGATTTCTTATCCAGAGAAGTTGTGCGCAACAACTGCCAGCAGAAATGTATTCCGACTCGGCGGTTGATATTGCAACACAATTCTGCTTCTTGCTACTCCAGGAAATAAGTCTCCTTCCGAGGAATTGACACGTCCCAGAAGTGCTTTTCCTGTCGTCTTTGCTACCTGCAAAGTCTGGGGGTTGTTCAACGTATACTTCCTCTTTAATGTCTCCGTTTAGGAACGCGGATTTGACATCCATTTGATATACGGTGAAACCCTTGAAAGCAGCATAAGCAAGGAAGAGTCTGATCGCTTCGAGCCTTGCTACTGGGCGTATGTCTGATCGAAGTCGATGCCTTCCTCTTGTCTGTACCCTTTAGCTACAAGTCTGGCTTTGTTCTTTATGATTGTTCCTTCTTCATCCAGCTTGTTTCTATACACCCACTTTGTTCCAATGACATTTTTGTCTTTTGGTTTTGGAACAAGTGTCCATACTCTACATCGTTTGAACTGATTCAATTCTTCTTCCATAGCAATTATCCAGGATGGATCTTCATTTGCCTCTTGGAATTTCTTTGGTTCGACCTGCGAAAGAAAACTTAAATGCATATTTTCGTTAATGGTACCTCGTCTTGTTCTTATCCCGTCATGAGGATCTCCTATGATTTGATCAACTGGATGATCCCTCATGTGTCGTAGCCCGAGGTTTCTTGCATGATTTGGACCAATAGGAGTTTCTTCTGCTGTTGGAGTATCTTCCTCCACTTGGAGTGGCTCTTCATCAGGATGATCTTCTTCATAGATTGTTATTGGGGGAATCTTGATGAAGTGTTGAGAATTTTCTTCAACTGGCTGATCCAAGCTTAAGTCCTGCAGCTTTGAACCGGTGTCTACAGAAGAAATGCTAGAGGAGCTGCTTTGAAGCATGCTCGTCTCATCAAATACAACATTAATAGATTCTTCTACCACCAGGGTTTTCTTATTAAAAATACGATAAGCTTTACTATGGCTACTATAGCCTACGAAAATGCCTTCAAAACTCTTTTCACTAAACTTAGTTTTGTAATGCTTTCCATTGTTTAGCACAAAGCATTTACTACCAAAGATTCGAAAATAAGAAATGGTCGGTTTCTTGCCTTTTAGAAGTTCATAAGGAGTCTTTTCATGGTTTTTGTTTATGAGTGCTCTGTTTTGCACATGGCATGCAGTATTGACAGCTTCAGCCCAGAAATATTCAGGTAGTGAAGAGTCACTCAACATGGTTCTGCAAGCCTCAATAAGTGTTCTATTCTTTCTCTCAGCTACTCCATTTTGTTGTGGAGTTCGAGGAGAGGAAAACTCATGAAAGATACCGAGGCTTTCACAGAATTCTGTCATGGCTCCAGATTCAAATTCTGTACCATGGTCACTTCTGATTTTGACCACTGAACAGTTAAATTCATTCTGGACCTGCCTGACAAAACTAGTGAAAGTGTCAAAGGTATCTGACTTATGTTTCAGAAAGAATACCCAGGCAAAACGAGAGTAGTCATCTACAATAACCAATGTGTAGGATTTTCCTCCTAAACTTCTAATTTGCAAAGGACCAAACAAATCCATATGAAGTAGGTATAAACACCTGGTTGAATCTTTGCCAATAATGCTCTTAAAGGTAGCTCTTGTTTGCTTGCCTTTTACACATGCATGACAAGGTCTATCTTTAATGCACTTAACATCTGGTGCATCTCGCACTAAGTTTTGAGAAAACAATTTATTAATAGTTTTGAGATTTATGTGTGCTAATCTCTTGTGCCATTGGTCAACAAGAGATGCACTATCTTTTGCCAAACGACATACTGGTGTAGAAGATGATATACAAAGAAAATTTAAACAAAATATGTTTCTACAGCGAATGCCTGATAAAATCGTTTCATGATTTTCAGCCGACTTTATCAAACACTTATCTTTATGAAAATCAACAATGTATCCTTTATCACAAAGTTGACTTATGCTTATCAGATTATGTTGTAATCCTTCCACATAAGCTACATCGGAAAAAGATACATTTCCATTAGAAATCATACCATAGCCTTTAGTTATTCCTCTGTCTGAACCGCCAAAAATATCTTTTGGACCGTTCGCAACTGGAATGTAGTTTTGCAAAAGGCTTCTTGTCCCGGTCATATGCCGAGAGCATCCACTGTCCAAGTACCAGATTGGATTTTTATTGGCCTTTGGACATACCTGCAAAAAATAAATTATTTCGCCTTAGGAGCCCAAACAGATTTGGGTCCTTGGTCCCGTGTCAGTTGAGCACCACGATAAATGTTAACATTGCGAGTGGTATGCCTTGCAACGTTCACTTGTGGTCTCCTAGTATACATTGTATTAAACCAACAATCAACGGCAAAGTGACCAATTTTACCGCAGCACCAGCAGTCGAATCTGTTGTACCTTCTCTTTACACTCTCCTGCTTAACTTTTTGAACGTTAGCTCTTGCAGGAGCAGCCCTTTTTGATGAGGATGCCTCATGGGGGAAACACACACAAGGTGGTATTGTCTTCTTCGGCTTTGGTGCAACAGCATTCACTTTTGGTGCTTTCTTAGCACTCGGACCATGAACAAATGGACCGTACCCTTTCCGATTAATCTCTTGATAGGGTGCTTGAAAAACACTATCACCAAAGTTTCGGGGAGGAGCCCATTCCTTATGATCATTCACAGGTGAAAAAGGAATTGGTCGTGTGAAATGACCATAGGAACTCTCCATATCATAAGCATTCGTAGGGAATATGACTTTCTTGAATGCTACAGGCTCTTGATGAGCTTTCCCTTTTTCTTTGGTAGTAGCTTTCTTAGCAACCAGACCATTCTTCTTAGCAATTGTATTTTTTGAAGAATTGCTAGTACTAGTTTCATGCCCTATACCGCTTCCTTTTGCCTTAGTGGTAAAAGTACCAATAATTGGCAGAACAGTTTTAGGTTGAGAGAATGCTTCAACCAACTTCTTCTCAGCCGCAAGCTGTTCCTCCAAGACTTTTATCGAATTATCTCTCAAGGCAAGAGTCTCTTCCGAGCTTTTGATCTTGTCTTTCAAGGCTTGGACTTCCTCTTTGAGAGAAGAAAGTTCTTCAACTTCTTTTCTCAAGTTAGATTCCACCTCCTTGAGAGCCATGATCTCCTTACCCTGAGTTTTGACAACCTTTCGGCACTTGTCAAAGCTTTGGAGCATTTTGGTATATTGAGACATGAGCTCAGATTCATCGTCTGAGAGGTTATCCTTTTGTTCAGCCGAAGCATAATCAGAATCAGATAGGATAGTGTGATCATTTACCTTTCCGGTGTACGGGGGTGCTTCTTCATCATCAGACATAGCCATCAGACCGAAGTAAGCTTCTTCTTCATCACTCGACTCATCGGAGTCACTGTCGCTCAGAGTTTTGGCTTTCTTAGCGACGAAGCTTCTATCTGATTTCTTCTTTCCATGAGTGGATTTCTTGTCTTCTTTTCTTCCACCTTCTTTCTTCTTATAGGGACACTCAGCAATCATGTGCCCTGGCTTATTACAACAATAGCAAATAATGTCAGAAGAAATGTGTTTGTTCTGTTTGGATTTATACCTGTCATTATTGCTTGAGCCCTTCCTGTGATATTCGCCATCACGATGAGAATATTTATGATCCGAGGAAGACGGCTTGTTGTTCATGTGCCTCCGCTTGTTCAGCAGTTTCTTAAACTGATGGGAGATTAAAGAGAACTCCCCATCAGACAGTTCGGAACAGGAGGAGCTGGCTTCCGATTCTTCTTCAATATCAGATTCCTTTTCTCTGATCGGTATCACTGCTTTGCTCTTCTTTGAATTCTTTGCCTTCAAAGCTAAGGTTCTTTCTTTGCTTGAAGCTCGATTTACATCCTCTTCAGACTTTCAGATGTTCATTTGTAATTCAAGAGACAACAGCTTCCCGAACAGATTTTGAGGTTCTAGACTTGGCAGTTTTCCAAACTCTCTTATGGCAACAATTTTGCTATCCCAGTCTTTCGTTAGGGAACGCAAGAATTTGTCATTTAGTTCACCGTTTGTGAACTCCCTGTCGTAGTTCCTCAAACCATTGACTATCTTGAAGAATCTTTCGTACGCATCAGAAATGCACTCCTTCTTATTCTGCTTGAACGCCTCGTACTCTTGATTAAGTAGAGATCTTCTATCTTCTCTTACCTCGTCAGTACCTTCCATTAGAACAATTAAGGATGTCCACATCTCTTTGGCTGATTTGCAGTGGATTAAGTTTTGCAACATGGAATCGTCCACTGCACTTGCAATTATGTTTTTAGCCTTCTTGTCAAGAGCAACAAGAGCTATCTCATCCTTAGTCAAATCCATCATTTTCTTAGGTATCTGAACAGTAGGATTTGTTGACGAAGCAGTCATTGACACATGGGGACCTTCTTCCACGACTTGGAAGATTCTGGGATCTGCAGCTTCCATATAAAAACGGACTCTTTCCTTCCACATAGGAAAGTTGGCCTTAGTGCAGATGGGCAATTTTAGAGAGGATTCCTTGACTCTATCCATGGCTTGCTAGCAACTAGAAGGATGGATCATGTTCAAGGTGTTAACCTAGCAACGAACAGCGACCCTCTGATACCAATTGAAGTATCTAGTTGCCTACCTAAATCACCTAGAGGGGGGTGAATAGGTGATCTCTACGTCTTTTGCGGAATTAAAAATAAACGTAAAGCACAGCACACAAAATTAATCACAGCCACAGATAACACCAGGAATTTATAGTGGTTCCCCGTACTTGGGTACTCCACTGCCGGCCTCGCCAATCTAGCACCACAGCTAGACTTGACTACTCACTAAATCTCGGATCAAGAGCGATCCTACAGTCTCGGAGTCAAACTCCTACAAACTCAGAGAGAACCTCTCTTACAACTCGGAGAAAACTTCTCCTACAACTCGGAGAACAACCTCTCCTACAACTCGGAGATAACAACTCCTACAACTCGGAGATAACAACTCCTACAATAGATTGAAAAGGGTTTGAACAATACTAAACCAGATCTGAATAACAGAGGCGTTTTCTTCCTTCTTCTTGAATGGCTTTTGAGAACGATGAGGAAGAACAACGATCCTTCAAATCTGTCTTTGGCAATCCGAAACGATCTGATAGAGATTGTAGAACCTGAGTATGGATCAATCGAACCCTTCTTGAAAGAAATCGGCAACTCCAATGAGTAGAACGATCTCCAATCGTAGGCGACGGCGAGCGGCGCTTTTCACGTTTCTTTTGATCGGGAGAGAGATTAGGTCATGAACGATTCGTAAAAACTTCTTTTTAAATAACCCAAGAGCAACTCTATATATGGAGAGGAGCGATTTAGGTTAAATCGGTCTTAAACGTACTCAAAATAGCCGTTAGAAACGAAGAGGGGCGATCACGATCCGTCAGAACAGAGAAAACGAAATTAGAAATTTACGGACAGATGTCTCGAGACATGAGGGATCTCTCGAGACATAAGGGATCTCTCGAGACATGAAACGGAGAGAGCAGGAAAGAGATGTCTCGAGAACTAAATGATCTCTCGAGACATTACAAAAATTTCAGACTTAAGATCTCTCGAGACAAACACGATCTCTCGAGACATGTCTGATCTCTCGAGACATATCCTTAGGAAAAATTTTTTTTCACAAAAATTTCTTTTCTTCTCTTGAACACATGCAGCAGCCGCACTCCAAAGACTTCAATAGTCTTGAAAAAGAAGTGTACCCCAATAGTGAGATCACACATGAGTCATCACCATGTTTCATATAATGAGGGATTACATTTTATGAAACTGTGTTTGCAGACCCATTGTGACCTGACATTGGCTTACACTTAGCCATGATAATCTGCAAGACAATACTAGAAAAGCATATCAAATACAAAAGCAATTCAATCTTAGTTTAAGGGTGACTTCTCACAAATCAAGGTAATTGTGAATGCAATTTCCAACACTTTCAAATGAACTTAATCATGTTTAAGTTATTTTATTTTCTTACTTCATATGGCTATACCGTCTCTTCATGAGTTTATTCATACTATGGCATATACCTATTATTTCATGAACTTCAATCATTTCCATCAAAGTGCTTCCGCTTACTCTTCATTTCTACATCCTATATCTTTTCCCTTAAGAACTACTCCTTTATCTCATATTACCTTTTGCTAATACCAAAAGGGGGAGAATTATAGGTATATTCAAGAAATCTCAAATATATTACACCTAAATATTCCACCTAACCAATACATCATTTCAACTTACTTTAACATTTAGGGAGAGCATACATTTAGGGGGAGCATACATTTAGGGGGAGCATTCATTTAGGGGGAGCTTTCATCTAAGGGGAGATTATTTATTTTAAGAGAAATATATCATGTTATTTCTGTGCACACACCAAATATTAAAATCAACAATCTAAATAGACATGATTTCTTTTTATACGGATTTGTTATTATCAAAAGGGGGAGATTGTTGGAGCATGCATTTCGCACTCCTCCGGTTTGATAATAACAAAGTCCCATTTGTATTTGATTCTATTTTTATTAATGGTGTGCAGGTAACATGTATGAGATGTTCACATTTCTGCTGGAGCTAAATTTGAATGTAGGAGAATTTCACTGTCGGAAAATTCCGACAGCTGATGTCGCCCAGGCGACAGCAGAGAAGTTACAACTACTTCCCTCCACGGCAGCACGACGAAAGGCAGTTTTGAGCTGTCGGAAATCCGACAGCGATGTCGCCCAGGAGACAGCTCGGAGGTTTCAACAACTGCCCACGACACCACCACGACCGGCAGTTTTGCGCTGTCAGAATTCCGACATCGATGTCGCCCAGGCGACAGCTCGGCGGTTACAGCAACTGCCCGCACGACGGCACTCCAGCGGCAGTTTAGCGCTGTCGGAAAATTCCGACAGTCGATATCGCCCAGGCGACAATGATTTTTTATAAATTGACTCCTTGTGTTCATGCATTCTATTTATTGAGAATTCCAAGTTCCTTCCTGAGTGCATACGAACCAGAGAGCTCCAGAACCTCTTCAACTCCCATTTGTGCAAAGAAGGATTGAAGATTGAAGACGAGATCGGGCGCGCTTCTACATCAACGATCATCTCGAGGCTTCAACCATCCTTTCAGAGATCTGAAATTCTAGGGAGTTGTTCTTTTCATATTGTATTTTCATTTACACACATTTCATTTTGTATTGGTAGAGAAATCGTCGTCTTGCGTGCGGCGTCTAAGTCCTTGCGTGGCTTAAGGGAAAATCGCTTCCTTGTGCGGAGCGTCCAAGTCCTTGCGTGGCTTGGTGGGAAATCGTGGCCTTGTGTGCTACGTCTAGATCTTGGGAAGATCTAGTGGATAGGCTTGGGATTGGTCTTTGGAGAGACAAGTGTTAGCCTTCCGATCCTTGGGAGAAGGATTGGTAAACCAAAATTATTGTATTTTTTATTATCATAATTGTGTCTTGATCTTAAGCATTGTTAAGATCATTTTTTTTATTTTATGCAAATTTCATGATAAATATAATTATGCTCTTTTCACTAATTGCAAATTTGTTTGCTTAAATCTTTATCTTAGAAATTTGTGTTTGGTTTAATACAAAAATTGCATTGGTTTAAAATTATTTATAAGTAACTTTTTAGAAAAGAAAAATCTGTTTAAAAATTATTAAGTAAAAATTTATATTTTTAAACACACCCTTATTCACCCACCCTCTAAGGGCGTCACATGATCGAACACAACCCTAGGCTAGGTATCTGAAAATTGCTATATGCAGACTACTAAGATTTCTCCTTCTCATCCAAGCTCACATGGTCTTAAGCTCTTCCTATGGTTTTGTCATGACCTAGTCATGACAAAACCACCTTAGGGGTCTAGTTGTTTGGGGGATGTTACAAATCCCAATACATAAAAATAAAAAATTCGTCCTCGAAATTCAGGTTAAGCCTGTGGGGTTTCTACTATAAGGAAGTAAATGTAACATCCCAGGAAAATTAAATTATACCTGTCGTAAAGAGCTCCAGATACTTTTGCTGCATCAGGTCTAGTGGTTCCCAGGTATGCTCCTCTTGCCCATGATTCCTCCATAGGACCTTGACCAGCGGAACCTTCTTGCGCCGCAAGACTCGTAACTCCGTGTCGTTTATCCAAACCGACTCCAGCTGAACCGATCGATCAGTAGCTACTGGCCCCTCAGAAGTGGATATCAGCTGCTCTGGCCGTAGTAGAGCCCTCCTAAGCGAGGAGATGTGGAAAACGTCGTGCAGTCCCTCTAACTCTGGTGGTAGCTCTCTGTAAGCCAGGGGACCGATCCGCTCCAGGATCCTGTAAGGCCCGATGTATCTCGGACTGAGCTTCTTCCGCCCGCGAACCCGCGAGACACCATGTATCAGACGTATCTTCAAGAAGACCCGATCTCCCACCTGGAACTCTACCATACGATGACGCGTATCATAATACTTGGCCTGCCTGCTCTGGGCCTCTAGCATCGTATCTCGAATCAGCCTCACCTGAGCCTCCGTATGCTCCACGAACTCTGAGCCAAGTGCCTTGGGATCCTCATCCTGAATCCAAGTCAATGGTGTCCTGCACCTCCGTCCGTATAAAGCCTCGTACGGTGCCCAGCCTATGCTATCCTGGTGACTGTTGTTGTATGAGAACTCGACTAATGGTAACAGTCTCTCCCATGGCTCCCGGCGATCCAAAATGCAAAGGCGTAGAAGATCCTCAAGGGTCCGGTTGGTACGCTCCGTTTGCCAGTCTGTCTGGGGGTGGAAATCCGTACTAAAAGTCAACTATGTGCCTAGGTAGGCCTGCACTGCTCTCCACTCGCTCGACGTAAATCGTCCATCTCGATCCGACACGATCGTCCTCGACACACCATGATATCGAAAAAACTGCTCTACGAACCTCCGTACCAAAACACTGACGGGATCATCCTTCCTGACTGGAATGAACCTGACCACCTTCGTCAATCTGTCGACGATCCCCCAAATCGAGTCATTTCCCGCACGAGATCGGGGAAGACCGTGTATAAACTCCATAGCGATGTCGTCAAACTTCCACTCCGGTATCGGGAGCGGCTGTAATAATCCGGCTGGGTTCCAGCACTCCGCCTTCACGAGTTGGCAAGACTCGCAGTGGGTCATAAATTAGGTGATGACTTTTTTCATACCCGGCCAGTACATAGTCCTCTTCAGATCCGCTGTCATCTTGGTGATACTCGGGTGCATGGAATATCTACTATAATGAGCCTCTGTCATAATGTCCTCCCGAATCTGGCTCCCTGCCGGTATATACACTCGGCCTCTAAAACTCAACAGGCCGTCCTTCAACGAATAGTCTCCAGCTGAGCCTACCTCCAAGACTCTGAAAATCGGCTCTAGCTTGGCATCCTACCTCTGCCCATCCCTGATGCGGTCTCGAATGTCGTAAGTGGTACTCACCGCCGCTAAATACTACTCGTATAGTTCCGGATCATCCTCGGATACTAAGGAGATCTGCATGTCCTCGAACATTCGTACTAGCTCCATGGCCATCAGTTTGGGCTCCGCTCCTGACGTGGTAGCTCTCCTGCTCAGAGCATCCGCTACTACGTTCGCCTTCCCTGGGTGGTAATGCATCGTGTACTGATAATCTGATAAGAACTCCACCCATCTCCTCTGCCAGATGTTCAACTCCTTCTGCGTATCTACGTACTTCAGATTCTTGTGATTTGAGAATATGTCGCAGTAGACATCGTAGAGATAGTTTCGCCAAATCTTGAGAGCGAACACAACTGCTCCCATCTCCAAGTCATGCACCGGGTAATTTCGCTCGTGATTCTTCAACTGGCGGGAGGCGTATGGTATCACGTGTCCGTTCTGCATCTGAATGGCACCCATCCCCTGATAAGACACATCCATGTACACCTGAAATCCTTCCCTCCCCGGCGGAAGGGCAAGGATGGGGGCCGTAGTAAGTCGACCCTTCAGCTCCTGGAAGGACGCCTCACACTGCGGCGTCCATGTAAAAGCAGTATCCTTTTTCGTCAGGGATGTGAGTGGGAGGGCTATCTGTGAAAACCCCTGCACGAACTTCTGGTAGTAGCCGACCAGTCCCAAGAAACTCCTCACGTCGGTGGCCGTCTTCAACGGCGACCAATACCGTACTTCCTGGATCTTGGCTGGGTCCACTGCTAGACCAGCTCCACTGATGATATGGCCTAGGAAGGCCACCTCCTTCAGCCAAAACTGGCACTTGCTGAACTTGGCATACAGACGGTGCTCCCGAAGCTTCTCCAATGTCAGAGCCAAATGTCGTGCATGTTCCTCCTCCATCCTCGAGTAGATGAGGATGTCGTCAATGAACACGATGATGAAGATGTCGAGATAAGGCTCGAACACCCGATTCATCAGGCTCATAAATACTGATGGTGCATTTGTGAGTCTGAATGGCATCACCGTGAATTCATACAGTCCGTATCGGCTGCTGAAAGCCGTCTTCGGGATATCCTCCTCCTGGATCCTCAGCTGAAAGTACCCTGATCTCAAATCCAGCTTCGAGAAGCAGTGGGCTCCCTCCAGCTGGTCAAAAAGCTCGTCTATCCTTGGTAATGGGTACGTATTTTGAACCGTCAGCCGATTCAGGGCTCTGTAGTCGATGCACAATCTGAGCATCCCATCCTTCTTCTTCACGAACAACCCCGGAGCTTCCCAAGGTGAGGAACTCGGCCTAACGAACCTTGCTTCCACCATCTCCTATAGCTGGCTCCGAAACTCCATCAGCTCCTTCGGGGCCATCCGGTAGGGGGCCCTAGATACCGGCTTAGCCCCCGACACCAGTTGGATTTTGAAATCCTTCTCACGGTGCGGAGGTAGTCCGGGTAGCTTCTCCGAAAATACGTCGGCAAAATCTCGCACGACTGGGATATTTGACACCGAGTCTTTAACTTCTGTCGCCTCGAAGAACACTTGATATACCTCGTCTCCCTACAGGTGGTCCTTGACGGCTTGAACTGATGATAAAAGGATACGAGAGGCGGATTTAGTACCTTTAATCACTACTTCACCATCTTCATGCTTTAGAACGATCCTCCTTGCCGGGCAGTCAATCATTGCATGGTTCCCGTGCAGCCAGGTCATGCCTAAGATCAGATCGAATTCCTTCATCTTCAAAAGCGTCGCCGGCGCTTCGAACAGCTTCCCTCCAATCTCCACATTCATGTTGCACTTTGCATTTGTTAAAACTTCTGATCCATCCAGGAATCACACGCTCCTGTTGATTCCTTCAAAGTGTTGTACTTGGCATAGATCATCTGCGAACTCTTCCGAGACGAACGAGTGAGAGGCACCCGTATCGAATAAAGTGTATGCGGGCTTGCCGCAGATGAGTACTATACCTGGGTGGTTTTTGTTTGTTTGGTTTAATGCTAGGGTAAATCTAAGGTTTACTATGTACTAATGAATCATAAAACAAAAGGCATCAAAAGTACCTGTAAAGACCCTTGCCGGGTCCCGGGGCTGTGCTAGGTTTAGGGCGTACATCTGCTGTAACAACCCGCCCCGACCACCACACCAGTTAGCCTATAGCACATCATTGGTGGGCCGACTAAACGCGGTTGGACAAGGACTGCAGTCCGGTGCACCCCACCCATGGCTGAGCTCAGTTGGTGATGAGGACTATTGAAGGTGCCTTATCAAGGGGGCGCGGGATCGAATCCCGGCCTCAACATCCCACTGTAGCTGAGAAACCGGCTCAGCCATGGGTGGGGTGCACCGGACTGCAGTCCTTGTCCAACCGCTTTTAGTCGGCCCACCAGTGATGTGCTATAGGCTAACTGGTGTGGTGGTCGGGGCGGGTTGTTACAAAAAAGTGCACTTATCAAGTGCACTTTTTTGTAACAACCCGCCCCGACCACCACACCAGTTAGCCTATAGCACATCACTGGTGGGCCGACTAAAAGCGGTTGGACAAGGACTGCAGTCCGGTGCACCCCACCCATGGCTGAGCCTGTTTCTCAGCTACAGTGGGATGTTGAGGCCGGGATTCGATCCCGCGCCCCCTTGATAAGGCACCTTCAACAGTCCTCATCACCAACTGAGCTGCAGTGGTGATGAGGACTGTTGAAGGTGCTTTATCAAGGGGGCGCGGGATCGAATCCCGGCCTCAACATCCTACTGTAGCTGAGAAACAGGCTCAGCCATGGGTGGGGTGCACCGGACTGCAGTCCTTGTCCAACCGCATTTAGTCGGCCCACCAGTGATGTGCTATAGGCTAACTGGTGTGGTGGTCGGGGCAGGTTGTTACATCTGCTCCCTATTCTGTCTCTGATCTCCGCCCTGAAATCCTCGACCTCATCCACGTCCTTGGTCCCCGAAATGCTGGCCCTGAGGGGCAACCTGTAGTGCTGGTGGTGCATTTCTCTGAGGGCAGTTTCTCCTGATATGGCCGGTTTGGTGGCTGTGGTAGCACTCCGGAGGTGGCCCACCTCCTCGAATCCTTGGCATCTCCCGCATCTGTAGAGGCTGAGGAGCCAACACTACCAGTTCTTTCTGCTCCTGTCTCTCCTCCTGGCAGGGTCAAACCTCCGTCCTTCTTTCCCCAGCATCTCGACCTCTCGGCTGGTCCCTTCTGCCTCCCCGTTCTTGGTCTTCTGCCGGCCTCTTCCTTCCTCGAACAAGGTGCTGGTCGGCTTCTAGTTTCTTGGCCATCTCCAGGATCTTCGTCATACTGCCATCGGAGATGAAGAGGAGGGCCTGCCTCAGCTCATCACGAAGGCCCTTGTAGAACCTCTTTGCGTATCCTGCGTCATCCAGCTGATATGAAACTACAAACTGGGATAGGTGGGTAAACTCCTGGTGATACTCCAGAACTGTCCTGCTCCCCTGCCTCAACTGCAGAAATCTGTCTTCCAGCTCGTCTCTTGCAGACTGCGGCACAAAATGCTCCAGCAGTGCTGCCTTGAACTCATCAAAAGAAACATCCGCAGCCTCCAACCCCGCATATGCTGTGTCCAGGAACCTCTTCCACCATCTCTTTGCATGGGACTCTAAGCACGAGACCACCAGTAGCACCTCCATATCTGTCGGGCACTAAATCCCTGTCAGCATCTCTTCCATGATGTCCACCCACTCCTCTGTCCTCACAACTGCCTCCATCCTGAGGTATGATGGGGGGGAGAGACCTCGAAAAATGCTCAGCCAGTTGGCACCAGAGTTTTGCTGAGGAGCCGGTGCCTGCTGTGCCTTGAATGTCTCCAGAATAGCAGTCAGTGTTTGTCCCATCTCCATCTGCTGAAATGGAGTAGGAGCTGGTGGTGGTGGGACGAAGTTTGGAGTCGGTGGAACTCCATGCTGCAGTGTAGGGTTCGTCATGGGGTACACAAGAAATTACACTCGTAAGGGACTTTGCTAGAGAATATTCAGTTAGAAGTGGACTTTTCATGTGATTTCCCTTATGGGCACACCATTGCCTCCGCTGCTAGTTTGTCCTCAAACTAAGCTCACGCGGTGTGGCCCAGGTTTTGTGGACTTCTTTTCTTTTCTCTGGATCAAGGTTTGCTCTGATACCACTTTGTAAGACCCCATTTTTTTTCTTTTTCAAAAACGGGGTCTTATGCCCAGAACCGCCGTTTTGAGGTGGCACCATCACTCGGGAAGGTCGCCACTACAAAACGTCGATCCTGCCGGCCTTATCGATCACAAAGAAGTTAAGCTTAAACAAACTTATAGAAGACAAGTCCACGATACATATAAATAAACTATCATAAAGAGATGTCCACATAATCATAACTGAAATCAAAGACAGAAATAACAAGGGCTCGTGCCCGATACATCAAATCCTCACTACATAAACACTCGCGGAAGCAAATCAACTAGTAGGACACTCACGGATCCCGACACTGGTGCTCCTATGCTAGACTGCCCTGCCTTCATCTACACCAGCCTTTGGTGCTGCTCCGTCTCCGTGGTCTCCTAAAATGATAAGGTCCACCGACCGTTAGTCAAAAAGACTAAGCCAATCACACACCCTCCCCTGGTGACTCCTAGGCACCGTGCGAGAAGGATGAAGTGGAGGACAACAAGGGGTATAACAATAGCAGGTGACAAGGGTACATGGAATGTTTCTACACTACACATGTATATATATATATATAATTGAAGCAGTAAAAGAGCATAGTAAGAGCAGGTGAAGAATAAGTAAAGTGCAGTAAGAAAAGACATGTAAATAATAGAAAAGTAACCATTGATTTATAGGAATGCCCACACAAACCTATAGATCAAGGGGTCGTTTAGTAGGGTCTATCGTATAAGAAGTCCCATAACCGACTTATACGATAGGGGTAGGGGTTGAAGTGCAATGTTTATGCCATGACATGCAAGGTATGCTGATAAATGTTATGTTCATACAAGTGCAACTCACAAACTACGACTCTATGCGCACAGACCTTTAGTTCCCCCTTTTTGGAGCTAGCAAAACTCCCAGGATACTCCCGTAGTGGCAAACGAAAGCGGTGGGTAGGGCCTCGCCCACCTCTAGGTTGGTATTTGCACTACCTAACCTAGACCTAACGTACGCCTCAACGCTAAGAACACAACAGCGAAGCTCCTGCGTACTCTTGCTGGTTAGACCAGCAGACTTGTCTTGGTAAAAGGGTTATCCACTATTACCGAGCCCAAGCATTAATGTCGATGCAAAGACCATCAACACTAAGGACCCACCACCTTATGCACATGCAAATATGTTTACCATCTATCTCCGAGCCATTAGCTCACCAGCTAATCCTCCCGGCACAACAAACATTACTGAGCCACAAGCTCACCGGACTAACTAGTCCGCTGCTTCAACTACCGAGCCTGTCGCTCGTACAACCAAACCAACTAACCTCCCATAACTACGGGGTGTGGGTGTGTGAATTGTTAAGTTAACCTTGTACAACATATTACTCCTACAGTTTATGATTAATCTTGGACTTCCCGAGGATTACCCTGTTAGGGGTTCGCTACGGTACTAGGAGCTATACTGAGATGACACCCCAATGCTCCCTTTCTCAAGATACTTAATATTGTGGGTATCTACCCATAAGTCTAAGCCTCTCGTGTTTTCACTTGTATTAACCCTAGGTGGTTTATGACACGTTAGGGGAAAGATGATCTTTCGTCAATCCCAAGCACGACCTTACCCTTAGCCAACCTAGCACTCTTATCTCCTAAACTCCTTTCGGTGACCTCATCCTCTTCAACATGACCTTGCACACCATCTACATACCAAATCCACCTTAGTAGGCCCCTAAATATCCACATTTCACATTTTTACTATACGCAGACCAAACTAACTATATGAAGCTTATAAGTAGAGGTACTCCAAATATTCCACCACATAACACAAGATTTTTACTGGAGGACTATCATGGCATTATAAGACTAAATCCAAAGACTCATACTTTTCCTTAATATTTCAGCATTTTTTTAATTTCTCCAATATTTGCCAAGTATGAATATGAACATGAAGTGTAAGGTATTCTTAAGACATGATCCTCATAAAATTAAGATAAATCTATCATGCCGAAATAACAGTAAATAATGAATA
The DNA here is from genome assembly GCA_033032865.1 of Dactylorhiza incarnata. Classification (NCBI taxonomy): domain Eukaryota; kingdom Viridiplantae; phylum Streptophyta; class Magnoliopsida; order Asparagales; family Orchidaceae; genus Dactylorhiza; species Dactylorhiza incarnata. The sequence goes on along the minus strand of JAWHQI010000119.1, from coordinate 5,996,177 downwards.
TCATAATTTTACAGCAAGGAAATGTCCTCTATTTTTAATATTTAACTTCTATCCAAACTTGAAGATTTATGAAGGAACAACCAAGAATACTTATGCCAAAATTAGGGAAAAATTACCAGACCTCTATATTGATCAGAAAAATTCTCAGGCCAAATTTTAGAATTTATAAAGGCATATTAACTACTCAAATAAATTTTCCATTGAAATCCTAATATGAGCATGTTGTGAAGTAGCCTATTGATAACAACCTCCAAAAATTATATAAAAATGTACAGAGATTCCTAGTGCTCTGAAATGTCCTTTCACCAAGTTGCACATTTTTCCAGAGAGTTTTGGACTCTTAATTATATTTCTTAAGATTAAGGTAAAATAAGTGTCTTGTAAATGAAGTACTGGTTAAATCATCTAACAAATTTCACAAAAATTACCAGAGGTCCATCATATGATTAAAAAGGCCCTACCAAGGTTTCATCACCATCCAAGATAATATGTGCATGTAAATATCTCTTAAAAGTTCACCTAAAGAGGTTATGACCTAATTTAGGGGATAATTGCTCCTAAAATTCTTATAAAATTACCTGGTGCCTAATTACATCCTATGAACATATCCACCAAGTTCCATGACCATTCAAGAACATTTGACCTCATGTCCTTCACAAAGCTCTATATGCACCCCAAGGGGTAAAACTAGGGTCCTAGGGCATATCCACCTCTACACCAACCCATCTTACTCATGAAGGTGTTTTAGGTGATCCTAAACCAGTGGCCAAGGTTTCAACTCATGGTGATGAGTTCTGATCACCATACCCCAAGATAAACACTATGCCCTAACTTTGACCCAATTTGACCTAACTTGGGTTGACAAATTACCCAACCAAATCAGTACCAATTGGGCTGAGATTTTTACTAGGGTCATGTGATAACTCTAAGAAGTACCCACCAAAATTTGGAGGGCATTGCAGGTCATTTGACCTAATAATTAATTAATGTTTAATTTATGAAATTATTACAAAAATCGTAGAAAAAGGTTCTCCTAAAATTTCCATCTTTGGGTATGATGTGTGGGTAGGTGTAAATAGCCTATGTTTCAATTTTCAAGTCAATCCCATAACCAAATCAAAAGTTATTCAAGAAATGGTGGCTGTCCCACACTAGAGACCAGTCCCGCCAAAATGGGCCTACAGGGAGCTACAGAACTCCTTTTGGGGTGAAATTAATTTTAAAACAAACTAGACTACAAGGGCTACAACTTCCATGTTGGGCACTTTTTCATTTGAGGGGTTCTAGTATTTTTAATAATTAAAAAGAACTACTGCAGGAAGTATGACAAAAAGTGTTGGAACAAGTCTCTGCGTTCGACGAAATATGATCTGCGTTCGACGAACTATATTCTGCATTCGACGAACGCTGTGCTTCAGTGCGCTCGACAAAATATGATCTGTGTTCGACGAACTATGTTTTGAGTTCGACGAATGTCGTGCTTCAGTGCGCTCGGCGAAATCCGATCTTCGCTCGACAAACTAATCCAGTTCGACAAAATAATTTAGTTCGACGAATCAACTCCGTTCGACGAACTCCGTGTTCAGTTTGTCGAACTCAACTATCAGTTCGATGAACTCCAGAGTGTGCTTGACAAACGAATTCCGTTCGACGAATTAATTCCATTCGACGAACTCCGGGGTTGGTTCGACGAACTCAACTATCTGTTCGACGAACACCAGAGTGTGTTCGACGAATGAATTCCGTTCGACAAACTCCGGGTTCTGTTCGACGAACTCAACTATTAGTTCGGTGAATTTCTTCTACTCAGATCGACGAATTAATTAAATAAGAATATAACATAATCATTTACTCCAGATTCAAAAAGAAATAACATTATATCATATAACATAATCACGTAAATCTGCGAGTAACTGATCACGGCAGATCCGACGTCTCTTAGTCATCGTCCCCATTGGACGGATGGCGCATGACAGCCCATCCTGGGCTTCTTTGAGGGATGATTTCCCGGCCACCTGTGTCGCTTCCCGGCCAACCAATGCCACCACCACCTCCATTGAGGTGGTGGCCGGCGATAGGAGGTGGTTGGCCGGCCGGAGGTGGTCGGAATCGGGTTTTGAGGAGGGAAAAGAGAGCTCAAACCGAGCCCTTTTGGAAGCATGATCCGATCCCAATTGAGCTCGGATGAAGCCCCAAATTATGTAAAGATCTAGCAATAAGGAGAGGAGGCGGATCGGACCTGTGTGAGGGCTTGGTGGCGCGTATTCCGGCGAGTTGCCATGGCCGGAGGTGGTGCTTTCGACGCCATGTCGATCCTAGCTTCTGGTGCTCGATTTCTTCGGGGAAAGAGGGGGTTTCACTCCTTTCCAACCTTTGAAGATGTTAAAGGGGTCCATTGAGGCTAATGGGGAGGAGTTACTCGGATTGCCATTAATGGTCATTAGTGAATGCATCAGTTATACTTGGGGGAGTGAATTTGGGCATCAATGTGGCCGGGGAAGGGTTGAAAACTTCTCCTCTCCCCAAGGGGAGATGAATGGTGCCATTTTTGGAGGAGATGGAAGGTTTCCTCTTCCTCTCCATTAACTCCCCCTTCCTTCTCTCTCTTCCAAATTGGGCTCTCTCTCTCCTGGCCGATTTCCCCGAAATTAAATGGTCCAATCAGTAGCACTCAATCCCATTTGGTGGTGGACCACCTCAATTGGGTCTAGCCCAAATGGATTGGATTTAATTTGGGGGAATTGGGTTATTTTGACCTAATTTAGTACAAGGTTGACTTTGGTCAAATTGACCAATTGGGTTGACCCCAATGGGTGGCTTAGGCTCCAATGGACTCCCTTAAGGGTTAGGAAGGTGTAGGTGGAGTCAATTTGGCAAGGTGAGGGTGAATTGCCCAATTATAGGGCACTTTGACCAAAATTAAGGCTAAGGTTGACTTATGAATAATTGGCCAATTTAGAGGTCCCATGATGGGGCTTTTTGGTCCATTAGGTTCCTAATATCCCTATAAGGGTAGAGGAAAGGTCAATTTGGCATGGTGGAGGCCAATTGACCCTAATTGAGTTAGTTTGACCAATTTAGGGTTAAGGTTGACTTTAGCCAAATTGGCCTCTTTGGTTGACCCCAATGGGTACCTAGTGCTCCAAGGAGACCCTAATGGGTTAGGGATACTATGGTGGAGTCAAGGTTCAAGGAAAGGCCCTAAAGTCCAGCCCTAGGCTAGGTATCTGAAAACTGCTATATGCAGACCACTGGGATTTCTCCTTCTCATCCAAGCTCACATGGTCTTAAGCTCTTCCTATGGTTTTGTCATGACCTAGTCATGACAAAACCAACTTAGGGGGTCTAGTTGTTTGGGGGATGTTACACCTCATATTTTTCGAGTCGGTGTGACAACACGCGGATGAGGTCGTGGTAGAGAGGGTGACCGTGACGCAGCGGACCGAATCATCGGAGGTCGTCAAAGATCGAAAAGAGAAGGCCTGGGGGGCAAGCTTTCTTGGGTCCACTCGCCCAAGGCCCCGGGTGAGTGGACCACCGGTCCAATCGCCCGAGTGGGGGGCGAGTGGACCTTGGGTCCACTCGCCCAAGGTGGGGAGCGAGTGGACCCAGGGTCCACTCGCCCCCAAGCCTGCAGGCGAGTGGACCTATGGTCCACTCGCCTGGGCAGCTGGGCGAGTGGCCCTATGGTTCACTTGCCCGATAGGTTGAGTGGACCATAAGGTCCACTCGCCCAGCTCAGGTGGTAGACCTTGGTCCACCCATCCGACCCCCGGCAGGGGGGTAGTGGACGTCTCATCCTCCACTCCCCCCCCCCCCCCCCCCCCCCCCCGTGGGTTTAGGTTGAAGCGTGGAGAGAAAGCCCCCCCCCCCCCCCTCGTTTCGATCATCCAGGTTCGTGGTTGAGCTGCGGATAGCAGAATTTTGGCTATCCGCAGCCCGATTTTGGGAAGTCTATAAATAGACCCCCATGGGCACCTTGGGAAGGGTTGGTCTCTACCCCCTCTCCCTCGCGTGAGTCTTGTGAGCAAGCACTACCCCCTCCTCCCCCTTTTGTCAGTGAAGGTAGACGGTGAGGTGATCCTTAGTGCCCTCAAAGGTGCCCAGGCTTAGCATTGGCTTGGGAGGGGAAGTTCCTTGTGAGCTTCCGGGTGTGTGGTGGGACCTCCACGCTGCAGCTTAAGGGGTCCGTTTGTAGACTTAGGTGTTCTTCAAGGGCAAGGTTCTTCGGTTCTCAGTGACTGGTCAAGGGTTCTAGCTCGGGTCAAGTAAGGGTTAGCTGCATCTCCCTTTCGAACGTCGAGACCAGTTCTCTGGTTTCAACATCAACAATATTGATCTAAAATGTGACAACAAAAGTGTCATAGATCTTACAAATAATCTGGTACACCACTCTAGATCAAAACACATAGACGTTCACCATCACTTCATTAGGTATCATATTAAGAAAGAGCATGTAAAAGTAAGTTTCATTGGTACAGACTCCCAACTTGCTGACATATTCACTAAACCTCTTCCCGATGGAAGATTTCAATTGCTAAGACTAGAATTAGGTGTCCTAGACCTCTCAGGTTAAGTCAAATACGAAAATGCAAATATTTCATGCATTTTTCTACTATCTAGAAATCTCCAAAAATTCTGAAATTTTTGCGTGAAACTACCCTTTGGACACTTAATTAAGATCAAAAGACAAAAAATTTAAAATCTCAACATTTTGTTCACTGTTTGCCGCGATAACGCTAGCACCGACGCTAGCTCGACTCTCCGATTTTCTGTGTTTTAAAAATTTTGCAAAATCACTAAAATTATGTTCTTTTATATGTACTACTTATTTTTGCATTTCTGTCATTGGTTGATGTTTGAAAAATTAAAATAACAAAAAAATTACAAAAACTAAAATGCAAAAAAAATTATTATGTCTTTGCTTTCAGTTTATGCAAAAATTATGCAAAAATTATTTTTTTTATGAAAAGAAACTTATTATAAAATTTATGAACTTTGTTTTGTTTGTTTTCCTCATTTTATGAAAAATCAAAATATAAAATGTCAAAATATCAAAAACAAAAAAACTGTATGGAATTTCTTGTTATTATCAAGCATGGTTAATTAATCATTTAGAACTTTCGACAATATTGACATTCATCATTTCAAACTATTTTGAACATTGTTTTGCCTCTTATCATGCTTTGATAGATCTAAATATATGTGCATCAATTGAATTGAAAAAGTTTGTGTAGAACCAAGCTTAGCATGCCTCTAAGTATGAGTAAATATTTTATGATTGATAATGATATTTCTTCGCTCAATTATTTTGACAAGTCTACATATGCTTTTAATCTAAGAATGTTTTCTTGTGTATTGTAATTGTACAATGAATTAAAATTGTACAAGTATCTTACCTACACTACATTTATTTGCACTCTTAAAAATTAAGAAAAGTGGTTGTGCTCTCAAAATTACATTGGTTTGCAAAATAAGTGTATTCAGAGAACTTTATACAAAACAAAAAAATCATGAAATAAATGGACAAAGATAACTCCATCAAGCACTACTTGAACCTCCTGATAAGTCTTAATAAGCTTTGTGAGGTCGAGCACCTTGGAAATAATAGTAAAGTGTCTTGCGCAAACCATAGTTTTGTTTACACCACTTATTCTTAAGTACACCGGATCACAAAAAATATCGATATTATAAAATAAAAAAGTGTGATCCCCCAAGCACTACTTTGCACCCTGATAAATCTTAATAAGCATTATGTGTGCAGAACACCTTGGTAGTTGCACAATTTTTCTGTGTGCATTGAAGTGTGTGGAAGTAAAATTATTTGTGTTTTATTGTGCACTTTACTCTCCATATGTCTTGTATTTCTTGATTAAATCATTTGTTTACTTTCTTCAAAATACACTTATGTGCACATCATTATCTTCTATAACACTTCTTCTCATGAGTATTGGTTCCTAATGCTAATTCTATACTACTCTTTATATATATATACATGTGTGTGTGTATTAGATAACCTAGCATGCTCTCTACAATGTTTGGTATGTCTTAAATTTGTGAATTAAAATAACATTGTAGTAATCTCTTTTTGATATCTTTCTTTCATGCTTGGTTAATTTGTAAACCCTTACATTGATTTTAAAATAAAAATGATTTACAAAAACATCTTCTTATTTTGGAATTTAATTCATATTTCTTCTTATGAATCGTCATGATAACAAAAAGATGTTTCTTGTATTTCTATAAGTCTTCCGCAATATTACCTTATAACTTTTACCTTGCGCTTTCATGCTTATTTCAAGTCTTATTTTTATCATAAATCTCAAAACTCATTTTTCTTCAATAAGTGGTAGACTTGCTTGGTAAAGTTTATATTAAGTTGTTCTAACATACATACTTTCTATTTTTTGCTAAAAACTCTGATCTATTTCTATAAAAAAAATTTATGCTAAAACCTTATTATCATTTCATTTCCTCTAAAATTTTGATCATGCCTTAACCTTTTTCTCAAAAAGAATCTTTTTATATCTCTTGCTTCCTTAACCCACTTTTACTAATAATAAAAGGGGGAGAACTAACATGATAAATAATAACCGCTATCAAATAGGGGAGAACTAACATGATTAATTCTTAAGATGATAGCCTACTTATTATGGGAGCATTAACATAGGGGGAGCATGTATTTAGGGGGAGCACTTCTAAATAGCAAAATCACAAATTATCCTAAGTCATCTCTCACACACATACAAATATAATTCGTCATGTTTTATGTATTAATGCTCTAATTTATCATTAATGGATTTATTATTATCAAAAGGGGAAGTTTGTTGGTACGTGGTCTTCCGCATCTCCTAGGTTTGAGAATAACAAGTCTTATGTGTATTTGATCATGTGTGTTTAAGTGTGCAGGAAACAATGTCATATGACTTAAGGATAACATAAGAAGGTTACGCCCAAGTTTGAAGCCACAACTCAAATATGGTCACTAGCGCCGAACGTAGCCACTAGCGCAAGCGCTAGGCTCGATTAGAGAAATTTTGGGACGTAGTTATAGAAGGTGCTAGAGCCAGGCGGTAGCGGATAGTGCAGGTGGTAGCTCAATGCATTTTGGCCTAATGTTAACCCAATTTGAGTTGAATTGGCCTATGTTAACCCATTTTGACCTTGAGTTGATTTGGTCAAACTGGCCAAAAGTGGTGACCCTATGATGGGGCCTTTGGGTCACTTGGGTCTCTCTTAGGGTTAGAGACCTATTGGTAAGCTCAATTTGAGTTGGTGAGTCCAATTTGAAGAAAATTGGTCAAGGTTGACCTCTGCACTTAAGGGGTGCTTAAAACAATTTTTCTAAGTCCAAGTTGACATAGGGTCATACCATGACCTTTACTCACAACTTCAACCCTAACCCTAACCTAAGGTGTCTAGAAGGAAAAAGGGATGTTACAACCGGAAGGTGAGTCTTTGACGACCAGAAATAGTCGGAAGAGGGGATTCTGGGAGGGAGAAATCAGCATGGAACTCGTACTCGAATCCTATGGAACCGAGCTCAATTAAGCTCAGATTTCTTCCTAGGTGATTTATACATCAAGCACAAGGGGAGAGGAGGAGAATCTGACCTGGACTAGGTCTTGTTGATGGGTATTTGCCCTAGGTGCCATGGCCGATCTCCAAGCTCGAGCTCCTTGCCAAAATCTCATTTCTCCACCAAAACCTCCACTTCAAAGCACTGGTTCGACTCCTTATGGCCTTCTGAAGATAATGAAGTGGTTAATTCGAACTGAGGAGGTGTGTATATGGAGGTGCCATTGGAGGGGGGTCGTCCAAGCCTTGTTTGCTCCTCCTAGTCACCACCTGACACCATTATGCTGGAAACCAACTGTGAATCACTGAGGGAGCTCAGTTACGGGCTTGGGAAGGAGAATTGAAGGCCAAGTGGCATTCAATCCAAAAAATCCTCATTTGTCTCTTTTGAAATTGGGGGAAAATCCCAAATTACCCTCTTGCATGTCATCCTCATTTGAATTCAGAGGGAAAGGGGGTCTTTTGGTTTATGGGTTGTAGGATGGGCTACCCATGCGGGCTTTAGTCCATGGGAATTAGGTTAAGCCTTCAAAATTCCCATTTAGGTCACATTTTGACCAAGGTTGACTCCTATGGTTAAATCGGTCAACTAAGGGTGGGGTTGACCCCTTGTGATGGTCATGGGTCCCATGGCACCACCCAAGGTTGTTTGGGCCATGGTGAGGTCAAGATTATGCTAATTGATCAATTTAGGGTTGATTTGACCTAAATTGACCCAAAGTTGACTTTGGTCAATTTCATGCAATTGATTGAGCCATTTAATTATTAATGACATAATGGCCTCCCTTAATGTTTTGGAGGGTAGTGGTGGTGTCAATTTGGTCAATTGAAGTCCAATTGAGTCATATTAGGGTTAATTGAGCTAGTTTGACCTAAGTTTGACTTTGGTCGAGTTGCCTAATTTGGTTGACTAATTCATGTGGTCCATTGTCCATTAACTCACCCTTAAGGTTAGGAATGTATTGGCGAGGTCAATTTGGGCTTGTGAGTTCAATTTGAGGTGAATTGACCTAGGTTGATTTGTGTCTATTGGGGTTCACTAGGTGAGATCACCTAGTCACTTTGGGTCATAGGGTCACCTTCTTGCCCTAATTCTCATGTCATGCCCTAACTCACACTAGGGGTCTAGTAGGAATGTAGATGTTACAACTAGGACCCACTAGGTACCCTAGAAGTTGGGAAATGACCCAGAAATGATAAATTGAGCAAATGAGCTCAGAATTGACTTTCATCAGTTGTGTTAGACCCGTATGATCCATATGAGTGCAACACAACTCATTTCGTCTGAATCCGAGGTCATTCAGCAAAATTGATAATTTTAAGTAACGTCGTTTGACACAACGACCCCGTATGATAAATTGAGCAAATGAGCTTAGAATTGACTTATATCAGTTGTGTTAGACTTGTATGATCCACACTAGTGCAACACAACTCATTTTGTCTGAATCCGAGGTCATTCACTGAAAATGATAATTTTAAGTAATGTCATTCGACACAACGACGTCAAAATATCATTTGAGCAAACAAGATCAGAACTGACTTTTCACAGTTGCATTAGACTCGAATAGTAAATACGAGTGCAACAGAATTTGTTTCATTCGAATCCGAGGTCATTTAGAAAAAATGACTATTTTGAGTAGTATTGCGCCACATAACCACTCTGAAATGTCATTTTGAGAAAACGAGCTCAGATTTGACTTATGTAAATTGCAATAGACTACTCATAAGTCAATACGAATACAATGAAACTCATTGCGTTCAAATCAGAGGTCATCTGGTGAAGGTGACCATTTTAGGTCACGTGGCTCGGTGCAGTCATCCCGAGGTGACACTTTGAGCATATGAGATTGAAATTGATCACAGTCTATTGCATTGGACTCATATAGTCAATACGAGTGCAACATAATTCGTTTTGTTCAATTCTGATGTCATTTGGTCAATCTGGCCAAAACAGGCCCCATCAAGTTACTTGGTGCATCAAAAACGTGCACACACAAATATTACTCTGATAGACCAATATTGACTAGTCACTCGACGGGTGGGACCAACATTGACCTTGACCCACATGTGAGACCCACCATAGGATTGACTTTGGTCAAACCCCAAGTAAAAAATGCAAATTTCATAAATTTAAAACCCTTTCACTAAAACTCCACTCACTCCTCCACCCCAAGCCACTTAAGCCTAGCTTGGGGCTCTGTTTACTATACCTCCAGCTGGCTTAATAGTGTTAGGAGACCTAAGGCAAGGTGGTTTGGTGAATCCAAACCTAGCCTTAACCCCACCCCCCCCCCCCCCCCCCCCCCTCTAGAAGTATATCCAAGCCTCCTGATGGCTGTCAGCTCACCCCCTGGGTTAGCCAAAGCCTAACCATTCTCGAGAAACTTGGCCGAGAAGGAAGAGAGGGGAGGGGCTCTCCTCTCCATCAATTTAAGAGCCCCTACCCCTCTCAGATGGAAGCACACCACAAACCAGACTCAAACGAGCCATCCCACTGCCGGAGCCCTAGCTCGCCGGAGAAAGAGACACGAGCCCACCGCCACCTCCACTACCCTCATGGAGCACCAACCCGAGAGCTCTTGGAGGACCTCCCATAAGGTGTTTTTCCTCCTCCTCCCCCACCCCTAACTCAGTGACAATATGCATGCGGCCTCCGACCGCCGGAGAGCCGGTGCAACCCCACTCGAGCCTTGTTCTAGGCCCGGGAGGATGGCTGCGCAAGAGTGGGGCTCCCCCAATGCCTCCTGGCTTGCTGGGGAGGAAGCACCACGCCGGAGAGGGCTCACCGACTCTCTCCGGGAGGCCTAAAGGCGGTGGCACCGCCGGAGAGCAGAGCTCCGGCTGTGCCAGATTTTTAATTCCTCTATAAATGAGGATTCCGACGGTCGCTAGGCCTCCGGACCGGCACCGAAAGGGGAGCCAGCCCCCGGCGAGTTGGCTGGTGGCGATGGCGCGATCGACCGACGGCTTGCCGGCGGCGGCAGAGACGCGATAGTCTCTGCCACCCGCGGGAAATCAGATGTCGTCTGATCTCCAGATGGAGATCCGATCTCCAGATGGAGATCGAACGACTGCGATCTCCTTAAACAACCCGAGCTAATGATTAGACCCCACAGCGGATCCGTGCCGGATCCTCTGTGGGGCCTCTGCTCCAGCGTGATCCGGCTTGATCTCAGTCGGATATGTTGCTTCTGAATTCGTGCAAGTGTTAATTATTAGAAGGATATAGGGGTTTTGATTTTTCTCAAGCTAATCTATTGCTCAAAACCGAAAACGTTGAACATTAAAGTTGTTCATCACCTCAAGGGCTTACCTATGGAAAAAAATATAAAAAGCGCAATCGTTTTTTATAATTAAAAATGTTGGAAATTTTCACTATTTTGAGATAACAGAGGCCTATCTCTTGGAATTAAATTATGTAAAAATTTGGACAGCAGGGTGATGGTGATTTACCCCATACGTAAAATTGTGATGATTTATGAAATTGTTATACTATTTTTAAGAAATAAAATGGGGCCATATTTCTGTTCTATAATTAACATAGGACAAAATGCTCCATCAAAATCCTTAGAAATTTCTATGAATGATTAATAAAGATATTATAGATCCTTTGAATTTATTGGCAATTTTATAATAACTCTTAGGCTCCGTTTGTTTGGCAGGAAATGAGATGTAGGAATTGGAATTTGCCCAATTTTGATTCCCGCAGGAATTGGAATTGAAGTCAATTCTAATTCTGCTGTTCGGCTGAATGCATGAATTTTGTAAAAGGAATTAAAATTAGTAATTCCGATGTTCGGCTGCCTGTTATTTTTCAGTTCATGAAATTGAAATGTAAAATTTAAAACAGTGACAGAATTTTCATACACATACATACAACCACACATACATATGCACACACATTTTCATACACAAACATACACACACATACAACCACACAAACATAAACACACACACTCACACACATACAAACAGACAAACAAAAACACAAACACACACACACACACATACAACCACACATGCAAACACACATACAAACACACACATACACAAACAAATACAAAAGAGTAATCTTTTCTCCATACATGTTGTAACGCCTTAATTGAAACGAAATAAATGTTGGGGTGCGAATAAAGGTGTTAGGGGTGCAAATATAGGCGTTGGGGTGCGAATAGAGGTGTTGGGGTGCGGTTAGCAACTTGAGTTAGGGTTTTATTTAAAACCCAAAAAACAGCCCCTCCCCATTATCCTCCCCATTACCCGATCCCCCTCCTTCTCAGCTCGCGTGAGCGGCCGCACAGTAAACCCCCCTCTCCCGATCTCTCTCTCTCTCTCTCTCTCTCTCTCTCTCTCTCTCTCTCTCTCTCTCTCTCTCTCTCTCTCTCTCTCTCTCTCTCTCGTTTTCGCGTGAACCGCCGCACAGCACCCTGACTCCCTTCTGTCGTACACAGGCGACCCCCCACTTCATCTCTTCCGTCCAGTAGCCGGAAGGAGGAATTTTCATATACATACAACCACACATACATATGCACGCACATTTTCATACACAAACATACACACACATACAACCACACAAACATAAACACATACACTCACACACATACAAACAGACAAACATAAACACAAACACACACACACACACACACACAAATACAACCACACATGCACACACATACAAACACACACATACACAAACAAATACAAAAGAGTAATCTTTTCTCCATACATGTTGTAACGCCTTATTTGAAACAAAATAAATGTTGGGGTGCGAATAAAGGTGTTAGGGGTGCGAATATAGGCGTTGGGGTGCGAATAGAGGTGTTGGGGTGCGATTAGCAACTTGAGTTAGGGTTTTATTTAAAACCCAAAAAACAACCCCTCCCCATTACCCGATCCCCCCTCCTTCTCAGCTCGCGTGAGCAGCCGCATAGTAAACCCCTCTCTCCCGATCTCTTTATCTCTCTCTCTCTTTCTCTCTCATTTTCGCGTGAACCGCCACACAGCACCCTGACTCCCTTCTGTCGTACACAGGTGACCCCCCACTTCATCTCTTCCATCCAGTAGCCGAAAGGAGGAGCTCTGCCCCTTGATCTCTCTCCCTCTCACGTGCAGCAGGACCGAGCAGGCCCCTCCCTTGTCGCTCTCAGTCGCTCCCTAGGGCAGGAAACAGAAGTCCCCCTTCCTCCAAGACTCTTGCTGTGAGGTTCTTCTAGGGCTCATTTTGTGAGCCCTCCTTGTCGGAAATCACTGTTGGAGGTCGAATCTGTGGAAGGGCAGCCCCTTTGTTTATGCTTTTTCAAGCCCTTGAAGTGAAGAAGGAGGGTCGACCGTTGTTGCCGAGTTTTCCCTCTTGACGTGCAGAAATCGATGTGGTAGAGTGGAGGAGAACGTTGGCTAATAATCGCAGTGAAAGAATTCGAGTAAGATCTTGATTCGTTGCGGGAGGCAGATCTAAAAGAGGGCATCCGTTACGATCGTCTCGATGCCTCCGCGATGCTCTACAAGGGTAACGATTCCTTTCCCCGGTCTTAGGACCGTATTTTCTGTATTTTGTGTATATGATTATGTTCCGTGCAATGAGAGTCCCCTCACGCCGTTTCGGTTGAGGACGGGGACTCCGCCAGGGCGTGAGATTGCGACCCCGGCGTATGTTTGTGTGAGTTGCACACAGAGTCCCTATCCCACTACACAGTGGAGAGCGGAGACTCCTCAAGGGCGTGAGATTGCGACCCCGGTGTAGTTTTTCTGCTTTTATATTGCTTAGGAGGGCCATCCGACTGATGCGACGTGTATTTCCCTCGGTTCATTGCGAACCTCCGGGTCGATTGTGTTTGTTCCTGGCATAATATGCATTTGTGATCCGACGCGCGAGTCTTGATTTAGGCATGCTGTGTGAAACCTACCAGTGGTGATAAGCCCAGATCAATGATGTTATGTGCATTGCGATTAGCCCTAGATACGCGAATGGGAATGTCCCGTAATATTTGTTGTAGTGATTGCGGGAATTCGTGAGCTTTATTCGTGAATGCCCCGTTCCTAGATGGGCATGTGTTTGGCCCGTGTAAAACGACGTCCTTATGGGCTTTTGTAGGACGGGTGGATTCCCCGTCACGTTGTAGCTGCGTTCATAGACCTATTGGTGTTTGTCACGTCGCTTATACGTTTTAGAGCCTCTTTAGGCTATGTGGAGAGTCTAATGTTATTAGCCCGGAGATGAGATCGTTCCTCTAGTCACGATGTTTCGGGACCTGGAATAATGCTATACTCTCTGTCGCGCTCTTTTGTACAGTTGTGGATCGTTTCCCCTCTCTGTCGTGCTCATTTGGACATTGGTGGTCATTTTTCCTCCCTGTTGCGTGTTTTTGTCTTTATACTTTGGTTTTCGTACGTACTTGCAGGAGAGTGATGTACTCGCCCCGGATTCCGCTAGGATGGCCGGGGGGAGGGGTCGTTACGTTGTGTTGGTCAGTGTCACAACCCGAATTTTCTCTGTATTAAATAATACGTCAGAGTAAGAGAAAATACGCGTCATGATGCCACGTCATGCAGGGGACAACTGCAGACGCTCACGCAGCTCTACCTTCACACTTTCTTTAGAAAACCATGAACTTTATGTTTAAAACATAATTTAAGTTTAAGGTTTTCAAACACCGTGTCCCCCGGTTTAATGAATCAACTAGTCCATAAATAAGAAAGTATAGGTTTACGCAGCGGAAAATACATAATTTACTTTAATTTACCTTATATGAGCATGATGAACTAATGAACATTCTGATGATATGCACTTCTAGATTTAGTATAAGTACAAAAGGTTTCTTTTACTGGCTTCAAAATAGAGTGATAATAGTTTAAAAAGAGATGTCATGTAGGAAGAATTATGCAGTTTTGTATATAGAATAACTACCATGCATCCTAACATAAAACATTCCCAGAGAGAAATTGCATAAATAGCAAACAACAGTAGTAACATAAAAATAGCAAGATAAGGTCTATCACAAAAAAGAAGTCCTGGATATGGGCGTCAACATACTGACACGAACTCATAACTTTAACAATTTCTGAAAGGAAACAACAATCTACCTCTCAAAACGAGAGTAAGAAAAGCAACTACAGCAAATCTGAAGAAAACAGATCTCGATCAGCTCCACCTGCTACTGATTCGAATCTAAGGCATTCAAAAGAATGGAATGCTTCAGCACAAAGGCATGAAAAGACATCATAATCAAAGAGTACGAGAAAACTCAATAAAATAGGGTTACCAACCCAATCAAGAATAGCTGTGAACATCAGCAAATCTAATAAAGAAGTATTAGCATCCAACAGTAAGGAAAGACTGACACAAAGAGCGGTCAAAGTTGCATTGCAACAACATCCAAAAGGAAAGGGGTAAAGAGTTGCCCAAGAAATGAATCACTATCCCCGCCAAAACAAAACAGTACTGAGGCGGAGACATTCTTTCCAACCAACCATCAGACCAAAACATCCATGACACAAAAGCACTGTGGCGACGGTTACAGCCCACACAACCAACAGTCTACACGTCCACGGAAGGGAAAATAGGCACTGTGGTAGTGGTCTCATTGTCCAACTACACTAACAGTCCAATATCAATCGACTGGGGATAGAGATTCACATCATCCTAACCAAAACAGACACCACAAAAAAACCCCGAAACAATACCAAGAGAAACCCAACCTTACGGCGAATTCGTCGAAATGAATTCGACGAATCTAAGGAATATCGACGAATTCGTCGAAATACAATCGACGAATCACAAAGACGCTTAGCGAAAATACTAACGAAGGCATATGACGAAGTCGGCGAAAGCCTAAACCTATTAGGGAATTCGTCAAAATGATATCGACGAATTGACTATAACGAAAACGACGAATCTGCTTAACTATTTCACGGAAGTCTAAATCTACTCGAAACGAGCCTAACGCCAAACGACGAATTCGTCAAAATGAATTCGACGAACTCGACGAAACGTAATCGACGAATTTCGACTCATGGGAATAATTGGCGAATTTATATTTTCTTGACTAACTTGATAAATTACTTGGCTATTTAGTTTGGGTACAAGATTTGTAGCAGAAAGACGATCTACACTACTTGTTTAAATCAGATAGAAGTAAAAGGAAGGTTAAAGAAAATGCGATAACATGTAAAGAAGATGCAATAACGTGGCAAGGGAGAAAAATCCAGCACTTACCTCAAATCTTTCGATGAAAACAACCTCTAACGCGCTCCACGTCTCAGATCTACCGCTAGAAGGCTTCAAGGAAGAATTTCTGAAAATTTTGGAACGAAAAGGAGGGTTAGGGCTACCGGCTCTAACCTCAAAATCTACGAAACTCAAAATACTTACCGCGCACGCGAAGAGCTCGGCGAGAGCTTTCCAGATCTATGCTTTGGCGAAGATTTCGTGCCCCGGAGCTCCTGTGGCGGCGATCTGAAGGTTCACGGAAAGACACTTCAGCTCTCGGTTCGCAAAAAAAATCGGGAAGAAGATGAATAATTTTTCTCACGGAAGAAGAAGACTTGTTATACATATAATAATAATAAGATAATAATAACAATAATAGTAATAAAGGTAAAGAGATGGGTTTAACCGAACCACATTCAACGAATAATTTAGTACTATTCCAATAAACATTTATTAATAATAATAATTATAAACGAATCCATATATATAAACAAATTCATATATATAAAGATATGGGTTTAAACGAATCCATATACATCTATAAACGAATCTATATATATAAAGATATGGGTTTAAACGAATGCATATATATATATCTATTTCTGATATATATATATTCACGAATTGATATCTATATGTTAATAATAATAATAATAATAATAATAATAATAATAATTATTATTATTATTATTATTATTATTATTATCCTATAACATTATTACCGAAACTAAACGAAAGTCGAAACCGACGAAAATCGCCCCTTGGGAGAACGCCGATGCTACGAATCCAACGGCGAAGTCGGAATCAAAATCCGACGTACCGTTCTCGAGATATAAATTTCTGAAGTTTACGGCGAACGTTAAATACATACAAATCTTCTAAAATTCACCAAGGCTCTAATATTGCTCGAAACGTCACGAAACTTTGAGTGCCTTTCTAAAATTAAATAATCTAATTTCCTAACGTAAAATTTTCCAATTCCTGGTAGTTTCAAAATTTGGCCGACTTGACCGAACG
This sequence comes from Dactylorhiza incarnata, assembly GCA_033032865.1. Taxonomy (NCBI): domain Eukaryota; kingdom Viridiplantae; phylum Streptophyta; class Magnoliopsida; order Asparagales; family Orchidaceae; genus Dactylorhiza; species Dactylorhiza incarnata. The sequence continues at coordinate 5,979,376 of JAWHQI010000119.1, read as the reverse complement.
GACGCGAAAATGCGCAAACGGCGGCGCGCCGTTAATTCCGCACTAACGTAATGCTCTTCGTTATTATGACGTCATCAATATATTTCTAATAATAATAGCCAAAAACTCAGGAGCGTTACAGCCACTCCCCCAAAAATGAAGTTTCGTCCCGAAACTTTGACAAATAATTCGAATACAATAGATAAAAGCGAGTAACTACAAACTAACGGGTGAAAACACTCACCAGGGAGAACTAGGAGAAGATGAGGATGAGATGTCCTCATAACAGACTCTAGCTCCCAAGTCGCGCTTTCGACGCCTTGGTTTTGCCAAAGGACTTTGACCATAGAAATCGTCTTCTTCCGCAACACGCGATCCTGAGTCTCTAGAATAGGAACAGGCTCTTCGACCTAAGACAGATGAGGCTGCAACTGGGGCACCGAGTCAAGGACATGACGATCACTACGCACGCACTTTCTCAACTGGCTCACATGAAACACGTCATGAATACCTGGGAAAGAAGCGGGAAAATCCAACCTATAAGCTGACACTCCGACGCGCTCAACAACCTGGAAAGGTCTCACATACCGGGGATTCAACTTGTGGTTCCTTCCAAATCTCTTGACACCTGGCATCGGAGAAGCTTTCAAGAACACCATGTCCCCAACTAGGAACTCCATATCAACTCTTCTTCGATTAGCATACTTCTCATATCGCTCCTGAGCAACGCGAAACTTCTCGCGGATATGAGTCACGACAACATTCATTTCTTCCAAAGCTTCTGGACCTAACAACGGACTCTCACCAACCTCGGCCCAAAACAAGGGAGTTCGACAATGCCTCCCATACAAAGCCTTAAAGGGGGTCATCTGCAAACTCTCCTGATAGCTGTTATTATAAGCAAATTCCATCAGTCCAAGACGCTTATCCCAAGCTACACCATGATCCAAAATATAACATCTGACCATATTCTCCAAAATATGATTCACTCTTTCCGTTTGACCATCGGTCTGAGGGTGGTAAGCGGTAGAGTATCTAAGGTCAGTGCTCAAGGCTCCCTGCAAACTCTGCCAGAAACGAGACAAATAACTAGAATCCCGATCTGACACAATACTCACGGGCACACCATGCAATCTGATGACCTCATCCAAATAAAGCTCTGCTATTTTCTCCATAGAATAGCCAGTCTTGAAAGGCACAAAGTGAGCACACTTTGTCAATCTGTCAACTATGACCCATACCGAATCATGTCCTCTGGGATATCTCGGCAAACCGGTAATAAAGTCTATTGAGATACTCTCCCACTTCCAGCTTGGAATATCCAAAGGGTTCAATTTACCTCCAGGTCTCTTATGATCTGCCTTAACACGCTGGCAAGTATAACATTCAGAAATATACTTAGCTATATCATTCTTCATACCTGACCACCATACAATCTGCTTCAGGTCTTTATACATTTTTGTGGAATCGGGATGATAGGAAATGCTAAAATCATGTGCTTCACTACAGATCTTTGCTCGAATATCCTCAACAGCGGGAACACAATACTTACCTCGACACTTCAAAGTATCTTTACCATCAATTGAAAAATCTGATAGTTCACCTTTTTCAGTTCTATTCCGGAGAAGCTGCAAATCAGGATCTTTCTTCTGATGCAGTCTTGTAAGGGTAATCCAAGAAGGCTCTTCAGCTTCTAAACTCAAATGTGTGGTACTACTACCGACTGAGATATCCATCAGCATAAACACCTCCACTAAGGACTGCATAGAAAGGTAGACATGCGCGGTCTTTCTACTCAGGGCATCAACCACCACATTAGCCTTAGCCGGATAATACAGGATGTCAACTTCATAATCCGCAACATACTCCAACCATCTGCGTTGGCGCAAATTTAATTCCTTTTGGGTAAAGACATACTTCAAACTCTTATGGTCCGTGAAAATCTTGCATGACACTCCATATAACAGATGTCTCCAAAGCTTCAAGCCATAAATCACTACCGCAAATTCTAAGTCATGCGTAGGGTAATTCCTTTCATGAATTTTTAGTTGTCTTGATCCATACGCGATCAGATTTCCTTCTTGCATGAGAACACAAACAAGATCAACATGAGATGCGTCCACATAAACGGCATACTCTACTCCCTCGGTCGGCAAAGCCAGAACAGGAGCACTGCACAAACGATTCTTTAATTCCTGGAACGCCTCCTCACAGGAATCGCTCTAAACAAAAGCTGCATTCTTCTGGGTAAGCTTAGTCAAGGGTGCCGACAACACCGAAAATCCATGCACAAATCTTCTATAATAACCTGCAACCCTAAGAAACTCCTTATCTCCTTAGGCGTTGTAGGCGTCTTCCAATCCAAAATAGAAAAAATCTTTGTTGGGTCTACCGAAATTCCATCCTTGTTCACCACATGACCCAGGAAAGACACTTACGAAAGCCAAAATTCGCACATACTCAACTTTGCATACAACTTGTGCTCTCTCAGAGTAGACAATACTAAGCGCAAATGCGTAGCAAGCTCCTCAGCACTTCTTGAATATACCAACACATCATCGATGAAAACTACTACAAAATGATCTAAAAAATCTTTGAACACTCGGTTCATCATATCCATAAACGCAGATGGTGCATTTGTCAATCCAAATGACATTACCAAGAACTCATAATGACCATAACGGGAATGCAAAGCAGTTCGAGGAATGTCCGACTCACGGATTCTCAACTGATGGTAGCGTGAACGAAGATCAATCTTTAAAAACACTGAACTACCACGCAACTGATCAAACAAATCATCGATTCGCGACAACGGATATCTGTCCTTGATGGTTACCTTATTCAATTCTCTATAGTCTATGCACAACCTCATAGAACCATCTTTATTTTTCACAAACAACACTGGAGCACCCCAGGGCGAAGAACTTGGTCTTATAAATCCACACTGCAACAAATTGTCTAACTGGTACGCAACTCTTCCAGCTCACGCGGGGCCATACGGTACGTTGCCTTAGCAATAGGACGAGTACCAGACTCAAGATCAATAACAAACTCCACATCTCTCTCGGGAGGAAGACCAGGAAGACTAACAGGGAAAACATCAGGAAACTCTCGCACCATAGGAACATCCTCGATACACGGCAAACCAATAATAGTTTTTAACACAGAAGCAAAGTAAGCAAAACAACCGGAATCTAAATGTTTCCGAGCACATAACGCAGAAATAATCGGGGAATCCTGGCGCGGAAATCCATACACACTCATGGGTTGACCATTTCCCATCTTGAAGTCCAAACGTTTAACCTTGCATTGGATAACCGCATCATATCTGGACAACCAGTCCATGCCCAAAATCAAATCAAAATTTTCCAGGTCTAGCACCTTTAAGTCAGCAAAAGCTAAGAAATCACCTAAGAGGATAGGACAATTCTGGATACGTTGGTTCGACACCACTGAGTCGCTAGAAGGAAACTTAACACAAAACGCATCGCCAGACTGATCGAGGGTCAAATGATGACGCTCTACAAAAGTCCTCGCCACAAACGAGTGGGTAGCACCAGAATCAAAAAGGACACGCGCCCAACGGTTCTTTACCTTAAATTCTCCTATAAAGAATCGGATACATAACTAGCCGAACAGAAATTGAAACTAAAGACAAAGGCTAAGAGTTAATTTAAGGTCTAACCTGAAATAACTTGGGTGGAATTTTGCGCTTCTTTCCTAGTCATCACATTCAACTTGTCATTCCTTCTATCCTGATGTTGCGGCGACGGCAAGGCCTGAAGTGGCACTGGCTGTAGAGTAGGCTGGAAACACGGGCATTTAGTCTTAACGTGCCTCCTCTGCCCGCACTGAAAACACACCTTATCTTTAGACCAGCAGTGGGCAATATCATGCCCCCATCGCTTACAAAAGGTACATGGCAGATCTCCTTTGGGAGCGCTCTGAATTGCTGACACCTGCTGCTGTTTCTTAGCTCCCAAGCTTTTGAAACATTTCTCGAACGGATGGCCCGAGCGACCACCGAAGCTACAAACTTCGCTACTTCTTTTCTTTGGAGCAGGGCTAGATACCTTGGGGCTTTCCCCCTCTTCGACCTTTCTCTTGTCCTTTCTCAACAACGCGCATCTATTCTTGGCGTTGTCGATGGCCTCGACTTTCAGCGCTGCTTCTAATACTTCATCATAGCTTTTAGATCTGTATGCGCTAGCCAATTGCTGGACGTCACTACGAAGTCCCCCAAGAAATCGCTTCACTCTTCCTGCCTCTGAAGCTATTAAATCTGGAGCAAATCTACTCAACTTACTGAATTCAATCTCATACTCACTAATCGTGAGTTGTCTCTACTTCAGGTGCAGAAAATTATTCATCAGACGGTCTTGCTCGACCGACGACAGGAACTTCTTCAGCAACATCGCCTTAAATGACTCCCACAAACATCCGTCTACGAGGCTCTCTCTCTCTCCCTGATCCACCAGCTCTTAGGAAGTCCTTTTAGCTAGTAAGCGGCAACCATCACCATTTGTCCCGTAGAGATTCCCGAGTACGAAAACATCTCCTCAATGGCGACTGGCCAGTCATCCAACGCCATGAAATCAACTCTCTCGTCATCATACGTATGAGGTCCTAATCTCTGGAAATGCGATATGAAGTTCATCTCTGGTGGCAGCAGAACTGGAGGCACCAAAGGAGAGAGAGGAACAGGTACAGTCTGACCCACTACAGGGTCCTGCACCACAGGCTGATGCACATTGGCGACAGTCAACAACGATTTAATCTGCGATTGCATTACAACCAACTACCTTGACAGAGTCTCATTACTCTGTCGCAGACTCTCGATCGTGGTTTCACTCTGCGCACCCAAAGACTCACCCTCAGATTGGGGAGTCAACCTCATCGCAACACGCCTCGGCAAAAAATCTATAAATATGAATAAACAGATCATCAAAATCATAGCTTGGAACTATAACTACTCAACTTGGCTCAAACCAAACCGAAAAAGAGACTTGCTCTAGCTACTACCTTGCTCTGAATTTTATACAAATGATGTTATGATTTAACTTAGGATGATATACTATCATCCTTTGACTCTTGAGCATATCACATACATGCATGAATGTTTAAATCTTCATTTCAAATCATGTGTGTACGAGTGTCATCATATAAATCTTTAGCTTGGCACGGGTGCTTTATGCAATGGTATGATGTGCATGTTGTGCTATGCATTCTAAGAAAAGAATTAATGCATGTTATGAGCGGCGCACGCATGAAATATTATGCACCCCATAATACATAATATCGCATGCAACGAAAAATAAAAATCGAGCTAATGGACATCCATGGGACTGGTGTTACGCATCTCATACTACATAACGGTCACATATTGTCACATATGAGGATCCATATACAAACACATTTTATGCATCTCATACTACATAATATGCCTCGTATAATTCTTATCATGTAATGTGTGTAGTGTTCATGCTTCAGCCAAGACGTACGTATGACACTTCTATGTGTGTATGCAATGAGACAAGATGATTAACACTTAATTAGAAAAAGTCGTTCAACCAAATAGTCAAACAAACCTACCTCTGATACCAACTGTCACAACCCGCTTTTTCTCCGTATTAAATAATATGTCAGAGTAAGAGAAAATATGTGTCATGATGCCACATCATGCAGGGGACAACTACAGACGCTCATGCAGCTCTTTCTTCACACTTTTCCTTAGAAAGTCATGAACTTTATGTTTAAAACATAATTTAAGTTTAAAGTTTTCAAACACCGTGTCCCTCGATTTAATGGATCAACAGTCCATGAATAAGAAAGTATAGGTTTACGCAGCGAAAAATACATAATTTACTTTAATTTACCCTATATGAGCAGGATGAACTAACTAACATTCTGATGATATGCACTTCTAGATTTAGTATAAGTACAAAAGGTTTCTTTTACGAGCTTCAAAATAGAGTGATAATAGTTTAAAAAGAGATGTCATGTAGGAAGAATATAATTATGCAGTTTTGTATATAGAATAACTATCATCATCCTAACATAAAATCTTCCCAGAGAGCAATTACATAAATAGCAAATGGTAGTAGCATAAAAATAGCAAGATAAGGTCTATCACAAAAAAGAAGTCCCGGATATGGGCGTCAACTACTGACACGAACCCATAACCTTAATAATTTCTGAAAGAAAACAATAATCTACCTCTCAAAATGAGAGTAAGAAAAGCAACTACAACAAATCTGAAGAAAACAGATCTCGATCAGCTCCACCTGCTACTGATCCGAACCTGAGGCATTCACAAGAAAGGAATGCCTCAGCACAAAGGCATGAAAATACATCATAATCAAAGAGTAAGAGAAAACTCAACAAAAGAGGGTTACCAACTCAATCAAGAATAGCTGTGAACATCAGCAAATCTAATAAAGAAGTATTAGCATCCAACAGTAAGGAAAGACTGACATAAAGTGCGGTCAAAGTTGCATTGCAACAACATCCAAAAGGAAACAGATAAAGAGTTGCCAAAGAAATGAATCACTATCACCGCTAAAATAAAATAGTACTGAGGCTGAGACATTCTTTCTAACCAACTATCAGACCAAAACATCCATGGCATAAAAGCACTGTGGCGGCTGTTACAGCCCGCACAACCAACAGTTTACACGTCCACAGAAGGGAAAATAGGCAATGTGGTAGTGGTCTCATTGTCCAACTACACTAACAGTCCAATATAAATCGACTGGGGATAGAGATTCACATCATCCTACCCAAAACAGACACCACAGAAAAACCAGGAAACAATACCCAGAGAAACTCAATCTTACGACGAATTCGTCGAAATGAATTCGACGAATCCAAGGAATATCGACGAATTCGTCGAAATACAATCGACGAATCACAAAGACGTTTAGCGAAAATACTAACGAAGGCATATGACGAAGTCAGCGAAAGCCTAAACCTATCGGCGAATTCATCGAAATGATATCGACGAATTAACTATAACGAAAACGGCGAATCTGCTTAACTATTTCACGGAACTCTAAATTGGCTCGAAATGAGCCTAACGCCAAACGATGAATTCGTTGAAATGAATTCGACGATCTCGACGAATTTCGACTTAGGGGAAAAATTGGCGACTTTATATTTTCTTGACTAACTTGATAAATTACTTGGCTATTTAGTTTGGGTACAAGATTTGTAGCAGAAAGACGATCTACACTACTTGTCTCAATCAGATAGAAGTAAAAGAAGGTTAAAGAAAATGTGATGACATATAAAGAAGATGTAATAACGTGGCAGGGTCATTACAAGAAAACAGAGTTTTGGTCAGGGCAAATTGTCCTGGCTAAAAGTCCAAAACCGTGGCTAAAGAGTATTTGTCACGGTCTAGCCACGGGAAAAATTCGTGGCTAAAGATCACTTGGAGAAAGACTTTTAGCCACGGATTAGCCGTGGCAAATAGTATTAGCCACGAAGAAGCAACGTCGTGACAAATACCTGGACTTTTAGCCACGGATTTCCCCCATGGTAAAAGCTTCTCAATTACATTAAATATACTATTTGTCACGGCTTTTGGCCGTGGCAAAAAATCTGACTATTAGTCACGATTTGAAACCCTGGTTAATAGTAATTTCGACATTTTTAAAAAATCCAAAAATTATGCTTGTTTGTTCCATGAGACTAACTAATAATACCATTCATCAATTTTCAAGAATTAGGATGCTTGTCTGGATGCAGTGAAACCAACTAAGAAGAATTGTTACACAAAATTTACTTGTAAATAAATAACAGCACTATAGATCTTATATCTCTATTCACATGAAGAAGAAATCACGCGACAGCAGGAATTTGACGTACAAATAGCACTTCGAAATTGGAAAGGGCGCGAAGGAATTAACAGAATTTCAACGCAATGCAAACCAATAAGAACTGAGCTACAAATTCTCACAGTGAAACAAACTCAAACAGCCATTTTCATTAGTTCAAAATCAGCCTCCGCAGAATGAAAACAAGATGGGAGATGATATAAATGATAGAAGGGGGAAAAACTTCAACAAAGTTTATTTTTCTTTGGGGAAAATCTCCGCCTGCTATTTAAAAAAAATGAATCTTCAGCGGCGAACAATTATTGTATTCGAAAGAGTAAGACTATTTTAAGTGGCAATTGTGTTTCAGGAGCTATGATGAGAAGTGTATATACACTTACCATGTTAACTATTGGTCGCAGTTGTAGTAGCTTACAATCTCCATGAATTTATCTCATTCAATATCTGTATGTAAAATAAAGCATAGTATTGATGTTATAGGCAAAATAAAAAAGAAATAAAAAAGACCTTAAAGTTGTCAAAATGTAAATCACACTTTGCATCTCGCTGCAAAATAGAAAGTTACCTTTAACATGGTGAAAACCAATAGAAGTATGAATGTGGTGCATGTACAACCCTCATTCTTCGAGGGTGGGCCCGTCTAAAGGCCACGTAGGCAGAAGTCAAAGTCAATGGTCAAACCGAAGATATCAGACAGCGCATTGGGATCATGTAACTCTGGGGAGTGAGTAGGGAATTTCTCGCCCCAACTAACGAGAAGGAAGGCGTGCCCAGAGTTAGCAAGCCAGTCGAGCGAGAAGGTCATAGGCCTGAGCATACTCGCCTATAGGCGACTTTCATCAACCAACTCGCCAGCCAGCGACGAGGTCCTCACCTGCTCGCTCGCTTAAGCCTTTGCTCAATCACCTCAAAGGGGCCAGGGATAGTCGCCTGCTTCCCCTCATTCAAGATTTGTCTATAAATAGACCCCCAGGGGTACCAGGAATGACACTTGTCAAAAATCAGAGCTTCACCCCCTTATAGGCGAGAATCCTCCCTAGCCAGTGCCTTCCTAGTACCAAGCTAGGCCATTATGGTTGTGGAGGAGAAGACTCCTTTGAGCTTCAGGGTACGTCGTGGGACCTCCCTGCCGCAGCACCTGGGGTTGTATTTGTTACCTTTCTGGTCCTTTTGCCGTCGCTAATCAAGTCTTCTCGTCGGACCGCTGAGCAAGTAGCCTCCGGCTGCATTGATCCGAATTTTGGAGCCTAGAAATTTCCTGGCTTCAACACTTTGGTGTGGTGAGCGTGGATCGTAGCCAGAGGAGGAAAGTCTGGTGAAAAGGCGAGATGGTTATAGTTAGCGACCACGAGGAAGTAGTAGGTAACCCGGCCAGAGGTAGCGAGTTCGTAACTTTGGCAGTTTTTGAGGAATTCACGTGGCAAATGGAAGGGACTGTGCGAGCAGCTCTTCAACCTCGCGCGGAGGGGACGGCGACCTCGCCTCATCGCCCGATTCCGACCGAAGAAGGTGCACCCCCTCAACGAGCAGGGAAGGAGATGAAGAGGAGCTGGAGCGACCAAGAAGGTCGCAGTTTTACCCGCAGGTCTCGCAGGGAGCGGGAGGAACTCAGTTTCGCGAGGAGGAGCAGGTGAGATACTTCGGTACTCGCCAATTTAGCGAGTATGGAGGAGATACTCGCCAAGCAGCGGATCGTCGCCAGGTGGGTGGGAGGAGCCAATTCTGTGAGGGATCATCGATGCGCCAGTGCCGGAGGGGTTCAGAGATCCCGTTATGAGTTACTACTCAGGGAGGGATGACCCTGTCCGACACATTCAACGGTTAGAGGACGTAGCCTCCATCCGAACCATGTCTGATGCCTTCAAGTGTAGGCTGTTCGCGATCACCTTTCGGGGGAAGGCCAGGGACTGGTTCCACCAGTTTCCAGCAGGTTCGCTCTACAGCTTCGAGGACTTGTGCCGAGGGATGACGATGCGGTTCTCCACGGCCAAGAAGATGAAGAAGGAGGCTACGACCCTCTTCCACCTGGTGCAAGGAGCGAAGGAGACGTTGGGGCATTATATCGACCGTTTCCATGAGGAGGTGTTGGACATCCAGGAGGTGGATGGTCCCACCCTACAGCTGGCCCTAACGTTCGACCTTCGTGAAGGTCTCTTCAAGTTGGAACTCGGCGGGAATCCTCCCTATTCTTACGACAACCTTATCGAGAGGGCCAACAAGTTCGTGTAGGGTGAGTCTTCCAATCGTGACTTCCTAGCCAGGATCACCTGGGTGACCAAGGAGGATGAGGAGGAGGAAGAAGAGAGGACCCCCGAGAGGAGGAAGAAAGAAGAGCCCAGGAGGGCAGAAAAGCAGAAGCCGAAAGGAAGGAGCGGAGAAGAAAGAAGGAGAGACGAGTCCAGGAAGGAAGGGCTAAGAAAAAACGATGAGAGGAGGCTCATTGTGGCCCCGGAGCCTCGGGAGGAGGAGAGGCGCTACCAAATCCCCGTTAACCGGCCACCTTGGAGGCCGTCTAGAGGACCTCAGCGTCGGGATAAGGAGAGATCCCCGGAGAGAAGACGTCGCGATCAGCGGGCAAGGCGTCAGGAGAGGAGAAGGGAGGAAGCAATGGCGGTTGCCCGGCGCGGCAATCGGCAAGGTCGGAAGAACTGGCCGCAGAGGAAGCCGCAGACAGAGGAGATCCCCCTTTACTGTGATCTCCATCAAGTAAAGGGGCATGGTACCATGGCCTGCCAAGACTTTTGGGAATCCAGGAGAAGGTTGGTCGCAGGAGAAGCAGGAGGAGATCAGCGGAGGATTGAAGCCCCTGTCGAGCCGCCGGCAGTTCAACCCGTCGGCCGAAGGAGGAACGAAGACCGAGTCGATCATGGATGTCGAGGAGACCTCGCTCAGGGAGGCAGAGGAGGGGAGGTGATCCACGGGGGAGCAGGGCTGGGGGCTTCCCGCAAGGGGAGTCTCCATCAAATTTATCGAAGGAGTGTCGCTTCGACCTCGCAGGCCCCACCCCCGTTGGAGGAAATCACCTTCTAAGAGGAGGACATGCTAGGGAATGAGAATCCCTTCCATGAAGCCCTCGTAATCCAAGCTGCAGTGGAGGACTTCACCATTGATCGGATCCTGATCGATAACGGTAGCTCCGTAAACGTCGTCTTTAAGGAGACATTCGACGGGCTGGGCATCAGAGCAGAGAGTCCGAGCGCCGGATGGTCCCCTCTTTGGCTTCTCGGGAGAGAAGAAGGAGGTGGAAGGAGGAGTAGATCTCCTTGTAACTCTCGGTGGCACCCCTCTCCAGTGTCATTTCGTCATCGTCGATGCCCCGAGTTGCTACAAGGCTATCTTCGGAAGGCCGCTTCTCAATACCTTCAAGGCCGTTCCATCTTCCTATCATCAGTGCCTCAAGTACTGCCAGGGGAATGTTCAGGTGAGGATCAGGAGCGATCCAAGAGCCGCCCACGAGTGCTACCTTAGCGCGGTCAGCACTATCAGCTGGATGGCTGACGCGGAGGAGTTTGAAAGGGTAACAAGAGGCACGGCCCGGCTAGAAGCATCTGAAGAGGTTGAAGAAATTGAGGTACTCTCCGCGGCAGGAGTACCTGGGTTGCTGAAGATCGGAGGATCGCTGAAGATCAGCGAGAAGATGGATATGGAGATGTGTCTGCAGGAGAACGTCGACATCTTTGCTTGGAGTGCCTCCGAGATGCCTGGGATCAATCCTGAGGTTGCCTTCCATCACCTCAATCTCGAGCCCGCAGTCAAGCCCGTCCGCCAGAAGAAGAGGTCCAGTGCCACCGTGTTCGCTGGACCTATCCGCGAGGAGGTAAAGAAGTTGCTGGATGCAGGCTTTGTGTCAGAGATCCAGTACCCAGGCTGGGTCTCGAATGTTGTAATGGTAAAGAAAGCTGGGGGCAGCTGGAGGATGTGTCGACTTTTCATTATTGAATAAAAGCTGCCCGAAGGATTGTTATCGCTTGCCTCGAATCGACGCGCTGGTTGATTCGGCCGTCGGTTTTTCTGTAATGAGCTTCCTTGATGCGTTTTCAGGATACCATCAGATCCGGATGTATCCCCCCGATTGTCGCGAAGTTTCCTTCATCACTGGTGATGACTGCTACAGCTACAAGATGATGCCCTTTGGATTAAAGAATGCAGGTGCAACCTACCAGCGGATGATGGATCGCGTCTTCGGAGGGCAGAAGGGGAGGAACCTGGAGGTATATGTAGACGACCTTTCGGTTAAAAGCAAGAGCGTTCGGGAGCATGTAGTTGATCTGATGGAGACCTTCGCGAAGCTAAGGAAGTTCAAGATGAGGCTTAATCCGGCAAAGTGCGTGTTCGGAGCTGGAAGGGGGAAGTTTCTGGGACATCTCATCACCCCGGGAGGGGTAGAGCCGAACCCTGACAAGGTTCTAGCGATCCTGTAGATGACCTCGCCGAAGATGATGAAAGAAGTTCAAAGGCTGACGGGAAGGTTGGCGGGTCTTAGCCTCTTTCTGTCAAAGGCAGGGGAGAAGTGCTCTCCATTCTTCAAAACGCTCCGGAAGAGCGAGGACTTCGCATGGTCCGACGAATGCGAGAAGGCGTTCAGTAGGATGAAGGAGCAGTTGACTCAGACACCTCTCCTTCAGAGCCCGAAAGAAGGCGAAGACCTACTCATCTACTTGGGAGTAGGAGTGGAAGTAGTCAGTTACGTGTTGGTCCGAGAAGAAGGAAAGAAGCAGCTCCACATTTATTATGTCAGCCAGGTGCTCAAGAAGGCGAAGCTAAAATATCCAATCTTGGAGAAACTTGTCTTTGCCTTGGTGGTGTCGGCGCGGAGGCTCCGGCCTTATTTTCAAGCTCACTCCATCCGGGTCGTGACGGACCATCCCCTCCGAAATATTTTAGAAGGGGTGGAACATTCAGGAAGGCTGGTGAAATGATCGGTAGAACTCAGCGAGTTCGACATTTCCTTCTCGCCCCGGGTGGCGATCAAAGCGCAGGCGATAGCAGACTTCTTAGCCGACTTCTCAGTAGAGGCGGAGCCGGGAGAGGAGGCTTCTACTCCTATTCCTTGGAAGATGTTCTTGGATGGAGCTTCAGGCAAGAGCTCTGTGGGAGTAGGCATCGTTCTTGTCAGCCCACAGGGAACTAGGATCGAGCAAGCAGTCGAGATTCTCTTCCCCGTCACGAACAACCAAGCAGAATACGAGCCATAGTAGTTGGCTTGTGTCTCGCAACGGAGCTGGGCATCCAAGATTTCAGAGCTTTCACCGATTCGATGGTGGTTGCGTCACAAATTCGGGGAGAGTTCGAAGTGCGCGACACCATCCTGCAAAGGTACCTTGTCAAGGTAAAAGGATTGATTGGAGGCTTTCGATCCTTCTTCGTCGAGCATGTACCGAGAGAGGAGAACTCGGCGACAGATCATCTGGCCAAATACGGGCCAAGAGCCGGAGGGACTATCACCGAACTATTCTGACCATCCATCGAAGAAGGGGAGATGATGGAGATTGAGCAATGCCCCTCCTGGGTAGATCCGTTCGTGGTGTTTCTGAATACCGGGCAGCTTCCTGCAGATGATAGGGATCAAAGGAAGTTCCGGTACAAAGCAACGTACTATTTATTGCAGGACGGGGAGCTATACCGCAAGACCATCTCGGGTCCCCTGGCCAGATGTGTCTCTGAAGACGAAGTACCTCGAGTGTTGGAGGAGATCCACTCGGGAGAGTGCAGAAGTCATTCTGGGACTCGCACTTTGGATAAGAGAATCCTCAGGCAGGGCTACTTCTAGCCTACTATCCGCAAGGATGCGGAGGCCTTTTCAAAAAAGTGTCAGAAGTGTTAGCTATTCGCCTCCCTTCAATTACAACCTGCCCAGAAACTTCGCTCGATCACCGCCCCGTGGTCGTTCGCAATCTGGGGAATGGATTTGATAAGCCCTTTTCCTTCAGCTAGTGGCCAGAGGAAGTTCGTTCTCGTCATGATCGACTATTTCTCTAAGTGGATCGAGGCCAAAGCTCTAGCCAAGACCACCTCTCAAGTCATGAAGAACTTCATCTAGGGAGAGATCGTCTGCAGATTCGGGATCCCTCTTGCCATCGTCATCGACAACGGTCCTCAGTTCGCCAGCTTGGAGCTGGAAGATTTTGCAGGCAGCTCGAAACTGATCTTCGGTTTGCGTCAGGACATCATCCAAGGAGCAACGAGCAAGTAGAGGCCGCCAACAAGCTGATCATCAACCTACTGAAAAAGAAAGTCGAGAACTTAAGAGGTAATTGGGCGGAGCAGCTCCCCTCGGTGTTGTGGGCTTTGAGGACCACTCCTAGCTCAGCCACAGGGGAAACCCCGTTCAAACTCTCTCACGGGTAAGAAGCTCTCATTCTAGTAGAGTTCGAGGTCAGAAGTCCAAGGGTGATCGCCGCTGAAGACGAAGACGAAGAATGGCAGCTAGAGAATGATGAAGCTCAAAAATTATCTCTCGACTACATCGAAGAACTCCGAGACTTGGCCTCAGCTCGGCAAGAAGAAATCAAGCTCCGAATGGAGAGACACTTCGACAAACACGTCCGCCTCAAACACTTCCAAGCAGGTGATCAAGTCTTAAAGAAAGTGGATGCAGTGGGAAGATCGGCGGTCGTTGGGAAGCTCAACCCAAATTGGGAGGGGCCCTTCATCGTCCACGAATCACTAGTTTCCGGAGGATATCGTCTGCAAAATTATGAAGGAGAACTGCTTGACAATACTTTGAGTGGTGACGACCTGAAAAGGTTCTACCCCTAGCAGGTGTATGTACATCCCTCTTTTTTGAATACAACGTAGATTATATAATATAATCTCTCACCCCCTAAAACATGGGACGGTGTGAGTCTTTTTTAGCAAGACATTTCAAGAATAATAAAGACAGGTGAGATCGATCTCCACGCCGGGTTGGGAAAAGGGCCTTCGACTCAATCCTCATAAAAATCAGAACGAATGATGGGACAGTGCCTTGGTAGTGAGTTCTCCTAAGACCAAGCCTCTGCACAGACGGCCGAGATCAGCTCCCCCCTTTCACGTTGGCTGTAGATACCCTCCGACAACATTTCTCATCCGACTGGAAAGATTATCAGGAAAGAGTTTGGACGCCGACCTCCCGACTCAACGAAGAGATGATCGATTTAACTGAGGGACCCTTGTATAAATGTGTCATTTAACCTCTTGCGACAAAGTCTAATATTTCTGTTGCTTCGTCCAATCTTATAAGTTGGTGTGGTTAATCCCCTCTGATTGTTGAGTGACAGTATGAAGACTCTTCTGTAACCTGCCGACCGATGGGGGGACAAGCCTCCGACTCAACTCTCGTAAAAACCCAAGTCGGGTGGTGGGAAAATGCCTCAGGGGAGAGTTCTCCAAAGACCAAGTCTCTGCATTGACGGTCGAGATCAGCTCCCCCCTTGCACGTTGGCCGAGCTACCCCCCCCCCCCCCCCCCCCCCGACTGCACTTCCCATCCGGCTGGAGAGGTTATTAGAGGAAAGTCCGGACGCCAACCCCCCAACTCAATAAAGAGATGACCAATTTAACCAACCAACATTCAACAAACGCAATAGGACGGAGACTATCGGGATTGTGTCCCCTTGGACCCCCGACTGTCCTTCCCTACCTAGAAGTTCTCTCAGCGTCCTGCATGAGAGTATGACGGCGACCCTCGGGATTAACAGTCAAAGTCGGAGCTTTAAGAGCTTGTCGAACCCTCCACAAACTCATGCATAACTGACAGCAAGCTTTGAGCACGACGAGTATCTGTATAGGCGAGTATCATCTATGCGAGTATCTAGCGGCGAGTATCCGTATAGGCGAGCATCTTCTACGAGAGCATCTAGCAACGAGGATCACATACGCGAATAAGGAAAATAGTCGGCAGATAAATATCAATCAAAAGGGTAAACAAGTACAAACGAGCGAGCCTATGAGCCTAGCAATATTGTCACAACACAAGACAAGCAAAGATGATATATCAGCCATCAAGAATAATCATAACTGTCAATAAAAATGTTATCTACCAAAAGATTACAAACTCGACTGCGCGAGAAACGTCAAAAAAATTATACATATGTTCGCTAAGAATCGGGAGCATAATCAAAAGAATCCGACTGGTCATCCTCCTCGCCTTCATCTTCGCTAGCATCCAAAATATCTGCGAGAAGCCCCTTTGTTGTCAACTTCTCAGCTCCCGGCACCAGAAGGCCCGCTACTTGCAGCTTTGCGAAGACCAAGTCGCCAGCGGCAAGGGCTATCTCCCGCCGAAGCGATGACAGCTCCCGCGAAGATAGAAAAGACCCATCCACGCGGCGAGAAGGGCCAGCTTTCGAGGATGTATGAGCGACCATCTTCGACTCTAACTCGGCATTACGAATTGCGTCGCCTCTAGCAAGGTCTGGCTGGCCCGCAAGTCGCTCTCGAGTATGGAAATCATCTCTGCCGCGACTAGCTGCCCTTCCTGCAGAAGCGAGAAAGGTAAGGTTACAGAAGCAAGATAAAAAGACATTACAGAAAGTAGAGCCCTAGCGAAATATCAAGATCACCTCGAAGTCTCTGCTCGTTTCGGCTTTATCTTCGGCCACCCTGGCCCGTTTTACGGCCTCAGCCTTGCGCCTCTCCGCCTCCAAGGTAAGCTTTTGATAAAGCACGAACTCCTGCTCCGCGTCGAGGAGGTTCCGGGCGGTTTGATGAGCAAGCTCCGAGGCCCGCAACATCGCGCGTGATCCCTGATCGGCCTGGAAGCGAGGAGTGGCATTTTGAAGCACCTTCGCGTCATCTCGCCCGTAGAGGCCGAACGTGACGCAGAAGGCGTCATCATTAGGATCCTCATCCTCGCTCCAGGAAGGAAGGCGAGAACTCAGGGAAACCTCTCTCCGGTCCCTGCTCCATAGATGAGCGGCTCGCCATCTAGTCCCTGATTCAACGAGCCTTGCCTGAAGTTGGGATGATTCTTGGGGACGTTGTCCTCCTCTTCACGCGCACGCTCTGATGCCACCCTTCGGGCGACTTCCTTCCTCTTCCTCTTCTTCGCCACCGGAGATTCATGTTCATCCGGCCAGCCCTCCGCGCGAAGAACCTCGGCTGGATCGCCGAGCTCAGGAGGAATTCCCGAAAGAGGGGAATCCTCGCCACCTTCCTCTTTCTCTCCCTGCCACGCCATCGCCGAAGGAGATGGAGGAGGAGGGGTCTGGCCCGCTACAGGTAGAGGCACCGACGGCAGGTGGCGACAACCTGGAAAAGAAATGTTAAAGAAAGATAAAGAACTGATCAAACTAACTCGGGTCATAACAATGTTACCTTCGCCAGGCTCGATATAGGCGAGTTGGTCAACGTTCTTCCGCGAGAAGACGATGTCGAACTTCCGATCCTTCATTGCCAGGAAGAGGTCCTCGAGCCCACCGCGAAGCAGTGGGGTGGCGAACGCTGCCGCCAGCCTCTGCTGATGCCGAGTTGGTATCTGCGAGAAGTCGCCAGAAACGAAGACGAACTTCTCGTTCCAGCGGTGAACCTTGTTCGAGGTTCCTAATACCTTGCAGTGATGACTGCCGAAATAAATCACCCCTCCTTGGTCGAGCCCATGTAGAAGACTTTCCGAAAAACAGCAAGGTCGAAGGCGATCTTCTCGCTCCGCAGAAAGCACAGGTAGCCGATGATGATGGCTACGTCGTTAGTATTGATTTGCAAAGGGACCCACTCGTAGTACCGCAAGATCTGGCAGAACTCGGGCCAGAGCGGGAGGTGCAATCCAACCTCGAAGTGGGAAAGGGGAAAGGCGAGTTTCCCTTCCGAGAAGGTGTTAATCCGCTCCCTGGAATCCGGAATACACACGCGGAATCCCTGGGCGAGGTAGTGATGAACGAACCTCTCCAGATCATCCGGGCGAGTTGCGGACTTCTTGAACTTCTTCGCGATGAAGTTATGTGCATAACTCAGGCGGCGATCTTCAGCATCCACATAAGGCATCATCGAGAAGGAAAGGATGTTGACGAGATAGTTGGATACTCGAGGGGTTTCAGGAAAGCGTGTCGACTTCGGACCCTACCCCCCTATTTATAGAAATCGCAAGGGGGGTCGCGACTTGCTTACGCCCGAGATACCTACTTACTCGCGCGGAACGAACTCGCGTACTACCGACGTGAGAGACAATCACAGAGATCTCTTCGCGGAGACGAGCGACAACCAACAAATCAACATACGGAAAATTACACAGGCGCGACTAATTATAAAGTTCGAAATTACCACATATGATTCAAGGTTATTACAAATATAGTTCGAATAATGTTCATAAATGAGATACGAGAAAAAAATAAAACTTCTAAGTTACTGGAGGATCGGCGCGTCTGTCCGAGGTCGCACCATGTTGCCCGGAGAAGCCCAGCTGGCGAGCGAGAGCCATCTGCTCCCTAGCCCTCGCCATGAGTTCCTCGCTAAGACGAATGTGCTCCTCCATATGAGTGAGGGTCCCGAGGGATCCCATACTCGCTCGGATGCCGCGAATATCCGCCTTCAGTAAGTCCTGGTGATGCTCCACATCCTCCATTCGCTGCTCCAGCTCGTTGATAAGGTAATGCTTTCCCTCCGAAGTCTCCAGCCGATGCTCGAACCCTTCGATGTTCGCGACGCTCCCCTCCAGCTGAGATATACGCCGATGTACCTTGTATGCCATCAACCTTTCGACTTTCATCTCAAGGTCGAGATAGGCAAATGTCATTTTTGTCCTATATTCGCGAGTAGGAAGGCCCAGCGCCTCGATAAAGGACCCCGGAGACATCGCCCGAGCTGAAAAGAGAATGCATTAGTAAAAGAAAGTCAAGAACATGGTTCGGCATGTCATTTATACCTGCTCGCGTTGGTGCTGCTCTTTGCTGATGACGAGGAGAAGGCAGTCACCGAGGAGCATCCCGGGGAGAAGGTGAGGCTATTCTGCGAGGAGACGGCGACTGTCGAGGGCTCAACCGTCGTCGAGGAGGAGGAGAACGGCGTGGCGAAGGCGATCGACGACGAGAGCTGCGTCTGCCACCTGAACGTCCGCCCGACCATTCCCGCCACCTGAGTGATGGGGCGGAGGTACCACGTCATGCCGTCGAGGAGGAGGATCAGCAGGCAGATCTTGGAGGGCCACCTTGTGAACACCGGACCTCGCCGATGGCGAAGGTTGGGTTCCGGGCGAGGAGGCAGGCTGCGACATCGTAACCCGAGAGTTCTTCAACGTCATCCTCCCTAAAGGGATGCCCCCGCTTTCCGCACGCTCCGGTAAAGGGGGCGATCGGCGAGTGGGTTCCTGCTGCGGGATGTCCCCTGCGGGAATGACTGGGGGAGACGGTAAGTGTTCGACAATCACGCGCTCCTCCACCAGAGGCGCCTACTCATTCAACTCTACGGGCATCTCACCTACAAAGAAGCGTCAACATTATCGAAAAGGTATTCACGATATCAGTAACGAGGCGATAATCACCTTCTCGGAGAGGGTCGGGATGGACACTTAGAAGCTTGTCCTCGGCGTCCGGTCGGAGGACGTCATCCCCCAAACCTTCATCGCTCTGCCGGTTTGGGGTCAACTCAGGTAGGGAGGCCACGTCTTCATTGCGAGTAGGCCCCTCGCTCAGCGGCTTGGAACGAGGATCGGTAGGCTCCCTCTTCCTCTTCCGAGCTTCAAAGCTCTTTGATTTCTTCATCAGCTTCCTTAACAACTCGGCCTTCACGAACATCTCCTCGGAAGTCAACATCTCGCCGGGTATAAAAAAGTGGCGTGTCAGGGAAGGACCATCCCCCCTATTTATAGATTTCAAGGGACCCCCCTGGCTTCCGAATATGCTAGATACTCTCCAGAAGCAGCTCGTCGAATACGGGTTGGATGATTCTTTCTGAGCAACTTCGTTACTCGCAAAGAGCGGGGATTGTGTACAACCCTTATTCTCCGAGGGTGGGCCCGTCTAAAGGCCACGTAGGCAGAATTCAAAGTCAATGGTCAAACCGAAGATATCAAACAGCGCATTAGGATCATGTAACTCTGGGGCGCGAGTAGGGACTTTCTCGCCCCCAACTAACGAGAAGGAAGGCGTGCCCAGAGTTAGCCAGCTAGCCGAGCGAGAAGGTCATAGGCCTGAGCATACTCGCCTATAGGCGACTTTCATCAACCAACTCGCCAGCCAGCGACGAGGTCCCCACCTGCTCGCTCGCTTAAGCCTTTGCTTAATCACCTCAAAGGGGACCAGAGATAGTCGTCTGCTTCCCCTCCCTCAAGATTTGTCTATAAATAGACCTCCAGGGGTACCAGGAATGACACTTGTCAAAAATCAGAGCTTCACCCCCCTTATAGGCGAAAATCCTCCCTAGCCAGTGCCTTCCTAGTACCAAGCTCGGCCATTCGTGGTTGTGGAGGAGAAGACTTCTTTGAGCTTCTGAGTACGTGGTGAGACCTCCCTGCCGCAGCACCTGGGGTTGTGTTTGTTATCTTTCTAGTCCTTTTGCCGTCGCTAATCAAGTCTTCTCGTCGGACCGCTGGGCAAGTAGCCTCCGGCTGCATTGATCTGAATTTTGGAGCCTAAGAATTTCCTGGCTTCAACAGTGCAGTTTTTTCTTCCTATGCAGTTGTTTAACCACTACGAAAATGAGATTAACTTAACAAATTGGCATACAACTGGATATAATTTGCAAGAGTAAAATACCAATTCCTAAACTGCTAGTAATGCCTTATTATCGGGATTCTAACTGCCCACACTAACGCCCAAAAAAGAGCAGCATATCACTCCACAAACAAAATAATAGCATTGTAATTCAACAACTATAAATCAAGATATTACATTTTTTGAAGTGCCAAACCACGTAAACATGCCAACCACGTAAACTGTGAGCTTAGCTCAAGAACATTTTTTGAACTAAAGTTAGTATTGATATAATATTGAAACTATAAATAATTAACAATATTAATCAATATATAATCAAATCACTAACTTTAGCTCAGCTTATTTTAAATAGCTCACAGAAAAAATATTTACAAAATCATCATATTAAAAAAAGGCAGATTAAATAGTGTTAGATTCAAGTTCTAATATCAATGCTGAAAATACATGTATGCTAATTTGATTGCTTAAATTAGAAATGCTGTGTGAGGTAAAATGTATTTTAAATTAGATTTCATGTTTATAGTAGGATGCAGTTTGTTAATTCAATGTAGTTAAGAAGGTGGTTTAATAAAATGAAATCTGTTAATTGGATTAAGGTGTGAAAGAATCAATAAAATGTGTGTTTAATATATAGTATGGCTTCCGGGCTCTGTTTGATTGAACGAATGAGAAGACAAAAAATTCAAACCTAGCAAAAATGAAAATGGAAAATATCATATATATTTGATGCATACTAAGCAGGTATATTTTCATAATTGGATGCAGACTAGAAATATCATATATAATACTTAATAAATTTCATCAACTTTTAGGAAAATAAGCATCCAACATCTTGTATGAAATTAATCTTGGAACTTCGTATATACAAAATTTTCTTATTAATAAGGATAATAATTTAATTACTTATCAAAACTTCACTTTAGCCTTTCTATGAAATTAACTACCGCACAAGTTGTAAGACCCTCTTTTTTTTTGCTTACGAACCGAGTCTTACCGCCCAGAACCGCCGTCTTGCGGTAATACCATCTCACTACATGGTCACCACCACAACACGCCGATCCTGCCGGCTATTCAACATTATCCAGGCCAACCATAATCATCAAGAAATACATATAAACCAAACCAAGAATCCACAACAATCACATAAACGTAAAAGTACATGTCCAGAATGAGAAATAGTACACATAATACTACTAACTATCAAAGCGCGGAAGTACAACACAAACTACTAAATAAAAACATTAAGCCTCATCGAACACTGATTTCTTCGCCTCTCGCCGAGCGAAGATGTAGCAGTCAATGCATCCGCAGGGCTCGACACCCTCGATAGCATATAACTCCGGCCTCTGCCCTGGGTAAATATGCAAGGTGGGCAAGTGGGGAGTCTTGCTTACCGGGGCTCTCCCTGCTGCTGCTGAAGGTCCGACTCCTGGCCTAGGTGCTGCCTCAACCCCCACCCTCTGGGGGTTGTCCTGCTCGACCTGGGTCTCCTGTAATAATAGGGTCCACCGACCGTCAGTCTATAAGACTCATCATATTCCTCACCGCCTCCACCCGCGACTCCTAGGCACCGTGCGTGGATGAGGAAGCGGAGGACAACAAGGGGTAACAAAAAGTGAGCAGATGACAAGTGCAAGAAAAGGGCAGTAATAACAATACGGTAAGTAAATGGTTCTAGCAGTTCTACTATCAATCTCATGGTAGGGTAAAGAAACAGAGAGTTACTACATTAGAAATAAAAGAAGCGGTAAAGTGATAAGTGAGCAGCTAGGAACTAACTTATGCATAAGCAGCTAGGAAAAGTAACCTCAACTTATGTGCGTACACACAAGGCACATAAGTCAAGGGTTCTGGCAAGAAGTAACTCATCGTATAAAAGAGCCCAAACAACTTTATACGATGAGGTCTATGTTTATGCAGACATGCGATGCTAAGTAATATATAAGCAACTAGGAAAAGTAACCTCAACTTATATGCGAACACACAAGGCACATAAGTCAAGGGATCTGACAAGAAGTAACTCATCGTATAAAAGAGCCCATACAACTTTATACGATGAGGTCTATGTTTATGATTACATGCAATGTTATGACGTGCAATGCAATGATACAATGATTGGATTATTAATTCATACACATGCAACTCACCCACACGACTCTGTACATACAGACCTTTAGTTCCCACTTTTCGGAGGTAGCTAACCTCTCGGGCACCTCCCGTCGTGGTCAAACGGTGGCAGAGGAGCGGGCGTCTCCTCACCTAGAAGGGTAAGTCACACTACCAGACCTAGGCCCTAACGTACGCTGTGATACCTGTACCCGACTCACGAGCTCCTGCGTACTCTTGCTGGATCCGAGGAAACCAGACCTTTATTTGGCCAGACAGAGTTTTGGGGAATCAGTCCCGTCGGGCGCGCAGTAAAACAACCTGGCCCCTCCACAAACCTCTAGCACTGCCGATTCAACGAACTGCTGTCGGTGTGACGACTAAGCCAGAACCGAAGACCCACCACAATCTATGCACATGCATGTATATACATATATATAATTCTTACCACCGAGCCTCCAGCTCGAAGTACTAGTTCGACCTTGTAAGCATCGAGTCTACCGCTCGCAAGACTAACCTAATCTTATATCATCTACAAGCCTACTGCTTGCTAATCTACATTAGTCTTATATTAAGCTACGAGACTACCGCTCGCAGGACTACATCAACCTTATATTAAGCTATGAGCCTACCGCTCGCAGGACTAACCCAGTCCTTCCATTTAACCCGAGCCTAACGCTCGCAGGACTATCCCAGTCCTCCCCTTTAACCCGAGCCTAACGCTCGCAGGACTATCCAGTCCTTCCATTTAACCGTTGTGGTTGGGGTGAAGGTTAGTTTGTCCAGTTCTCCTACTTGACTAGTCTTGTCTATAATTTAGTTGATCTTAGAAGCTTGGGGTGAATCCTGGACTTCCCGCGGGTTACCCGGTGAAGGGCTCACAACGGTACTAGGGGATACGTTGGTGACTAAAGCCCGAATTCCCCCTTTCCACGATATTTATTTTATTTGGTTACTACCCGTCCTTGTATGCCCGCTTGCTCTCCAGTTGCTCTAAAATCCTAGGGTGGATTACCCTTTCAACTCGGGTGGTCATGTGTCGGAGATCTGATGTACACCGAACAGGTCATTCCTAGCGTCTGACTATTCATTGGTGTACCTCTTAACCATCATTTTCACTTTTGGGTAAGACATCTCTATTTCTAATGGCAGTCCACGGTGAGTAAGTCCTTATCTCAACTGGGCATCCACTACTTTTCCTAAGGATAGTAACTCTGGGGTGGTGACCGTAAGTTAGGGGTCCAAATCCATGATTCAGTTTCTACTGTCTGCAGACCGAGGTGAGACTGACTAAGTTGACTTCCAAGGCGCTATCTTAACCCTATCATGTGTAAGTGGGTTCCAAGTCTTGTCCTAAGCTCTCAATGGGTAACGATCCAGAACCCCAAGTCTTGGTCTTCCTGATTTCTTAGGGGGTGTTGTATGTTGAGTATCAGTTAGGGGTCTCTTTAAGTTCTACATCTGAGCCTCCATGAATCCTGGAATAACTACTACAATCCCATGTTGGTCTAAGCCCCAGATCCTAAGTCTTGTATTAACCATGGGGCGTTATCCTTACTTACTATTTACTACATCCTCTAAATATACCCAAATTTTCCTACATCCTTATGTCCAAACTCCATCTTGAAGTTCAGAGGGTTTTCCACTCATGCTCATGGGGTGAATTCTTAACTAGAGGTGGTTACTATCATGCCTAAGGCATGGGCAAGTCTTCAAGGTATTGTATGAGTCCAAATCACTAAACCTACTGGATGCACTTTTATATACGTCTCATTAGATGCGACCTAAAGGGGCTGCCCCTAATCAAAGATCGTGAAATCAATAGAATTGTAAAGGTGACATAAAGGGCTACTCCATACATGTTGAGTATTCTCCAGATATGAATTTAACCTAGGCGAATCCAACTTACGAGTACAGCACAAGACATCTAACATAACAATTACAGATTGTGTATGTCTCAATAAAAATGATGTGGAAAGAGTTGTACTTATTCAAATGACCTAAAGTCAGTGGCATATGAAAGGTAACTTCAAACTCTACATTACTCATATTGGTTACAATTTCCAGAAAAGTATTTATCCTAGGTGAAATTACATATAAGTACAGCACAAGACATTTAACATAAAATTACAGATTGTATATGTCTCACTAAAAATGATGTAGAAAGAGTTGTACTTATCCAAATGACCTAAAGTCAGTGGCATATGAAAGGTAACTGCAAACTCTACATTATTCATGTTGGTTACAATTTCCAGAAAAGTATTTATCCTAGGTGAAATTACATATAAGTACAGCACAAGACATTTAACATAAAATTACAGATTGTATATGTCTCACTAAAAATGATGTAGAAAGAGTTGTACTTATCCAAATGACCTAAAGTCAGTGGCATATGAAAGGTAACTTCAAACTCTACATTACTAATGTTGGTTACAATTTCCAGAAAAGTATTTATCCTTGGTGAAATTACATATAAGTGCAACACAAGACATTTAACATAAAATTACAGATTGTATATGTCTCACTAAAAATGATGTAGAAAGAGTTGTACTTATCCAAATGACCTAAAGTCAGTGACATATGAAAGGTAACTTCAAACTCTACATTACGCATGTTGGTTACAATTTCCAGAAAAGTATTTATCCTTGGTGAAATTACATATAAGTACAGCACAAGACTTTTAACATAAAATTACAGATTGTATATGTCTCACTAAAAATGATGTAGAAAGAGTTGTACTTATCCAAATGACCTAAAGTCAGTAGCATATGAAAGGTAACTTCAAACTCTACATTACTCATGTTGGTTACAATTTCCAGAAAAGTATTTATCCTTGGTGAAATTACATATAAGTACAGCATAAGACTTTTAACATAAAATTACAAATTGTATATGTCTCACTAAAAATGATGTAGAAAGAGTTGTACTTATCCAAATGACCTAAAGTCAGTGGCATATGAAAGGTAACTTCAAAATATACATTACTCATGTTGGTTACAATTTCCAGAAAAGTATTTATCCTTGGTGAAATTACATATAAGTACAGCACAAGACTTTTAACATAAAATTACAGATTGTATATGCCTCACTAAAAATGATGTAGAAAGAGTTGTACTTATCCAAATGACCTAAAGTCAGTGGAATATGAAAGGTAACTTCAAACTCTACATTACTCATGTTGGTTACAATTTCCAGAAATGTATTTATCCTAGCCAAGGTGAAATCAACAAGCAAGGTGATATACAATAATTACATACAAGGTACATTTATACATATAACAAAATGTGACCAAAAGTGGAATTATTAAACAAGCTAGATACTATAAACCCACCATTTCCAATAAACCTATAGGTGATGCATTCATTCATATCACATGCATGGGTAAATCTCTTTCCAATGATGGAGCCATTGAGAGAGGTTCATCATACCCAAGTTTATGCTAAATGCACCCTTATTCACATACACTACTTTGCATGCATGTGAAAAACTCCAAACTCAAGGGGGCCATGATGTTGAGTCCCCTAGCATGCATGGGGATAAAATCAGTGACATGCAAGGTGATTTACACCTTCACTTCCACTAAAAGCCCTATGTGCTAAAAAAAATGCTAATTGCACCCCATTAACCCCTTTGAGCCCTAAACTTAAAATTGAGTCCCATGGAGATCTACTCATGCAAATGGGATGAAACTTAAAACAGAGGCCATACATGCCCTAATGGGGCCATCACCAAAATTTGAGATCTTTAGGAGTTGTATAACTCTAAAAATCCCATTTATTTAATTATCTAAGTTTTGAACAAAACTATAGAAAAATGTTTTAAAAAAAATCTGATATTCAAACCTATGCTAGGTATAGGGTATATGCATGTATAGCCAAAATATCAACTTCATCAGATTTGCCATTAAAGAGTTATACTAATCTAAAGATCTGGTTTTAGTTTTGACCAGCCTCACTAGAATGAGTGCTGTGGGCCCCAGACTTAACCAAATGGCCTGATTTCACTTCCATTGGAAAGTAGACATCAAGGACTATAAAAGCAATCTCTGGCCATTTTTCGAATTATGGCCTCTAAGAGCCTCAATTACAGCTCACAAGATCGGGTATTAAATGTGACAGAATTTTGATTCATAATTATATTATCATTTATGTGGTCTGCGGCTAATGATCCGGCTCAGATCCGACGGCTACGGGATTGTCTTCTCCGATGAGCCAACGATCCCAATTTCACGCGGCTGGGCCGTCTTCTCCGACCATCTCCCTACAATCTGCAGCACCCCACCGCCGGCCACCGCCTCCACCACCTCCGTTGAGGTGGTGGCTAACGCCAGGCGGCGACACGGCCACCGGATATGGCCTCTCCGGCGATCCCGAGCAAGAAGAAAAGCTCAAGAAATCTCCCACTATCTCACATGGAATCGTGCTCCTTTGAGCCCGATATCTCTCCTAGATGGGTCTAGAATCTAGCACAGATGGAGGGGGGAAGGAACTTGCCTGGATGCGGCCTTGGCGGTGGGTGTTGCGGCGGAGGAAGATCGCGTTGGTGTTTCCGGCGTCCATGGCATTTCCTGTGCGGCTGAGCTTGAATTCTCCAGAGGAGGGGGGGGGGGGGGGGGGGCTCGACTGCTTGGAGGGATCTGAGTGTGGTGAGAGGAAGAAAAGAGAGGGAGGGAGTGTATATGGTCGGCTGCCATTAAGGCCATTCGGCCAACCTCCTTGCCGCCCATGGCAGCCAATCCAAGCCTCCTCCCCACTGCCCCAAACTGACGGGAATTACTCCCCCTGCTGGGAGAAGAGCTTGGGGAATGATAATGGGGTGCCATTTGGCACCCACTCCCTAATTTCCTCCTCCATGTCCCCTTTGTCTTTTTCCCCATTTCAAGTCCAAATTTCTTGCCATTAATCCTTCCATTTCGAATTTTCAGTGGTCTTAGGGTTCAGTTATCATGAGGGCTGGTTATTGGAGTCATGGGGTTGGCTAAGCCCACTTGATTTGAGCTTTGGGCTCACTTGACCCAAATAGGGCAAATTGGGGATTTTTAGGTTTGGGGCTTGGCTCAAGCTCATACCCTCAATATGATTGACCCACATTGCTCCCTAAGACCCAATGGACCTACTCTAAAAGGAATTGATTCAAGGTGGGGTCAATTGGGGCTTGAGTGCACTTAATTGCCTACATGGGCAATTTGGGTATTTGTTGATTTTGCCCTAATTCTCCATGGTTGAATGAACACTATGCTCCATTTAGGTCTCACATACTCCCCTTAGGGTTTGAGGATGATCAATTTGGTTACATTAAGTCAATTGGAGGTTAATTTGGGTTTTAGCACATTTAGGTCAATTTGGGGCTTCTTAGAGTTTGACCCAATTTCCCCAAATTGACAGCTCTATGATGGGGCTTTTGGGTCCATTAGGTCCCCTAGGGAGGTTGCCATATGAGAGTGACTTCAATTTGATCAATTGGGGTTCATTTGCCCTTATTCATGGTGGTTTGACCTAGGATTGCTCAAAGTTGACTTTTGGTCCATTTGACCAATTTGGCTGACCCCAAGGGTCCCTAGTGGCCTACTTACCCTCCTAGTTGGTCATAGGGATCATGGTGAGGTTATGTTGGCTCTTTGAAGTCTTTTGGTCACTCCTAGGTTAGGACATCAAAAGTTGCTAAATGCACACCCATGTACACTCCTTCCTTTTTCATTATCATCCTAGGACTCTAGGTCACCTACCCTATTTTTGTCATGTCTTGGCATGACAAAAATTTTCTAGGGGCCTAGCAGTTTGGGGGATGTTACAAAATCCCAATACAAAACAAAACAATTTCGTCCCCGAAATTAAGATCGGGTGTACGGGTTTTCAGATCAAGTTAAAATAAAATCAAATACATTCTATCAATTGGGTGTTACCTGATTTAAATAATTCCGGGTAGTGCTGCTGCATTAGATCTAGTGGCTCCCAGGTGTGCTCCTCCTGTCCGTGATTGGACCAAAGGACCTTTACTAGGGGCACCTTCTTCCGTCGTAAGACCCGGATGCTGGAGTCGTCAATCCGGATAGGCTCCAAACGGACTGACCGATCTGTATCTACTGGGCCTGAGGTACGAGTGATCTGTTGTTCTGGCTTAAGCAGGGCTCTCCTGAGCGAAGAGACGTGGAAGACGTCGTGCAGGTTCTCCAATTCTGGTGGTAGCTCCAGTCGGTATGCCAGGGGGCCAATCCGCTCCAGGATTCTATAAGGCCCCATATACCTGGGACTGAGCTTCTTTAGCCTCCGTACTCGTGTGACGCCGTGCACTGGATGTATCTTCAGAAAAACTTTGTCTCCCACCCGAAATTCTACCTTGCGATGCCGCGCGTCGTAATATTTGGCCTGTCGACTCTGGGCTTCTAGCATCCGCTCCCGAATTAGTCGCACCATAGCATCTGTGTCCTCTCCAAACTTCGACCCCGACACCTCTGGATAATCATCCTGGACCCATGATAGCGGGGTTCTACATTTCCGACCATACAACGCTTCGTAGGGGGCCATGCCGATGCTGGCCTGATGGCTATTATTGTAAGAGAACTCGGCGAGTGGCAGCAACCTCTCCCAAGGTTCTTTGCGGTCCAGAATGCAGAGGCGTAGTAGGTCTTCCATCGTCCGAATAGTACGTTCAGTTTGACCATCTGTCTGAGGGTGGAAGGCGGTGCTGAAGGTCAATCGAGATCCCAGATAGACTTGAGCAACCTTCCATTCCCGAGACGTGAACCGGCCATCCCGATCAGACACGATCGACTTAGGGACTCCGTGGTACCGAACAAACTTTTCCACAAATAGTCGTACTAACGTCCCGAACGGAGCACCCTTCCTGACTAGAATAAACCGAGTCACCTTTGTCAGTCGATCTACGATCACCCACACAGAATCATTCCCGGAGTTGGAGCGGGGCAGTCCGTGCACGAAGTCCATAGATATATCTTCGAATTTCCACTCCGGCACGGGTAGGGGTTGTAATAACCCTCCAGGCTTCTTACACTCAGCTTTCACCAATTGGCAAGATACGCAATGCGCAACGAAGTGAGCGATATCTTTCTTCATGCCCGGCCAGTACATAGACTTCCTCAGGTCCGCCGTCATTTTGGAAACTCCTGGGTGTATGGAGTGCTTACTACTATGTGCTTCTGCCATGATGTCTTCTCGGATCCTGTCCCCCGCAGGTATAAGAATCCGCCCACGGAAGTGGACGAGACCATCACGTAAGGTAAAGCTCTTTATGGGGCCCGACTCCAAGGCTGCAAATACTGGTTCTAAGGATGCATCCTGCCTCTGCCCAAATCTGATACGATCCTGAATATCACATGTCATGCTCATCGAAGCCAAATACTCCCCGTAAACTTTGGGGTTGGCTCAGGATACGAGGGTGATCTTCAAGTCCTGCAGTACTTTTATCACTTCCATCGTCATCAGTCGAGGTTCCGAGTCAGAAGTACTCGCTCTTCGGCTGAGTGCGTCCGCCACAGAATTTGCCTTCCCAGGATGGTAGTGCATAGTATACTGATAATCGCACAGAAATTCCAACCATCGCCTTTGTCGGAGATTTAGATCTTTCTGGGTGTCCACATATTTCAGATTTTTGTGATCTGAAAATATGTCGCAATGCACTCCATATAAATAATGCCTCCAGATTTTCAGCGCAAAGATTACGTCCCCCATCTCTAGATCATGCACAGGGTAATTCTTCTTGTGCTTCTTTAGTTGCCGTGAAGCGTAAGCAATCACATGCCCGTTCTGCATTAGCACTGCCCCCATTCCTTGATAGGACGCATCTGTGTACACTTGAAATCCTTCCTTCCCTGATGGAAGGACAAGAACCGGGG
This sequence comes from Dactylorhiza incarnata, assembly GCA_033032865.1. NCBI lineage: Eukaryota > Viridiplantae > Streptophyta > Magnoliopsida > Asparagales > Orchidaceae > Dactylorhiza > Dactylorhiza incarnata. The sequence goes on along the minus strand of JAWHQI010000119.1, from coordinate 5,948,976 downwards.
CGGAGATAAGTCAGCTTTTAAGCTCTTGGAAGGCGGCCTCACACTTTGGTGTCCATACGAACGGTGCGTCTTTCTTGGTTAGGGAGGTGAGGGGAAGGGCAATCCGAGAGAACCCTTCCACGAATTTCCGGTAATAACCGACAAGCCCTAAGAAGCTCCTCACATCTGATGCTGTTTTAGGTTGAGGCCAATCACGCACTGCTTGAATCTTGGCCGGATCCACAGCTAATCCAGCCCCACTGATGGTGTGCCCCAAGAAGGCTACTTCCTTGAGCCAGAATTGGCACTTACTGAATTTGGCGTAGAGTTTGTGTTCTCTGAGCCTTTCAGTACGAGCGTCAGATGCCGGGTGTGTTCCTCCTCCGTCCTGGAGTAGATCAGGATGTCGTCTATGAATACGATGACGAACACATCCAAGTAGGCCTCGAACACGCGGTTCATTAGACTCATAAGCGCAGAGGGAGCATTTGTGAGTCCGAACGGCATCACCGTAAATTCATATAGGCCATATCTAGAGCTGAACGCTGTCTTCGGTATGTCTTCTTCCTGGATCCGCAGTTGATAATATCCCGATCTCAGATCCAACTTTGAAAACCAGTGCGCCCCTTCTAACTGATCGAACAACTCGTCAATCCGAGGTAGAGGATATGTGTTATGCACTGTCAACCTGTTGAGCTCCCGGTAGTCGATACATAATCGAAGAGTCCCGTCCTTCTTCCTTACAAAGAGCACAGGAGCTCCCCACGGCGACGAGCTCGGCCGGACGAATCCCGAGTCTGTTAATTCCTACAATTGGGCACGGAATTCCACTAACTCCTTCGGGGCCATCCGGTAGGGTGCTCTAGACACAGGCCTTGCCCCTGGTACCAGTTGAATCCGGAAGTCCTTCTCCCTGTGTGGCGGTAGTTCGGGTAGCTTTTCCGGGAACACATCGGGAAAATTTTGGACTACGGGAATATTGGTTAGGGGAATACCTTCCTCTTTCAGTTCAAAATAGATCATGAAAACTTCATCCCCTTGCAAGTGGGCCTTGACGGCTTGAGTTGATGAGATTAATCGGTGGGAAATAGACTTAATACCTTCGACTATCACCTCGTCGCCCTCGTGTCCTAGCACGATTTTCTTTTCCCGGCAGTCAATCCTTGCGTGGTTCCAGTACAGCCAGTCCATGCCCAGGATTAGATCGTAGCCTTTCATCTTTAGCAATGTTGCTGGCATTTCGAACACCTTCCCTCCGATCTCCACATCCATGTGCACTTGGCACATGTTTTTATCTCCGATCCGTCTGCGAGTCGTACTCTCCTTTCGGCTCCTTCGAGGTGCTGGACTTGGTCCAAGTCTTCAACGAATTCTGCTGAAACGAATGAGTGGGAGGCACCCGTATCGAAAAGGGTGTACGCAGGCTTTCTACATATTAGCACTATACCTGGGTGATTTCGCAGTTTTAATTTATTGTTTGATGTAAACTAAGGGTCGGCAAGGTAAATAAGTAAATACAAAGGAAAAAAAATGAAGTACCTGTGATTACGTCTTCCGGATTTCTAGGTTCAGCAAGATCCAGTGCGTACATTTGCTCTGGCTGCCTACCTCTTCCGTGTTGTCCTCGGCCTCGGCCACGTCCTCGGCCCCTGATTTGTTGCACTGGCGGTGCTGCTATAGGTAGGGGTGCAGGATTAACCCATCTCTGAGGGTAATGAGCTCTCACATGGCCCGGTTGATGGCACAAAAGCACACTGGGGGAGGATATGCCCCTCCTGCCTGAGTCTGGGGCCCCTGGATCCGCAACGGCTGAGGCACAAGTAAAGATGGGGGTCTCTGCTCAGGTCGGGGGTCCGGATGAGGCCGTCCCCTGCCTCTCTGGTGTCTAATAAATCTGCCACGCTGTCGTTGGTCTCGTCCTCTGTTCTCATTTCTGTCTTCTGCTGGCCTCTTTCCCCGGCCCTGCACCATCAACTGATCGGCTTCCAGCCTTCTTGCTACTTCGGTGATTCGAGCTAGGCTAGAATCTGCCACGTACTGTAAGGAGTGTCTGAGGTCATCTCGAAGACCCTTGAAGAATCTTTTGGCATATCCGGAGTCCGTCAGTTGGTGGGTGGTGGCGTAGCGGGCAAGGTGCGAGAATTCCTGCTGGTATTCTAATACTGATAAGCTTCCCTGCTTCAGATGCAGGAAACGCTCCTCCAAATCATCCCTGGCAGTCTGTGGCACGAAGTGCTCCAGCAATGCCTCCTTAAACTCCTCCCACGAGATGTCAGCATACTCTAACCCAACAAAGGTGGTGTCCATGGCTGACTTCCACCATCTCTTAGCATGAGATTTTAGGGCAGAAACGGCCAACGATACTGCTACATCCTCCGGGCAACGAATCCCTGCTAGCATTTCCTGTATCGCGTCTAGCCATTCCTCTGTTTGAACTACAGACTCGGACCTTGTGTAAGACGGCGGTGAGAGACTTCGGAAAACACTCAACCAGTTTGCCCCTGGGTTGGGGACTTGAGCTGGGGCCTACTGCTGAGTAAATGCTTGCAGAATGGCGGCCAAAGTCTGTCCCAACTCCGTCTGCTGGAATTGAGTCGGGGCCGGCGGGGGAGGGACCGCAGCTTGAACTGGAGGAACTTCGTCTTGCAGTGGGGGAACTGTAGCCTGAACCGGAGGAACTTCACCTTGTGCTGGGGGAATTATGTTCTGCACCGGGGGAATCGTCCCTCGGGCGGGGAAGTTCACCGGAGGCTACATGAGAAAAGGGGTTTGATTAGAAAGGTTGGCCTAAGGCCTCTCATTTGATGGACAAATAAACGTGATTTTTCCTATGGGCACACCATTGCTTCCGCTGCTAGTTTGTCCTCAAACTAACTCGAGCGGGGTTGCACTAGGGTTGTGGATTTTCTTGTTTTTGGATCGAAGTCGGCTAAGCTGATACCAGTTTGTAAGACCCTTTTTTTTTGCTTACGAACCGGGTCTTACCGCTCAGAACCGCCGTCTTGCGGTGATACCATCTCACTACATGGTCACCACCACAACACGCCGATCCTGCCGGCTATTCAACATTATCCAGGCCAACCATAATCATCAAGAAATACATATAAACCAAACCAAGAATCCACAACAATCACATAAACGTAAAAGTACATGTCCAGAATGAGAAATAGTACAGATAATACTACTAACTATCAAAGCGCAGAAGTACAACACAAACTACTAAATAAAAACATTAAGCCTCATCGAACAGTGATTTCTTCGCCTCTCGCCGAGCGAAGATGTAGCAGTCAATGCATCCGCAGGGCTCGACACCCTCGATAGCATATAACTCCGGCCTCTGCCCTGGGTAAATATGCAAGGTGGGCAAGTGGGGAGTCTTGCTTACCGGGGCTCTCCCTGCTGCTGCTGAAGGTCCGACTCCTGGCCTAGGTGCTTCCTCAACCTTCACCCTCTGGGGGTTGTCCTGCTCGACCTGGGTCTCCTGTAATAATAGGGTCCACCGACCGTCAGTCTATAAGACTCAGCATATTCCTCACCGCCTCCACCCACGACTCCTAGGCACCGTGCGGGGAGGAGGAAGCGGAGGACAACAAGGGGTAACAAAAAGTGAGCAGATGACAAGTGCAAGAAAAGGGCAGTAATAACAATAAGGTAAGTAAATGGTTCTAGCAGTTCTACTATCAATCTCATGGTAGGGTAAAGAAACAGAGAGTTACTACATTAGAAATAAAAGAAGCGGTAAAGTGATAAGTGAGCAGCTAGGAACTAACTTATGCATAAGCAGCTAGGAAAAGTAACCTCAACTTATGTGCGTACACACAAGGCACATAAGTCAAGGGTTCTGGCAAGAAGTAACTCATCGTATAAAAGAGCCCAAACAACTTTATACGATGAGGTCTATGTTTATGCAGACATGCGATGCTAAGTAATATATAAGCAACTAGGAAAAGTAACCTCAACTTATATGCGAACACACAAGGCACATAAGTCAAGGGATCTGGCAAAAAGTAATTCATCGTATAAAAGAGCCCATACAACTTTATACGATGAGGTCTATGTTTATGATTACATGCAATGTTATGACGTGCAATGCAATGATACAATGATTGGATTATTAATTCATACACATGCAACTCACCCACACGACTCTATACGTACAGACCTTTAGTTCCCACTTTTCGGAGGTAGCTAACCTCTCGGGCACCTCCCGTCGTGGTCAAACGGTGGCAGAGGAGCGGGCGTCTCCTCACCTAGGTGGGTAAGTCACACTACCAGACCTAGGCCCTAACGTACGTTGTGATACCTATACCCGGTACTCACGAGCTCCTGCGTACTCTTGCTGGATCCGAAGAAACCAGACCTTTATTTGGCCAGGCAGAGTTTTGGGGAATCAGTCCTGTCGGGCGCGCAGTAAAACAACCTGGCCCCTCCACAAACCTCTAGCACTGCCGAGTCAACGAACTGTTGTCGGTGTGATGACTAAGCCAGAACCGAAGACCCACCACAATCTATGCACATGCATGTATATACATATATATAATTCTTACCACCGAGCCTCCAACTCGAAGTACTAGTCCGACCTTGTAAGCATCGAGTCTACCGCTCGCAAGACTAACCTAATCTTATATCATCTACAAGCCTACTGCTTGCTAATCTACATTAGTCTTATATTAAGCTACGAGCCTACCGCTCGCAGGAGTACATCAACCTTATATTAAGCTATGAGCCTACCGCTCGCAGGACTAACCCAGTCCTTCCATTTAACCCGAGCCTAACGCTCACAGGACTATCCCAGTCCTCCCCTTTAACCCGAGCCTAACGCTCGCAGGACTATCCCAGTCCTTCCATTTAACCGTTGTGGTTGGGGTGAAGGTTAGTTTGTCCAGTTCTCCTACTTGACTAGTCTTGTCTATAATTTAGTTGATCTTAGAAGTTTGGGGTGAATCCTGGACTTCCCGCGGGTTACCCGGTGAAGGGCTCACAACGGTACTAGGGGATACGTTGGTGACTAAAGCCCGAATTCCCCCTTTCCACGATATTTATTTTATTTGGTTACTACCCGTCCTTGTATGCCCGCTTGCTCTCCAGTTGCTCTAAAATCCTAGGGTGGATTACCCTTTCAACTCGGGTGGTCATGTGTCGGAGATCTGATGTACACCGAATAGGTCATTCCTAGCGTCTGACTATTCATTGGTTTACCTCTTAACCATCATTTTCACTTTTGGGTAAGACATCTCTATTTCTAATGGCAGTCCACGGTGAGTAAGTCCTTATCTCAACTGGGCATCCACTACTTTTCCTAAGGTTAGTAACTCTGGGGTGGTGACCATAAGTTAGGGGTCCAAATCCATGATTCAGTTTCTACTGTCTGCAGACCGAGGTGAGACTGACTAAGTTGACTTCCAAGGCGCTATCTTAACCTTATCATGTGTAAGTGGGTTCCAAGTCTTGTCCTAAGCTCTCAATGGGTAATGATCCAGAACCCCAAGTCTCGGTCTTCCTGATTTCTTAGGGGGTGTTGTATGTTGAGTATCAGTTAGGGGTCTCTTTAAGTTCTACATATAAGCCTCCATGAATCCTGGAATAACTACTACAATCCCATGTTGGTCTAAGCCCCAGATCCTAAGTCTTGTATTAACCATGGGGCGTTATCCTTACTTACTATTTACTACATCCTCTAGATATACCCAAAATTTCCTACATCCTTATGTCCAAACTTCATCTTGAAGTTCAGAGGGTTTTCCACTCATGCTCATGGGGTGAATTCTTAACTAGAGGTGGTTACTATCTTGCCTAAGGCATGGGCAAGTCTTCAAGGTATTGTATGAGTCCAAATCACTAAACCTACTGGATGCACTTTTATATACGTCTCATTAGATGCGACCTAAAGGGGCTACCCCTAATCAAAGATCGTGAAATCAATAGAATTGTAAAGGTGACATAAAGGGTTACTCCATACATGTTGATTATTCTCCAGATATGAATTTAACCTAGGCGAATCCAACTTACGAGTACAGCACAAGACATCTAACATAAAAATTACAGATTGTGTATGTCTCAATAAAAATGATGTGGAAAGAGTTGTACTTATTCAAATGACCTAAAGTCAGTGGCATATAAAAGGTAACTTCAAACTCTACATTACTCATGTTGGTTACAATTTCCAGAAAAGTATTTATCCTAGGTGAAATTACATATAAGTACAGCACAAGACATTTAACATAAAATTACAGATTGTATATGTCTCACTAAAAATGATGTAGAAAGAGTTGTACTTATCCAAATGACCTAAAGTCAGTGGCATATGAAAGGTAACTTCAAACTCTACATTACTCATGTTGGTTACAATTTCCAGAAAAGTATTTATCCTAGGTGAAATTACATATAAGTACAGCACAAGACATTTAACATAAAATTACAGATTGTATATGTCTCACTAAAAATGATGTAGAAAGAGTTGTACTTATCCAAATGACCTAAAGTCAGTAGCATATGAAAGTTAACTCCAAACTCTACATTACTCATGTTGGTTACAATTTCCAGAAAAGTATTTATCCTTGGTGAAATTACATATAAGTACAGCACAAGACATTTAACATAAAATTACAGATTGTATATGTCTAACTAAAAGTGATGTAGAAAGAGTTGTACTTATCCAAATGACCTAAAGTCAGTGGCATATGAAAGGTAACTTCAAACTCTACATTACTCATGTTGGTTACAATTTCCAGAAAAGTATTTATCCTTGGTTAAATTACATATAAGTACAGCACAAGACTTTTAACATAAAATTACAGATTGTATATGTCTCACCAAATATGATGTAGAAAGAGTTGTACTTATCCAAATGACCTAACGTCAGTGGCATATGAAAGTTAACTTCAAACTCTACATTACTCATGTTGGTTACAATTTCCAAAAAAGTATTTATCCTTGGTGAAATTACATATAAGTACAGCACAAGACTTTTAACATAAAATTATAGATTGTATATGTCTCACTAAAAATGATGTAGAAAGAGTTGTACTTATCCAAATGACCTAAAGTCAGTGGCATATGAAAGGTAACTTCAAACTCTACATTACTCATGTTGGTTACAATTTCCAGAAAAGTATTTATCCTTGGTGAAATTACATATAAGTACAGCACAAGACTTTTAACATAAAATTACAGATTGTATATGTCTCACTAAAAATGATGTAGAAAGAGTTGTACTTATCCAAATGACCTAAAGTCAGTGGCATATGAAAGGTAACTTCAAACTCTACATTACTCATGTTGGTTACAATTTCCAGAAAAGTATTTATCCTTGGTGAAATTACATATAAGTACAGCACAAGACTTTTAACATAAAATTACAGATTGTATATGTCTCACTAAAAATGATGTAGAAAGAGTTGTACTTATCCAAATGACCTAAAGTCAGTGGCATATGAAAGGTAAATTCAAACTCTACATTACTCATGTTGGTTACAATTTCCAGAAAAGTATTTATCCTTGGTGAAATTACATATAAGTACAGCACAAGACTTTTAACATAAAATTACAGATTGTATATATCTCACTAAAAATGATGTAGAAAGAGTTGTACTTATCCAAATGACCTAAAGTTAGTGGCATATGAAAGGTAACTTCAAACTCTACATTACTCATGTTGGTTACAATTTCCAGAAATGTATTTATCCTAGGCAAGGTGAAATCAACAAGCAAGGTGATATACAATAATTACATACAAGGTACATTTATACATATAACAAAATATGACCAAAAGTGGAATTATTAAACAAGCTAGAAACTATAAACCCACCATTTCCAATAAACCTAAAGGTGATGCATTCATTCATATCACATGCATGGGTAAATATCTTTCCAATGATGGAGCCATTGAGAGAGGTTCATCATACCCAAGTTTATGCTAAATGCACCCTTATTCACATACACTACTTTGCATGCTTGTGAAAAACTCCAAACTCAAGGGGGCCATGATGTTGAGTCCCCTAGCATGCATGGGGATAAAATCAGTGACATGCAAGGTGATTTACACCTTCACTTCCACTAAAAGCCCTATGTGCTAAAAAAAATGCTAATTGCACCCCATTAACCCCTTTGAGCCCTAAACTTAAAATTGAGTCCCATGGAGATCTACTCATGCAAATGGGATGAAACTTAAACCAGAGGCCATGCATGCCCTAAAGGGGCCATCACCAAAATTTGAGATCTTTAGGAGTTGTATAACTCTAAAAATCCCATTTATTTAATTATCTAAGTTTTGAACAAATCTATAGAAAAATATTTTAAAATAAAATCTGATATTCAAACCTATGCTAGGTATAGGGTATATGCATGTATAGCCAAAATATCAACTTCATCAGATTTGCCATTAAAGAGTTATACTAATCTAAAGATCTGGTTTTAGTTTTGACCAGCCTCACTAGAATGAGTGCTGTGGGCCCCAGACTTAACCAAATGGCCTGATTTTACTTCCATTGGAAAGTAGACATCAAGGACTATAAAAGCTATCTCTGGCCATTTTTCGAATTATGGCCTCTAAGAGCCTCAATTCCAGCTCACACGATCGGGTATTAAATGTGACAGAATTTTGATTCATAATTATATTATCATTTATGTGGTCTGCGGCTAATGATCCGGCTCAGATCCGACGGCTACGTGATTGTCTTCCCCGATGAGCCAACGATACCGATTTCACGCGCCTGGGCCGTCTTCTCCGACCATCTCCCGACAATCTGCAGCACCCCACCGCCGGCCACCGCCGGCCACCGCCTCCACCACCTCCGTTGAGGTGGTGGCTAACGCCAGGAGGTGACACGGCCACCAGAGATGGCCTCTCCGGCGATCCCGAGCAAGAAGAAAAGCTCGAGAAATCTCCCACTATCTCACATGGAATCGTGCTCCTTTGAGCCCGATATCTCTCCTAGATGGGTCTAGAATCTAGCACAGATGGAGGGGGGAAGGAACTTGCCTGGATGCGGCCTTGGCGGCGGATGTTGCGGCGGAGGAAGATCACGTTGGTGTTTCCGGCGTCCATGGCATTTCCTGTGCGGCTGAGCTTGAATTCTCCAGAGGAGGGGGGGGGCTCGACTGCTTGGAGGGATCTGAGTGTGGTGAGAGGAAGAAAAGAGAGGGAGGGAGTGTATATGGCCGGCTGCCATTAAGGCCATTCGGCCAACCTCCTTGCCGCCCATGGCAGCCAATCCAAACCTCCTCCCCACTGCCCCAAACTGACGGGAATTACTCCCCCTGCTGGGAGAAGAGCTTGGGGAATGATAATGGGGTGCCATTTGGCACCCACTCCCTAAATTCCTCCTCCATGTCCCCTTTGTCTTTTTCCCCCATTTCAAGTCCAAATTTCTTGCCATTAATCCCTCCATTTCGAATTTTCAGTGGTCTTAGGGTTCAGTTATCATGAGGGCTGGTTATTGGAGTCATGGGGTTGGCTAAGCCCACTTGATTTGAGCTTTGGGCTCACTTGACCCAAATAGGGCAAATTGGGAATTTTTAGGTTTGGGGCTTGAATCAAGCTCATACCCTCAATATGATTGACCCACATTGCTCCCTAAGACCCTATGGACCTACTCTAAAAGGAATTGATTCAAGGTGGGGTCAATTGGGGCTTGAGTGCACTTAATTGCCTACATGGGCAATTTGGGTATTTGTTGATTTTGCCCTAATTCTCCATGGTTGAATGAACACTATGCTCCATTTAGGTCTCACATACTCCCCTTAGGGTTTGAGGATGATCAATTTGGTCACATTAAGTCAATTGGAGGTTAATTTGGGTTTTAGCACATTTAGGTCAATTTGGGGCTTCTTAGAGTTTGACCCAATTTCCCCAAATTGACAGCTCTATGATGGGGCTTTTGGGTCCATTAGGTCCCCTAGGGAGGTTGCCATATGAGAGTGACTTCAATTTGATCAATTGGGGTTCATTTGCCCTTATTCATGGTGGTTTGACCTAGGGTTGCTCTAAGTTGACTTTTGGTCCATTTGACCAATTTGGCTGACCCCAAGGGTCCCTAGTGACCTACTTACCCTCCTAGTTGGTCATAGGGATCATGGTGAGGTTATTTTGGCTCTTTGAAGTCTTTTGGTCACTCCTAGGTTAGGACATCAAAAGTTGCTAAATGCACACCCATGTACACTCCTTCCTTTTTCATTATCATCCTAGGACTCTTGGTCACTTACCCTATTTTTGTCATGTCTTGGCATGACAAAAATTTTCTAGGGGCCTAGCAGTTTGGGGGATGTTACACAAGTAAACACATGAACTAAGTTTCAAAGTAATGAGTTATTTCAAAAGGGTGGACCTCCCATTTGGCTTTGCAAAATTACAATACCTGCTCTCCATCTTTCAAAATTTCCAAAACATACATGCACAAAAAAACCCTAGAGGGGTCTTCTAGGTTTTTTTGTATATGTATGTGAGCAGTGTAAACTTAGAGGGAGAGTTTTTGTAATTTTGAAAGATAGAGGGGAGGTCTATGTAATTATGCAAAATAGGAATTAATTAATCACCAAATATATTTGAAAGAACATCCAAACCAGCTGCACTACACTTGGGTGAATTCCATACATTGTCAATGTCATCATCCTGCAGCAATAGAGTAGTAAATCATCCATCAGAATAGGAAAGTCTCACCTTCAAGAAAATTTATAACAAGGAATAAAAGAGGGGAGGGGGTGAGAAATTCATCATACAAGGTCTTCCCCGTTATCAGATCCATGAAGTCTTGATGAATGAAATCGAGGCTTCAAATCTTATATGATGAGTACCAAAAATTAATAGATGGAAAATCTGTTAAAACATGGTGACAAAAAGGATAAATAGAAAAGCAAAAACATAGTTTGACCGTTCAATCAAAATATTAGAAATCCAAACAAGACAGACAAGTATCACTAAACAACTTAAGGATAGAGGGGAGGTCTATGTAATTATGCAAAATAGGAATTAATTAATCACCAAATATATTTGAAAGAACATCCAAACCAGCTGCACTACACTTGGGTGAATTCCATACATTGTCAATGTCATCATCCTGCCGCAATAGAGTAGTAAATCATCCATCAGAATAGGAAAGTCTCACCTTCAAGAAAATTTATAACAAGGAATAAAAGAGGGGAGGGGGTGAGAAATTCATCATACAAGGTCTTCCCCGTTATCAGATCCATGAAGTCTTGATGAATGAAATCGAGGCTTCAAATCTTATATGATGAGTACCAAAAATTAATAAATGGAAAATCTGTTAAAACATGGTGACAAAAAGGATAAATAGAAAAGCAAAAACATAGTTTGACCGTTCAATCAAAATATTAGAAATACAAAAAAGACAGACAAGTATCACTAAACAACTTAAGGATACCTCGACATCGCCAAGTGATTCGTCATCATCAGAATACACCATATTTGAGAGTAAAACCTAGAAAAGGAGATAAAACCATGGGCAAGAACATTAGCCGGCTACGCACAGAGCATCAAGTGTATGTATTAGAATCCGTTAATCTTAAGTAGTTAAAAAGATTTGACAGAATCCAAAGAAATCCTCTTGCTGAACAACGGAGAATGATATTTCTGCTAATTTAAGTTTGTATATCACTGCAGCTATGAAATTCCAGATTCTCATATATTGCTGGATGGGGTAAGTTTTTTTTCCTTTTCTTTTCTTTTTTTAAACTAAAATAATAAATTTTCTTAAGTAGGCATGCATACATTTAGCATATAGATGTTATGCCCAAAAAAAAATAGCAGAAAGAAAAGTCTGAGATCCACTATATTTTTCCTGAAGTCCTCCCCGTAAGTAAGTCTGGTATGAGAATCCATTAATTTACAAATTTAACCTTCAAATGACAATACGCCGGGCCCTCAGCCATTATTTCTCACATGTTAGAAAATAATACAAAAAGAACATATATTATACTTAAATTTTAAAATGCAGGCTTTTCTATGAAGAAGCGCCACTACTGGGATGTCCAGCTTATCAAAGTTTTAATCAATTTAAATCCCAAGCCCTCAAATTTCTTGTAAATTATAAAATAGTAAGATTTATAAGCTTGAAGAGAAGACATGGGAGGTATTCTGTATAAGAAGATGTACTTTACCTTGATTGTTGAATATGTACTGAAATTTGGACATTACTGTGCAAAATCACAGTGAAAATGGTCATTTTTTTAGAAAAATGATTGAGGAAAGTGCCTTCCTTGCTAATAATTTTCCCAATAAAATTTGACAGCTTGACCAAAGAGAGCCGGATGATCCATGTCCATACCTTCTAGCCATCTGGACGCCAGGCAAGCGTCATATTCTCTGTTGTGATTGGGCTTCAAAACATGAATTTAAATGCATAAAAATGATGAAGCATTTGTTTTACAGGCGAGACTGCGCAATCAATTGAACCACCACAAGATTGCTGCAACTCCAAAGATACAGGTCAACTTTGTGACAAGAGGACATGCTTTGCATGCAGCAGTTCAAGAGAATCTCAGTCTCATACAGTTCGGGGAATTCTCTTAGTACGTAAAATGACATTCTTCAAAAATATAAAGATGAATGTTATCTGCATTCTTTTGATGAGGGGAAACTTCCCACTTGTTAATAATAGTCTCACACTGTCAATCCTCTCCTCTCTGATCTGTTTATATGGTTCAGCAACCCTCACCTGCTAAGCCGGTTTTTCAGGTGAGTTAGGCTAATTCTATCATGGTATCAGAGAGAGGTTCTGTCCGTCTTTCCGTCCGGTTCCGTCTGGTCCGCCCATAAGCTATGAATCCCAGTTCCGACCGGTCAGCCCATGCTCTGGGCGAGGGGGGATGTTAATAATGCTTTTCTTCATGGTGATCTTACAGAGGTCGTCTACATGACGCCTCCCCCAGGTCTCTCCGTTCCCATCGGGCACGTCTGTCATCTCCGTCGGGCTCTCTATGGTCTCAAGCAGGCTCCCCGTGCTTGGTTTGAGCGCTTTCGATCTGCTGTTCTCAAGATCGGATTTATTGAACGCCAGACTGATCATGCTCTGTTCACTCGCACTTTGGATCAGGAATGTGCCATCCTACTACTATATGTGGATGATATGATTATCACTGGCGATGATCATGCCATTGCCTCTCTTCAGCAGCACCTCTGCAGACAGTTCGAGATGAATAATATGGGCCCCCTTCGATATTTCCTTGGGCTGGAAATCTCTCGGTCCAAACGTGGTATCCTTGTTTCTCAACAGAAGTACATCTCTGACATCCTCTCTGTTGCCGCTCTTACTGACACCCGGACAGTTGATACTCACATTGAGCTCAACCTAAAACTTCTTCCAACTGACGGTGAACCTCTCCCAGATATTTCCCGCTATCGGCACCTCGTCGGAATGATGGTTTATCTTACTATAACTAGGCCTGACATTGCCTATGCCGTCAGCTTTGTCAGTCAGTTTGTCCAAGCTCCTCGCTCAGCTCATTACGTCGCTGTCCTTCGGATTCTCCGTTACCTCCGCACATCCATCAGCCGCTCACTGTTTCTCTCCGCCACGTCTCCTCTCACCCTCCGAGCATATTCTCCGATGCGGATTGGGCGGGGGATGTTGCCACTCGTCGCTCTACCACTGGTTTCTGTATCTTCCTGGGTGACTCTCTTATCTCATGGTGGAGCAAGAAACAGGACTCCATTGCGCGCTCCAGTACTGAAGCCGAGTATCGTGCCATGGCTTCCACCACTGCTGAGATCGTTTGGCTTCGCCGTCTTCTCGGTGACCTTGGCGTTTCGATATCCGGACCTACCCCGCTATTCTGTGATAATCGAAGTGCTATACAAATTGCTTCCAATCCAGTATTTCATGAACGGACGAAACAAATTGAGATTGATTGTCACTTCACTCTCCAGGAGTTCCTTGCCAACACTATCTCTCTACCGTTCATTGCTTCTGAATAACAAGTTGCAGACTTTCTCACCAAGCCTCTCAAGTCTGCAAGATTCTGATATCTAATTAGCAAACTCTCGGTTCATGATCCACCGTGAGTTTGAGGGAAGGTGTTAATAATAAATGTATTTATTATTGTGTATATTCTGTTTAGTCCCACACCGCCTGTGGTGTTTTCGGACTCCCCTCTTCTCCTATATGTATGACCCCTTGGGTCCTCCCTTCATTCAAGAAATATAGATTTACTTGATTTCTCTCAAGTCTAACATGGTATCAGAGGGAGGTTCTGTCCGTCTTTCCGTCCGGTTCCGTCCGATCCGCCCATGAGCTATGAATCCCGGTTCCGACCGGTCAGCCCACACTATGGGCGAGGGGGATGTTAATAATAGTCCCACACTGCCAATCCTCTCCTCTCTGATCCATTTATATGGTTCAACAACCCTCACCTGCTAAGCCGGTTTTTCAGGTGAGTTAGGCTAATTCTATCGCCACTAAATGGTATCTACTTTCAAGTTAATGAGGTAATAAGGTGGTTCTTTACCAAATTGAGAATGGAATGAGGTCAAAAGTCATAGTTTTGATGCGGGTGCAGGTATTTTATGATCATCTCCTTCACTAAACAAAACCATAAAACTCGAGAAAATATGATAGTGGCTTAGGAATAATAACATAAGATGAATATTCTACTTGTACAACCCGTATTCGCCGAGTGGGCCCCCCCCAGCCAGCTGGCGAAACCTGGGTCGTCCGGATCATTCGCCGGGTCACTCGCCCAGGCTAAGTGAGGTAAAAATGCCCTCAAGATGGTGGAGGTAAGCTATAGGAAAGAAGACGCTAGGCGAGTGGTGCCCTCACGGACCACTCGCCCAGAAATGAGAGCATTCGCCCAGCCAGGGGACCACTCGCCCAGAAGCGTGGGCATTCGCCCGGACAGGCGGGTGCCCAGCGAATGGTGCCCTCACGGACCATTCGCCCAAATGGGTGTGAGGGGAAAATGACTATAATACCCCTGGTGGGCTGCAAATAGCCCTTCGGAACAGCGGAGTTAGGCTGTTAGTAGACCAATTTGGGGTGCGGTTAGTAAAATTAAAAGGCGGATTCAGGCTATTTACAGACCAGCCTAGGAAAACTATAAATAGACCCTTAAGGGCACCTTGGAGGAGATCTGATTTTAGAGAATCCTCTCCTCTAGGCTAGTTTTGGTTGGCAGCCAGTGCCCTCCAAGGTGCCCGGTTGAGCTTTGGTTTGGGAGGGGAAGCTCTCTAAGATCTTCCGGGTGTGTGGCGGGACCTCCTCGCTTCAGCCTTGGGTCTATTCCGTTTCCAGCATCCACCGTCAAGAGAGTCTAGTGAGGGAGAAATAAGCATTGGCTACACCCCCAGTGGGTCCGAACTCAAGAGACCAGTTGCTGGTTTCAACATTTTTGGTGCGGTGAGCGTGGACCGTAGCCGGTGAAAGAAAATCCCAAGCTGGTTTCGATGACAGGAGATGGAGGAAATGGTTCTGACTCAGGTCACTCGCAGCCACCAGCGGCAGGCGAGTGGCTGGAGATGTTTGAGAAGTTCAAGCGAGAGGTCCTGCAGACGGTTCTCGCAGCAAGGACAGAGTGCGAGACCCCGGTGGTCCCAGTGGTCCTGCCTTTGCAGATTGGCGAGAACGCACCGGGGCAGCGGCCGGGGAAGGAGGTGCCAGCAGAAGGAAGTGCGCGAGACCTCCCCGGACGGCAGCTGTTCAGCAGTCCGGCGAGTGCTGAGGTGTGTGAGTTGGTCCCGCGCGAGAGGACCACTCGCCGAGCACGGGAAGGGAGCCCCTTTTGCGAGATGATCCTCTCGGCCCCAGTGCCAGAAGGGTTTCGTGGGCCGGAGATGTCCTACTACACCGGCAAGGAGGATCCAGTTGTGCACCTGCAGTGGTTCGAGGACATGACTTCAATCCTTCCCATGTCGGATTCTTTCCAATGCCGACTCTTCGCGACCACCCTGAAGGAGAAAGCAAGGGACTGGTTCCACCAACTTCCCACAGGTTCCATCTATGCGTTCGATGATCTGCGCCGAAGCTTCCGACTGTGTTTCTCGACGTCAAAAAAGAGGAAGAAGGATGCGGAGGCTCTCTTCAAGATCAGACAGAGGGAGGGGGAATCCCTGGCTAAGTACGTGGACAGGTTCCAGGAGGAGATACACCTAGTGCAGGAGGTGCCGGGATTCGCCCTCCAGATGGCATTCATCGTAGGGCTGCGAGAGGGGTTCTTCAAGATGGACCTGAAGAGAAGACCTCCTGTATCCTTCGAGGAGTTGATGGAGAGAGCCGCGGAGGAGATTGAAGGGGAGGCAGCCAATCCCGAATTCTATAAAAGGTTGGCAAAGATGAGCGAGCCCGAGGCAAGGCAGCCAGAGGGAAGAAGGCGAGAGGAGCCTAGGGGCCAGGGGTTCGAAAGACCACCTCGGGTTTGGAGGAACCAAGAACCCAACAACAGGTTGGGCTGGAGGAACCAGGAAGGACCACCGCGAGGTCAGGATGAAAGGTACCAAGGAAGGGAGGCAGGAGGAGTGAATCAGGGGTGGAGGCAGGGTCCCAGACCCCCTCACCCCCCGAGGGAGCAAGCCATGGCGGTAGGCCGAGGGAGAAGAGGTAGAGGAGCAAGAGGAGGAAGAGGAAGAGCTGGAAGAGAGGACAGGGTGGCATTACCTTACTGTGACTTTCATCAGGAAGAAGGTCACACGATCGCCACCTGCCCAGAGTTCTTGGAAATGAGGGAAAGAGGACAGCCACGGCGGCAGCATGCCAGAATTGAGGAAGTGCTTCCAGAGGCAGAAGAGGACCGGTGTGAGGATAGGGCAGATACAGGAACCAGGGGGGAATCGGGGTGATTCACGGTGGGGTTGGGATAGAGGCCTCTCGTAAGAGAAGCTTCCAGGCCATGTTCCGAAGGGACGTCGCGTCGACTTCCCAGACCCCACCCCCCTCCGAGAAGCTCACCTTCTCCTCAGAAGATATGCCAGACTACGAAGACCCATTCTGCGACGCCCTGGTGATCCAGACGGCAATAGAAAACTTCACGGTCTCTCGGATCCTGGTGGACAACGGGAGCTCGGTGAATGTGATCTTCAAAAAAGCTTTCGACGCGATGGAGGTAGAGAAGAAGAGGGTGCAGGCCTCCGACGGACCACTGTTTGGTTTCTCGGGAGAGCGGAAGGAGGTCGAGGGAGGCGTAGGTCTCCAGGTGACGCTAGGAGGAGTCCCAAGAAACTGCCGGTTCGTCATCGTGGACGCTCCGAGCAGCTATAACGCCATCTTCGGAAGACCCCTCATCAGCGCCTTCCGGTGCGTGCCCTCATCATACCATCAGTGCTTAAAGCTCCATAGTGGAGGAGTCCAGATCCGCGTCCGAGGAGATGCTAAGGTGGCGAGGCAGTGCTACGTGACTACCGTCAACACCATTTCATGGATGGCGGATGCCGAAAAGATGGATGAAGAGATGGTGAGGCCGGAGGGGCCAGGAGTGGAAGTGGAGAAGAGAGAAGTAGGGGGAGAGGGCGATGCCCGAGAGGAGGTGTTGGAGGTCGCTCGTGAGGAGCAGGAGGTCGAGCCGATGGAGGCGGAAGGAGCTGCAGGGGAAAAGGCCCGGGAGGAGGGGCGAGAAGCAAAGGGCCAGTGGGAAGAGCCAGCCCGGCTCGAGCCGGCAGAAGAGGTGATAGAGATGGAGGTTACCACCCAGGCAGGAAGGGTGGAGAAGGTGCGGATCAGCGGGGGCCTCGGCCCGGAGGACCAGAGAAGGATGCTGGAGTGCATCCAGAAGAACATGGACATCTTCGCGTGGAGCGCAGCGGACATGCCAGGCATCGAGGCGGACGTGGCTTGCCATCGTCTCAACCTCGATCCAGAAGCCCGCCCCATCCGGCAGAAGAGAAGGACTATAGCTGACAAGCTCGAAGGACCGATCCGCTAGGAGGTGGCGAAACTCCTCGAGGCAGGTTTTGTAACGGAGATCCAGTATCCAGGCTGGGTCTCCAATGTCGTAATGGTAAAAAAGGCCGATGGCCGCTGGCGTATGTGTGTGGACTTTTCATTGTTAAATAAGGCCTGTCCTAAGGATTGTTATCCCTTGCCTCGGATCGACGTGCTGGTTGACTCAGCCGTCGGTTTTTCTGTGATGAGTTTTTTGGATGCTTTTTCAGGTTATCACCAAATAAGAATGCACCCCCCGGACGTCAAAGATGTCTCGTTCATCACCAGGGAGGGATGCTACTGCTATAAGATGATGCCCTTCGGGCTGAAAAATGCAGGAGCAACCTACCAGAAGATGATGGATCGGGTATTTAAGAAGCAAAGGGGAAGGAACCTGGAGGACTACGTGGATGACCTTATGATAAAGAGCAAGTGTGTGAGCTCTCACATCCGGGACCTCGAGGAGACCTTCGCCACCCTACGCAAGTACAAGATGCGCCTGAACCCCCTGAAGTGTGTGTTCGGGGCCAGCAAAGGGAAGTTCCTCGGGCATCTTCTCACCCCCTGGGGGGTAGAACCTAACCCGGACAAGGTTAGGGCTATAACGGAGCTGGGATCGCCACGGAATGCCAAGGAAGTTCAGCGCTTGACCGGAAGACTCGCCGGGCTGAACAGGTTTCTATCCCGGGCAGGGGAAAAATGCTCCCCCTTCTTCAAAGCGCTACGAGGCAATCGGAAGTTTGAGTGGACGAGAGAATGCGAGGAGGCCTTTCAGGCCTTGAAGAGCCAACTCACCAAGGCTCCGCTACTACAAAGTCCCAAAGAGGGGGAGGATCTACACCTATATCTCGGGGTCGGGGCGGAGGCCGTAAGCTCCGTCCTGGTTCGAGAGGAAGGAAAGAAGCAGCTGCCAGTCTACTACGTAAGCAGGGTCCTGAGGGAAGCGGAGCTCAGGTACCCAATTTTAGAGAAGTTGGCCTTTGCCCTGGTCATCGCAGCAAGGAAGCTCAGGCCATACTTCCAGGCCCATTCGATCCAAGTAGTGACGGACCATCCACTCCGCCAGATCTTCGAAGGAGTGGAGCACTCGGGAAGACTCGCAAAATGGTCGATCGAGCTAAGTGAATTCAACATTACCTTTGTCCCTCGATTATCTATGAAGGCGCAGGTGGTGGCTGATTTCATGTCAGATTTCGTGGCCGAGATGAAAGAAGACGGAGCCCCTCATCACGTTCCATGGAAGCTGCTGGTGGACGGGGCTTCGGGCAAGAACTCTCTCGGAGGAGGGGTGGTGCTGGAGAGTCCCCACAGAGTAAAGATAGAGCAGACGCTAGTGATACACTTCCCAATCACCAGCAACCAGGCGGAGTATGAGGCTGTAATCGCCGGCCTGCGGTTGGCCCGGGAGCTCGGGGTCCATAACGTGGAGGTCCTCACTGATTCCATGATAATAGCTTCTCAGATAAGGGGAGAGTTCGAAACAAGGGAACCTATGCTCATGAAGTACTTAGCAAAAGTCAAAGGTCTCGTGGGGACGTTCAAAACTTTCTCCATCCGGCATGTCCCTCGAGAGGAGAGCACCCCGGTAGATCGGTTGGCAAAATCTGGTCCTCGAGCCCGAGGGACCCTGACGGACCTATTCCGTCCTTCGATCGAAGAGGGAGAGCTCATGGAAGTAGAACAGCGGCCCTCCTGGAAGGATCCCTTCGTCACCTTCCTTGCAACGGGAAAATTTCCGGAAGAAGTTCCGGACCAGAGGCGCTTCCGGTATAAATCTGCCTACTACGTGCTCCATGAGGGTGACTTGTATCGGAAGACCCTCTCGGGCCTCCTGGCCCGATGCATCTCGGAGGAAGAGGTCCCAAGGATCTTGGAAGAAGTCCACTCCGACGAGTGCGGCAGCCACTCGGGGAGCAGGATGTTGGAGGCAAGAATAGTGAGGCAGGGGTACTTCTGGCCAACCCTAAGCAAAGACGCGGCAGCCTTCGCCAAGAGATGCCAGAAGTGCCAAATGTTCGCCCCGCTTCAGCTCATGCCAGCTCAGAGGCTGAAGAGTATCACGGCGCCCTGGCCGTTCGCCATATGGGGAATGGATCTGGTAGGACCCATCCCCCAGGCTAGTGGGCAGAGGAGATTTCTCCTAGTCATGATTGACTACTTCACAAAGTGGCTGGAGGTCAAGGCGTTGGCTAAGGTCACCTCCCAGGTAATCCGCAACTTCGTATGGGGGGAGATCATTTGTCGACATGGGCTTCCGCAGGCCATAGTCACGGATAATGGACCGCAGTTCGCAAGCGAGGAATTCATCAGCTTCTGTGGCCAACTGGGGATAGACCTTAGGTTTGCGTCCGTCCACCATCCCAGGAGCAACGGGCAGGTAGAGGCAGCGAACAAGGTCATCGTGAACTTGCTCAAGAAGAAGGTGGAAAATCTCAAAGGCAATTGGGTGGAACAGCTCCCCTCGGTTCTATGGGCTTTAAGAACCACTCCCAACACCGCCACGGGGGAGACCCCTTTCAGGCTCTCTCACGGCTGCGAGGCGGTCATCCCCATAGAGTTTGAGATTACGACACCACGGGTGACGGTCGCCGCAAATGGAGAGGAAGATTGGAGAGCCGAGAACGAGAAGGAGCTGCGGCTCTCCCTCGACCTCATCGAAGAAGCTCGGGATCGAGCAGCCATCCATCAAGAAGAGGTCAAGCGGCGGATGGCCAAGTATTTTGACAGGCACGTCAGGATCAAGCAGTTCGAGAAGGGAGATCTGGTACTCAAGAAGGTCGACGCGGCTGGGAGATCCGCCGCGGTGGGAAAACTTAACCCCAACTGGGAAGGCCCCTATGTCGTGAAAGAAGCACTAAAGTCTGGGGGGTATCGCCTTCAGAATGTGGAGGGCCAACTCCTCAGCCACACATGGAGTGGCGACGACCTTAAACGCTTTTATCCTTAGTACCATGTAATAAATGATGTTTTTTGAATGAAAGCATTTTGTTTAAACTATGTGTATGAAAATGATGCTACAGCTCGCAGGAGAGACCCTGGATGTTCCAAAGGTTGGCCCCGAGCAGACCCGCTGTCCAGGCTCTCATCTAGCTGGCAGGTCCGAAGGCTCACTCGGCGGCAGGTTCTATGTTCCAGAGGTTGGCCCCGAGCAGACCCGCTGTCCAGGCTCTCATCTAGCTGGCAGGTCCGAAGGCTCACTCGGCGGCAGGTTCTATGTTCCAGAGGTTGGCCCCGAGCAGACCCGCTGTCCAGGCTCTCATCTAGCTGGCAGGTCCGAAGGCTCACTCGGTGGCAGGTTCTATGTTCCAGAGGTTGGCCCCGAGCAGACCCGCTGTCCAGGCTCTCATCTAGCTGGCAGGTCCGAAGGCTCACTCGGTGGCAGGTTCTATGTTCCAGAGGTGGGCCCCGAGCAGACCCGCTGTCCAGGATCTCATCTAGCTGGCAGGTCCGAAGGCTCACTCGGTGGCAGGTTCTATGTTCCAGAGGTTGGCCCCGAGCAGACCCGCTGTCCAGGCTCTCATCTAGCTGGCAGGTCCGAAGGCTCACTCGGTGGCAGGTTCTATGTTCCAGAGGTTGGCCCCGAGCAGACCCGCTGTCCAGGCTCTCATCTAGCTGGCAGGTCCGAAGGCTCACTCGGTGGCAGGTTCTATGTTCCAGAGGTGGGCCCCGAGCAGACCCGCTGTCCAGGCTCTCATCTAGCTGGCAGGTCCGAAGGCTCACTCGGTGGCAGGTTCTATGTTCCAGAGGTTGGCCCCGAGCAGACCCGCTGTCCAGGCTCTCATCTAGCTGGTAGGTCCGAAGGCTCACTCGGTGGCAGGTTCTATGTTCCAGAGGTTGGCCCCGAGCAGACCCGCTGTCTAGGCTCTCATCTAGCTGGCAGGTCCGAAGGCTCACTCGGTGGCAGGTTCTATGTTCCAGAGGTTGGCCCCGAGCAGACCCGCTGTCCAGGCTCTCATCTAGCTGGCAGGTCCGAAGGCTCACTCGGTGGCAGGTTCTATGTTCCAAGAGGTTGGCCCCGAGCAGACCCGCTGTCCAGGCTCTCATCTAGCTGGCAGGTCCGAAGGCTCACTCGGTGGCAGGTTCTAAGTTCTCAAGAGATGATCTCAAGAGCATTCGCATAGACCACGCGCCGGAGAGAGGATCACACCCCACTCTCTTGACTACTTAAGCGAAACCCCGTGATACGCGAATGGTAAGGTTCACTTGGTAGCTAGAGATCGAAGGGGAACGACCGACCTAAGTCATCTTCGAGCATTCACGGGATGGCCAAGACAGTCGCATCAAGACCCAACGTCCTAATGAGCCTAGCGAGATGTGGCAGTGAATAAGAAGAATCGACGTCCTAATGAGCCTAGCGAGATGTGGCAGCGAACAAGAAGAATCGACGTCCTAATGAGCCTAGCGAGATGTGGCAGCGAATAAGAAGAATCGACGTCCTAATGAGCCTAGCGAGATGTGGCAGCGAATAAGAAGAATCGACGTCCTAATGAGCCTAGCGAGATGTGGCAGCGAATAAGAAGAACCGACGTCCTAATGAGCCTAACGTGGTATGGCAGCGATTGAGAAAAAAAGCTGAGAATAATGCAAAGTGTAATCAATGAAGTACATCTTTTACAAGCACTCGCCGGTTCAAGATTACAATCAAAAGTATAACTGCAAAAAGAGGAAATACAAAAAGCCCTTCTCAAGGATCCACAGACTTCTCGCTTGAAGATCCGCCGCTCTCGTCAGAGTCTGGAACGAGGGCATCTTCTCGCGGCTCGACGTGGTCATCCTCGGGAAAGGGAATTGGGATATAGAGCTCGGGGACGACTTGACGGGCGGAAAGGCGTTCGGCCTCCGCCTTCAGGTATCCCGCTCGCCTCAGCACCTGCAGCGCATGCTTGACGGCATTCTGCGCATTCTCTTGCATCAGCTGCTCCAACTCGTGATGGGGATAAAAATGGCCCCCGCTCCCCGGGTCGAGTGCTGACGCACCAGCCTCTCGCAATCGCTGGACCTCGGCTTTGGCCAGACGGATTTCATCCTCAAGGCCGGCCACCCGAGCACGGAGCATCTCGGCAACCGTGGTATCCTGAAATTAATAACAAGGGTTAGTAAGAATAAAGTCGTCAATCGGCAACAAGTCATTCGCGAGAAAGGCGAAAACATACACACCTCTGCGACAGGGCGGTTGGCGAGAAGGGTCTCCGCAGCCGTCAGCTTGGTCCTAAGCTCCACCGCCTCAGCAGAAGCAACGGACCGGGACTCCTCAACCACCGCCAAGTCCCGCGCCAATTTGATGCTCCGGCGCGAAGACATGTGCGCGAGCTCAAGCGCCCGCAGCATGGCCCTGGCACTCTCATGCGCGAGAATCTGGGTCGTCTCGGCATCATAAACTTCGGCGTCTTCTCGGCCATAGAGGGCATACGCGATGGCGTAAGCCTCCCCACTGGCGAGATCGCTCTCTATCCACGACGGATGGAGGGTGGAGAGCGAGATCCGGTTCGCATTCCTGTCCCATTTGACCAAAGGAGCCCCCGAGGGGTCCATGTACTTCTCGCCGCTGGGGAAGTTCCGATGGTCCCTGGGGAGTGGAGGCGGCGGCAACGACGGTCCCGCGCGAGGGGTGGTCTTTCCTGGCGCACTCGTCCCCAGCGCTTGGATCTAAGCACTCGCCGCGAGGGTCTCGCCCAGGACCCCCTTCCCCTTGGCGGAAGGGGGTTTTTTGGATTTCTTGGAGGTGGAAGGGGTCGACGCCGCTGGCTTGCGCTTCTTCCCGCCAGGCTTGGAGGAAGAAGGTTCCTCCCGGCAGGCATCCGCGGCGGCCTGTGCGAGAGAGAGGGTAGATCCGGAAGGACGCGGCGGATGGAGAGGGAAATGGCGCACACCTGTACAATATAACGAACGTTTCTAGCGAATGATGTGAAAATTACAAAGCGAAAGCGAATGAAGTCTCGAACACTTACCCTCGCCCTGCGGAATAGGTGGAAGCGAGTTGACATTCCGCCGGAGATGGACGAGATCCATCCCGTGCTCCAGGATGTATTGGTGGAGTTTGGCCTCGTGCCCCCCTAGGGTCGGGGGGCGGAAGGTTGACTCCTCCTCCTGCACCGGCGCGAGGAGGGTGTTCCCTAGGCTCCCGCTTACGAAAATAAAGCGGCGAACCCAGTCATGGTTCTTGTTCGGGAGCCCGTAGTGCTTTAGGGGGCTCTGTCCCGAGAAGAACGAGATACCATGGGTGCAGCGGAAGGTATAGAGCTTGCGGAAGACGGGTAGCGAGAACTCGATCCCCTCTTCTCGCAGGTAGCTCGCGTACCCGACCAGCATGGCGATGGAGTTGGGGTTGAGCTGGCCGGGCACGACCCCATAGTATCTGAAGGTCTGGCGGAGTTCCGGCCAGATCGGTAGGCGAAACCCCACCTCGAAGTGCTCTAGCGGGATCGCGAGAGCACAAGGCGAGATGGAATTCAGGCGCTCATCCGGCCTGGGCTTAAACGCCTCGAAACCCGCCGGAACGTAGTCGGCGACGGCAGACAGGTAGGCCTCCTCAGAGAGGTCACAGGAATCGAAGACGTGGTTGGCGAATGCGCTGGCGCACTTGGCTCTGCCTTCCGCATCGCCGCCCATTTTTGCGAATGAAGAAGAAAAGAGGAGCAGCAGACGAGGAAGAAGCGCGAGTGCTAGCGCAGGGAAGGAAAGCGGATGGTTAGGTATTTAATACGGTGGTTGAGAGACCTATTTATAGAGGGACTAAACGGCGTTTGGACTTTCGAGACCTCGGGGGTGCGGATAGCCATCGCGCCCTCCCGACGCCTCGAAGCCCGAGCCGGTCCCTCTCGCCCATTAATGACAAATGCCCTATGTCTATTCATTCCGTGGCTACGCAACGAAATAGGGAAAGCATCCGGCTAAAGGTTATCACTCGGCAAAACCCAAGTAGAGTTATGAGATACAAAAAATAAATAAAGAAGCATTCGCAAAGCATAGAAACATTATTACAGATAAAAACAACGTTCGACATTCGCAGCATGATGTAAGAAAAGAAAACAACAAGAGGGATGGACGTTGGGTAGGTCAGATCTCCTCCCAGACCCACCGACCTCGCTTTCGCGACCCAGCTTCCATGGGCGCTCGCGGGCGGTAGTGCGCGAGCATACTGGTGATTTCCTAGGAAGCAAGGTGGAGTTGGTCCCGGGCTCGCGCGGCATGCCTTGCGGGAGACAACTCCCCTCCTTCACCCCCCAGCCGCTCCACCGCCGCGAGAAGATGCGAGTGACTTCGTCGAAGGTCCTTCAGCTCCCGCGTGACTCCCAGCCGCACCTCATCCACCTGACCGGCGACGTTTCGCTGGATATGGATAAGCTTCCCCAGGACCTCCGAGATCCGATCCTTCAGGGTCGCGTGATCCGAGGAATCACCCAGGAAGTCAGCGAGATCCCCGGGGGAAGGGAGAGGCGAGAGCATTCCCTCTCCCCCCTCCTAGTAGGAGTCGAGGGGGGAGGCTTCTCGATACCCTGCGGAATCACAACTAGGATTAGCGGTGATAAAGTATGCGAGTGCAATAGAGGCGGGTGAGTGAACTGACCTGGGATGGGATCCGGGTGACCCGAAGGACGAGACGAATGCGGGTGCGTCCCAAACAGCCAGGCGGGAGGTAAGACCTTTCCCTTTCCTGGACGGTAAGGCTGTGTAGAAGGGGTCGGAGCCTCCGCACGGTCATCAGCACAGAGATGCTGATCCAGCTCTCGCTCAGGGGAGACCCTCCGTTCATTCGCGGTGGCAGAAAGGTTCGCCTGAGCAGGGGGACTGGGAGGAATGGAGTCCCGCAGCGGGACGCTTGTGTTGAGGGCTGCGAAAAGATAGTGGTTAGTAGCCGACAACATAAAAGGGAGTAGCGAGAAGGTTCACAACTCACGAGATTGGGGTACAGTCTCCCCAGGAGGAGGCGGAGGAGCAAGATCCGAATCGGGAGGAGGTATCTCGTCCGCGGGAGGTGGCACCACCACACTGCTCAGAACGGCCCTATGGCCATCCTCGGGTACCAAAGCCTCCTGCGAATGGTCGGAATAAATGCAGGGTAAGGGACAGGAACCAAATGGAGACAAGAAGAATCCTCATACCAGCACCGCGGGGTCCGGAAGGGCATCCGCCAGCGTATCCGCCGGTGGAGTATCCGCCGGAGACTCCGAAGCAGTCTCGCCTCTCTGACGATTCAGCCGAATAGTCTTGGCTCGACGCGAGACATAGGGGGCGCTCGGATCCCGTTTAGACATTAGCCAGGGAGCAAATTTGGATGCTCTGGGGGCAGTCGCAGCTTGGGCCGCTGCTAGGCGGTCGATCATCTCTCGCGAGAGGGGTTTCGCAGAAGGTTTGTGGAAAGACATTGGGAAGTGGAGGAACTCCGAGCCGAGATGAGAGAGTGGTCCAGGAAAACCTGACATGAGGATATATATATAAGGTGGCGGTGGGACTCACGGAATCTCATGGATCCAGTCAGCAGGCACTCACCGAATACAGGGTTGGACTGTTCTTTACGATCGTAGGAACCACTCGTAAAGAGCGGGGATTGTGTACAACCCGTATTCGCCGAGTGGGCCCCCCCAGCCAGCTGGCGAAACTTGGGTCGTCCGGATCATTCGCCGGGTCACTCGCCCAGGCTAAGTGAGGTAAAAATGCCCTCAAGATGGTGGAGGTAAGCTATAGGAAAGAAGACGCTAGGCGAGTGGTGCCCTCACGGACCACTCGCCCAGAAATGAGAGCATTCGCCCAGCCAGGGGACCACTCGCCCAGAAGCGTGGGCATTCGCCCGGACAGGCGGGTGCCCAGCGAATGGTGCCCTCACGGACCATTCGCTCAAATGGGTGTGAGGGGAAAATGACTATAATACCCCTGGTGGGCTGCAAATAGCCCTTCGGAACAGCGGAGTTAGGCTGTTAGCAGACCAATTTGGGGTGCGGTTAGTAAAATTAAAAGGCGGATTCAGGCTATTTACAGACCAGCCTAGGAAAACTATAAATAGACCCTTAAGGGCACCTTGGAGGAGATCTGATTTTAGAGAATCCTCTCCTCTAGGCTAGTTTTGGTTGGCAGTCAGTGCCCTCCAAGGTGCCCGGTTGAGCTTTGGTTTGGGAGGGGAAGCTCTCTAAGATCTTCCGGGTGTGTGGCGGGACCTCCTCGCTTCAGCCTTGGGTCTATTCCGTTTCCAGCATCCACCGTCAAGAGAGTCTAGTGAGGGAGAAATAAGCATTGGCTACACCCCCAGTGGGTCCGAACTCAAGAGACCAGTTGCTGGTTTCAACACTACTCAAGAAATCATTAAGTGTCGCCGTTTCAGACCCCGAGTAGAGTAGACTGCCCCTTCGCCAAGGGTTGCATAGAGATCAAAAATGCCTCCAGGCGTTTTGAAATTTCACACGAAGTAAACATTTTTAAACATTTTTTGTATGGCATGTAGTAATCCTACGGAGCTCGGAACAAGATTTCGAAACAGGTCGCAATGAAATTTTTTGTGGCGGTGAAGTCCCTTGGCTGCTACTTGCTTGTTTGTGTATCGAAACCGTGATGACTTGTGCAATTTGTGTGAAATTATCAGGTCTATGAGTCTATCGGAGAGCACGATGAGGGTTTCCAGATGTCGCGCTTCAGCTTCTTGGTCATACCACAATAGATGTTTGAGTCCCCGTAATTTTTTTTATCATTCCCATGAATTGTCCTGCTGGATTGTTGGGAGTGTCCATGATGTAAAGAGCTAGAGGAATTTGTAGCGCTCTAGAGTGGGATCGGGTCGCGCACAGTAATAAATGAGGTTCCTTTTTATCATTTATTTAAGGTAATTAGTAATTAATTAAAGTAATTGACCTTAATTTGCCGGCTATTGGAGAGCACGATAGTCAGTGGTGTTGGATGTGCCACTAACATACAAACGTGTCAAAGGACTTGATTTCTACAATAGAAAAAGGTTAGCACAACTCTTGTATATGAATCAATAATGAAAAACCTGTGTATTAAAATAAGGGCCTAGTGATCTCATTCGGTTTAGATCTGGGAAGAAATACAACCTCTAATATGAATAGATCTAATGTTAACAAGATATATGTCTCAACTAAGTAAGATCATATATGCAGTGTATTAAATCGGTAGTTATATGGTTTTTAACAACAACCGAGAAATCTTGAATGTTCATCAAAACCAGCAAACCAACATTCACCAATTCAGGTCTGAAGAGAAAATGAAATAAATAAACAAGTAAACCTCTTTTATTTGTTGTTCTCGGTTGAATGGAGGGATCAACAAAACTATAAGGTTTTCAATTCTAAATGAAATCACTGATTCCTGCAGGGCGTAGCTTTGGAAGGTTGGAGCTTTGGATCAAAACAGGAGAAAACAGTTTGCTGCAGTAACTGAAAATCGCATGTGAAGAAGAGGAAGGACAGCACTGAAGCTACTCCAGATCGTCAGGAAAAAACACTGCCCTTGCATCCTTTTTTCTCATGAAGACGGAAGAATAGAGGCAATCAGCGGTTCAGGAAATCAAAAAATTGGGAAAATCCTGGAGTACCTTTACCGACGGCGAATCCTTGGAGGGACTGCGATGGGGAAACCGAAGAAGAGGCGACATGCTGAGGTGGAGGTCGGCGGGTGGAAACCTTCGAAATCGCACGTTTGAGCATTCAGTGAAGATAGAGTTGAGACGGTGTGAAGTTGGGGGTCATGAAGCCGGGGGAAGCATCCCTAACAGTCAATCGGGAAGCTCTGGTAAGGGCAAACCCTAATCTGAAGACGTCGGCAAGGGCAAATCCTTAGTCGCCGATAGAGGGCTCCAATAGCTGTAATTAGACGGAGCGAATGAGGGTACGAGCTGTGGTCGGGGCGAGGCATTCTGGAATGCCAAAATGCAAAATGCGGGTGCGGGCGGTGGTTGCAGGTAGATGGAGGGTTGAACGGAAGAGCTTCTACGGGAGGTCAGTGAATGCTAAAATCCCTTCCGTGGATGAGCGGAAGACAAAAGCTGCTCGCCTGTGATCGCCTTTGCCCTAGTTCGCTGTGAGCGGGAATGCAAAATGTGCCGCCCACCGTGGTAAATAGGTATACTTTTGCTAATGCACGCCCAAACCGTGGTAAATAGGTATGCTTTTGCTATGATTATGATATCCCCGTGGCTAAAACTCTAGTATTAATCACATTTTTGCAACCCTGGCTAAAAGTAAGATATTAACCACAATTTTTGCAACCGTGGCTAATACTAGAGTTTTAGCCACGATTTTTGACCCCTGGCAAAAAATATGTAGCTAAAAATTATTATTCTAGTAGTGGGGGAAGAATCCACCACTTGCCTTAAACCTTTCGAAGAAAACGGCCTCTAACGCGCTCCACGTCTCAGATCTACCACTAGAAGGCCTTAAGGAAGAATTTCTGAAACTTTTAGAACGAAAAGGAGGGTTAGGGCTACCGGTCCTAACCTCAAAAATCTACGAAACTCAAAATACTTACCGCGTCGCGAAGAGCTCGGCGAGACCTTTCCAGATCTATGCTCTGACGAAGATTTCGTGCTCTGGAGATCCGGCGGCGGCGATCTGAAGGTTCACGGAAAGACGCTTCCGCTCTCGGTTCGCAAAAAGAATCGGGTAAAAGATGAATAGGTTTTCTCAAGAAGGAAGAAGGCTTTTTATACATATAATAATAATAATAATAATAATAATAATAATAATAATAATAATAATAATAATTAAACAAATCCATATATATAAAGATACGGGTTTAAGCGAATCCATATATATATCTATAAACGAATCCATACATATAAAGACATATATATCTATTCGTGATATATATATATATATATATATATATATATATATATATATGTTAATAATTATTATTGTTGCGGGTCGCTTAGGGCTCTTGGTAGACCGGTTTACTTGAATCACCTTAGCTCGAGAGTGAACCAAGCGCGCAAACAGTCAATTTGAGATTTGTTGATTACACTAGGACTTTTTAGCGTGGAAAACCCGGAAAGGGTAAAAAACCACGTGACCGGAGCTGTGCCGACCAAACTTCCACTATCTTCTGGGGGGGTTACAATTAGAGATTTAGAAATCGAGCGCGACAGACCGCTGCTCGTTACAATAATAGAGAGAAAGAGAGAGAGAGAGAGAGAGAGAGAGAGAGAGAGAGAGAGAGAGAGAGAGAGATAGAGAGAGAGAGAATTCCGAAAGTGACAGACCACCTCCAGAAAAACTAAGTCCTTTCTCCTTCTGAGAAAGGTGGAGAACAAAAGTGAGAACGCCCTGAAGAACAAAAGTGAGCGCGCTGAGTCGCCTTTTGGAAGAAGGAAATCTTCGAGTCCGAAGGAGAATTCCGCGGAAATCTTCAAGGAGCTCTCCCGAGTCCAGAAGGCAAGGTCCCTTGAAATGTAGCCCTGGGGTTCCTTTTATAGCTTTGGCCGGGGGTAGCCCGGTAATTTCACCGTTGTAACCACCGTAACCACCTTGCGGACGAATCATATTTTCCGGTTCAGAGCGCACGGATCGCCATTTTTCGTAATTGGCCATCTTGCCCCTCGGGCAGTTCGGACAGTTTTGTTGGAGGCAAAAAAAGCGACAAGCTGTTCCTGAAATGTGAGAAACTAAAAAGACGAAAAGTGAGCGTGCTAGAAAGACAAAATGTGAGAAGTCAGAAAAGAAAAAAAGTGAGCTAAGCGCGCTCAGAAGCATTCTGAGCACGTAACGAACGGGAAATTGCTCCGAACGGAGCCCGGAGCCCGAAAAGCGGGTGGCGAGCCGGAAGAGGGGGGACTCACGCCCCAACCTTGCTTCGGGGGAGGGCGGTTCGACCGCCCCTAAAGGCGGGTGTGGCGCTGCCGCGCCCGAGGGAGGGGCGCGACTCCTCTTGGCCGCACCTCTAATGGGGTGCGGCTTGGCCGCACCACAAAGGGGTGCGGCTTGGCCGCACCCCTCATGGGGTGCGGCTTGGCCGCACCCCTCATGGGGTGCGGCTTGGCCGCATCTTAAGGGGGGGGGGGGACGGCTTGGCCGCACCCCACATGGGGTGCGGCTTGGCCGCACCCCAAAGGGGGGTGCGGGTTGGCCGCACCCCTCATGGGTGCGGCTTGGCCGCACCCCACATGGGGTGCGGTTTGGCTGCTCCCCCCACTATGGGGGGTGTGGCTATTCGCACCCCACTAGTGGGGTGCTAATCGCACCCCAGTAGCAGGGTTCGGTCATGGTGGGGCGCGACGCGCGTGCGTGCTCGCGTGTTGGCGGTGAAAATGGCGGGGCCGACCTCCTCAACCCGGGCGATCATGCGTTGACTGTTGACCCCACCTCCTTTTAGTGGAGTTTTTTCTAGACGTACCCCAAAGCCTCTACGGATATATAACAATTATTATTATTATAATCATATAGCATTATTATCAAAACTAAACAAAAGCCGAAATCGACGAAAATCGCACTTTAGGCGAACGCCGATGCTACGAATCCAATGACGAAGTCAGAATCAAAATCCGACGTACCGTTCTCGAGATATAAATTTATGAAGTTTACGGCGAACGTTAAATACATACAAATCTTCTAAATTTCACCGAGGCTCTAATATTGCTCGGAACGTCACGAAACTTTGAGGGCATTTCTAAAATTAAATAATCTAATTTCCTAACGTAAAATTTTCCAATTCCGGGTAGTTTCAAAATTTGGCCGACTTGAACGAAAAGGAGGGTTAGAGCTACCGGTTCTAACCTCAAAATCTATGAAACTCAAAATACTTACCGCGTACGCGAATAGCTCGACGAGACCTTTCCAGATCTATGCTCCGACGAAGATTTCGTGCTCCGCAGCTCCGGCGACGACGATCTGAAGGTTCACGGAAAGACGCTTCCACTCTCGGTTCGCAAAAAGAATCGGGTAGAAGATGAATAGGTTTTCTCACGAAGGAAGAAGGCTTTTATACATATTATAATAATAATAATAATAATAATAATAATAATAATAATAATAATAATAATAATAATAATTATTATTATTATTAAACGAATCCATATATATAAAGATATGGGTTTAAGCGAATCCATATATATATCTATAAACAAATCCATACATATAAAGATATGGGTTTAAATGAATCCATATATATATATCTATAAACGAATATATATATATATATGTTAATAATAATAATTATTATTATTATAATCATATAGCATTATTATCAAAACTAAACAAAAGTCGAAATTGACGAAAATCGCACTTTAGGCGAACGCCGATGCTACGAATCCAATGGCGAAGTTGGAATCAAAATCAGACGTACCGTTCTCAAGATATAAATTTCTGAAGTTTACGGCGAACGTTAAATACATACAAATCTTCTAAAAGTCACTGAGGCTCTAATATTGCTCGGAACGTCACGAAACTTTGAGGGCATTTCTAAAATTAAATAATCTAATTTCCTAACGTAATATTTTCCAATTCTGGGTAGTTTCAAAATTTGGCCGACTTGACCGAACGGACGTGAAAACGTGCAAAGGGCGGCGCACCGTTAACTCCGCACTAACGTAATGCCCTTCAACATGCTTAAGTCAAAGAAGGGATTCTTACCAATGTCACATGGTGTGAGTCTCTCTAAGGACCAGTATCCTAAATCTTTGGAAGATAAAGACCGCATGAAGTTGATTTCATATGCTTCGGCAATTGGATCAATCATGTATGCAATGTTGTATACTCGACCCGATGTCTAATATGATTTGAGCATGACTAGCAGGTATCAGTCTGATCCCGGTGATGGTTACTGGATTGCTGTCAAGAATATTCTAAAGTACTTGAGGAGGACTAAGGATATGTTCTTGGTGTATGGTGGAGAGGAAGAGCTCGTTGTAAATGGTTACACAGATGCTAGCTTCCAGACTGATAGGGATGATTGAAAGTCCCAATCAGGTTTTGTATTTTGCCTTAATGGAGGAGTTGTAAGCTGGAAGAGTTCCAAGAAAGAGACAGTTGCCGATTCTACGACTGAGGCCGAGTATATCGCTGCTTCAAATGCGGCGAAGGAGGCTGTGTGGATTAGGAAATTCATCAGCGAGCTTGGTGTAGTTCCTAGCATTGTTGGTCCCGTTGTTCTCTACTGTGACAACAATGGTGCAATAACCCAAGCTAAGGAACCTAGTTCTCATCAGCGCTCCAAGCACATACTTTGGCGGTTCCATCTTATTCGAGAGATTGTCGATCGAGGAGATGTGAACATTTGCAGAGTACCGACTGAAGAAAATATAGAGGATCCACTGACAAAGCCTCTTGCGCAAAAGAAGCATGATGGTCATGTTAGATCAATGGGTATTAGATACCTGAATGATCACCTTTAGTGGGAGCCTTGTGGATTGTATGTTTGTTGGTTGTTTATTCATTTGATGAATTGTGATATGTACTGTGTTTTTCATTTTACATTTATGGCAAGTTCTTATTGTTATGTCAATAGTTTCTATTTGTTAGATTAATTAGCATAATAAATGCCCCTAAAATATTTGCTTCCATAGGAATTCAAGTACGTGACTTGAATGTGAGAGCCTATGTTTACTAGAAGCTTCATTCTTAAATGGTCCCTAGTCGGAGTATCATCTTAGAAGTTAAAGGGCAATGATGGTACGTTAAGACTAGCATGTGCGTTGACTGATGACTGGTTCTCATAGGTCATGATATTGTGATATCGAGTCATCACATGGGTGCTTGTTAGTGAACAAGTTGTACTGGACAGACCCACCTTGAGGCTACTTTGTGGATTGTTATATGAACGTGTCACAAGTAAGTCTCAACTGACAATGGTGTTTGTAGTTCTTTGACCTGAAGTCACATCATTCATCAAGTGAGGAAGAGACTGAGAAATGCATGGGCCCCTTGATGGAATGAGACTGAGAAATGCATGGCCATGCTGGGTTTAGCCAATATGTGATATGGGGCTTACCACTCTCTTAAGGTCTATTCTAGATCAGGAAACTAGGATTGAACAATTATGAGGGTGATACAGACCATGCCTCTAGTTCTATCCGGATGTAAGGGACACAGGGACCTGATAGCACTGGTATATTGGTCAAGACAGGCTTGTTGAGTTATGAACTCTTATCGCTTGGGTAGCAATGATGTATTGCTAGATGCCGCTTATTATTTGTGAGACTTTTGTTTGATACGTTCAAGATCTAGTGAGAGACTGTTGGTGTTTACAAGGTGATTTGGAAGTGATCAAGCATTTAGTCTCACTGCCAATGCGATATGAGCCTATGGGGTCACACACAAGAGTGTTTGGAGAAGTTGGAGGAAGAATTGTGTTGGCCTTAATCATATTGGATATGAGTGAATGACCAATCCTACGACTTATTGGAGTTGGGTCGAGTCAACTAAATGCTCCACAGGTATTGTGAATACTGTATGGAGCGTGTTGGCAAGTCTTCGAGACGAGTCGTCGAGAATGTCTCAACGACTCTTACATCAGTTCATCGAATGTATGAATCCATGTTGACTCGACGAATCCATGTTGACTCGACGAATTAAAAGTTGATTCAACGAATCCATGATTGACTCGACGAATCTGACAAACTCATGTACTCGACGAGAAGTGAAAAGTTCACTTGACGAATTAGGTTGTACACGACGAGAAGTGAAAGGTTCACTTGACGAATTGAATTATACTTGATGAATTTCTTCAGTGAAAGGTTCACTCGACGAATTCTGTTTTTACTTGACGAATTCAATTTGTTACTCGATGAATTTCTTTAGTGAAAGGTTCACCTGACGAATTCTGTTTTACTCCAATATATCGTGGGTGTGCGGATAGCATCTCTCTCGCCTGGGTATAAATAGAATACGATTCTATGACCTAAAGAAGCGATCCCCTTTTTGCAAATTTGAAGTGCGACGGAAGAGTCCCGAAGTGCGACAGAAGATTTCCGCG
Organism: Dactylorhiza incarnata; assembly: GCA_033032865.1. Taxonomy (NCBI): domain Eukaryota; kingdom Viridiplantae; phylum Streptophyta; class Magnoliopsida; order Asparagales; family Orchidaceae; genus Dactylorhiza; species Dactylorhiza incarnata. The sequence goes on along the minus strand of JAWHQI010000119.1, from coordinate 5,914,222 downwards.
ATTCTGACAGAAAAGTTCCGATCGGCAGTTCCCGCACCCCAACGTCGTTGCCGCCTCTCCTTATCGTAGGACCTAGCAGTTCATGGGAGACGTAGAGGACTCTTCTTCTCTGACCTAGTTCTTGTGCGACAAGTAGCTAGGGTTCTGCTTCGCTCTTGTGGACTCCCGTAGAGGCGCCGATCCATTTCTGTGCTTGGGACTCAACGACTGTTCTCCAAATTTTAGTTGTGGAGCACCTCGGTTGAGTATTGACTCAATCCCCTTCAGGTATTGCAATGTGTTGCTTTCCTTATTTCTTGATTCATGAAATCGCAAGATCTGTAACACTTTTGGGTTGTTCTGGTTTTTGTTTCTTCCGCTGTGCATATTTGATATGCTATTATCATTTTGAATGGTATATAGAACAACAGTGGTATCAGAGCCAGGTTTGTGATCTAATGCGTGTAAATCGGAAATTTAGAAGTGTTCTAAATGTCTGGATTTCTTCCTGGGTGTTTGGATTTCGATGAAGTGTTCTAAATTGGAACCCCGCCAGGAACGCATGTGATTACGTTGGGATTTCATTGTTTAAGAAATTGTTTCTCCTTTGCAGTAACCGTCTCTCAAAATAGTTTATGAAACCAAATGTCTTAGATTTTGAATCTGACATTGAGAGACGAGCTTGTCTACTGTATAAGTGGAGTTGTTATTCATTGGTCCAATGTATGTAAATCTGGATATTTAGAATAGTTTTGAATGTTCAGATTTAACCCTTTCATCAAAGTGTTGATGATTTTATTTTGTGCACTGGGATGTTTTTGGATTATGAATGTTGTTGTATTTCTGTTTTGTGAATGTGCACTGTGATTAAGTGTTAATCACGATGAAATGTTCGTCGATTGAATAATAAAATCTCTTATCCAATATTAAGTATACTGATGCCTTCTGATGGATGACACTCTTCCTGCCTCGATCGATGAAGTGTGGGCTTGACAAAATAAGGTGCATTAATCTACCTTGGTAAGGGTGCGAGCAGATAATTGTGATATCCCACTGTCGACATCGGGTCTAACTTAACTAGGTGACCTCAAAGATTGAGTGCCTAGAGGCATAGGGTTGGCATGCTCCATTTGATGGATGCGAATAAAGAGTTATTCACCAACCATACAAGAGTTGCATAGTGATGCAATTGACAAGTATTGTCTACCTAAATAACCGCATTATGAGAGGAACGCCAAAGCGGACTCATTGTGTTAGTGAAATACAGATCTTGTCCACTAAGAGAGTAGCTCGCATAAACTCTCCGAATCAAAATTAAGGGTTGTCGATTTGATTAAAATAGTGGGGGCTTTTAAGAAAAGTCCTTATTAAATAAAGTGTATTTTGAAATACAGTACTAAAAGTTTTGCAAAATTCCTTGTAGAATTTCCTTGGCAAGCACATCACACTCCACTTTGTCCCTGAGAGCCATCCTTGAGAAGGACAAGCTCAATAGGACGAACTTACTTGACTGGTACAGATACCTGAGAATTGTTCTCAGGCAAGAGCGCAAGCTCTATGTTTTGGAAGGGGAAGCCCCTATAGAGCCAACCGAGAATGCTCCGCGAGCAGACAAAGATGCTTACAAGAAGTATCAGGATGATACCTTGGATGTGGAATGCCTCATGCTTGCTACCATGTCCTCTGAGCTTCATAAGCAACATGAGAGCATGTGTGGTTATGAGATAATCGAGCACCTCAAGAAAATGTTCGAGGGGCAAGCTCGGCAAAAGAGGTTTGACATATCCAAGGCATTATTTCAGTGCAAGATGGGAGCTCGAGACTTAGTAGGGCCTCACGTACTCAAGATGATTGGGTATATAGAGAACCTTGAAAGACTGGGTTTTCCCTTGGGCCAAGAGTTGGACACAGATCTGATCCTGCAATCGTTGCCGGACAGTTATGAACAATTCATCTTGAACTATAACATGAATGAAATAGACAAGACACTGCCCGTGCTCCTAGGCATGTTGAGAACTGCCGAAAATAATATGAAGAAGTTCAAGCCTGCTATCCTCATACTGATGGTCCATAAAGGCAAGGGCAAGACTAAGGGATCCAAGAAGACGAAGATAGGATCTAAGTCTCATCTTGATCCCAAATCTTCTACACTGAATAGGAAAGGTCTGGTGAAGGAAGGAAAGTGTCACAACTGTGGTAAGGCGGGGCATTGGAGGCGGAACTGTCCCCTCTACATTGAGGATCTGCATAAGAAGAAAGGAAGTGTGACTTCCACTTCAGGTATTTATGTTATAGAGATAAACCTTTTTGCTCCTTCATTTGTACAAATGTGGTTCTCACATTTGTACAAATGTGCAGGAACTGAGAAGAAGAAGAATGCTGGGTAAAGGGGAGGTAGACCTGCGCATCGGAAATGGAGCAAGAGTTGATGTCATTGTCGTTGGTGTCTATTGTCTTTCTTTGCCCACTGGGCTTGTAATAGAACTAGATAATTGTTATTTTGTTCCAGCCATAACTAGAAACATTATATCCATTTCATGTCTTGACATGAAAGGTTTTTCGTTTATAATTAAGAACAATTATTGTTCAATTTTTATGAATGATTTTTGCTATGGTGTAGCCCAATTGTTTAATGGTTTATATGTTTTGAACTTAGACCATCTGATCTATAATGTAGAAAATACTAAAAGACTAAAAATAAATGACTCAAATCCTACGTACCTTTGGCATTGTCGTTTAGGTCATATAAATGAGAAACGCATATCCAATCTCCATAGAGATGGACTACTGGACTCATTTGATTATGAATCATTTGAGAGATGCGAGTTATGTTTATTAGGCAAGATGACGAAAGCTCCTTTCATTAGTTATAGTGAGAGGGCTGATGTTCTCTTGGGAATAATACATAGTGATGTATGCGGACCCATGAGTTCTATGGCTAGAGGTGAGTTCTACTAATTTGTTATATTTACTGATGATTTCAGTAGATGCGGATACGTGTTTCTTATGAAGAATAAATTTGAAACCTTTGAAATGTTCAAAGTGTTTAAGAATGAAGTAGAGAACCAACTGGGAAAAAGGATAAAAGCACTCCGATCTGATCGAGTTGGCGAATATCTGAGTCATGAGTTTCGTGATCATCTGAAAGAGTGTGGTATTGTATCACAGCTCACTCCGCCCGGAACACCACAACATAATGGTGTTTCTGAGAGGAGGAATCGTACCTTGTTAGACATGGTGCGATCGATGATGAGTCATGCAGATCTGCCCGTTTCTTTTTGGGGTTTTGCTCTAGAGATTGCTGCTTTCACACTAAATCGAGTTCCAACAACAACGGTTTAAAAGACACCATATGAGATATGGACTAGGAAGCATCCTAGTATGTCGTTCATTAAGATTTGGGGCTGTGAGGCATACGTACGACATCAAATGCCTGACAAGATGGAACCCAAATCAGATAAATGTTATCTAGTGGGGTATTAATGAGTCCCAGTTATATACTCTTTTTCGGACTCATTTGGGCTTGTTTTCATGCATTTGCACTTCACTTGTTCATTATTGCTTATATTTCACTTGAACACATTTCCTCGTTAAGTGCTTTGTTGTGGCCCATTGTGGTGCGCGATTGCGCTCTATGTTGTTGGGGGTAAGCACATGGTGCTCCCCAACCCCTTTTTCTGTTTGTGGATTGAGCTGGAGGGGTATTCCCAACTGAGTCGTTGTTTATGCAGGTGGATAGATCATCCAATTTTACCCATTTTTTATTATTACTGCATATATCGCACGGTCATGCGTTTTCCTTGACGCATGGTCGGCTGCGATTGTGCGCTCTTGTCTGTGGTGAAAAACGATGTTATGTCTTTGATCGTGTGTCTTTATGCATGGGCAGTTGCCCGTGCGCGAAGGAATCACACGATCACCTGTTAAGCCTGATTCTTAGGCCATCTAGATTTGATCGTGCATTTTTACGCACGGGCGGCTTCGGCTATGCGTGAGTAAAATGCACGGGCGTTCTCGGTCGTCCTCCCGACCTCCCTTCTTAATTAATTTCACACGATTCACGCACGGTCGTGCGTTCGACCGTGCGTGACCAAAAATTATGACTATTTCTATAAAAGCCGCAGATTTCGCCCTAGTAGGGACCCCCGAACAGCTCCGCCTTTTTCCACCGCAAAGGGAGTTCCAGCTTCGTTTTCTTCCCTTCTTCCTCCACCTTTTGCACAAGGACACCTCACATCATCCAAGCGCTTTAAGGAGAGGAGGATACACTCATCTTCATCGCTAAGCTAGGAGTTCTTCGCATCAGACGTGGTCGGGTTGTAGTTTACCGGAGAAGACGGGTCCATTGGGAGGAAGTGACAACCCTCCTCTACCCCGGATTATAGTTGGGACCGAGCTAGGATGCGGGTTGACACTCCGACGATTCCTACTATGAATCTATAGCAAGCCTCCAGATTCGGTTGTATCTCTTACATTTTTCTCTTCTTAGATTATTGTTGTTAGTGTAATCTTCTGTATATGATGATGTTTGTACTCTACACTTAATTTAATCTTCATTTCATTGTTTTGCAATGTTATTATTAGTGTATGAGTGCTTGAGGTGAGCTTTTGTGGTAATTATGGTGTGAGCATTTGGGTTAGCTACACTAGCAATTGCTAGGTGTGAGCTTTGTGACGAGGTGTTTGCGTCCCTCATTCCGCCGGTGCGATTCACTCTATCTGCAAGCCTTCTCGTACATCCGCCTTGTGAAGCAGCGCGCTCAAGGCCTGTCTAGTTTCCATCTCGCCAAGCGAAGCATTGCATAGCGGCATTGCATAGGAGTAGTTATAGTTATTTTCTTTTATTTTCCATAAACCAAATCCCCCCTTTCCGCAATTCATCCGCTCGAAAGGACTTCAATCTCAAGTCCTTCCTCGATAGATAACTCCACCTTACTGTGTTCCTTTGAGATTCGATACTTGGGGATCACTCCCATTTTATATTACTTGAACGATCAGTACACTGCCGTTTCGTTCCGCAGTCTTGCTACCGCCTATAGTGGTGTGCTAGATTTTACGCAATAAGTTTTTTGAAGCCGTTGCCGGGGAACACAGACGTGTGAGTTGCTGTAGAGGGAGACAAGAGATAGTAGTTATTCCAGTGTATATAGCCGCTTTATTATTTTTGTTTGCTTTTTAATTATATATTGTTTGTTATTATTTCTTTCTGTCCTGTTTTAAAGTTTTAGGCAAGTTTAATCCAAGGAGTTTTATTAGTTTGCGTAAATTTCCTTGCAAAGAATTTCAGTTTCGTTATATCTGCTTTAATTGTTGAAAATGTCGTCATGAGATAGTTATCCTAGCACTTACGACAAGATGGTTTATTATATAGACCAAATGAAAGAGTTAAATGCTAGGCAGTGTAGGAACTTTGTTTGCTTGTTGTGTCGAGGAGAGGGTCATGAATTGAAGGACTGTCCTAGTCTTTTCAATCCTGACCGCTGCCCCTTCACTCATGACAACATTATCCCTATCACTCATTCTTTACCCATGGAGGCAATCGTGCCCTCTACCCCCGAGCTTATTTCGTACATGGACTCCTCACTCCCTGTGTATGGCTTCACTCCCAGTGATGACGATCACTCATCTGTTAGCCAACAAGGAGAGGAATGGGAGCTCCTATATGCACCTGAGAGGGATGAGGAAAGTATTCTTTCCATTGGGGAGGTGTTAGCAGATCTTTTTGCGGAGGAACCAAATCTTTTTGTTCCTCCAGTTTCTTTGCAAGATTTTTCTACACACATTTTGTATGATCCTGTCGAAGTAATTGAGCATGGTGATGATTCTGAGCCTGAGGATGCACCCTGGTGGGATGATGAGGGTGCTCTTTCTGATGAGGAGGTTTGCACTTCCTCATGGGACGAGGAGGTTCAACAAACCACTGAGGCCTTTGAGTTATTGGGTTCCCCTTGCTATGATATTTACGGTGATGGCAGTGATTTATCCTTGGAACTTGCTAGGAGTGAGACCGGGACCACTCCTCCTTTAGTTGAATCTTTTATTTCTTCGTCTATTTTAATTCCTAATCACCCTTCTTTTAATGCTGATATTGATATGTTCACCCTTCCTTCTTCCCCTCCTTCTTTAATATCTGATATTTCGTATATCCCCTGCAGGAGCATGAATATTTAGACCCATTTTTGGGTAATTTTGAGTGGCAGTCTTGGAAGGAGAAGCAAATGGCAATGATGAAATCAATCGCCTATTCTACCTCATCATCCTTGTCTGCTTTTTCCTTGAGAGACTGGGTGCATGGTGGTAAACGACACTTCATTCATGACAAACGATTGGAGGAGATGAAGAAGATGAAGAAAGATGAAACTTGGAGATGGAAAACTTCTAATCCTCTTGACTATTGCTGTTGCTGGGTCTTCGGACCCATTTCCTTTATTTCTAGTTACTACTTTAAATCAACTTATAGTTGATTATTTTGCTGAGCATGTCATAATAATTATGATTTATTAACTTCTGCTTTTATGCTTAGATATTTATATAAACTGCTTAATACATGTATTAAGTCCAGTTTAAGGACGGTAAACAAAAGCGCTAATGGGAGACAACCCAGTTTTGGTTATTTTTATTTCTCTTAGCCACTAATGCCATAATATATTATTTTTGTTATTGCTTGGTGCGTCCTTTTTGTAGGGTGGTGATCTTTTGGTGGCGGACTTGGACTTCCATCCCAGTATTAACGTCAATCTTCTGGTATGCTCATTTCTGAGCATGGGTAACTTTTCTTTCCCTAGCATTTTAGTCAATTTTTATGGTTACATCATTTCCATCTATTGCTTATATTAATTCTGGGGGAGAGCCACTATGTGTTACCCACTGCACGTGCACATCTCAGTGCATGCTAGAAGTATTTTATTTCAGTTATATTATTTGTTCATCTTCATCGCACACCACAACACTCACTTGAGCGCGCACTCACTTGTTTGTATGCTCCCGTATATCCAATTCGTGGTTGTGATGTAGGAATTGTTGTATTAGCCTAAAAATTGCAAGATAGAGTGGCATGTTGGCTCTTGTAGTGCTCTAGTTGAGTACTCGTGTCTTGCATAGGGATTTGAGTATAATTAGTTTTTATCTATGTTTCTAATTTACAATTAGTAGATTTGCGTAGATTTTAATTTATTTTGCTCAAAATGGTGAATGTGGTTGAATCTAGTTGTAGCGGTGTATTGTGTGTAGGTGAGTGCGAGGTTCGTGTTGCTCGAGTCGGGAAGAAGGATTACCTTTCTCGGGGGCTAAGAACTTTCCCCAAGCGACTCTCGAAGCATGGGTGCGAACGATTTGCAAGTTGAGCGCGATGTAGGCCATCTATTTGGCAAGCTTGAGCTTTGTTCTACCATTCCTATACGCTAACCGTTGCTAGCCTATTTTGTGTCTACCCGACCTTTTGGTTCAACTCCACCATACTTCACCAAGGCCTTAAAACTAATCCCATTATCGCAACCAAAAAAATTAAGCCAAAAGCATTAATGAAATGTAATTTTCCAATGCGGTGCGGTCTTGTGAAACTTTTGTGTTGATGTGGATATCTTAAAAAAAATCTATATGCTGAGATTATTGCTAATAGATTTGTGGAAAAAAAATTAAGAAAAAGAAAAAGCAAAGAAAAAAATTATATATCCCTAACGTTTTATTTAAAACATTTAGTTCTATCGATTGGAGTAGGTCGTGTGCACACCCAGTTTCAAAGTCAAGTCTGGGGGTGTGTTACACGTGTATTATTGGGGCTGTTATGATTTAGCACTTTTGTATGCTCATTTGGGTTGCGATTAGCCTTCACGTTTATCTTTGTATTCCAAACCGTAACCTAAGCCTCGTATTAACCAAAAAAATTCCTATTGATTCATCTTGTGAGTTCACTAGCGCCGTGGAGAGAGTGTGAGGGCGAGCTTATGGCTCTCGACGTTGATGGATTTCAACGGAGATAATTCCGAGTTTCGGTCTTTGGTAACACTCCCCTTCGCGTCTAGCTTACTTTCGTACTACGCGTGACCACGAGATTCACCAACATTCCATTTTTCAGTAAAAATAAATTTCTTTTTACGCATTTACACTTTTATAAATTAGCTAGCATATGTAGAAACTTCTTCTAATGAACTTCTATGCACACAAGTATGCAACTTCGCATTCTATTCCATGTTTGTAATTTTTTGGGTAGCTATGCTTTTCCTACTCCGCCAGATTTGTTTGCTCGGGACACGCAAATAGGTAAGTCTGGGGGTGTGATGAGTCCCAATTATATACTCTTTTTCGGACTCATCTGGGCTTGTTTTCATGCATTTGCACTTCACTTATTGTTCATTATTGCTTATATTTCACTTCAACACATTTCCTCGTTGAGTGCTTTGTTGTGGCCCATTGTGGTGCGCGATTGCGCTATGTTGTTGGGGGTAAGCACATGTTGCTCCCCGGCCCCTTTTTCTGTTTGTGGATTGAGCTGGAGGGGTATTCCCAGCCGAGGCGTTGTTTATGCAGGTGGATAGATCATCCAATTTTACCCATTTTTTATTATTACTGCATATATCGCACGGTCGTGCATTTTCCTTGACGCACGGTCGGCTGCGATCGTGCGCTCTCGTCTGTGGTGAAAAATGATGTTCTGTCTTTGACCGTGCGTCTTTACGCACGGGCAGTTGCCCGTGCGCGAAGGAATCGCACGATCACCTATTAATCTTGATTCTTAGGCCATATGGATTTGATCGTGCGTTTTTATGCACGGGCGGCTTCGGTCGTGCGTGAGTAAAATGCACGGGCGTTCTGGGTCGTCCTCCCGACCTCCATTCTTAATTAATTTCACACGGTTCATGCACGGTCGTGCGTGACCAAAAATTCTGACTATTTCAATAAAAGCCGCAGATTTCGCCCTAGTAGGGACCCCCGAACAGCTCCGCCTTTTTTCGCCGCAAAGGGAGTTCCAGCTCCGTTTTCTTCCCTTCTTCCTCCACCTTTTCCCCAAGGCCACCTCACATCATCCACGTGCTTCAAGGAGAGGAGGCTACACTCATCTTCATTGCTAAGCTAGGAGTTCTTCGCATCGGACGTGGTCGGATTGTAGTTTACCGGAGAATACGGGTCCATTGGGAGGAAGTGACAGCCCTCCTCTACCCCGGGTGATAGTTGGGACCGAGCTAGGACGCGGGTTGACACCCCGATGATTCCTACTGTGAATCTACAGCAAGCCACCATATTCGGTGTATCTCTTGCATTTTCTCTTCTTAGATTATTGTTGTTCGTGTAATCTTCTGTATATGATGATGTTTGTACTCTACACTTAATTTAATCTTCATTCTATTGTTTTGCAATGTTTTTATTAGTGTATGAGTGCTTGAGGTGAGCTTTGTGGTAATTATGGTGTGAGCGTTTGGGTTAGCTACACTAGCAATTGCTAGGTGTGAGCTTTGTGACGAGGTGCATGCGACCCTCATTCCGCCGGTGCGATTCACTCCATCTGCAAGCCTTCTCGTCCATCCGCCTTGTCAAGCAGCGCACTTAAGGCCTGTCTAGTTTCCATCTCGCCAAGCGAAGCATTGCATAGCGGCATTGCATATGAGTAGTTATAGTTATTTTCTTTTATTTTCCATAAACCAAATCCCCCTTTTCCGCAATCCATCCGCTCGAAAGAACTTCAATCTCAAGTCCTTCCTCGATAGATAACTCCATCTTACTGTGTTCCTTTGAGATTCGATACTTGGGGATCACTCTCATTTTATATTACTTGAAAGATCGGTACACTGCCGTTTTGTGTCGCAGTCTTGCTATCGCCTATAGCGGTGTGCTAGATTTTGTGCATCAGGTATCCTAGAGAAACCAAAGGGTACAACTTTTACCTGCCGTCTGAGGGCAAAGTGTTGTCGCAAGGACTGGTGTCTTTTTGGAGAAAGAGTTCTTATCCAGAAAGACTGCAAAGGTAGAACTTGAAGAAGTTCAAGAACCACAAATAATGAACGAACCGGAATTGGAACCTGAGTAAGGACTGCAAGAAGTTGTAGCTGGAGTGCCTGCTCAAGAAACACAAGTCCTACGTAGATCTGGTAGACCAAGATTTGAGCCTGAGAGATATGGATTTCTCGTGTCTCAAATAGGTAATGTGTTGCTTATGGATCATGATGATGAGTCTGCAATCTACTAAGATGCTATGAATGGACCAGACTCCGAGAAGTGGCTTGAGGTCATGAAATCTGAAATGGAATCCATGTATACAAAAAAAGTTTGGACCTTGGTGGAACCACCTGAAGGGGTACAATCCATAGGGTGCAAGTGGGTCTTCAAGAAGAAGACCGACATGGATGAGAATGTACAGACATTCAAAGGCCGGCTGGTGGCTAAAGGTTTCAAGCAAATTCATGGTATTGACTATGATGAGACCTTTTCACCTGTGGCCATGGTCAAGTCCATCTGAATTCTACTTGCTATTATTGCGTATTATGACTACGAGATCTGGAAAATGGATGTCAAAACGACTTTCCTTAATGGAAACCTCCTTGAGGAAGTGTATACGACATAACCCGAGGGTTTTGTATCTCTAAGTGAAGACACTAAAATATGCAAGTTGAATCGATTCATTTATGGATTGAAACAAGCTTCTCGAAGTTCGAATCTTCATTTTGATGAAAAAATCAAAGAGTTTGGTTTCATCAAGAACGAGGATGAGCCTTGTGTTTACAAGAGAATTAGTGGGAGCATTGTTGTCTTCCTGATATTGTATGTAGATGACATACTGTTAATCGGAAATGACATTCTGACCCTGCAAGTTGTTAAGAACAACTTAGGGAGCTGCTTTTCTATAAAAGACTTGAGTAAAGTTACTTACATACTTGGTATTAAGATCTATAGAGATAGATCAAAGACTTTGCTGGGTTTGACCTAAAGTACATACATTGAGAAGGTGTTAAAATGGTTCAACATGCTTGAGTACAAGAAGGGATTCTTACCCATGTCACATGGTGTAAGTCTGTCTAAGGACCAGTGTCCTAAATCTTTGTAAGATAAGGACCGCATGAAGTTGATTCCATATGCTTCGACAATTGGATCAATCATGTATGCAATATTGTGTACTCGACCTGATGTCTCATATGCTTTGAGCATGACTAGCAGGTATCAGTCTGATCCCAGTGATGGTCACTGGATTGCTATCAAGAATATCCTAAAGTACTTGAGAAGGACTAAGGATATGTTCTTGGTATATGGTGGAGAGGAAGAGCTCGTTGTAAATGGTTACACGGATGCTAGCTTCCAGACTGATAGGGATGATTCAAAGTCCCAATCAGGTTTTGTATTTTGCCTTAATGGAGGAGATGTAAGCTGGAAGAGTTCCAAGCAAGAGACAGTTGTCGATTCTACGACTGAGGACGAGTATATTGCTGCTATAAATGCGGTGAAGGAGGCTGTGTGGATTAGGAAATTCATCAGCGAGCTTGGTGTAGTTCCTAGCATTGTTGGTCTCGTAGTTCTCTACTGTGACAACAATGGTGCAATAGCCCAAGCTAAGGAACTTAGATCTCATCAGTGCTCCAAACACATACTTCGGCAGTTCCATCTTATTCGAGAGATTGTCGATCGAGGAGATGTGAACATTGGCAGAGTACCGACTGAAGAAAACATAATGGATCCACTAACAAAGCCTCTTGCGCAAAAGAAGCATGATGGTCATGTTAGGTCAATGGGTATTAGATACCTGAATGATCATCTTTAGTGGGAGCCTTGTGGATTGTATGTTTGTTGGTTGTTTATTCATTTGATGAATTGTGATATGTACTGTGTTTTTCATTTTACATTTATGGAAAGTTCTTATTGCTATGTCAATAGTTTCTATTTGATAGATTAATTAGCATAATAAATGCCCCTAGAATATTTGCTTCCATAGGAATTCAAGTATGTGACTTGAATGTGAGGGCCTATGTTTACTAGAAGCTTCATTCATAAATGGTCCCTAGTCAGAGTATCATCTTAGAAGTTGAAGGGAAATGATGGTACGTTAAGACTAACATGTGCATTGACTGATGACCGGTTCTCACAGGTTATGATATTGTGATGTCGAGTCATCACATGGGTGCTTGTTAGTGAACATATTATACTGGACAAAGCCACCTTGAGACTACTTTGTGGATTGTTATATGAACGTGTCACATGTAGGTCTCAACTGACAATGGTGTTTGTAGTTCTTTGACCTGAAGTCACAATATTCATCAAGTGAGGAAGAGCGTACTTTGATGCCATCTAAAGTCTTCCTTAAGAAAGGTTGATGATAAGGGTGGTTATTGGGTATGTTACGATTCATTTGGGTGTTTGTGTATGGAAAGATATAGGATTTGTCCTCCTTTATGCAGGAGTTACATCCATGGGCCCCTTGATGGAATTAGACCGTGAAATGCTTGACCATGCTGGGTTGAGCCAATATGTGATATTGAGCTTACCACTTTCTTAAGGTCTATTTTAGATCAGGAAACTAGGATTGAACAATTATGAGGGTCACATGGTCCATGCCTCTAGTTCTATCCGGATGTATGGGACAAAGGGACCTGACAGCACTGGTACATTGGTCAAGATAGGCTTGTTGAGTTATGAACTCTTATCGCTTAGGTAGCAATGATGTATTGCTAGATGCCGCTCATTGTTTGTGAGACTTTTGTTTGATACGTTCAAGATCAAGTGGGAGACTGTTAGTGTTTCCAAGGTGTTCTGGAAGTGATCAAGCATCTAGTCTCACTGCCAACGTGATATGAGCCTATGGGGTCACACACAAGAATGTTTGGAGAAGTTGGAGGAAGAATTGTGTTGGCCTTACTCATATTGGATATGAGTGAAGGACCAATCCTATGACTTATTGGAGTTGGGTCGAGTCAACTGAATGCTCCACAGGTATTGTGAATACTGTATGGAGCTTGTTGACAAGTCTTCGAGACGAGTCGCCGAGAATGTCTCGACGACTCTTACCTCAGTTCATCGAATGTATGAATCCATGTTGACTCGAAGAATCCATGTTGACTCGATGAATTAAAAGTTGATTCGACGAATCCATGATTGACTCGACGAATCCGACAAACTCATGTACTCGACGAGAAGTGAAAAGTTCACTCGACGAATTGAGTTGTACTCAACGAAAAGTGAAAGGTTCACTCGACGATTTGAATTATACTCGACGAATTTCTTCAGTGAAAGGTTCACTCGTCGAATTCAATTTGTTACTCGACGAATTTCTTTAGTGAAAGGTTCACTCGATGAATTATGTTTTACTCCAATATATGTCGTGGGTGTGCGGATAAAATCTCTCTCGCCTGGGTATAAATAGAATCTGATTCTACGACCTAAAGAAGCGATCCCCTTTTTGCGAATCTGAAGTGCGACGGAAGAGTTTCGAAGTGCGACAGAAGATTTCCGTGATTTCGACAGAAAAGTTTCGATCGGCTGTTCCCGCACCCCAACGTCGTTGCCGCCTGTCCCTGTCGCCGGACCTAGTAGTTCGTGGGAGACGTAGAGGACTCTTCTTCTCCGACCTAGTTCTTGTGCAACAAGAAGCTAGGGTTCTCCTTCGCTCGTGTGGACTCCCGTAGAGGCGCCGATCCATTTCTGCGCTTGGGACTCAACGACTGTTCTCCGAATTTCACTTGTGGAGCACCTCGGTTGAGTATTGACTCCCTCCCCTTCAGGTATTGCAATGTGTTGTTTTCCATATTTCTTGATTCATGAAATTGCAAGATCCGTAACTCTTTTGGGTTGTTCTTGTTTTTGTTTATTCCGCTGCGCATATTTGATATGTTATTATCATTTTGAATGGTATATAGAAAACCCAACATACACCCACTGCTTTTGCTGCAGTACCCATTGATGTTGTGGTACCAGTTGTTACTGTGATACCTGCTACTGTTGTTGCATTACCTGTTGTTATTGCGACACCGTTAGTTAATCCCCGAGCCCGGGATGACCCTTTGAAGCACTTCTTAAGCTTCAACCCACCATCTTTCTCGGGGAGCGAGATTGTTACTGAAGTTGAGGATTGGTTGTCCAGAATTAGGAGAACTCTTGCGGCAAATCAGACTGTCAGGGAGCATATGGTGACTCTGGCCACCTTCCTACTCAATGGGGAGGCAAGTCTTTGGTGGGGAGAGGAAGCAGAGATGAGTTTCCATGGGAGAGAGCTGATAGAGATATCTATGGAGGAATTCTCTGAGTCCTTCTTAGAGCACTCCATACCTGAGGCGACTCGTCTACAGCTGCAGAACCAGTTCTTCTGTTTGCTGCAGAGAGACATGAAAGTGGACAAGTATCTCCACGAGTTCACCTGCCTGGGTCGTTACTCTGGTGGATTATTAGCCAAGGAGAAGACCAATACTCATAGGTTCTTTGATGGACTACATGATAATTTGAAGCTAAATCTGTCAGAGCCTAAGGCCCTTGGATTCAATGCCCTGGTGGAGGAGGCAAGAGCGTTAGAGATGGACTTGGAAAGAGTCCAACACCACAAAAGATTTCAGTCAAAGAGCACTGAGTTCAAGGTGCCGAAGTCCCAGGGGAAGCCAACATACAACAGGTTTGACAAGAGGCAAAAACAGTACACGTCAGCTCAGTCTACCGCTTCAGGGGTCACTGCGACTCGTGGTCCCACTTGCTACAACCGCGGGATAGTAGGACACATTGCACGATCGTGTTGTCAGCCCCCCCCCCCCCCCCCCCGAGGACTGACTGCGCAGCATCGGAAATTCCAAGAGTGGCAGGGTCCAGCCATTCAGAAAAGGGAAGGCTGTAGAGTCATCGGCCACCCAGTACCCCCCGACTCAGCCAAGGGTCTTCGCTCTTGGCAGAATGACGTCGTGATAGGTACATTTATGCTTTAATTACTATTATGTATATTGCTTATAATGCTTGTGTACGCGTAATCCTCGTGTACTTGTTAGGATTTGTATTGGTTTTTAATCATTCTGCGAGAGCATTGTTCGACACCGGTGCATCCCACTCCTTTTTATCAGAAGAATTCGTGGGGCGAGTCGGAGTGCCTTATTTAATGGCAGAAAAGAAGTTGGATGTTCTCTTACCCAGTGGGTGCTTAATGAGTGCAAGGAAGAAGTGTCGTGTGAAGGTTCGCAGAGGAGAACAAGACTTTGATTTGGAAGTCGCACTGCTACCGCTGTCAGAGTTCAACGTCATCTTTGGTATGGATTGGGTGACAAAGCAGAGTGCATGTATTTATTGCAAGTCAAAAGAAGTCTTGTTAGGCGGAGGATGCAGAGGCGGGACTCATTTTACTGGTCTGCGCGGTGCGAGCAAAACCTTGATGACCACCCTCCAGGTAGTGAAAGCAACTTGGAAAGGCGCGGAGTTATTTTTTACATTGGTAGAGGCTTCAAAGTGTAAGCCCAAACTGTGTGACGTGCCAGTTGTAGCGAAATTTGCGGGCGTCTTTCCGGAAGAGCTTCCTAGGGCCCGGCCCCAAAGGAAATTGACTTTTGCATTGAGCTTGTGCCCGGTGCCAAACCCATGTCAAACCCGCCCTATCGTGTGGCGCAAAAAGAGTGTTCTGAATAGTGCCCAACAATGTTTCGGATTTGAAGAAGTGCTCAGATCAATGATAAGTACAAGTTGTATTTGATGGTATGCTTAGTTTATGCTTGCAGAGATTAAATCATATGTCAAGTACTTCTCCAATATCACTAAGTCTAAAATCGTCGAGAAAGATAGGACATATTGTCGAATAAGCATGCACACATCGTCGAGATTACTCTAAGAGATAAGCAGAAGATTCCTGACAAGTATCGTCGGATAACATGGATAATCCAACGATATCATTGTAACATCAAGTACACACAACGATATCATCAGAAAGAGTAAGAAGAATCGACCAAGTTTAGTATCGTCGTGTCAACCAGAATCACACGACGACATCACTATACGAGCTAAGAATAGTTAAGTCAAAGTATTCGGCAATTCCAACGACATTATTGTAAAGGAGGCTAGTCGTTAAGAAGGTTAAGGGAGGACTTGTGAAGACAGCTTAAAGAAGAAGCATCGCCTGTCGTCAGAATGATCAAGTCAAGATCGTCGTAAAGACAGTATGGTTTCGACGACATCATCAAGATGACTGGAAGTCGACATCAAGGTTTCGACGACATCCTTAAGATGACTTCATATCGCTGTAAGTGCAAGTGTAGTTGAGACTTCTTATATCGTCGAGATGTCTCTCTCTCTCTAAAGAAGATCTAAGAAGACTTGAAGATTTGTCCAAGTCCAAGATAGATCGGCGTAACGGTAAGTTCTGTCATCGAGATGTTGTCAATGTCATTGAGACGTTGCAAATATCGTCGAGACGTTGCAAATATCGTCGAGATAGATCAGTTATTTCAAATCGCATTGTCAGTATTTAATTTCACCGTGTGTTGGTCGAATCAGCGCGTGTCGTTAAGGAATGAGCTTCTGACACTTACATGACATCATAGGAGACCGTTAGTCGGCTCCTCAGTCATATAAAAGAGATAAGTGTTTGCCCTAAATATATTCGAATGAAAAAGAAAAAGAAATGCAGAAAACATGAGAGATTCAATAGAACAGTAAGCGGCTGCAAAAAGAAGGAATAAGAACCAGAGAACAAAACATCCTCATCAAGCATTCTCCAAGTTTCAGTCCAGCAACATCGGTTGATAAGTATTGTTCCATAGTGAAGAAAGGATTGAAGAAGAATCTGTGCTGTCTAAGAAAATCGGAAGCATTCTCTACAGATCCAAGAAGCCAATCTTCATCCGGCTTAAGTTTCAGTCAAGCAACACCGGCTGATAAGAAGTGTTCCAGATTGAAGAAGGGACTGAAGAGGAATCTTTCAAAAGCAGTCTCTTCAAGTCCAAGAAGCCGATCATCATCCAGCTAAGAAGTTTTTCTCAAATCTTTTCATGTAGGGCTTGCGGGCCTGAGCTTGTAGGATCTATTTCAAATCTTAGTTGTAGGGCTTAAGAGCCTGAGTTGTAGTGCTTGCGGGCCTGAGTTTGTAGGATCTGTTTCAGATCTGAGCTGTAGGGCTTGAGGGCCTGAGATGTAGGGCCTGAGATTGTAGGGCTTGGGGGCCTAAGTTTTTGGCGGAGTTTGCCGACTCTAGCACTCTGCTAGATAGGCGTAAAGGGACATGGGACTACTCAAGACACCCTGTCTTGAGGAACCACTATAAAACTTTGTGTGTTTTCTATAATGTGCTTTTAATCTTTATACTATGACCTTCATAGAAACAGAGTAAAAAGAAAGAGGGGCAAGAGATTTTAAAATACCTATCCCCCCTCTATGTGATTTGACAACATTCATAACTAACAAGTGGTATCAGAGGGAGGTTGTTCATAAAGAGTCTAACAATTTGAACAAGATCCTACTCCAAATTTGGGTTGTCTAATCACCATGACTATGGAAACAAGAATAACCATTTGTTCCAAGGAGAACTTTGCTCTATAGAAGGTGAGGGCTGAGATATTCATGGAGGCCATAGATCCTAGATTGTTTCTAACTGTTCTAGAAGGGCCATATTTTCCCATGACAACCTCTACTTATTGCCCTTCTAAGTTTGTGCCCAAGAAGATCTCTGAGTTGACTGAAGATGAGATCATCTTAGTCAACATGGACAAGGATGCCAAGAGTATAATAACCAATGCAGTTGAGGTGTCTATTCTTGAGAAGATTATTCACTGCTCAACTGCAAAGGAGATGTGGAACTTTCTAACAGTCCTTATGGAGGGATCAGAAGCAAGAGAATCTGAGAAGAAGTTCAAGACCCTAAGTGAAAGTGACTTAAATAGTTTAGATTCAAAAGAGGAAGCGCATTATGGGTTGATTGCACTATCAGATTCTGAAGAAGAAAGATGTATAGGACTAAAAGGAATCAGAGCACCCTTGACTCTCTCAGACAGTGAATCTGTGGATGAAGAAGGCTATATGTCTAGAGAAAGGATAAGGGCACTACTCACTCTCTCAGACTCTGACTCTGAGGATGAGGAACTCTATGGGTTGGTTGCCTTATCAAATGAAGAAAGTCATGAGGATTCACATCCTGATCAGGTATGCACTACTCACATATCTTCAGTACCTGCTTCATTTGATAAGACCAAGATTGCAACAGATGATCGCTCATCATCTGAAGATGGTGCAGAGGACTGCTCATCATGCAATAATGAGAACCATACTGAATTAATAGAACAGTTTGGCACTCTCTTGGCACCTCTTAAAAAGAGCAAGAAATTGGTCAAATCTCAAGCTGAGGAAATAAGACTCCTCAAGCCATTCAGATCTCAAACTGGTGAGATGACCAAGGAGGTGATTAGATTGTCCAATGAGCTTATCCTACTTCAGAAGAAATCGGATGCTCAGGATTGGACAATCAAGTCTCTAGAGAACAAGCTTATAACAAAGAGAAAGCTTGTGACTAGCTTCTCTAGGACCAAAACTGTTCTTCCTATTATAGACTGCTTCTCCACTCTAGACAGAGGTGGACTGGGATATAATAAGGAAGTTGGAGAGACTTCCCAAGCTAGAACTGTCTTTCAAAAATTTGTCTCTCCACAATCACCATCAACCAAACAGAAGGGAAAGGTTTTACCTCAAAGACCTATTCCCAAAGAAAGATCATTGACTGTGCAACTAATTCCAAAACCAAAGCATAATCACATGATCAATAGAAATGCATATTGTGAAGCAGCCCGCTCTTCTAGTCACCTGTCCACTCAAAAGGTGACTCAGAAAAAGGAGGTACAATAGATTTGGGTGCTGGTGCTGCGATAAGGTTGGGCACTTTGCTACAGATTGTTGGTTTAACCCAACAGTGCCTAAAGCAAGGTATGAGAAGCCAGTCAGTGATGTGACTGTAAAAGCTGCAATAAGTAGAGATGGTTATTATAGTGCTAATAAGAACCTAGGACCCAAATTCATTTGGGTTCCTAAGGGATATTAAATCTCTATTTTGCAGGTTTGTCCAAGTAGCCAACCAAAAGTAAATATGGATAATGGATAATAAGTAATCCAGGTATAAATCTGGGATAAGAAGAAGCTTATCCCAAACAAAGGAATCATGCCTAACCAAAATTTTGGATCTCACAATTAGTCTAACAACCCAGGTATTTGCTCCTTCACAATCTAAAGTAAGAAATAGTCAAATAAATCACATGTTTAGAAATAGAGTAAAATACACACATTTGCTCGAAGTCATCACATGAAGAAGAATGACTTGACAATTCTGAAGAGAGAGGAAGAAGGGAACTTAATGTGAGTTCAGTTCCTCGGTAGAATGAAGCAACATGTCAACTCCAAAACAACATACAAAAACTGAGGTAGCTGGATGACAGTATATGAAGACTTGTCTGGCAGAAAGAAGAGTGCAACAGTTGAGGGAGAGACTCATGCTGAGCCCTCAACACAAGAATCTCTATTGCCAATCAGAAATGAGACTGGTGTTTTGGGGAAGTGCTCCACAGGAAGATGGGAGTGCCTTTGCACTACTCCAAGAGGCTGGACTCCAAGCTGTTGGATAGGTGGGATAGGTTTATCTCCAAAGGACCTATAGCTACCTCCTCGGCTCAACAGAAGAAACCTAAGAAAGCTGCCATGGTGGTTGTCTCAGAGGATGAGACCTCCAGTAGCTCTGAGGAAGAAAGAGCCTCATCCGAACAACTCCCTATTCAGACTGAGGGGGAGTTGTCTCAACATCAAGACATCCCTGAGAAAGAAGATGTACCTGCTAACAAAGAGGTGCCTAAAGAAAGGAGAAGCCCAATCATGGAGAGTAATCCAGTCAAGGTGAGTTCCAACCTGGGAGCTCAGCCCAAGATACTGCAATGATTGAGGGGGAGATATCTCTATATCCAGAAATCTCAGGGAAAGAAACTGAACCATGCTACAGTAAGAAGGAGCATACGAGGATCCCTTTGACGATAAGATGGATCCATCCTCCCCACCTGCAAAGACACCCAATTCCCCAAGTGTGATGGTCTAGAAAGTCAAGAGCAGAAGGATCAAAGGAAGGAGAAAGGTGCAAAGAATAAGAGGAACAAAACTGACTCATGTGATAGCTGAAAGCAAATGTGGTTGAAATTCTATTTTGAAAACATTTAGCTTAAAATGGAAAAAGACAATAAAGTAGTGACACTCTTAAATGTGTAACTACTTAAACATATAAATGTAAAGACACACACGACACACTGATGATGCAAAAGAACAAATAAAGACAATATCGTTGAGTCTATAAAACGATATCGTCGAAATAATAGTGTGTGTCGTCGAAACGACAATGTGTGTCGTCGAAATGACAGTGTGTGTCATCGAAATGACTTTACAACGTCGTCGTAAATTCACGACGATACCTATGTGACTACCCGAGAATTTAGAATTCTAAAATAAATCGATCACGACCATTCAATATGATTTAATAAAACATTTGACAAATGACACTTCGCCTTCCGCACCATAAGTTATAAATAGGGTCAGATGTCTTGAACTAAAAGCACTTGCTAAATTTGCCCAAAAATTTTGTCGTGTACTCCTTGACCTCAAAGAATGAACAAGACGATACCAGTGAACTCTCCCTTGATTAACCTAGAAATGGCGCTGAAGAAGGAAGGATACATGTATAAAGGAAGTGAAGTGGTAAGGAATGGCTTCACAAAGGCTCTAGAAGAAATCCAAAACACAATAAGACTGCTCGACACCGTCAGCTTGGAGTTCGCTCTTTCGGAATCAACAATAATAATGAAGAGGGAAGTTCTGGAATTCTATTCGAATGCCAAGGGTGGCTCCAAGGAAACATCTATCAAAAGTCTGGTCAATGGAATAAAAGTTAAGGTAACTCCAAGGAAATTGGCCAAGGTTCTGCAGCTGCTGACCTTCGCCAAGGAGGAGGAGAATGAAGAGGTCACCCAAGAGGACCTAGATAAAGCTCTAGCATGGTGTGAGCATTCCAGGAAGACCTACGGGTCCTGGAAAGGAAGAACTTTAATCAGCAAGGAAAGCTACTAGTTGACATAGTTGGAAAGGCCCATTTATGCAAGGTAGGGTCTCATGATAGAATATCCAAGCAAAGGTTTGACATAATGACAAGGATAATCCTAAGCAAGAAAACTAATTGGGCTCAGATCATTTTCAAGAGAATACAAGAAAGCTTTCAAGTGCCCAATCTGGGAAGAATACTATCTCTTTTTCTGCAGTTATCATACCCTGAAAACTTCAACCCGAAATTTGGAGTAAAAATCCATCATATGAGAAGAATGGATATCAAGGTACTAGAGAGATGAGAAAAGGTCATAACAAGGTCCCTGGCTGTAGAGGATGTGGTGAGTGGAAAAGAAAGCTCGTCAGAAGAAAGTGAGCTCATTCACAATCAAGAGTTGTCTAGCTCTGAAGAAAATGTGGAGCAAAGGAATGTCTCCCTCCAACCCTCAGTACTGAGCTTGGGGTCCAGGACAACTCCTGGAATGGATTAGGGGGATGCTGAGACTGAGGGGGAGCAGGACACTTAGCTCCATGCTCATGTGGAAGAGGTTATCCGCAAGCTCACTATGGCTGAGGATGCTCTCCCTTCTGGACTAGCAGGCCAAATGGATCCAAGTGAAACTCAAATGAGAACCAGTCAAGATGATCCTACCGATGAGACCAGCAGAGACCTACCAAGTGCTGAAAGATCAAGTGTGCCTGAGGATGAACCAAGATAGACACCTCTTAGAAGATCTTCATCCCCCATGTTTGATGAGGCTGAAGGGATGGACATCTATCTCTCCAACATAATGCAGAAGAAGGCTGAAGGACAATCTGAGAGGCCCAACTCTTCCACAGTGCAAAGGCTAGAAAAATCCTCATGACTACCTCAGATAAGGATGCTCTTAGAAGAGCAAAGGTTCAAATTTGAAAGCTTTGTTGACAATGTTGTCAATGAAATAAGAAGATACCTATCTAATGAGACTGTAAGTCTAAACACTGATATGAAGAATCTGCAAGAAGACACTGCCAAACAGCTAGCAATTACTCATCAGGGTATAGCTGAAGTTCTGGAAAATCAAGGCATGATATGCAACAATATAGAGAAAGCCTGCATAGCCACTAACAGGTGGATGAATGAACATAAAACCAATCTCTAAGAAAAATTAGATCATCACAGTGAGGAATTGGATAGTCATTTACTTGAGACAAAGAATCACCTGGAAAAGGGAATTCATATGCTCAAAGATAAGATTTTGAATCTTCAGGGGAACATACAGAGGGAGATATCAAAAGAAGTCATAAAGGGGGAGAGATCAATGATAAAGGTCAGTGGTGAGCATGCCATCTGGACCTACAATACTATCAGGGAAGCAATGAATCTCCCTCCTCTGAACTATGATTGCCTTGATGATGAACTTGTTGATATTCCTGCTACTGTTGCTGATCAGAGTAAGGGAAAGGGGATATTAGAGGAAGATGTGGTAAAGCTGAGAAAGAAAAGGTATAGAGAAGAAATGGAGAAGAAGGATGACTATGAGAAGTGGAGTCCCAAATCCAGAGCCATAATATTAAATGCATGGGAGCTCATGAAATTACAAAAATCTAAAAGATATAAGTTGTACTTCTCCCAAGAGTGGACTAAATATGAAGATCAAGAAGAGTCAAGAAGGAGTCACAGAAGAGACAAGCTAGCAGGAAGAATTCTAGCAGATGCTCTAGAACCACTCCAATACCATCCCAAGCCATATGGATATTTCACCAGGCAATCTGAGAAGAAACAGGAAGTTGTTGCCAAGAAAGCAAGGGATGAAATAGCCTCAAAGGAATCAAATAAATAGATGGCTGACTCATTGTGGGCATATGTAGCTATGCTGGAAAATTCAAAACATATGTCACTATTTATATTTTCTCAATGAAATAATGTGTCAAAATGTTTCTTTCTGGATCACATGAACTAGACTGAAATGTCATTATTATATGCTGATTTTCTGTAAGATGTACTTTATCATTGAATGAATTATGACTTCTTCAAGTAGGGGGAGATTGTTGGGAACAGTGCCCAGCAATGTTCCTGATTTGAAGAAGTGCTCAGATCAATGATAAGTACAAGTTGTATTTGATGGTATGCTTAGTTTATGCTTGCAAAGATTAAATCATATGTCAAGTACTTCTCCAATATCACTAAGTCTAAAATCATCGAGAAGGATTGGACATATCGTCAAATAAGCATGCACACATCGTCAAAATTACTTACAGAGACAAGCAGAAGATTCATGACAAGTATCATCAAGATAACATGGACAATCCGACGATATCGTTGTAACATCAAGTATACACAACGATATCATCAGAAAGAGTAAGGATAATCGATCAAGTCTAGTATCATCATGTCAACCAGAATCACACGATGACATCGCTATAAGAGCCAAGAAGAGTTAAGTCAAAGTATTCGACAACGTCGACGACACTGTTGTAAAGAAGGCTAATTGTCGAGAAGGCTAAGAGAGGACTTGTGAAGACAGCTTAAAGAAGAAGCATCGCCTATCGTTAGAATGATCAAGTCAAGATCATCGAAAAGACAGTATGGTTTCGACGACATCATCAAGAAGACTGTAAGTCGACATCGAGGGTTCAACGACATCCTTAAGATGACTTCATATCGTCGTAAGTGCAAGTGCAGCTGAGACTTCTTGTATCGTCGAGATGTCTCTCTCTCTCTCTAAAGAAGATCTAAGAAGACTTGAAGATTTGTCCAAGTCCAAGATGGATCGGCGTAACAGCAAGTTCTGTCGTCGAGATGTTGTCAATGTCATCGAGACATTGAAAATATCATTGAGACAAATCAAGTGATTTCAAATCGCGCTGTCAGCATTTAATGCCACCGCGTGGTGGTCCAAACAGCGCGTGCCATTATGGAATGGGCTTCTGACACTTAAAGGACATCATAGGAGACCGTTAGTCGGCTTCTTAGTCATATAAAAGAGATAAGTGTCTTACCTAAATATATTCGAACGAAAAAGAAAAAGAAATGCAGAAAACACGCGAGATTCAATAGAACAGTAAGTGGTTTTCAAAAAGAACGAACAAGAACCAGAGAACCAAACTTCCTCTTCAAGCGTTCTCCAAGTTTTAGTACAGCAACATCGGCTGATAAGTATTGTTCCATAGAGAAGAAAGGATTCAAGAAGAATTTGTGTTGTCTAAAAAAAGATCAGAAGCATTCTCTTCAGATCCAAGAAGTCAATCTTCATCTGGCTCAAGTTTCAGTCAAGCAATACCGGATGATAAGAAGTGTTCCAAATTGAAGAAGGGACTGAAGAGGAATCATTCAAAAGCATTCTCTTCAAGTCCAAGAAGCCGATCATCATCCAACTAAGAAGTTTTTCTCAAATTTTTTCTGTAGAGCTTGCGGGCCTGAGCTTATAGGATCTGTTTCAGATCTGAATTGTAGGGCTTGAGGGCCTGAGTTGTAGGGCTTGCGGTCCTTAGTTTGTAGGATCTGTTTCATATCTAAGTTTTAGGGCTTGAGGGCCTGAGCTGTAGGGCTTGAGGGCCTGAGTTGTAGGGCTTGAGGGCATGAGATTGTAGGGCTTGCGGGCCTGTGTTTTTGGTGGAGTTTGCCAACTCTAGCACACTGCTAGATAGGTGTAGAGGGACAGTGGACTACTAAAGACACTCTGTCTTGTGGAATCACTACAAAACTTTGTCAGTTTTTTGTGATGTGCTTTTAATCTTTATACTAGGACCTTCATATAAACAGACTAAAAAGAAAGAGGGGCAAGAGATTTTAAAATACCTATTTCACCCCCCCCCCCCCCCCCCCCTAGGTGATTTGACAGCATTCATAACTAACAAAGAGATGGCAGAGTTGAAAGTGCACCTGCAGGAATTGCTTGAGCAAGGATACATATGTCCGAGCTCGTCACCGTGGAGTGCACCGGTCTTTTTCGGGAAGAAGAAGGATGATAGTTTGCGCATGTGCATAGATTATAGGGAGCTGAACAAGTTGACAAAAAAGATTAAGTATATGATTCCCCGCATTGACAATCTGTTTGATTAGATGGTAGGATCCACAGTGTATTCAAAGCTGGATTTGAAGTCTGGATATTATCAACTGAGGATACGGGAGTCTGACATCCAAAAGACTGGGTTCAGCACACGTTAGGGCATTATGAGTTCACGGTGATGCCCTTTGGGCTCACAAATATGTCTTCTGTCTTTATGTATCTGATGAATAGAGCTTTTCGAGAGTACCTAGATCTATTTGTTATCGTTTTAATCGATGATATTTTGGTGTACTCGCAATCCGAGAAAGTGCATGCCAGCCATCTTCGTACAACCTTGACAGTCCTAAGGAGGCATCGTTTATATGCAAAATTCTCCAAGTGTGAGTTCTATCTACCATCTGCATTTATGGGTCACATCGTCAGTGGAGAGGGTATCGCGGTAGATCCGGCAAAAGTTGCATCGATCCTGGAGTGGCATGAGCTAAGGAGTGTAGCGGAGGTCTGGAGCTTTCTGGGGCTTGCCGGTTATTACAGGTGCTTTGTGGAGAACTTTTCGCGGATTGCACTTCCCCTCACTACGTTGATTAGGAAGGATTAAAGGTTCGTCTGGACTCCAGAGTGCGCTCAAGATTTTGAAGAGCTGAAGAGTCGACTGATTTCTGCCCCGATTCTGTGTTCGTCGGGTGGGACTGAAGGTTATCAGGTGTTTAGTAATGCTTTAGGTAGTGGTCTAGGTTGTGTTCTATATGAGTTTAAAAAAGTTGTCACTTACGGTTCATGTCAGTTGAAGGTACACGAGAGAAACTACCCGGATCATGATCTAGAATTGGCGGTCATGGTGTTTGCTCTGAAGTTTTAGAGACATTATCTATATGGTGTGAAAATTGAAATCCTCACAGACCATAAGTGTTGGAACATGGTCTTCCGCATCTCCTAGGTTTGAGAATAACAAATCATATGTGCATTTGATCTTGTGTGTTTAAGTGTGCAGGAAATCAAAGTCCACATGACTAAAGGATGGTTGCCTCCAATTTTGAGCCAGCAATTCCAAGTCTCCCACTAGCGCCGGCGGTAGCACTTAGCGCCTGGCGCTAGCGATGATAGCGCAATTCAGGGAGCACATATGGAAGGAGAAAACGCCTGGCGGTAGTTGATAGCGCAGGCGGTAGCGACGCACACAGTTGGCAAGGAGGAATTGTTTCCTCGGATTGAAGATTCTGCCGCGCAGAATGTGTCCTAATATGGGATAGCGCTGGCGGTAGCGCAGAGCACAAGAGGATGGAGAAATTGTTTCCCCGGATTAAAGATTCTCGCGCGCAAAATATTACTTAATATGGGATAGCGCCGACGGTAGCACTAGCGCAAGCGCTAGCGCTGAGGCTATAAAAAGGACCCATTGGCTCCGTCTTCCTGACACTTCCACAAACCTAAACTCCAGAGCTTCGTGCCACAGCATATAGAGGAAGGTTCAGAGAGATACTCCCACCAAAAGCTTATAGAGAATTTCTGAAGGAGGACTTCTTCACGCTTCATCCGACCGGCGGCCGCTTCAACAATGCTTATACTACAGCGGTCCAACGTCTCCAACTTCAGAAGTTCTTAGAGGGAGTTTTTATTATTGATGTTTTTATTTTCACATCTTTATTCTTGTAATCGTTAGTGAATTCGCCTCGTGTTGGCGACTAGGTCTGGGTAGGACTTAGGGCTGAAATTCGCCTCGTGTTGGCGACTAGATCTAGGCTAGGTCTAGGGGGTGCTCGAGGCCACATACGGGGAAGGGTTGGCTAGAGCGGCTTGAGGCCGAATCCGGGGGGGATAGGCTAGGGCCACCGGTTCATGGGGAAGCGAGTCGGGATAGAAAACAAAAAGGAGTCTATTTCTATTAGCTTTGATTTCTAGCTTCGATAAGAAATCAAGTTTTGTAATCATGTTTCTCAAGTTAATTAAATCATGTCTTTACTTTTACTTCACTTAATATGTCTTGATCTTCTTTAGTTTAATAATCAAAGCTTTTTCAAAGTTATTCAAAATATATCAAAAGTTTTTAAAACCCTTATTCACCCCCCCTCTAAGGGCGCCTACCGATCCAACAAGTGGTATCAGAGCTAGGTTATTCCAAATCGGCTTAACAACCGGGAATAATGGCGTCTCATGATCTCGCTTCTACTAGTGGGGTAAATTTTTATGAAGAATAAAAATCTCCTAAACCACCTTTATTCGAAGGGAGAAATTATAAAGGGTGGAAATTATTAATGGAAAAATTTATTAAAAGTTTAGATATCAATGCATGTGATATAGCAATAGTTAGACCAGCAAATGAATCAAATAAACAAGAGCGTCACCTAAATGCAAAAGCTATGCATTATATTTTTTGTGCTTTATCTCAAGATATTTTCAAACGAATATATTGTTTCTCTAGTGCATACAAAGTATGGAAATTTCTTGAAGAAATGTATGATTCTCCTTCTACAGGTATGGAACAATCGCAAGAACCGGAGAATATGCAAGCTTGCACAAGTCTTCAAGAATGCTCCTCTCATGACGGATCCATGAAGTGCACATCAAATGGAAAAGAAGAAGTACTTTCTTCGGAAGAGGAGTGCCAAAAAGATTTAAAAGAAACCATATGTTCAAATCATGCCTCTCCCAAAAGCAATGTAAGGAAATCAAATCCCATCTTCTGTACTTCCATTCCTACTTTACAATTGCTACAAATTACAAAGCGCAAACTTAAGAAATTAAAAAATGCAAATTGCAAATTGCGCTTATAAAATAAAATTTTAAAAGCAAAATTTAAAGTAGTATCAAAATCTGATTTATCTAGCTTTACTCATGTCACTTCAATTGAAAATACAAAACCCTGTCTTGATTGCAATAATATTAAAGAAAAATTTAAGGAACTTGAAAAAGAAATTATTTTTATAAAAGAACAAAATGAAAAATTATATTTAGAAAATTCATCTTTGATAAATGATTGTGCTAAGTGTAAAGAATATAAAATTAAAATTAAAGAGATGAATGAAACATTTGATGAATATAGAAACAATTATCAAGATCATATAGATTCAATTGTTTCAACTCTTAAAAATAGCACAATCGCTTATAATAAAGCTAGACATAATTTAAGAACTAAGAATGATGAATTAAATGCCAAAATCAACCTGCTTAAGGAAATCATAAAGAAAAATTCATAAAACATACATTCACAATATCAAGATATATCTAAAAGCAAGATGAATATAATTTCTCAAAATGTTAATAAATCAAACAATGGAAATAAAAGACATCAACAAACTATAAATGAAATTCCAAAACACTATCATCATCATCATTTACAATATCAACATTTCCCCAACATAAAAGTAAATGTTCACAAATTTCCTATGAAAAATATTTTCAACAATCACAATGAAAATTTGACTCATAAAAATAATATTAAACAAAAGTTTGAATGGAGACCCAAAATTAAAAATGAAACACTAACTCCACTCAAAATGGCCCATTCAATTCTATCTACCCAAAAGCAAACACGTAGTATTTGGGTACCCAAAGGAACCGTCACTCCCGGTCCTCTTTGGATACCTAAAATTCTCATTTAATAATACCCTATCATTCGCATGAAGTAGAAATAAAAAATTATCAAATATTCTACTTCATGATATGCTCTAATTTTTGTTCTCTTATTTCTCTTAAAGGCTATCATGCTATGATCATCGTATATTATAGGAAACATGATCTTATCTCTTAAAGTTTAATATGCCTATAAAATTAATCAAAATTCAAAATCATATCCTATTTTGGTGACCTAGTTATTATTTATATATTATTCAAAATCTTGTATGAGGTATTAAATTATCTAATCTTAGGATTTCAAAAATATGCTAAACATCTCCACTTCATGACTTCAAAAATTATAAATGAAACATAAAACAAAACTACCAAAGAAGGACCAGATAAAATGATCAAACATCCAAAGATAACAAAATCAAACAACATCCAAAAACATAGGTTCAAACTCATGTATTATTACAAAACTGAAATGCGTTCCCCTCGTGTACAACCCCGATATTCGCCGGATAAAGAAATCAAGCGAGACGGGAGTGGCGAGATCCAGACCTCGCTAAGATCAACCCCCAGCCGACGAGACCTCAGCAGACCACCACCATGGGCTGGCGCGGTCCTCGCAAGGCAACCCTCCAAAGGGGATGCCGCTGGCGGCACTCGCGAGAGAGCTCGCGAGAGCTCCTTCAGCGGGGTTCTCGCAACGCAACCCCCGCGAGGAGGGGTCGCGGACAGGATCCGCGAGAAGGCAGGCGAGAGCTCCGATCGTAACGGTCTCAAGCAGCGGAGCTTGGTTGTTAGCAGACCCACCTGGGGTACAGTTAGCCATTTTGGGGTACAGTTAGCCATTTTGGGGTACAGTTAGCCATTTTGGGGTGCGGATAGCCACTTTGGGGCTTGGCCGGGTCGCAATTGGCGAGCCCAACCAATTGAGGAAGGAGTTCGCTAGGCGAGCCCGCCTAGAGTTAGAGCGGATAGCCATCCTGGGACTCGCCGAGGAGGTGCAGGCGAGCGAGCCATGTAATGTGTCGATAATACCTCTGGGATTCGCTGACCCAGAGGCTCGCGAGCTCCACTCGCGAGGGAGGTCGCGAAGCGGGCTGGCTCGGAGGTCTGCGTTTAGCCTCTCCGAACAGCGGAGTTTGGCTGTTAGCAGACCAATCCGGTGTGCGGATAGTGAGAATGGACAGCGGGATTTGGTTATTGACAGGCCACCAAACTAAAATCTATAAATAGACCTCAAAGGGCACCTTGGAAAGAGACCGGTTGATTTATTTTTGAGCCCTTCTCTTCCTAGGTCGCTTTGGTTTGAGCTCTCTAGCTCTCCAAGGTGCCCGAGTCTTAGCTTTGGCTTGGGAGGGGAAGCGCTCAACGATCTTCCGGGTTAGTGGAGGGACCTCCTCGCTGAGACTAGGGTCTTCGTTCTTGGCTCGAGTCATCAACCTTACCTCTCCCGAGGGACCGGTAAGGGCTAGCTGCCCCTCATTTCGGTGAGGGCCCCGAGCTCCACTCGAGACCGAGAAATCGGTTTCAACATTTTGGTGCGGTGAGCGTGGAGCGCGGCTGGTTCAAGAAAGTCCCAGAGAAGAGTTATGGCTGGAGATGAAGAGCAGGGCGAGGAGTTCGGCGAGACCCCTCAGGAGGCCATGGCTAGGATGTTCGCGGACTTCAGGAAGGAGGTGCTCGACACTTTGGGGTTCACGGTCACGGCTCTGCGGAGCGAATTCGCGACCCCGGCACCTCAGGCGACCACTCCCCCAACAACAGTCGGCGAGAAGGCACCAGGAGGAAGGGCTGGAAAAGAAGTTGCCATTGAACCAGGACATGACAGGGAAGGGCGAGTGTTGTTCGCCAGTCCGGCGAGCCCGGTGTTAGCGAGCTCCGCGCCGGCGAATTCGGTGCCGGCGAGCTCTGCCCCAGCGAGCACGACACAGGCGAGCGCACGCCAGGAAAACGCAACGACAGCCGGGGTGGTTCAGGCAAGCGTCGCCCTCGCGAGTGCGATCCCGAGCTTGGCGAGCGAGCTGGGTCCGCGAGCCGAGCGAGAGAAGATGGTAGGAGGGGGAAGCCCCTTCTGCGAGTTAGTGTTGTCTGCGCCCGTTCCGGCGGGATTCGGAGAATGGGATAGAGTGTACTACAATGGCAGAGATGACCCAGTTCAGCATCTGCAGTCTTTCGAGGACTTGGTCTCCAGTAGGCCGATGTCCGACGCCTTCAAGTGTCGGCTCTTCGCCGTCACTCTCAAGGAGAAGGCCAGGGACTGGTTTCATTCGCTTCCGGCAGGCTCTATCTACGCGTTCGAGGACCTGCGCCGAAGTTTTCTGTTAAGGTTTTCGACTTCAAAGAGGAGGAAGAAGGACGCTGACTCTCTTTTCGCGGTGAAGCAGGAGTCCCGGGAGACGTTGGCTCAGTATGCGGATCGGTTCCAAGAGGAAGTGCAGCTCACTCAGGAGGTGCCTGGGTTTGCACTTCAACTCGCTTTCACGGTCGGGTTGAAGGAAAGTTTCTTCAAGATGGCGTTGAAGAGGAAGGCCCCCGTCTCCTATGAGGAGTTGATGGAGAGGGTGGCGGAGGAAGTAGCGAGCGAAGAAGCTAACCCCGAGCTCACCAAGAGGCTTGCAAAGCTCAGTGAGCCGGAGTTGAGGCAGCAAGAGGTCAGAAGAAGGGAAGAGCCCCGGGCCCCGGAAGGGGGATGGAGGCCGCAAGGTGAAGGAATGCAGGGGCAGGGAAGGGGTTACGGCCCAGGAAGGGGTAACCGTTTCGAGGGTCAGTGGAGGCCCCCCCAGTTGGGGTGGAGGCAAGGCCCGATGCAGCTACCTCCCCCACCTCGACAGACCATGGCGATTGGCCGGGGGAGAGGAAGAGGGAGGGGAGGAGAAGCGGAAACGGCGGCCGCTAGGAGAAGGAGAAATAGGGTGGCGGAGGCCGAGGCCAGGGAAACGGCGGTGCCCTACTGCATCTTCCACGATGTGGAAGGCCACTCCACGGACACCTGTCCGGAGTTCCTGGAGGTGAAGAGGGGTCGAGCACCCGCGCCGCCACCGCAACAGCCATTAAGAATCGTGGAGGTGGAACCTCGGGAGGAGGAGGAGGAAAGATGTGAGGATAGAGCAGATTTGGGGAATAGAGGAGGGATCGGAGTGATCCATGGGGGGGTAGGGGTGGAGGCAACCCGCAAGGCTAGCCTCCATACCATCTACCGCCGGAGCGTAGCGTCAACATCCACCGCTCCACCCCCGACCGAAAAAATTATTTTCACCCAAAAGGACATGCCGAGCTACGAAGACCCGTTCTGCGACGCGCTGGTCATCCAGACGGCGATCGAGAACTTCACCGTCTCCCGAATCCTAGTGGACAATGGGAGTTCGGTCAATGTCATCTTCAAGAAAGCATTCGACAAAATGGAGGTGGAGCCCAGAAGGGTGTTGGCCTCGGATGGCCCTCTGTTCGGATTTTCGGGGGAGAGGAAGGAAGTAGAAGGAGGGGTGGGGCTCCATGTGACCCTGGGTGGGCAGTCTCGGAACTGTCGCTTCGTCATAGTGGACGCCCCGAGCAGTTACAGCGCCATCTTCGGACGGCCACTCATCAGCGCATTCCGTTGCGTCCCTTCCACTTTCCATCAGTGCCTCAAGTTCAACGACGGAGGGGTCCAGGTGCGGGTCAGGGGGGATCCCAAGGTGGCAAGACAGTGCTACGTGACGGCTGTCAACACCATCTCCTGGATGGGAGAGGCCGAGGAGTGGGGCAAGGTGATGGAAGAGGTAGCCGAAGTCGGAGGTCTGGAGGTGGCTGAAGAGAAGAAGGGAGGTGAAGTTCATGCCCAGGAAGGGGTGGCTGAGATACCCCAGGCGGAGAGAAAGGAAGAAGAGGAGAAGGCCCAGGAGGAAAGGGCGGAAGGGCGGATGATGATAGGGAAGGGGGCCGAGGAAGAGACTCAAGCTCCCGCTTGTGCCGGGGAAGAGAAGGCTTGGGGGGAGCAGTCCCGGTTGGAGGCCGTGGACGAGGTCGTGGAGCTCGAGGTCGTCACCCGGCTGGGGGTGGTGGAAAAAGTCCGGGTCAGCGGAGGACTCAGCCCAGGAGATCAGGCGGAGATTCTAGCCTGCGTGCAACAGAACGTGGACGTCTTCGCTTGGAGCGCCGCCGAAATGCCCGGGATCGATGCAGATGTGGCGTGCCATCACCTCAACCTCGACCCCGGTGCCCGTCCCATCCGCCAGAAGAGGAGAGCCGTCGCAGACAAGCTAGAAGGGCCCATCCGCGAGGAGGTGGGCAAACTCCTGCAGGCCGGATTTATATCGGAGATCCAGTATCCAGGCTGGGTCTCCAACGTCGTTATGGTAAAGAAGGGCGGAGGTAAGTGGCGTATGTGTATCGATTTTTCACTTCTTAATAAAGCATGCCCGAAAGATTGCTACCCCTTGCCTAGAATCGACGCGCTGGTTGACTCAGCCGTCGGTTTTACTGTAATGTCCTTCTTAGATGCTTTTTCAGGTTACCATCAAATCCGCATGCATCCCCCGGACATTAAGGACGTTTCCTTCATCACGGGGGATGGATGTTATTGCTATAAGATGATGCCCTTCGGGCTCAAGAACGCCGGGGCAACATACCAAAGGATGATGGATAGGGTCTTCCGCGAACAGAAAGGAAGAAATTTAGAGGTCTATGTCGACGACCTCATGGTTAAGAGCAGAGACCTCGGGACCCACCTCCGAGACCTCGAAGAGACATTCGGGACCCTGCGGCGGTACAAGATGAAGCTCAATCCCTTGAAGTGTGTCTTCGGGGCAAGCCGAGGGAAGTTCCTGGGCCATTTGCTCACCCCCACGGGAGTGGAGCCCAACCCGGACAAAGTTAAAGCGGTAATGGAGTTAGAGTCGCCGAAGAACCCGAAGGAGGTCCAGAGCCTCACAGGGAAATTGGCTGGGCTCAGTAGATTCCTCTCCAAGGCGGGAGAGAAATGTGCACCTTTTTTCAAAGTACTGCGGGGAAACAAGAAGTTCGAATGGACCCCGGAGTGCGAGAGGGCCTTCCAAGCCCTGAAAGAACAGCTCACTAAAACCCCCCTACTCCAGGGACCGAGACCGGTTGATTTATTTTTGAGCCCTTCTCTTCCTAGGTCGCTTTGGTTTGAGCTCTCTAGCTCTCCAAGGTGCCCGAGTCTTAGCTTTGGCTTGGGAGGGGAAGCGCTCAACGATCTTCCGGGTTAGTGGAGGGACCTCCTCGCTGAGACTAGGGTCTTCGTTCTTGGCTCGAGTCATCAACCTTACCTCTCCCGAGGGACCGGTAAGGGCTAGCTGCCCCTCATTTCGGTGAGGGCCCCGAGCTCCACTCGAGACCGAGAAATCGGTTTCAACATTTTGGTGCGGTGAGCGTGGAGCGCGGCTGGTTCAAGAAAGTCCCAGAGAAGAGTTATGGCTGGAGATGAAGAGCAGGGCGAGGAGTTCGGCGAGACCCCTCAGGAGGCCATGGCTAGGATGTTCGCGGACTTCAGGAAGGAGGTGCTCGACACTTTGGGGTTCACGGTCACGGCTCTGCGGAGCGAATTCGCGACCCCGGCACCTCAGGCGACCACTCCCCCAACAACAGTCGGCGAGAAGGCACCAGGAGGAAGGGCTGGAAAAGAAGTTGCCGTTGAACCAGGACATGACAGGGAAGGGCGAGTGTTGTTCGCCAGTCCGGCGAGCCCGGTGTTAGCGAGCTCCGCGCCGGCGAATTCGGTGCCGGCGAGCTCTGCCCCAGCGAGCACGACACAGGCGAGCGCACGCCAGGAAAACGCGACGACAGCCGGGGTGGTTCAGGCAAGCGTCGCCCTCGCGAGTGCGATCCCGAGCTTGGCGAGCGAGCTGGGTCCGCGAGCCGAGCGAGAGAAGATGGTAGGAGGGGGAAGCCCCTTCTGCGAGTTAGTGTTGTCTGCGCCCGTTCCGGCGGGATTCGGAGAATGGGATAGAGTGTACTACAATGGCAGAGATGACCCAGTTCAGCATCTGCAGTCTTTCGAGGACTCGGTCTCCATTAGGCCGATGTCCGACGCCTTCAAGTGTCGGCTCTTCGCCGTCACTCTCAAGGAGAAGGCCAGGGACTGGTTTCATTCGCTTCCGGCAGGCTCTATCTACGCGTTCGAGGACCTGCGCCGAAGTTTTCTGTTAAGGTTTTCGACTTCAAAGAGGAGGAAGAAGGACGCTGACTCTCTTTTCGCGGTGAAGCAGGAGTCCCGGGAGACGTTGGCTCAGTATGCGGATCGGTTCCAAGAGGAAGTGCAGCTCACTCAGGAGGTGCCTGGGTTTGCACTTCAACTCGCTTTCACGGTCGGGTTGAAGGAAAGTTTCTTCAAGATGGCGTTGAAGAGGAAGGCCCCCGTCTCCTATGAGGAGTTGATGGAGAGGGTGGCGGAGGAAGTAGCGAGCGAAGAAGCTAACCCCGAGCTCACCAAGAGGCTTGCAAAGCTCAGTGAGCCGGAGTTGAGGCAGCAAGAGGTCAGAAGAAGGGAAGAGCCCCGGGCCCCGGAAGGGGGATGGAGGCCGCAAGGTGAAGGAATGCAGGGGCAGGGAAGGGGTTACGGCCCAGGAAGGGGTAACCGTTTCGAGGGTCAGTGGAGGCCCCCCCAGTTGGGGTGGAGGCAAGGCCCGATGCAGCTACCTCCCCCACCTCGACAGACCATGGCGATTGGCCGGGGGAGAGGAAGAGGGAGGGGAGGAGAAGCGGAAACGGCGGCCGCTAGGAGAAGGAGAAATAGGGTGGCGGAGGCCGAGGCCAGGGAAACGGCGGTGCCCTACTGCATCTTCCACGATGTGGAAGGCCACTCCACGGACACCTGTCCGGAGTTCCTGGAGGTGAAGAGGGGTCGAGCACCCGCGCCGCCACCGCAACAGCCATTAAGAATCGTGGAGGTGGAACCTCGGGAGGAGGAGGAGGAAAGATGTGAGGATAGAGCAGATTTGGGGAATAGAGGAGGGATCGGAGTGATCCATGGGGGGGTAGGGGTGGAGGCAACCCGCAAGGCTAGCCTCCATACCATCTACCGCCGGAGCGTAGCGTCAACATCCACCGCTCCACCCCCGACCGAAAAAATTATTTTCACCCAAAAGGACATGCCGAGCTACGAAGACCCGTTCTGCGACGCGCTGGTCATCCAGACGGCGATCGAGAACTTCACCGTCTCCCGAATCCTAGTGGACAATGGGAGTTCGGTCAATGTCATCTTCAAGAAAGCATTCGACAAAATGGAGGTGGAGCCCAGAAGGGTGTTGGCCTCGGATGGCCCTCTGTTCGGATTTTCGGGGGAGAGGAAGGAAGTAGAAGGAGGGGTGGGGCTCCATGTGACCCTGGGTGGGCAGTCTCGGAACTGTCGCTTCGTCATAGTGGACGCCCCGAGCAGTTACAGCGCCATCTTCGGACGGCCACTCATCAGCGCATTCCGTTGCGTCCCTTCCACTTTCCATCAGTGCCTCAAGTTCAACGACGGAGGGGTCCAGGTGCGGGTCAGGGGGGATCCCAAGGTGGCAAGACAGTGCTACGTGACGGCTGTCAACACCATCTCCTGGATGGGAGAGGCCGAGGAGTGGGGCAAGGTGATGGAAGAGGTAGCCGAAGTCGGAGGTCTGGAGGTGGCTGAAGAGAAGAAGGGAGGTGAAGTTCATGCCCAGGAAGGGGTGGCTGAGATACCCCGGGCGGAGAGAAAGGAAGAAGAGGAGAAGGCCCAGGAGGAAAGGGCGGAAGGGCGGATGATGATAGGGAAGGGGGCCGAGGAAGAGACTCAAGCTCCCGCTTGTGCCGGGGAAGAGAAGGCTTGGGGGGAGCAGTCCCGGTTGGAGGCCGTGGACGAGGTCGTGGAGCTCGAGGTCGTCACCCGGCTGGGGGTGGTGGAAAAAGTCCGGGTCAGCGGAGGACTCAGCCCAGGAGATCAGGCGGAGATTCTAGCCTGCGTGCAACAGAACGTGGACGTCTTCGCTTGGAGCGCCGCCGAAATGCCCGGGATCGATGCAGATGTGGCGTGCCATCGCCTCAACCTCGACCCCGGTGCCCGTCCCATCCGCCAGAAGAGGAGAGCCGTCGCAGACAAGCTAGAAGGGCCCATCCGCGAGGAGGTGGGCAAACTCCTGCAGGCCGGATTTATATCGGAGATCCAGTATCCAGGCTGGGTCTCCAACGTCGTTATGGTAAAGAAGGGCGGAGGTAAGTGGCGTATGTGTATCGATTTTTCACTTCTTAATAAAGCATGCCCGAAAGATTGCTACCCCTTGCCTAGAATCGACGCGCTGGTTGACTCAGCCGTCAGTTTTACTGTAATGTCCTTCTTAGATGCTTTTTCAGGTTACCATCAAATCCGCATGCATCCCCCGGACATTAAGGACGTTTCCTTCATCACGGGGGATGGATGTTATTGCTATAAGATGATGCCCTTCGGGCTCAAGAACGCCGGGGCAACATACCAAAGGATGATGGATAGGGTCTTCCGCGAACAGAAAGGAAGAAATTTAGAGGTCTATGTCGACGACCTCATGGTTAAGAGCAGAGACCTCGGGACCCACCTCCGAGACCTCGAAGAGACATTCGGGACCCTGCGGCGGTACAAGATGAAGCTCAATCCCTTGAAGTGTGTCTTCGGGGCAAGCCGAGGGAAGTTCCTGGGCCATTTGCTCACCCCCACGGGAGTGGAGCCCAACCCGGACAAAGTTAAAGCGGTAATGGAGTTAGAGTCGCCGAAGAACCCGAAGGAGGTCCAGAGCCTCACAGGGAAATTGGCTTGTCTCAGTAGATTCCTCTCCAAGGCGGGAGAGAAATGTGCACCTTTTTTCAAAGTACTGCGGGGAAACAAGAAGTTCGAATGGACCCCGGAGTGCGAGAGGGCCTTCCAAGCCCTGAAAGAACAGCTCACTAAAACCCCCCTACTCCAGGGACCGAGACCGGGAGAGGACCTATCTCTATACCTAGGGGTAGGATCCGAGGCAGTAAGTTCCGTGCTAATCCAAGAGGAGGGGAAGAAACAGTTCCCGATCTACTATGTTAGTCGAGTGCTGAAGAAGGCGGAACTCCGATACCAAATCCTAGAAAAGTTAGCCTTCGCCTTGGTGGTATCGGCCCGGAGGCTCCGGCCTTACTTTCAAGCCCATTCAATTAAAGTGGTGACCGACCATCCGCTCCGCAAAATCATGGAAGGGGTGGAACACTCAGGAAGGTTGGCAAAGTGGTCCGTGGAATTAAGCGAGTTCAATATCACCTTCGTACCCAGGACATCCGTCAGGGCTCAAGCAGTGGCAGACTTCATGGCCGACTACGCGGCCGAAGTGGAGGAGCACGAGCCACCTTCCCCGGAAGCATGGAAGATGTTGGTGGACGGAGCGTCGGGAAAACACTCCTTCGGGGGGGGAATAGTCCTAGTGAGTCCTCAGGGGACTCGGATTGAGCAAGCCTTGAACATCCATTTTCCAATTACCAACAACCAGGCGGAGTACGAAGCAGTGATAGCGGGCCTTCGATTGGCCCAAGAACTGGGTGTGCAGGACGTGGAGGTCTCCACGGATTCCATGGTGGTAGCGTGCCAGATCAAAGGAGAGTTCGAGGCAAAGGACCCAACCCTCGTGCTATACCTGGAAAAGGTTAAGGGGGTCATCGGACAGTTCCGCACCTTCTCGATTAAACATGTGCCGAGAGAGGAGAGCACCCAGGCGGACCTCCTAGCCAAGTTCGGTCCTCGGGCAGGGGGTACTACCTCGGAACTCTTCCGGCCCTCTATCGAAGAGGGAGAGTCGATGGAAGTGGATCAGCAGGCCTCATGGATGGATCCATTCATCACCTTCCTATCCTCCGGACAGTTCCCAGGAAAGGAAGTGGACAAGAGGCGCTTCAGGTATAAATCTGCATATTACTCTTTGCATGCAGGGGGGCTACATAGAAAAACTCTCTCGGGACTCCTGGCTCGCTGTGTCTCCGAGAAGGAGGTCCCGAGGGTGCTGGAAGAAATCCACTCCGGGGAATGCGGCAGTCACTCCGGGAGTCGGACCCTGGAAGGGAGGGTGTTGAGACAAGGCTATTTCTGGCCCACTCTCAGCAAGGATGCAGCAGAATTCACAAGAAAGTGTCAGAAGTGCCAACTCTACGCTCCGCTCCAACTCCTCCCCGCTCAGAGACTCCGGACCATCACGGCTCCCTGGCCTTTCGCCATATGGGGGTTAGACCTGGTCGGCCCCTTCCCCCAAGCCAGCGGTCAGAGGAAGTTCCTGCTAGTCATGATTGACTACTTCTCCAAGTGGGTAGAGGTGAAGGCGCTAGCTAAGGTAACCTCTCAGGTTGTAAGGAATTTTGTGTGGGGGGAAATAATCTGCAGGCACGGGCTCCCACTAGCCATAGTAACAGACAATGGGCCACAGTTTGCAAGTGAAGAATTTGTTAGCTTTTGCACCCAGCTCGGCATTGACCTCAGGTTCGCTTCGGTCCACCACCCAAGGAGCAATGGGCAAGTGGAGGCCGCGAACAAGATAATCGTCAACCTGCTCAAAAAGAAAGTGGAAAACCTACGAGGAAGTTGGGTAGAACAACTACCCTCCGTCCTCTGGGCCATTAGGACTACTCCGAATACCGCCACCGGGGAGACTCCATTCAAGCTCTCTCACGGGTCAGAGGCCGTCCTCCCCATAGAGTTTGAGGTGAAGACCCCCCGGGTGACCGCTGCGAGCGAAGGGGATGAAGAGTGGCTAGAGGGTAATAATGCAGAACAGAGGCTGTCCTTGGACCTGGTGGAGGAACTCCGGGACTTGGCCACCATCAGGCAGGAAGAGGTCAAGCGGCGGATGGCCCGATATTTTGACAAACATGTCCGGATCAAGCACTTCCAGAAAGGGGACCTAGTCCTGAAAAAGGTCGATGCGGCCGGAAGAGGGGCCGCAGTGGGTAAGCTTAACCCAAACTGGGAAGGCCCGTATATTATAAGCGAGGTGCTCAAGTCGGGGGGGTATCACCTCCAGGATGTGGAAGGGATGTCCCTTGACCGAGCTCGAAGTGGGGATGATTTGAAACGATTCTACCCTTAAAAACTTTATTATGTCAATTCAATCATTGTCTTACTTTCGTTCGTTGTGTTTCTGACTGCTGCTGTGTCAAGATTGGATATGTTGGTGCTGGAATGCCCCAGATCGATTCCGCTCCCGGGCTCTCATCTAGACGGGGGGTTCTGGTTGATCTCTGGAGAGGCTGGCAAGGTTGGATATGTTGGTGCTGGAATGCCCCAGATCGATTCCGCTCCCGGGCTCTCATCTAGACGGGGGGTTCTGGTTGATCTCTGGAGAGGCTGGCAAGGTTGGATATGTTGGTGCTGGAATGCCCCAGATCGATTCCGCTCCCGGGCTCTCATCTAGACGGGGGGTTCTGGTTGATCTCTGGAGAGGCTGGCAAGGTTGGATATGTTGGTGCTGGAATGCCCCAGATCGATTCCGCTCCCGGGCTCTCATCTAGACGGGGGGTTCTGGTTGATCTCTGGAGAGGCTGGCGAGGTTGGATATGTTGGTGCTGGAATGCCCCAGATCGATTCCGCTCCCGGGCTCTCATCTAGACGGGGGGTTCTGGTTGATCTCTGGAGAGGCTGGCAAGGTTGGATATGTTGGTGCTGGAATGCCCCAGATCGATTCCGCTCCCGGGCTCTCATCTAGACGGGGGGTTCTGGTTGATCTCTGGAGAGGCTGGCAAGGTTGGATATGTTGGTGCTGGAATGCCCCAGATCGATTCCGCTCCCGGGCTCTCATCTAGACGGGGGGTTCTGGTTGATCTCTGGAGAGGCTGGCAAGGTTGGATATGTTGGTGCTGGAATGCCCCAGATCGATTCCGCTCCCGGGCTCTCATCTAGACGGGGGGTTCTGGTTGATCTCTGGAGAGGCTGGCAAGGTTGGATATGTTGGTGCTGGAATGCCCCAGATCGATTCCGCTCCCGGGCTCTCATCTAGACGGGGGGTTCTGGTTGATCTCTGGAGAGGCTGGCAAGGTTGGATATGTTGGTGCTGGAATGCCCCAGATCGATTCCGCTCCCGGGCTCTCATCTAGACGGGGGGTTCTGGTTGATCTCTGGAGAGGCTGGCAAGGTTGGATATGTTGGTGCTGGAATGCCCCAGATCGATTCCGCTCCCGGGCTCTCATCTAGACGGGGGGTTCTGGTTGATCTCTGGAGAGGCTGGCAAGGTTGGATATGATGGTGCTGGAATGCCCCAGATCGATTCCGCTCCCGGGCTCTCATCTAGACGGGGGGTTCTGGTTGATCTCTGGAGAGGCTGG
The DNA here is from genome assembly GCA_033032865.1 of Dactylorhiza incarnata. Classification (NCBI taxonomy): domain Eukaryota; kingdom Viridiplantae; phylum Streptophyta; class Magnoliopsida; order Asparagales; family Orchidaceae; genus Dactylorhiza; species Dactylorhiza incarnata. Next base: position 5,873,438 of record JAWHQI010000119.1, on the reverse strand, counting down.
CAAGGTTGGATATGTTGGTGCTGGAATGCCCCAGATCGATTCCGCTCCCGGGCTCTCATCTAGACGGGGGGTTCTGGTTGATCTCTGGAGAGGTTGGCAAGGTTGGATATGTTGGTGCTGGAATGCCCCAGATCGATTCCGCTCCCGGGCTCTCATCTAGACGGGGGGTTCTGGTTGATCTCTGGAGAGGCTGGCAAGGTTGGATATGTTGGTGCTGGAATGCCCCAGATCGATTCCGCTCCCGGGCTCTCATCTAGACGGGGGGTTCTGGTTGATCTCTGGAGAGGCGGGCAAGGTTGGATATGTTGGTGCTGGAATGCCCCAGATCGATTCCGCTCCCGGGCTCTCACCCAGACGGGGGGTTCTGGTTGATCTCTGGAGAGGCTGGCAAGGTTGGATACTTTGGAGCTGGAATGCCCCAGATCGATCCCGCTCCCGGGCTCTCATCTAGACGGGGGGTTCCGGGCGGTTTCGGGAGAAATGGTAGGCTGACGTCTTTTGTCGGCAAACCGTCTCGCTCGTCGGACATGCTCGCTCGGCCAAGAAAGGTCGCGTATATTACTACGCAAGTAGCGAGGATCAATCTCATACGATCCCAAACATCTAGTCCTCGGCAGAAAGGTCGCCTGCACTAGGTAAGAGGCGAGTTCTCGCCAAGAGAAAAAATACCCTACGAGACAGATACCCAAAAGCGCAACAAGCCTAAGGCAAACGGCGAGAGATCCAAGCAGCCGGAGCGTCCGGAGCGCACCTACCCAATAGCGTGCGGCGCGAGAATGACCTCCGCGAAAGCGAAGGATGAGATAAACAATAGCGGGACATTCAACACATAAAAATAACAATACAAAAAAAAGAGAGGGGGCGAGACGATGAGCAAAGCAAAAATTTATATTCAACACTTTAGAGTTTGGTTACAACTTCTTGGCAACCTCGCCAATCAAAAATTACAACACAAAATGAGAAAGTCGGCGAGCCTCAGGAATCGCCTGCGGATCCTTCTTCATCATCGCTGTCCTTCACTGGCGGGAGGGGGAGGAAGAGCTCTGGAACGATGTCTTCCAGGGTCATGTCAGCTGCGTCGTCCGCCAAGAGGCCAATCGCCTTCGCCACCGAGAAAATGTAGCGAGCCGACTCTATCGACCCCACGCGGATTTCTTCGTCTCGCGCTCGCCGGTCTTCCTTTACACGACGAGGCGAGGGGGGGACAACGGCACGGGTAAGGTCGCTGTTCAAAGCCTTCAACCCGGTCACCTCGCTCTCCAGATCCTTGATGCGAGCGTTGGCCCTCCCGGCGTCCTCGACATCCTGCTAGCAGGTCCGGTTAGAGAGATGAAAGGGCTAAGAGAAAAAGGAAGTTGGAGGTATAGATAACTCACCACCCCACCCTCCGCGGCGAGGAGCTTCTCCTTCAGCTGCGTGTTCTCGGCAAGGATTCCCTGGTAGGCCCTCGCGAGCTCCACGTTCTGAAGCTCAAGCTGTAGACAGCGCCTCCCCGTCATGTGGGCGAGCTCAGCAGAGCGCAGTTGGGACCTCGCGCTCTCATAGGCGAGAGTCCTCGCAGTCTCATCCTTGTAGGACCCCGCGTCTTCGCGACCGTAGAGAGCGAATGAGAAATCGAAGGCGTGGCCACTGACGGTCTCCTTCTCCACCCAGGAGGGGAGGATAGAAGAAATGTCCACCCGGTTGGTCTCTGGTTTCCAAGTCACAAGGGGCTCGCCAGTCTCGTCTCGGCGCCTCTGGCCGAGCCCGAAATTGTAATGATTCACCGGGATAGGGAGGACCGAGGTCCTGGTCGGCTCCTGGCCAGGCTCTTCGTCCTCGCCCACCAAGAGACCAGTAAGGTCAAACTCATCAAAGGCAGCCTCGCGAGGCTCCTTACCTTTCGGTGCAGCAAGCGGGGCTGCGCTTTTCTTACTCCTCTTTTTTGGCGGAGACTTTGGGGGCGCGCCGTGACCACCGGAAGCTCCCTGCCTCTTGCGAGAGGGGTGCTCGGCCGGGGTGGCTTCGCCTCGGCAAGCTTCGGCCCCCATGGTAGCGAGGGACATGAGAGCATCAGGTTTCCGGTTGCTCGCATAAGGGGGACGGAGGGGGAGATCTCGCTCGCCTATAAACAGGTGCATTAATATGACAAACTTGCGAATTGAGGCGGACATATTAGGCAAAAATCCATACCTTCTCCGGCGAGAACCGGGAGCAACGTGTCCAGGTTTTGGCGGAGGTAGGCGACTTCGAAGTTCTTCTTGTTTAGGAATTGATGGAGGAGGGCTTCATGCCCGCCCAGGGCGGTGGGCCGATAGGTGGTCTCGCCATGTTGGACCGGCGAAAAGGGAACGTTGCCGAAGTTCCCCCTGACGATGACGAACTTTTGGGCCCAGAAGTGGGCCTTGTTGACAGTCTCAACCACTTTCGGGCCCGTACCCACAAAATACGCGGTCCCATCCTTGTAGGCGCGGAAGGAGAACGCCTTCCTGAAGACGGGAAGGCTGAACTCTATTCGCTCTTCGCGGAGGTAGCAAGCGAAGGCAGTAATCACCGCCATGGCGTTGGGTGTGAGCTGACCGGGAACTACGCCGTAGTGCTTGAGCACCTAAGGACAGAGAGCGAGATTAATTCACGCGGCGAGCGAGACTAGAGTGTCAAAATGAGTAAGAGGTAAGCGAGAGCGAGGATTACCTGGCGAACCTCCGGCCACAAGGGAAGGCGCAAACCAACCGCAAAGTGGGCGATGGGGATGGCCAACTCGTCGACCAACGGATCGTTGATCGTGTCATCCTCGCTGGGGCGGCGCGCCTCGAATGGGGGGGTGACGTAATCAGCGACCGCGCTGAAATATTCCTCGTCTGTTAGGTTGCAGTTAAAGAATCCGTGTTCGGCGAAGGCCTTCGCAATCCTTCGCCGTCCCTCCGATTCCGCATCACCACCCATCTTGCGAACCTGCGAGAAGCGAAAAAAGGCGAGAACGAGAAATAGCGAGAGCTCTGCAAAAGGAGAAGAAGAGGATCAAGAATAAATGCGGTGGTTGGCTCGATAAACACCGCTTATTTATAGCAAAAGCAAAAAGGCGGGAAGAAGTCCAAGCGCCGGCGAGCACGCATATCAACAAAAAAACATCGGGTCATGTCCGCGAGGGATAAATACCTGCAGGATTAGCGTAATCAACACTTTCAAGACATATCTTTGGCAAAAATAGAGGGTTCGCACGAGCAATGTAATGTGAGATAAAGCAGACTAGCCAGCAGCCGAGCGAGAAGTCATAAAGAACAGATACAACTTAGTCAATAGAAATAAAGCCAATATACATAAATGGCAATTACGCAAGTCACCCACAGTAGCGAGATATTCTAACAACAAGCGACATCCATTGCAATTAAATCCATGACATAACAACTAGCGGGAATCGTGGGGGAGCCATTTCCACCGACCACCACCCCGCGACCCTGACCTCGGCGGAGCCCTAGAGTTATAATATTCCTCCGCCAAACGACCCTCCCGATCCGTGAGAAAGGCGTAGTCCCTCATCCTCGCTATGTGTACCTCCGGCGTCGAGGCGCTCTCATCCTGATCACGGTGTCTCGCTTGACGAAGCCTCGCACATTCCTCCATCAGGACCGCATGTCTATCCTCGGCAGCTTCCCTGTCCCGTCTCGCCTGCATGCTGAGATCCATCAACATTCGCCCGTGCTTTCGCAAAAGCTCCGCGGCCCGCCGTTTCATCATCTCAGGATCTCGCGGATCCCCTAAGAAATCTTCCACCTGATCAGGAAGGGGGGACATTTCGTCGTCGCCCAGTTCAGAATCGGTGTGCGGGTTCTCGGCAGAATCTGCGAGATCTCCAAAGGTCAGGTAATGAGCGAAAGATCACGTAAACTGTCGGCGAGGTCATAACACTTACCTAGAGGGGGGCGAGAACCCGAAGGACGGCCCTGAAACACGTTTCCATAATGGGGGTAGAGGGATTTGCCCAGTCCGGCAGGATGAGCTGTACTGTTGGTCGGGGGAATCTTTGGCGGTGCGGGGCCACCCGTCTCCTCGCTCGTGAGGAGCTGGAACCCGGGCTTCTCTACGATTTTAACCGGAGGCAGCGGAGATGGGGGTCGCGACGACGGGCGGATCGGGGACTTCAGAGGCGGGACTGTAAGAAAATAGTAACAGAGATCATATGTTGACATAAATATTACAGCATGCGAGATCCAGATCGTACCAGTGATGTCTTTTCCTGCGAGATTCATGTCCACCTGAGGGTTTTTCCGAGACACCTCAGCACGTTCCTCACAAATCTCGCTCGGCAAGGTATCCTGCGGGTGAAAACGAATGAAGAGCAATTTATAGACGTGAATTCGAACAACTCATACCTTCGCGGGGCGGCGATCATCCGGGGAGGAGTCCAGCGTCACGGAGTCGTCTCCAGAGAGGCGAACCGCCTTCGCCTTCTTGGTTTTTGGCGACTGGGCAGGAGGCTGCCGGTTCATCCAGGCGGGTACCCTGGTCGTGGGAGGTAGCCCGCCGGCTCTCATCGCCCTCAGGCGAGCCTCTGCCTCTTCGGAAATCGGCATCTCCCGGCAGCTAGAACGGCAAAAGAAGGAAAAGAAGCGACGCGCACCCATGGGGGTTCGTGATGATATTTATAGCCTGCATGGTGGGTCCCACAAAAGATTAATGACAGGTCATCCAGGAGCGGTCGAATATCAGGGGTTGGACGATTCTTCGCGAAGACATTAGTCCTCGCGAAGAGCGGGGATTGTGTACAACCCCGATATTCGCCGGATAAAGAAATCAAGCGAGACGGGAGTGGCGAGATCCAGACCTCGCTAAGATCAACCCCCAGCCGACGAGACCTCAGCAGACCACCACCATGGGCTGGCGCGGTCCTCGCAAGGCAACCCTCCAAAGGGGATGCCGCTGGCGGCACTCGCGAGAGAGCTCGCGAGAGCTCCTTCAGCGGGGTTCTCGCAACGCAACCCCCGCGAGGAGGGGTCGCGGACAGGATCCGCGAGAAGGCAGGCGAGAGCTCCGATCGTAACGGTCTCAAGCAGCGGAGCTTGGTTGTTAGCAGACCCACCTGGGGTACAGTTAGCCATTTTGGGGTACAGTTAGCCATTTTGGGGTACAGTTAGCCATTTTGGGGTGCGGATAGCCACTTTGGGGCTTGGCCGGGTCGCAATTGGCGAGCCCAACCAATTGAGGAAGGAGTTCGCTAGGCGAGCCCGCCTAGAGTTAGAGCGGATAGCCATCCTGGGACTCGCCGAGGAGGTGCAGGCGAGCGAGCCATGTAATGTGTCGATAATACCTCTGGGATTCGCTGACCCAGAGGCTCGCGAGCTCCACTCGCGAGGGAGGTCGCGAAGCGGGCTGGCTCGGAGGTCTGCGTTTAGCCTCTCCGAACAGCGGAGTTTGGCTGTTAGCAGACCAATCCGGTGTGCGGATAGTGAGAATGGACAGCGGGATTTGGTTATTGACAGGCCACCAAACTAAAATCTATAAATAGACCTCAAAGGGCACCTTGGAAAGAGACCGGTTGATTTATTTTTGAGCCCTTCTCTTCCTAGGTCGCTTTGGTTTGAGCTCTCTAGCTCTCCAAGGTGCCCGAGTCTTAGCTTTGGCTTGGGAGGGGAAGCGCTCAACGATCTTCCGGGTTAGTGGAGGGACCTCCTCGCTGAGACTAGGGTCTTCGTTCTTGGCTCGAGTCATCAACCTTACCTCTCCCGAGGGACCGGTAAGGGCTAGCTGCCCCTCATTTCGGTGAGGGCCCCGAGCTCCACTCGAGACCGAGAAATCGGTTTCAACATTTTGGTGCGGTGAGCGTGGAAGCGCCGTGACCACCGGAAGCTCCCTGCCTCTTGCGAGAGGGGTGCTCGGCCGGGGTGGCTTCGCCTCGGCAAGCTTCGGCCCCCATGGTAGCGAGGGACATGAGAGCATCAGGTTTCCGGTTGCTCGCATAAGGGGGACGGAGGGGGAGATCTCGCTCGCCTATAAACAGGTGCATTAATATGACAAACTTGCGAATTGAGGCGGACATATTAGGCAAAAATCCATACCTTCTCCGGCGAGAACCGGGAGCAACGTGTCCAGGTTTTGGCGGAGGTAGGCGACTTCGAAGTTCTTCTTGTTTAGGAATTGATGGAGGAGGGCTTCATGCCCGCCCAGGGCGGTGGGCCGATAGGTGGTCTCGCCATGTTGGACCGGCGAAAAGGGAACGTTGCCGAAGTTCCCCCTGACGATGACGAACTTTTGGGCCCAGAAGTGGGCCTTGTTGACAGTCTCAACCACTTTCGGGCCCGTACCCACAAAATACGCGGTCCCATCCTTGTAGGCGCGGAAGGAGAACGCCTTCCTGAAGACGGGAAGGCTGAACTCTATTCGCTCTTCGCGGAGGTAGCAAGCGAAGGCAGTAATCACCGCCATGGCGTTGGGTGTGAGCTGACCGGGAACTACGCCGTAGTGCTTGAGCACCTAAGGACAGAGAGCGAGATTAATTCACGCGGCGAGCGAGACTAGAGTGTCAAAATGAGTAAGAGGTAAGCGAGAGCGAGGATTACCTGGCGAACCTCCGGCCACAAGGGAAGGCGCAAACCAACCGCAAAGTGGGCGATGGGGATGGCCAACTCGTCGACCAACGGATCGTTGATCGTGTCATCCTCGCTGGGGCGGCGCGCCTCGAATGGGGGGGTGACGTAATCAGCGACCGCGCTGAAATATTCCTCGTCTGTTAGGTTGCAGTTAAAGAATCCGTGTTCGGCGAAGGCCTTCGCAATCCTTCGCCGTCCCTCCGATTCCGCATCACCACCCATCTTGCGAACCTGCGAGAAGCGAAAAAAGGCGAGAACGAGAAATAGCGAGAGCTCTGCAAAAGGAGAAGAAGAGGATCAAGAATAAATGCGGTGGTTGGCTCGATAAACACCGCTTATTTATAGCAAAAGCAAAAAGGCGGGAAGAAGTCCAAGCGCCGGCGAGCACGCATATCAACAAAAAAACATCGGGTCATGTCCGCGAGGGATAAATACCTGCAGGATTAGCGTAATCAACACTTTCAAGACATATCTTTGGCAAAAATAGAGGGTTCGCACGAGCAATGTAATGTGAGATAAAGCAGACTAGCCAGCAGCCGAGCGAGAAGTCATAAAGAACAGATACAACTTAGTCAATAGAAATAAAGCCAATATACATAAATGGCAATTACGCAAGTCACCCACAGTAGCGAGATATTCTAACAACAAGCGACATCCATTGCAATTAAATCCATGACATAACAACTAGCGGGAATCGTGGGGGAGCCATTTCCACCGACCACCACCCCGCGACCCTGACCTCGGCGGAGCCCTAGAGTTATAATATTCCTCCGCCAAACGACCCTCCCGATCCGTGAGAAAGGCGTAGTCCCTCATCCTCGCTATGTGTACCTCCGGCGTCGAGGCGCTCTCATCCTGATCACGGTGTCTCGCTTGACGAAGCCTCGCACATTCCTCCATCAGGACCGCATGTCTATCCTCGGCAGCTTCCCTGTCCCGTCTCGCCTGCATGCTGAGATCCATCAACATTCGCCCGTGCTTTCGCAAAAGCTCCGCGGCCCGCCGTTTCATCATCTCAGGATCTCGCGGATCCCCTAAGAAATCTTCCACCTGATCAGGAAGGGGGGACATTTCGTCGTCGCCCAGTTCAGAATCGGTGTGCGGGTTCTCGGCAGAATCTGCGAGATCTCCAAAGGTCAGGTAATGAGCGAAAGATCACGTAAACTGTCGGCGAGGTCATAACACTTACCTAGAGGGGGGCGAGAACCCGAAGGACGGCCCTGAAACACGTTTCCATAATGGGGGTAGAGGGATTTGCCCAGTCCGGCAGGATGAGCTGTACTGTTGGTCGGGGGAATCTTTGGCGGTGCGGGGCCACCCGTCTCCTCGCTCGTGAGGAGCTGGAACCCGGGCTTCTTTACGATTTTATCCGGAGGCAGCGGAGATGGGGGTCGCGATGACGGGCGGATCGGGGACTTCAGAGGCGGGACTGTAAGAAAATAGTAACAGAGATCATATGTTGACATAAATATTACAGCATGCGAGATCCAGATCGTACCAGTGATGTCTTTTCCTGCGAGATTCATGTCCACCTGAGGGCTTTTCCGAGACACCTCAGCACGTTCCTCACAAATCTCGCTCGGCAAGGTATCCTGCGGGTGAAAACGAATGAAGAGCAATTTATAGACGTGAATTCGAACAACTCATACCTTCGCGGGGCGGCGATCATCCGGGGAGGAGTCCAGCGTCACGGAGTCGTCTCCAGAGAGGCGAACCGCCTTCGCCTTCTTGGTTTTTGGCGACTGGGCAGGAGGCTGCCGGTTCATCCAGGCGGGTACCCTGGTCGTGGGAGGTAGCCCGCCGGCTCTCATCGCCCTCAGGCGAGCCTCTGCCTCTTCGGAAATCGGCATCTCCCGGCAGCTAGAACGGCAAAAGAAGGAAAAGAAGCGACGCGCACCCATGGGGGTTCGTGATGATATTTATAGCCTGCATGGTGGGTCCCACAAAAGATTAATGACAGGTCATCCAGGAGCGGTCGAATATCAGGGGTTGGACGATTCTTCGCGAAGACATTAGTCCTCGCGAAGAGCGGGGATTGTGTACAACCCCGATATTCGCCGGATAAAGAAATCAAGCGAGACGGGAGTGGCGAGATCCAGACCTCGCTAAGATCAACCCCCAGCCGACGAGACCTCAGCAGACCACCACCATGGGCTGGCGCGGTCCTCGCAAGGCAACCCTCCAAAGGGGATGCCGCTGGCGGCACTCGCGAGAGAGCTCGCGAGAGCTCCTTCAGCGGGGTTCTCGCAACGCAACCCCCGCGAGGAGGGGTCGCGGACAGGATCCGCGAGAAGGCAGGCGAGAGCTCCGATCGTAACGGTCTCAAGCAGCGGAGCTTGGTTGTTAGCAGACCCACCTGGGGTACAGTTAGCCATTTTGGGGTACAGTTAGCCATTTTGGGGTACAGTTAGCCATTTTGGGGTGCGGATAGCCACTTTGGGGCTTGGCCGGGTCGCAATTGGCGAGCCCAACCAATTGAGGAAGGAGTTCGCTAGGCGAGCCCGCCTAGAGTTAGAGCGGATAGCCATCCTGGGACTCGCCGAGGAGGTGCAGGCGAGCGAGCCATGTAATGTGTCGATAATACCTCTGGGATTCGCTGACCCAGAGGCTCGCGAGCTCCACTCGCGAGGGAGGTCGCGAAGCGGGCTGGCTCGGAGGTCTGCGTTTAGCCTCTCCGAACAGCGGAGTTTGGCTGTTAGCAGACCAATCCGGTGTGCGGATAGTGAGAATGGACAGCGGGATTTGGTTATTGACAGGACACCAAACTAAAATCTATAAATAGACCTCAAAGGGCACCTTGGAAAGAGACCGGTTGATTTATTTTTGAGCCCTTCTCTTCCTAGGTCGCTTTGGTTTGAGCTCTCTAGCTCTCCAAGGTGCCCGAGTCTTAGCTTTGGCTTGGGAGGGGAAGCGCTCAACGATCTTCCGGGTTAGTGGAGGGACCTCCTCGCTGAGACTAGGGTCTTCGTTCTTGGCTCGAGTCATCAACCTTACCTCTCCCGAGGGACCGGTAAGGGCTAGCTGCCCCTCATTTCGGTGAGGGCCCCGAGCTCCACTCGAGACCGAGAAATCGGTTTCAACACCTCGGACCTTCCTACCTACTCTTCCTCATCTATCTCCTCCACACTTGGACTTGGGGCGTGTCTTCTGCGAGCCTTCCGAGTCGAATGACGGGGCGGCTCCTGATCTGGGCTGTCCCACTCCCTCCGCTCCGGTGTTGATGGTTTTAGCTTTAAGGCCTTGATCATAAACTTCACCATCTTCTTTATCCCTGAAACATCCTTCTCCACTTTTGCCATCCGCTCTCCCATCTCCTCTTGAAATGACCCAAATGAATCATCTCGAGACCCTCGAGATGACGCTCCTCGCCGTAGTGGTGGTCGAGTAGATGTCGATGGCTCATCCAGGATGAATGATGCTCGCAAGTGAGAAGTACTATAGATAGGAGGGTAGCAATCTATCAAGTAGAAACCCATTTCAATAGAAGGATACATCATCTGAATCACCCACTGTATGATGCCTCCCAGGGGCAAGTTATTGTATCTCTGACGGGAAGGTTGCCGCAACTTGTAGGAATAGCGAATCAGGGAAAGTAATAAGTTAGCCATGTCGAACTTCTCGTCCTTCAAAATAAAATAAGTGACATAACTGAGCTGGGCTGTGACCTTTGCTGTGTCACCCAACTTCAGCATAATTGTGTGGCGTAATACATCCTGAACAACTAGGGCATCCACGGTGAGTGTCGACACAGACGAGATCAGACTTCTGCATTCCTTATTATGTAGCACCATGTTCACCTGAGTCCAATCTCTGTCCACCCTGAACTTCTCCACAATCTCCAACCGATTTGGATGCTGGGACAATCCAAACACGAGCCTCAGTTGTTCATGGGTAATGGTCACCACTTGTCCTTGCACCTGTGACTGCACTCCTCCATCCAGCCTGGTCTGTGATGGGTCTTCCAAGTGTGTATAAAAATCCTGCACTAACTCCGAAGAAAATCCATCAAAACTAAATAAATTCGACACCTCGAAAGTAGCAAATAATTGCATGACGTGATAGTGGCGTGGCAAGTCGAACTCTATGACATATGGAACACCTACTAAAGCTGCTTTCACGGCCAGCTCTGCTGTTTTCTTACCCTTAGATCCAGGTGCCATCTGCACATACAAGAAAAATTTAAAAATTAAGCAACCGTTACTAGCGCCAGCGCTATCAATAGTGCCCGGCGTTATCAATAATGCCTAATGTAGCGCCGGCACTACTCCTCACATCTGAAATAGTAAAAATCTCCTTAAAAATAAAACTCTATTAAATTCCTCAATTATTATCCACTATTTGTGCTGCTTAGTGATGCAAAATTCAGTTTCTTATGACTTGTGTTATGTGTCCCAATTCTTTCAAGTTTAAGCACATTCACAAACGCAATTTTGCAATTTTTAAACATCGAAAACATTTCCTAAAAATCTGAGATTTCAGCATGAAACTACTATTGGGACACTTAATCAAGATCAACAATTAAAAATTTCAAAATCATAAAAAATCGTGTATTGTTTCCCGCGCTAGCGCTAGCGTGCATATTTGTTTTTCTGTGTTTTTAAAATTTTGAAAAATACCTAAAAATATACTCATCTATATTTACTATTTGGTTTTGCACTTCTATTTTTTCTTTAATTTTTGAAAAATCAAATACAAAGCTACAAAAACCAAATTACAAAAAATATGTTTTTCCTTTTGTTTTTGTTTGTCATTTTTTTATGCAAAATCAAATACAAAAACATAAAAGCCAAAATTACAAAAATATGCTTTTATTTTGCAAAAATCAAATACAAAAATACAAAACACTAAACTATAAAAAAAAACTGTATGGATTTTCCTATGAAAATCAAGCATGATTTAATCTATTCTTTAGAACTTCTATAATGTTGCAATTTATCTTTTCAAACTCTTTGAACATTGTTTTCATCATGCTTTGATATATCTATTAATATGTGCATCAAGTATCTTTTAAAAGTTGTGTAGAACTATGCTTAGCATGCCTCTAAGTATGAGTAAATGTTTTATGTTTGATAATGATTGATATTCACTCACTTATTTTGGCATTGTCTACTTATGTGTTTATTCTAAGAATGCTTGTGTATATTTTGTAATAGTACAATGAATTAAAATTGCACAAGTATCTTGCCTACACAACCTTTATTTGCACTTTAAAAGTTAAGAAAAGTGGTTATGTTTTTATAAATTATATTGGTTTGCAAAACAAGTGTATTCAGAGAACTTTGTACAAAACAACAATTGTAAAATAAAGTGACAAAGATAACTCCACCAAGCACTACTTGAACCTCCTGATAAGTCTTAATGAGCGTTGTGAGGTTGAGCACCTTGGAAAGAATAGTAAAGTATCTTGTGCAAACCATAACTTTCTTTCAAAATAAAAACCACTTATTCTTAAGTACACCAGATCACAATAAAAAAAATCAATATTGAAGAATAAAATTATGTGATCCCCCAAGCACTACTTTGCACCCTGATAAGTCTTAATGAGCATTGTGTGTGCAAAGCACCTTGGTAGTTGTACATTTTTTTTGTGCATTGAAGTGAGTGGAAGTAAAATTATTTGTGTTTTATTGTGCTCTTTACTTTACATATTACTTGTATTTTTGATTAAAACATTTGTTTACTCTATTCAATATACACTTTGGTGCACATCATTATCTTCCATAACACTTCTTCTCATGAGTATTGGATCCTAATGCAAATTCTATAATACTCTTTATTTATGAAATGCACTAGATAACCTAGCATGCTTTCTACAATGTTTGGTCTGATTTGAAATTATGAATTAAAATAACATTGTAGTAATCTTTTTTTTATAACATTATTTCATGCTTGGTTACATTATTGAAGATTTTAATTGAACAATGATTTACAAAAACATCTTCTTTATGAAATTTAACTCATATATCTTTTTATGGATCATCATTACAATAAGATGTTTCTTGTATTTCTATAAGTCTTCCGCATCATCACCATATATTTCTACCTTGCGCTCTCATGCTTATATCAAAGTCTTAAATACCAAAATTCCTTTCTTTCAACAAATGATAGAATTGCTTGGTAGATTTTATATTGGCTACTCTACACATGAATATTTTCTTTTTTGCTAAAAACTCTGTTTTATTTCTATGAAAATATTGTAATGCTAAAATTCTAATTTATGAATGGATTTCAAAATAGCTATGTGAGTGTTTTCATAAATTCAAATAAAAATATAAATCCATAGTCTATGTCATTAGATTTAAAAAAGCTTAAATGTTTCCAATAATTATTATACATGACTTCATTTCTCACCATAGCGGGGGCGTAGGGTTGTAGACATTAGATAACCTTTATCTCTAGTCATGTCTTGTCCTTAACCGGGGAGGGTTCCAGTGGGGCCTTGCGAGGCACTGGGGGGAAAGAGTGCTAGGTTGAGTTGTGTCTAGTGTTTGCATATGGGACTAACACCCCAACCTACGGCATGTATGCAGCTCCTCATGCCAATCCATCACTTAGTACGGGGCTAGGGTGTAGACATATTGTCTGGGTAGTTTAGTTACTTGGAAATCATTACAATTTGGTTATACTACAAACTCTGATTTATGAAAATGTTGTAATACTCAAACTCTGATCTATTTAAATGAAAAGTATCCTAAAACTCCTTATCATTTCCTTCTCTACAAGCTCGATCATGCTTTTATCTAATTATCAACTTTTAAGTGGTGTCTCCTTACCCGATTTTGCTAATAACAAAAGGGGGAGAACTAACATGATAAATATTAATCAACTATCAAACTATAATGCTTAATTAAGATAATAGCTTACATATTAGGAGATAATTCACTTAGGGGGAGCATGTATTTAGGGGGAGCAATTCTAAATGCTAAAATCAATAATTATCCTAAGTCATCACTCTCACACACACACAAATATTGTTTCATCATGCTTATTTATTAGTGCTCTGATTTATCATTAATGGATTTGTTATTATCAAAAGGGGGAGTTTGTTGGAACATGGTCTTCCCCATCTCCTAGGTTTGAGAATAACAAATCCTATGTGTATTTGATCTTGTGTGTTTAAGTGTGCAGGAAATCAAAGTCCACATGACTCAAGGATGGTTGCCCCCAATTTTGAGCCAACAATTCCAAGTCTCCCACTAGCGCCGGCGGTAGCACTTAGCGCCCGGCGCTAGCGATGATAGCGCAATTCAGGGAGCACATATGGAAGGAGATAATGCCTGACGGTAGCCTATAGCGCAGGCGGTAGCGACGCACACAGTTGGCAAGGAGGAATTGTTTCCTCGGATTGAAGATTCTGCCGCGCAGAATGTGTCCTAATATGGGATAGCGCTGACGGTAGCCGATAATGCTGGCGGTAGCGCAGAGCACAAGAGGAATGGCGAAATTGTTTCCCCGGATTAAAGATTCTCGCGCGCAAATTATTACTTAATATGGGATAGCACCGGCGGTAGCACTAGCGCAGGCGCTAGCGCTGAGGCTATAAAAAGGACCCATTGGCTCCATCTTCCTGACACTTCCATAACCCTAAACTCCAGAGCTTCGTGCCACAGCATATAGAGGAAGGTTCAGAGAGATACTCCCACCAAAAGCTTAGAGAGAATTTCTGAAGGACTTCTTCACGCTTCATCCGACCGGTGGCCGCTTCAACAACGCTTATACTACAGCGGTCCAACGTCTCCAACTTCAGAAGTTCTTAGAGGGAGTTTTTATTATTGATGTTTTTATTTTCACATCTTTATTCTTGTAATCGTTAGTGAATTCACCTCGTGTTGACGACTAGGTCTGGGTAGGGCTTAGGGCTGAAATTCGCCTCGTGTTGGCAACTAGATCTAGGCTAGGTCTAGGGGGTGCTCGAGGCCACATACGGGGAAGGGTTGGCTAGAGCGGCTTGAGGCCGAATCCGGGGAGGATAGGCTAGGGCCACCGGTTCGTGGGGAAGCGAGTTGGGATAGAAAACAAAAAGGAGTCTATTTCTATTAGCTTTGATTTCTAGCTTCGATAAGAAATCAAGTTTTGTAATCATGTTTCTCAAGTTAATAAAATCATGTCTTTACTTTTACTTCTCTTGATATGTCTTGATCTTCTTTAGTTTAATAATCAAAGCTTTTTCAATGTTATTCAAAATACATCTAAAGTTTTTAAAACCCTTATTCACCCCCCCCCCCCTCTAAGGGCGCCTACCGATCCAACAATAAGAGCCTGAAGTACCTGCTGGATTAGAAAGATCTGAATATGCGCTAGAGAAGGTGGATGGAGTTCTTGGGAGACTACACATTCAATATACTTTATTCCCATGGGAAGGGAAATGTGGTAGCAGATGCTCTGAGTCATCGGGCACCAGCGTATGCAAGTTGGATTCTAGCTCATGACGAGCGTTAGGCATGTGAGTTGGAGGCTTAGGAGATATCCTGTGTAGATCGAGGATCATCTTCCACCATCTTTCTGAGCTGGATGGAGGTGCAATATGACATTGGTGATCGTGTGAGATAGACCTTGGAGTTTGATTCAAGCATGCATCATTATTTGGCGGAGTCCTCTGAGGGGCCGAACGTCGAGTTTCTCTTTGAGGATGGGTTACTACGGAAGAATGGCAGACTTTGTTTTCCAAATTATGAAAAACTGCGAGATGAATTGATGTACGAGGCCCATTCACCAAATACTCGACTCATCCGGGGAGTACCAAAATGCATCAGGGCATGAAAGCACTGTTCTGGTGGTCAGGCATGAAGAAAGAAATAACTCTTTACGTGGCAAAGTGTCAAACCTGCGCGTTAGTGAAGACCGAGTGTCAATGGCCAGGAGGATTCTTGAAGTCATTGCCAATTTTAGAGTGCAAATTTGATGATATTTCCATGGACTTTGTGCATTGGTTGCCAAAGTCGATGCAGAAAAATTACTCGATCTGGGTGATCGTTGATCAGTTGATTAAGGTTGCATAATTTATTCCTAATCAGAAAAGCAATTTAGTGGAGAAGATGGCAATGCTTTATGTGGAGAACATCGTTCGATTACATGGCGTCCCTCACAGTATTGTTAGCCACCGTGATGAACGGTTCATGTCCGGTGATTGGAGGCGTGTTCATCATTTGTTGGGCTTGAAGCTCAAGTTTAGCACAGCCTTCCATCCGCAAACGGATGGACAAATGATAGTACATTATTTATAGTTAATTTTATATAATATTTCATTAATAATTAATTTAATTTAATTTAGTTTTAGTTGAATTTATTACTAATTTACTTTGGTTTGATTTCTCAGGCAATTTGGGGCTGTCAATAGCAATTTCAAGACCACAGACGTGTTCAGGAGAAATTTTGGAATAATTCTGCAAAAAACTCAAGTACACGCCCGAGGTCACGGGCATGACCTGGGGCGTGACCAGCGCCACGACCATGTCCCTCTTTTAGCTCCCGCAAGATCCTTGACATGTCGGATTAAAATTACACGCCCTCTATCACGGGCGTGACCTTCAGGTCACAGGCGTGACTCGCCGGCAAGCCTTCAATGAAAGCAGTTTCCAGATCCCTCCATTTCCAACTTACACGCCCTCGGTCATGGGTGTGACCGAGGCAGTGACCATTCCCGCAACTTTCAGATTAACTCCTGATCACCCCGTTTCCCGCCGTTTTCAGACTCGGTCAAGCCACGCCCTTGGTCACGAGAGTGAACAAGACCGTGACCCACCATGCAATTGATTTTTGGCATTTTCTCTCCCCCAACGTTCCCTGGCTTTCAAAGTCGCAGTTACGCACCTTACACACCCTTGGTCACGGGCGTGACCAAGGGCGTGACTCCTCAATTTTCACCTATAAAAGGAAGCAATCTCGAGAAGTCCAGGAGTTCGAATTTGGAGTTTATTTTCAGCTTTACTTTACTATTTTGATGTTGTAGCTAGTTTATTTTCAAGTTGTAATTTTGATTATTGCAATTTCAATTCAAATTTTGTAGCTTATTTTTATCACGTCTTCTTCATCACCTACTTGTATTCCCAACTTTATGATGAGTAGCTAAATTTCCTTTAGCACTTAGTCATGATGAACTTTGGAATGAAATAAAATATGTTTTGAATTTCTCTAACTTAGCAAGCTCTTCTTTTGAATATCTTCGGTTTATCTTTGAATTTAATTGGGTCGAATTCATATGTCGCGAATATGTTTCTCGATCTAAGATCCGTATACTAGTTGATCGAGAGATCCGTGCATATGAGGAGATCACTCAAAGATAAAAGGAGTTGCATGCACTCCTCGAGAGAGGATGACATAAATCTTCTGGATTGGAGTCAAATCCAATAGTGGGGTTCACCACTTAAAGCAAGCTTAGGGGTTTCGACTGGACGAGGGGTCTTAATCGATCAACCTAAGGTTAGTTGGTAATATTCCTCGAGAGAGGTGTTATCATGTTTTGGGAAGCTCCACGGTCGAAGTTATTTCAATAAGAGTTTGCGGGTTTTTCTTTTACAATGTTCTATTTTATTCCAAAGGGATTCTAGATCAAGTGCTAATCTTTTAAATTATAAGTTTTCGCCTTAGTTATTTTACTCCTAATCGTTTCTCAAAACAAACCCGAATTTTCAATCGATAAAATAATAGCTCTTCTTTGTGAGTAGAAGTACTCAACAACCCGGAAATAATACAACACTTGATTTTCTAAATCCTATATTATAAAATGATATGTACACTTGCCTTATCAGATTATACGTGGATAATATTCTAATTTTACGCAACACGATTTTATCTATCAATTAACTGAGAGGAAAAATCGGATGATGGAGGATATGCTTCGTATGTGCATTTTGGATTTCGGACAGCGTTAGGAAGATCACCTTTACATGTAGAGTTTGCCTATAACAACAGTTATCAGGAGAGTATTCAAATGGCTCCGTTTGAAGCGTTATATAGTAGAAGGTGTCGTACTCCTTTAGCATGGGCGGATACCGGTGACACCAAGCTTTTGAAGCGCAAAGAGGTTGATGATGAGAATGAGTTGATACAGACCATTCGAGAACGGTTATTGACTGCCCAAGACCGACAAGAAAAGTATTACAATGTCAAACATCGGAACGTGGAGTTCACAGTTGGTGATTGGGTGTATTTGAAAATAAAGCCTTTCAAGGGAGAATGTCGGGGATTCGACGTTTGAAGAAGCAAAGTCCGAGGTACTTAGGGCCATTCGAGATAATCGAGCGCATAAGCGAGGAAGCATATCGACTTGCTTTGTCGACGGTGATGAGTGGGTTGCACGGCGTCTTCTATATTTCTGTGCTTAGGAAGGTGGTGCGGGAGCCAGATTCTGTGTTGGAGGCCAATAGCATGTCGGTGGATAGTGGCTTATCTACCAAGGTGATGCCGATTTGCATCATCGATGCGGATATTCGACAGTTGCGGAGAAAGTCCATCAAGACGGTGAGAGTCTGTTGGGATAATTGTGGTCGTGAGGAGCTTTCTTAGGAGTCAGAAGAGGTCATGCGCGAGGAGTACCCTGACCTTTTCACTAAGGTATGATGAATTTCACTTCGTTGTTTATGCTTTAAATTTCGGGATGAAATTTCTATAAGGAGGAGATAATTGTAATGCCTTAATTGAAATGAAATAAATGTTGGGGTGCGAATAGAGGTGTAGGGGGTGCGAATATAAGTGTTGGGGTGTGAATAGAGGTGTTGGGGTGCGGTTAGCAACTTGAGTTAGGGTTTTATTTAAAATCCCCCAAAACAGCCCCTCCCCATTATCCTCCCCATTACCCGATCCCCCCTCCCTCTCAGCTCGCGTGAGAAGCCGCACAGGAAACCCCTCTCTCGATCTCTTTCTCTCTCATTTTCATGTGTGCCGTCGCACAACACCCTGACTCCCTTCTATCGCACGTAGGCGACCACCCACTTCATCTCTTCCGTCCAGTAGCCGGAAGGAGGAGCTCTGCCCCTTGATCTCTCTCCCTCTTGCGTGCAGCAGGGCCGAGCAGCCCCCTCCCTAGTCGCTCCCTAGGGCAGGAAATAGAAGTCCCCCTTCCTCCAAGCCCGTTGTCGTGAGGTTCTTCTAGGGCTCATTTTGTGAGCCTTCCTTGCCAAAAATCACTGTTGGAGGTCAGATCTGTGGAAGGGCAGCCCCATTGCTTATGCTTTGTCAGTCCCTTGAAGTGAAGAAGGAGGGTCGACCGCTGTTTCAGAGTTTTCCCTCTTGACGTGGAGAAATCAATGTGGTAGAGTGGAGGAGAAGGTAGGCTAAGAATTGCAGTGAAAGAATCCGAATCAGATCTTGATTCATTGCGGGAGGCAGATCTGAAAGAGGGCATCTGTTACGATCCTCTCGATGCCTCCGCGACGCTCTGCAAGGGTAACGATTCCTTTCCCTAGTCTTAGGACCATATTTTCTGTATTTTGTGTATATTGATAGTTTACTTGGTAGTAGTCTAACTGACCTAGAGGGGGATGGTGAATAGGTTTCTTTGCTTTTCCTTCTTTCTAATTAGCTATTTAGATGTTTAAACTAAGTAAAAGCAAACACACAAAAGCACACAACTATTTCTAGTGGTTCCCCAAGGTCTAGGTAATCCACTTTCCCTCTACACCTTTCTAACAGTACGTTAGACAAGGCAATCTCCTCCAACAACTCAGCTCAATGAGCTTACAACATAAATTCCTCAGGATTTCTTAGGTTTTCTCCAAAACTCTACCTCAGGCCAGCTTCCTTACTCTCAGACTTATCAAGAAGTCCTATCTCAGAGTCCTCCAACTCATACTGCTCAGAAACCCTCCAAGTGTCCTACCTCATACTTATCTCAAGTCCTACAACTCAGTAACTCTCCTAGTCACCTACCTCAGGCCTATCAAGAAGCCCTACCACTGAGGCTAGGAGTACATCCCTTCCACTCAGGCACTTAGCCCTACTGTAACACCCACTTTTAAGAAATTGGTTGAGGTTAGAAGTTCTGCCAGGATTCAACGAAAGGGTCTCGACGAATATGACGGTCTCGACAAATTGGACTTATTCGATGAAAGGTTACCGAGCGCTCTCGACGAATCGTCGAATGATCAATGAATTGTCGAATGGATTCAGCGAGTCTCCACGTGTAACACCCCAAAATTCTTAGTTCAGCGAAGTAGGCGGAGTGGTAGTGCTGCGCTCGGGATAGGCTAAAAATTCCACAACAGTTCTCTGCGCACGACCATTGTCCTCTTCACGCACGACCAGTGATCGTGCGCCAATGATCGTGCGTTCATTCGCAAGGAATCGGAGTTCTGTCTCGGCTTATCGCACGACCATTCTCCTCTTCGCGCACGACCAGTGATCGTGCGCCTGTGATCGTGCGCCCTGTTTATTCTGCTCCGTGATTTTGAGCGGAGAAGACGATCCGGCCATCCAAATCTTTTGGAATCCGATCCAATGGCTAGGATTAAATGCTGGAGGGTCTTAGGGCTTGTGAAAGGAGATTAATCCTCATTCTTTTGAGGTGTTTCTCTCTCCTAGGTTAGAGGAAGAAGAAGGAGGTAAGGAAGAAGAAGGAGAGATCCCGCCATTGACGGAGCTCCGGAGCTCCGTTTCGCGAGCCATTTCCAGATCTGGAGAGTGCAGCGCGGTGCGGTCGTTTCCCTCCGTCTAGAATCTCGAATCCATGGCGAAGAAGAATGCTCCTTGGGTAACGATTCTTCCTCTCGATTCTTTGGACTTGTCATTTGTCCTCTCCTTCATTTCTCTATGCTTGCATGAGAAATCCCTTTCACCAAATGGGTGAAGTGTAGGATTTTCCTCAAGTTCTTCGGAACTCCGGGTCGATTGTGTCCATCCCCGGCATATTGCATATAGAAAATCTGGTAGTCATGCGGATTTAGGCATTGTGTTTGAAGCCTATTCGTGGTCGTGAGCCCGAATCGGTGATGCTTGATTTGCGACGTTGCATTTAGGTTAAGCCTAGAATGCGTGCCGGAGAATGACTCCGTGAAATCATCTTTAGTATTGCGGGATTTAAATTGTAGGCCTCTTGTGAAGATCCTAACGAAAGCCCCATGCTTGAGATTTGATGAAGGCAAACCTTCACCACGAAATTGATGCGGAGTGTTTTGTACCTCCTTTGTTGAATATTTGTGAAGCCTAGATCCTTACGAAGGGGTTAGGTGCGTAGCTTATATTTTGTGTAGCACGTGAAAGTGCTAAACTCTTACGGGCCGAGGTGAAGCCGTACACGCGTCGTGCGATAGATCGCGACGATTAGAGCACGGGCAAAGCTAAACCGAACCCGTTTCCATGCAGATCGGTAAGAGGTCCCTACCTCATGTAAGCTGTGTGATCATGGGAGAGGTCGTGGAAGGTGATTTTCCTAGACCGACCAAAAGCTCTTTTTCCCACCTAAGGCGATGGCCCTTGCGGTGGAGTGTTTTATGGAATTGATGTTGTTAGCCTCATGCGGTTGTTTAGGCGGTTGTGGGGAACCTTTGGGTGAACCCAACCAACATCATGTGCATACCTAGGTTCCCTCCTTTTTGATGCTCAACCTAGAAGATTGAATGTGCTTGAAACCTCACCTTGTGTAGTTGCACCTTCTTTATATTAGTACTTGTGCTAGTATGGCTTGCTTGCAGGGTAGAAGCTCCGCCACCCCGGTAAAGGGGTGGGGTCGTTATAATTTGGTCAGCTGTGCTGACCGTTACTTTGTTTGCCACCGCTTGGTGGAATGTTCTTATGCAGGTGCAGGTGAGCCTAGTGGGAAATAGCGGGCGGTGGCCCTTTTGCTGAGTTGGCCCTTGAAGGCCAACCTCCCTTTTTAGCTTTCTCATGTATTGCCGGTCTGCGTGCCGATGTATGTTTTGGAGTTTTAGTACATTTGTTAAATGTAAGGCCTTAAGGCCATAACTCTATTTCATGGTTTCATTCCTATGATAGTGGACAATTCTAATTGGAATGTTTAATCTTTATGCTTCCGCTAGTGTTTAGTATACTCTGTTGTAGTTTCTTTCTGTTTATCACCTTTTAACTCCTAGCTAGTGTGGTTTGTATGGCGTGGGGTCCCGGCCGGACCTACTGTTATACTATTCGTACTGGCAGGGTGTTATAATTTGGTATCAGACTTAAGGCGTCGATCCGTAGTTTAGCGAATTCGGGACGAATTCCTTTTAAGGGGTGGTGTGCACAGGATGCGCATTCACCTAAGACGACAAAAACTAATAAGAATGTCCACTTAGGAATGGGAAAAACATATTTGTTTGCGGAACCTGAGCGTTCTATGATTGTTGTTTGCTATGTTTTCAGTCACTAAATTGTGTCTTACACGATTATAGGTGACTAGGAGTGGTGCGGGGCTGTCTCAACCCCGTAACACTGCTGAAAGTAGTGGGTCGGCTGAAGTGCCAGCGACCACTCCTCCTGCGGAGATGATCAGGTTAATCGCAGAAGCTGTCTTCGCGATGATCAATGCTCAACCGCAAAGGCTTGCACAGCCTGCTACGCCTAATACAGATGCGGCCCCGGTGATCGAACCTGCAGTGGAACCTGCGGTGGAACCAAGGGTTGAGACCCCTGTGCCAGTGGTTGCAGTGGAACCTGCAGTGGTGCAAAGGGTGGAGCGTCCTATAGAGCATGTAGTTGTTGCGCGAGCGCGTGATCAACAGCTGCAACACTTTCTAAGCTTCCACCCTCCAACTTTCTCGGGGACCGGATCCCCAATGGAGGCGGAGGACTGGCTGTCAACGGTTAGGAAAATTCTAAGGGCGACAGCAACAGAAGAAGTTATGATGGTCACTTTAGCCACCTTCCTCCTTAATGGAGAGGCAGAGCGTTGGTGGGCCGAACAGGAAGTGCACAGGTTTGGAGGCAAGGAGATTACCGAGATCACGTTAGCGGAGTTCTCAAAGTCATTTCTTCAAAGGTATATTCCTTCTGCCCAACGCATTGCATTGCAGAACCAGTTTCTGAAGTTAACTCAAGGCGACAGCTCGGTGGATGAGTACTTGCACGAGTTCACTAAACTGGGTCGTTATGCGGGGCCTATGTTGGAAGATGAAGAGACAAAGACGAACAAGTTCTATGAAGGTCTTCGGGACGAGTTGAGGCTGCTCCTTGCAGGCCCAATGTTGTTAGGTTTCCAGGTGATGGTCCAAACTGCCAGATCCCTAGAGTTGGACATGAAGAGAGTACAAGCAAAAACCGTGGCAAAGAAACCTGAGTTTCATGCGCCGGCCTCTCAGTCCAAGTCAGAGTTCAGAAAGAACAAAAGGAAGTTCAAACCGGCGGAGCATTCTCGCTCAAATGTTTTGGGAGCAACGACTGTGCGGGGTCCTATCACGTGTTTCACCTACGGGAAGGTGGGACACAAGGCCGCGGTGTGTCGAAGTGGTCCCCCGAAGGCAGAGAAACGAGCGTTGGACCATGCTCGTGCTGCGGAAAAGGGTAAAGCTGCGGAATCTTCGGCTTCCCAGCACATTATTCCGACTCAGCCGAGAGTCTATTCGCTTGGCCAGCAAGAAGCTATACGACAACCTGATGTCGTCACAGGTATGGATTAAAAGTTAGCTTTTATATAGCTATTTGTGATTTTACCGTCGTGCAACCGTATGTTTTATTCGTGTGCAATTAGGCTTTGTCCTAATTTTCAACTATCCGGCGAGAGCTCTATTTGATACGGGTGCATCGCACTCTTTTCTGTCCGAGGACTTCGTGGTGCGAATCGGAGTGCCGTCTACCTTCGTAGAGGATAGATTGGAAGTAGTTCTACCCAATGGATCTCGCATGAGTGCGGATAGGAAGAGCTGTGTGAAGGTGCGGATCGGAAATCAGGATTTCAATTTGGAAGCATCGTTATTACCGTTAGCTAAATTCGATGTGATCTTCGGCATGGACTGGCTCTCGGAGCAGCGAGCATGCATAGATTGCAATTCAAAGGAGATCACTCTGGGAAAGAACACCGAAGGAGAAACCACATTCGCCGGTATGCGAGGAGCGAGCAAGACGCTGATGTCTGCTCTCCAAGTGGTTAAGGCGGTGAGAAAAGGCACCGAGTTGTTCTTCACTTTGTTGGAGGCTTCGGATCCAAAGCCCAGGTTATGTGATGTCCCAGCTGTAGCGGAGTACGCCGACGTGTTTCCTAACGAACTCCCTGGGGCTCCGCCTCATCGGGAGATTGATTTCTGTATCGAGTTGGTGCCAGGTGCCAAACCTGTGACCCGCTCACCGTACCGGATAGCCCCAAAGGAACTGGCAGAGCTGAAGGTCCAATTGCAAGAGCTGCTAGAGCAAGGCTACGTACGTCCAAGTTCATCGCCTTGGAGTGCACCGGTCCTCTTTGTGAAAAAGAAGGACGGGAGCTTGCGTCTATGTATTGATTATCGAGAGTTAAACAAGTTGACCGAGAAGAACCGATATCCGATTCCAAGAATCGATGATCTATTCGACCAACTGGTTGGGTCGACGGTATACTCCAAACTGGACCTAAGGTCCGGTTATTACCAACTGCGGATAAGGGAATGTGATATTCCAAAGACAGCGTTCAGTACCCGCTTTGGGCACTATGAGTTCACGGTGATGTCATTCGGTCTGTCTAATGCACCGTCGGTATTCATGGACTTAATGAACAGGACGTTTCGAGAGTATTTGGATCAATTTGTGATCGTCTTCATCGACGACATTTTGGTATACTCTCAGTCGAAAGAGGAGCATGTAGGGAATCTGCACGCAGTTCTGAGCACCTTGAGGAGGAGTCAGCTATATGCCAAGTTCTCCAAGTGCGAGTTTTGGCTATCGTCAGTAGCATTCCTTGGTCATGTTGTTAGTGGAGAAGGAATTGCAGTTGATCCGTCGAAGATAGAAGCGGTCCGAGCGTGGCCTTTGTTGAAAAACGTAGCGGAAGTCCGAAGTTTCTTAGGACTTGCCGGCTATTATAGGCGCTTTGTGGAAAACTTCTCGAGGATTGCACTCCCTCTCACTAAACTGACTAGGAAAGATCATAAGTTCGTTTGGTCGCCCGAGTGCGCACGAGCTTTTGAAGAGCTGAAGAGCCGTCTGACCACGGCGCCCATTCTATGCTCGCCATGCGGTACGGAAGGCTACGAAATTTATAGCGACGCCTCGGGGAGTGGTTTGGGTTGTGTCCTAGTGCAGTTCGGAAAGGTAATTGCCTACGGCTCCCGGCAACTGAAAGTTCATGAGAGGAATTACCCGGTCCATGATTTGGAGCTAGCGGCCGTGGTATTTGCTCTTAAGCTGTGGAGGCATTATTTGTATGGCGTGAAGTTCGACATCTTTACCGACCACAAGAGCCTCAAGTACCTGCTGGATCAAAGGGAGTTGAATATGCGTCAAAGGAGGTGGATGGAGTTCCTTGGGGACTACACCTTCGACATCAAATATACTCCTGGAAAGGGAAATGTAGTTGCGGACGCGTTGAGTCGTCGGGCTCCCGCTCAAGCAAATTGGATTTTGATGCACGATGAGCGTTTAATCCGCGAGCTGGAAGAAATGGAGATCATTTGCGTTGATCGAAGAGCGTCTACTTCAGCATGCTTGAACTGGACGGAGGTTCAATACCACCTTGCCGACCGAGTTCGACAGGCTTTGGAGCTGGACGAGAGCATGAAACGCTATAAAGCGGAAACCGTTGACGGGTTAAACACTGATTTCTCTTTCGAAGATGGCCTTATGTGGAAGAATGGTAGATTGTGCGTCCCAAGCGTTGGTACTCTACGGGAGGAGTTGATGTACGAGGCTCATCATACCAAGTACTCGATCCACCCTGGGAGCACGAAAATGTACATGGACATGAAGAAACTTTTCTGGTGGCCGGGTATGAAGAAAGACATTGCCCTCTACGTGGCCAAGTGTAACACTTGCGCGTTGGTGAAGGTGGAATGTCAACGTCCCGGTGGATTTTTGAAGTCCTTGCCGATTCCGGAATGGAAGTTTGACGATATTTCGATGGATTTCGTGCATGGATTGCCGAGATCGCAACAGGGAAACGACGCCATCTGGGTGATCGTGGACCGATTGACGAAGGTATCGCATTTTATTCCGAACCGGAAGGATGATTCTGTAGAAAAGCTAGCGAAGCTCTATGTCGATAGTATTGTGAGGCTGCACGGTGTCCCTCATAGCATCGTCAGCGATCGTGACGGGCGTTTCACATCGAAAGATTGAAGGCTTATCCATGAACTGTTGGGCACTAAATTGAAGTTCAGCACGGCCTTCCACCCGCAAACGGATGGACAGACCGAGAGGACCAACAGGACTATGGAGGATATGCTCCGAATGTGCGCTCTAGATTTTGGAAAGAAGTGGGAAGATCATCTCTATATGATCGAGTTTGCCTACAATAATAGCTACCAAGCCAGTATAAAGATGGCTCCTTTCGAGGCCCTCTATGGTAAGAAGTGTCGCACGCCGTTGTCTTGGGCAGAAACGGGCGATACTAAGCTATTAAAGCGAAAGGATGTTGAGGAAGCAACTTCGACGATCCGAACTATACGTGAAAGGCTATTGATTGCCCAGGATAGGCAAGCAAAATATTTCAACGCCAATCATAGGAACCTAGTGTTCGCCGTAGGTGACCGGGTTTACTTGAAGATCAAACCATTCAAAGGGGTATCAAGGATCCGACGCTTGAAAAAGCTCAGTCCAAGGTACTTAGGACCGTTTGAGATCGTGGAGCGTGTTGGTGATGCGGCTTATCGGCTTGCACTATCTGCAGAGCTGAGCGGTCTACACGACGTGTTTCACATTTCAGTTTTGAGAAAGGCAGTGCAAGAGCCTACTCACATCGTTGCGGTTGGCAAAGTGCCGGTTGATAGTGGGTTGTCGACGAAAGTCAAGCCCTTACGCATCGAAGATACCGAAGTAAAGCAGTTGCGGAACAAGTCCATTCGGATGGTGAAAGTCCGGTGGGATAATTGCGGCCGAGAGGAGCTATCTTGGGAGAGAGAGCAAGCGATGCTTGCGGAGTACCCCGAGCTATTCCTCTCAGGTAATTTATAACTGTAATTCCTGCTATTACTGTTTTCGAAATTTCGGGACGAAATTCTTTTAAGGGGGGGTGGAGTTGTAACACCCCAAAATTCTTAGTTCAGCGAAGTAGGCGGAGTGGTAGTGCTGCGCTCGGGATAGGCTAAAAATTCCACAACAGTTCTCTGCGCACGACCATTGTCCTCTTCGCGCACGACCAGTGATCGTGCGCCAATGATCGTGCGTTCATTCGCAAGGAATCGGAGTTCTGTCTCGGCTTATCGCACGACCATTCTCCTCTTCGCGCACGACCAGTGATCGTGCGCCTGTGATCGTGCGCCCTGTTTATTCTGCTCCGCGATTTTGAGCGGAGAAGACGATCCGGCCGTCCAAATCTTTTGGAATCCGATCCAATGGCTAGGATTAAATGCTGGAGGGTCTTAGGGCTTGTGAGAGGAAATTAATCCTCATTCTTTTGAGGTGTTTCTCTCTCCTAGGCTAGAGGAAGAAGAAGGAGGTAAGGAAGAAGAAGGAGAGATCCCGCCATTGACGGAGCTCCGGAGCTCCGTTTCGCGAGCCATTTCCAGATCTGGAGAGTGCAGCCCGGTGCGGTCGTTTCCCTCCGTCTAGAATCTCGGATCCATGGCGAAGAAGAACGCTCCTTGGGTAACGATTCTTCCTCGCGATTCTTTGGACTTGTCATTTGTCCTCTCCTTCATTTCTCTATGCTTGCATGAGAAATCCCTTTCACCAAATGGGTGAAGTGTAGGATTTTCCTCAAGTTCTTCGGAACTCCGGCTCGATTGTGTCCATCCCCGGCATATTGCATGTAGAAAATCCGGTAGTCATGCGGATTTAGGCATTATGTGTGAAGCCTATTCGTGGTCGTGAGCCCGAATCGGTGATGCTTGATTTGCGACGTTGCATTTAGGTTAAGCCTACATTGCGTGCCGGAGAATGACTCCGTGAAATCATCTTTAGTATTGCGGGATTTAAATTGTAGTCGTCTTGTGAAGATCCTAACGAAAGCCCCATGCTTGAGATTGGATGAAGGCAAACCTTCACCACGAAATTGATGCGGAGTGTTTTGTACCTCCTTTGTTGAATATTTGTGAAGCCTAGATCCTTGCGAAGGGGTTAGGTGCGTAGCTTATATTTTGTGTAGCACGTGAAAGTGCTAAACTCTTACGGGCCGAGGTGAAGCCGTACCCGCGTCGTGCGATAGATCGCGATGATTAGAGCACGGGCAAAGCTAAACCGAACCCATTTCCATGCAGATCGGTAAGAGGTCCCTACCTCATGTAAGCCGTGTGATCATGGGAGAGGTCGTGGAAGGTGATTTTCCTAGACCGACCAAAAGCTCTTTTTCCCACCTAAGGCGATGGCCCTTGCGGTGGAGTGTTTTGTGGAATTGATGTTGTTAGCCTCATGCGGTTGTTTAGGCGGTTGTGGGGAACCTTTGGGTGAACCCAACTAACATCATGTGCATACCTAGGTTCCCTCCTTTTTGATGCTCAACCTAGAAGATTGAATGTGCTTGAAACCTCACCTTGTGTAGTTGCACCTTCTTTATATTAGTACTTGTGCTAGTATGGCTTGCTTGCAGGGTAGAAGCTCCGCCACCCCGGTAAAGGGGTGGGGTCGTTATAATTTGGTCAGCTGTGCTGACCGTTACTTTGTTTTCCACCGCTTGGTGGAATGTTCTTATGCAGGTGCAGGTGAGCCTAGTGGGAAATAGCGGGCGGTGGCCCTTTTGCTGAGTTGGCCCTTGAAGGCCAACCTCCCTTTTTAGCTTTCTCATGTATTGCCGGCCTGCGTGCCGATGTATGTTTTGGAGTTTTAGTACATTTGTTAAATGTAAGGCCTTAAGGCCATAACTCTATTTCATGGTTTCATTCCTATGATAGTGGACAATTCTAATTGGAATGTTTAATCTTTATGCTTCCGCTAGTGTTTAGTATACTCTGTTGTAGTTTCTTTCTGTTTATCACCTTTTAACTCCTAGCTAGTGTGGTTTGTATGGCGTGGTGTCCCGACCGGACCTACTATTATACTATTCGTACTGGCAGGGTGTTACACCACGAATACTGGGTTTCAATGAATTATTGAAGTGTCTCGAGTGGTCTCGCGCGCGTGTGCGCGAATCCTCAAAAGGGGTCTCGATTTATCTTCGAAAGGACTCGACGAGTGTGACTGTCTCGATGAATTTATATCAACACTCGACAAAATGATATCATCACTCGACGAATGCAGACAGAATGCTCACTTTACCTGTTTCGATTTTGACGGAAAGGTAAGTGCCGACTTTTCATCATAGCAGTCCAGATCCACTTGAAAACTAAATCTGACGGCTAGGATCCTTTCGAAATCCCTTAAAGGATGTTTGGGAGACAACTTTAGGGTAATTATTGCTTTCATCTCCTCTCTCCAAATGTGAAAAAGCTGAGAGCTCAAGGAAGAAGAAGAAGACCTTTTCGGCCATTGACGGAGCTCCGAAGCTCCGAATCATGAGACGTTTCCAGATCGACAGAGAGCAGCCTGGTGTGGTTCTTTCCATCCGATTGAAATCTCAGATTCATGGTGCCAAAGAGAGTAGGAATGGTAACGATCCTTCCTCTCGGTCTTCGGACGTGTTTTGTCCTTTCATTCTTTTTATGCATTTTGAGGTTGTCTCTTTCACTAATTAGTGAAGTGTAGGACTTCCTATAGTTCTTTGGAACTTTGGGTAGATTGTGTTCGTCCCCGACATTTATTGCATGTAGAAATCTGGTAGACGTACGGATTTAGGCATTTTGTGTCAAGCCTACCCGTGACCGTTAGCCCGGATCGGTGATACTTGATTGTGACGTGCATTTAGGTTAAGCCTAGAATGCGTGCCGGAGAATAACTCCATGAAAAATGTCATCGTATTGAGGGACTTGAGATTTAGGTGTCTTTCAGAGAGCCTAACGGAAGCCCCATGCTTGGAATGTGGTTGAATGTAAACCTTCACCACGGGAATTGAAGTGGAGTAGTCTTGTACCTCCATAGTTTGTTATGTTTGCGAAGCCTATGTACTCCTGGAGGATAAGGTGTGTAGCTTACTCTCTTGCATAACACTTGTATGTGTTAAACCCCTACGGGCTGAGGTGAAGTCGTACCCACATCTTGCGATAGATTGCGATGATGAGAGCACGAGCAAAGCTGAACCGAACTCATTTCCATGTAGATCGGTGAGAGGTCCCAACCACTTGTACGACGTGCGATCATGGGAAAGGTCGCGGAAGGTGTTCACCTAGACAGGCCAGAAGCTCTTTTTCCCACCTAAGTTTGTGTTACTTAGGGTGGAGTTGATTGTGGATTGATGTTATGTTATCCTCATGCAGTTACTTAGGCGATTGTGGGAATCCTCCGGGTGAACCCAACCAACATCATATGCATAACTAGGTTCCCTTTACTTTGATGCTCAACCTAGAAGATTGATTGTGCTTGAAACCTCACCATGTGTAGTGTTGTTGCACTTTCTTTATTTGATTACATATTGCATGTACGACTTGCTTGCAGGTTAGCGGTGACACGCCCCTGAGCCGACTAGATGGATGGGGGATCGTTACGCGGTTTGCGGTCAGCTCATAGCTGACCTTCATTTACCTCTTATTGGATGTTGGTGCAGGTGCAGGTGAGCCAAGCGGGAAGTAGTGAGCTGAAACCATATGCTGTGTTTGCCCGCGAAGACCAACCACCATTTTTACTGATTTCCTTTTTATTGCCGGCCTGCGTATCGAAGTATGTTTTGAGTTGAAGACATTGTTTGAATGTAAGGTCATAAGACCGTAACTCTTTGATGTTTCATTCCTGGGATAGTGGGTACGAGCAGTAAGGGAATGGCTGCCTTTGAAGTCGGCAGCGGATGTACGCAGTGTAAGACCCCATTTTTTTTCTTTCAAACAACCGGGTCTTAGGCCCAGAACCGCCGCTTTGCGGTGACACCTTCACTTGGAAAGGTCGCCACTACAAAACGCCGATCCTGCCGGCCAAATCGATCACAAAGAAAAGTGCACTAAAGAAGACAAGTCCACAGAATCAACATGAAAAAATACAAAAATGTCCACATGATATAACTGAATAAAAAGATAACAAGGGTTACAATAAATAAGAAGAAGGAAGGGCTCATGCCCAGTACATCATGTCCTCACTAAAAGATCACTGGCGGAAGCTAACTCCTAATCACTCACAGATCCTGAAACCTGTGCTCCTGCACTACACTGGCCCGCCACCGTCTGCACCGGCCTCTGGTGCTGCTCCGTCGCCGTGGTCTCCTAAAATGATAAGGTCCACCGACCATTATTCAAAATGACTAATCCAATCCCCCACCCCTCCCCCGGTGACTCCTAGGCACAAAGCGGGAAGGATGAAGCGGAGGACAACAAGGGGTATAATCAAAGAGCAGGTGGTACAGGAAATGTTTCTACACTACACATGTGTATATATATAACTGAAGCAGTAAAAGAGCATAGTAAAAGCAGGTAAAGAATAAGTAAAGTGCAGTAAGTAAAGACAATAGCAATTGAAAAGTAACCATTGATTTATAGGAATGCCCATACAAACCTATAGACCAAGGGGTCGTTTAGCAAGGCCTATCATATAAGAAGTCCCATAACCGATTTATACGATAGGGGTAGGGGTTGAAATGCAATGTTTATGCTATGACAGGCAAGGTATGCAGTTATGCTATGTTCATACAAGTGAAACTCACCCACTTCGACTCTATGCGCATAGACCTTTAGTTCCCCCCTTTTGGAGCGAGCTACACTCCCAGGATACTCCCGTAGTGGCAAACGGAAGCGGTGGGTTGAGCCTCACCCACCTCTAGGTTGGTATTCACACTACCCTACCTAGACCTATCGTACGCCTCAATGCAAAACTGTGGAGCATCTGCGTACTCTTACTGGCTGTACCACCAGACTTTCAAGGCTAAGTGCAAATTCCACACTCGCCGAGTCAACATATTGACGTCGGTGTGAACGACCGTCCAATACCGGAGACCCACCACCTTCATGCACATGAAACATGTTCTACTACCTATCTCCGAGCCATAGGCTCCCCGGGCTAACCCGCCCATTACCATAACCTTATGAGCCACCGGCTCGCCGGACCGACCCGTCCGTACCAACAAACACTACTGAGTCACAAGCTCACCAGACTAACTAATCCGCTGCTTCGATCAACCACCGAGCCTACCGCTCGTACAACCAAAACAACTAACCTCCCGTAACTACGGGGTGTGCGTGTGTGCGTTATTGAGTTAATATTGTATAACAACTTCTTACTCCTACGACTTTTGGTTAATCTTGGACTTCCCGAGGATTACCCTGTAAGGGGCTCGCTACCGTACTAGGAACTGTAATGGGATGACACCCCAAAGTTCCCTTTCTCAAGACACTTAGTGTTGTTGGTATCTACCCATAAGAACACCCTCCTTGTTATTACAATTGAATTACCCCTAAGCATTTTATGACAGGCTAAGGGAAAGACGATCTTTCGTCAATCCCGAGCACCACTTTACCCTTAACTCACCAAGCACACTTTTACCATCTATAATCCTTCTTGTTGACCATCATACCTTCTCAACTAAACTAGGTAAACCACTTACCTCCCATCCCTCCTAAGGATCCACTTGATTCTCAAATTTCACAGTTTTACTATACGCAGGCCAAACTAATTATATGAAGCTCACAACTATAAGTTCTCCAAATATTCATCCAACTGACCCAAGCTATTTACTGGAGGTCTATCATGATGTTATAAGATTAATTCCAGAGAATCATATTTTTCCCTAATTAATTAATATTTATTTTAATTTCTCCAAACATCTGCCAAGTATGAAAATGAACATGAAGTGTAAGTAAATCTTATGATATGGCTCTCCAAAAATTATGATAAATCTATGGTGACTAAATAACATCAGAAACAGTATTTCATATTTTTACAGTAAGAAATTCTCCTCTAATTTAATTATTTATCACCTATCCAAAATCATAGTTTTATGAAGGAACTACCACAAAGATCAACACTAAAATTATGGGAAAA
This sequence comes from Dactylorhiza incarnata, assembly GCA_033032865.1. Taxonomy (NCBI): domain Eukaryota; kingdom Viridiplantae; phylum Streptophyta; class Magnoliopsida; order Asparagales; family Orchidaceae; genus Dactylorhiza; species Dactylorhiza incarnata. Next base: position 5,840,832 of record JAWHQI010000119.1, on the reverse strand, counting down.
TTACCAAGCTCTTGTGTTTACTAGAAAAGGCTACTGACTAAGTTTCAGGATTTAAGGAAATCATTTCCTCACTAAAATAAATAAATAAAGAAAACCTCAAATTCAATGAACTGTGAAGTAGCCTACTGATTTAAGTCTTTAAAAATTCTATAAAAATTTACAGAGCTTCCTAATATTCAGAAAGGTCCTATCACCAATTTTCACAATTTAACAAAGAGTTTTGGACCCTCAAATATATTTCTTAAGTTTAAATCAAAACAAGTGCCTTGTGAAAGAAGTACTGATTAAATCATTTAATAAAATTCACATAAATTACCAGAGGTCTAAAACATGATTATAAGGGCACCACCAAAGTCTCATCATCATCCAAGACATTTTAAGCATGTAAATGTTTCTTATAAGAAGTTTCCCTAAAGGGGTTATGTCCTAATTCAAAGGGAATATTGGCTCCTAAAATTCTTATAAAATTATCCAGTGCCTATTTACATCCTATAAACTTATCCACCAAGTTTCATAACCATCAAGGGACTTTTGACCACATGGCCTTCACAAGGTTCTAAATGCACACCTAGGAATAAAACTAGTATTCTGGGGCTTATCCACCTCTACACCACCCCAAACCACTCATGGGGATTCTTTAGATGATCCTAAACCAGTTACCTAGGTTTCACTTCATGGTGATGAGTTTTGACCACCATACCCCAAGGTAAACACCATGCCCTAACTTTGTCCCAACTTGACCTAACTTGGGTTTACAAACAACCCAACCAAAACAGTCCCAATTGGGCTGATATTTTTACCAAGGTCATACAGTAACCCTAAGAAGCACCCATCAAAATCTTGAGGGCATTGGAGGTCTTTTGACCCACTAATTAATTAATAGATGATTTATGAAATTATTTCAAAAACCTTAGAAAAAGGTTCTCCTAAAGATCCCATCTTTGGATATGATGTGTGTGTAGGTATAAGTAGACTATGTTTCAAATCTCAAGTCCATATCATTTCCCAATCAAAAGTTATTCAAGAATTGGTGGCTGTCTTACACTAGGGACCAACCCCACTAAAATGGACCTACAAGGAGCTACAGAACTCATTTTGGGGTGAAATCAATTTTAAAATAAAGTAGACCCTAAGGGCTACCACTTTGGTGTTGACCACCTTTTCTGTAGAGGGGCCTAAGTATTTTTAATAATTAAATCTAAGTACAGCAAAATATATGATAGAAATCTTGTGAACAATTAATTAAATGACTGTTTCTGAGTTCGACGAAATTTAAACTGTGCTCGACGAAAGCAGAGCAAAATGCGTTCGCCGAAAGCAGATCAATTCTGCGTTCGACAAAATCTGAACAAGCTGCGTTCGACTAATTTCTTAAACATCTGCGTTCGACTAATATTATTAAAACAGCGCTCGACTAAAGTAGACCAACTCCGGTTCGACGAATTATTTCGTTCGACGAATTATCTTGTTCGACGAAATTCTTGCAGCGTTCGACGAATTAAATGATATAATACATTAATAAATAGATCCGACGGTTCTCCGTCATCGTCCCCAATCGTTGGACGGCTCGCGACAGCCCGTCCTGGGCCTCTTTACAGGGTGATTTCCCGGCCACCTACGCCTCTTTCCAGCCGGCCAATGCCACCACCACCTCCGTTGAGGTGGTGGCCGGCGATAGGGGGTGGTTGGCCGGTCGGAGGTGGTCGGATCTAATTTTTAGAGGAGGGAAAAAGAGTACGTAACGCACTCTTTTGGAAACCCAAATCCGAGCCCTATTGTGCACGGATCAAGCCCCGAAATACGAAAAGATCTAGCACTAAGGGAGGAGAAGAGGATCGGACCTGTGTGGGTGCTTGGTTCCTTGCCGATTTCTTGTTGGCCATGGCCGACCTGGAGATTTTGGCGCCATGCCGATTCCTGCTCCTGATGCTCGATTTCTCCAAGTAAAGGGGAAAAACCACTCCTCTCAGTCCTCTGAAGCTTTTAAGGGGATCAATTAGGAGAGGGGGAGGTTACAACCTTGAAAACCACTAATGGCCATCAAACCTAATTTTTGGCCACGATGAAATCCATTGAATTCAGCCATCTTGAGGGCTGGAAAACCCCTTAAGCTTCTTGTAACAGCCTGAGGAGATGAATGGAGGGTGAGGGGAGATGAATGAGGGATCAATTTGCCTTGAATGCCATTAATCCTCCTTTGATGGCCACTTTCTCTCTCTTCAAATTGGGGGAAACTCCCAATTTATCTCGCCTAGACGACTCTCTCCAAATTGAATGGCCACCTCAGCAGCATTCAATCCCCATTAGGTGGTGGACCACCTTAATTGGGTCTAGCCCAAGTGGATTGGGCTAGATTAGGTTAAATTGGAGTATGTTGACCTAAATTAAGCTTGAGTTTGAATTTGGTCTAATTGACCAATTGGGTTGACCCCAAAGAGTGGATTGGGCTCCATTGACTTCCCTTAAAGGTTAGGAAGGTCTAGGTAGGGTCAATTTGACAAGGTGAGGGTGAATTGTCCCTTATTAGGGCACTTTGACCAATTTAGGGTTTAGGGCAAATTGGTCGAATTGGAGGCCCCATGATGGGGCTTTTTGGTCCATTAGGATCCTAGTACACATACAAGGGTAGGGGCATGGTCAATTTGGCATGGTGGGGGCCAATTGACCTTAATTGAGCTAGTTTGACCAATTTAGGGTTAAGGTTGACTTTAGTCAAATTGGCCTCTTAGGTTCCCCAATGGGTCACTGGTGCTTCAAGGAGACTTCTAATGGGTTGGGATGATATTGTGGGGTCAAGGTTCAAGGTGGGGTCTTAAATTCCAACCCTAGGCTTGGTATCTGAAAATTATTATTTGCAGACCACTTGGGTTTTCTCCTTCTCACCTATGTTCACAAGGTCTTGAGCTCTTCCTATGGTTTTGTCATGGCCTAGTCATGACAAAACCAACTTAGGGGTCTAGCTGTTTGGGGGATGTTACACGCAGTTTTTTAGGACTTGCTTGTTACTAACGCAAGTTCGTTGAGGGATTATCGAAGATTGCTCTTCCCCTCACCACTCTGACCAAGAAGGATGTTCTTTTTGTATGGTCACCCAAGTGCGAGGCCGCTTTCCAGGAGTTGAAGGATCGCCTCACCTAAGCCCCAATCCTTTCCCTTACATCTGGGAAGGAAGGATTCCAGATTTATACAGATGCCTCATACCAGGGGATGGGTGTTGTACTGATGCAACACGGGCATGCAATTTTTTATGCTTCTAGGCATCTAAAGAAGCACGAAGCAAATTATTCGGTGCATGACCTGGAGTTGGGAGCAGTGGTCTTCGCCTTGAAGATCTGGAGGCATTATCTATATGGAATCCACTGCGAGATATTTTCAGATCATAAGAACCTCAAATATATACACACACAGAAGGATCTGAATCCGAGGCAGCGACGGTGGATTGAGTTCTTGTATGATTATGAGTGTACACTGAACTATCACCCAGGGAAGGCAAACTCGGTGGCCGGTGCGTTAAGCCGAAGGGCACCCACATCCAGCTCGGAGTCCCAATTGATGGCCATGGAGTTGGCCAAGATGCTTGAGGAAATGCAGATTACGCTTGTGTCTAGGGCCGATCCAGAGGCGTACGCTGAGTATCTGACTACTATGAGCATATTTTGTAACATACGTGATCGCATTCGAGCTGAGCAAAGGAAGGATGCTGCCCTGGACCTTATATTTCGAGCAGTGGAGATTGGTTCTACAAAGGAGTATACACTGCGGGAGGACCTTGTTCATTTCCACGGTAGAATATATATACCCGTAGGAGGAGGAATCCGGGAAGATATACTGAGAGAGGCTCACTAAACCAAGTATTCGGTGCATCCCGGGATTGTCAAGATGTATACTGATCTGCGAAAGACTATGTTTTGGCCGGGAATGAAGAGGGATGCCACTCATTTTGTCACGCATTGTGAGGCATGCCAGAAAGTGAAGAAGGAGTGTAAGAGCCCCGGTGGTTTACTACAGTCATTGCCTATTCCTGAGTGGAAGTTTGAAGATATCTCCATAGATTTTGTACACGGTCTACCTCGCTCCCGCTCCGGGAGAGAATCTGTATGGTTGATTGTAGATCGGTTGACGAAGGTTGCCAGGTTCATTCTAATCAGGAAGGATACACATGTCGATGTTTTGGTGCGCCTCTTTGTGGAGCAGTTTGTCCGATATCACGGAGTGCCCAAAACTATCATTTCAGATCGAGATGGTCATTTTACCTCCAGGGAATGGATGGCAGTACATGCTTATTTGTGCTTTCGGATGACTTTCAGCACAGCCTACCATCCTCAGACCGACGACCAGTCTGAGAGTACTATCATAACGATGGAGGACCTATTGCGGCTATGTGTCTTGGATCAGGGAGAGCCGTCGGAGAGACTACTACCATTAGTGGAGTTTTCCTACAATAATAGCCATCAGGCAAGCATCGGCATAGCTCCTTATGAGGCACTATACGGAAGGAGGTGCAGGACGCCTCTATCTTGGATCCAGGATGAAGATCTGAAGGCACTGGGGGTGGAATACATTGATGATACAAATGCGATGATTCAGCTGATTCGGGATCGTATGCTCGAGGTACAGAACCGACAGGAAAATTATTATGATGCAGGACACCGGATGGTGGAGTTCCAGGTAGGAGACAAAGTTTTCTTGAAGATCAGGCCGATGCATGGCGTATCTCATGTCCGGGGAAGGAAGAAGCTCAGCCCTCGTTATATGGGGCCTTATACTATCCTGGAGCGGATCGGCCCCTTAGCTTATCGGTTGGAGCTACCACCGAATTGGAGAATTTGCACGACGTTTTCCATGTATCCTCCCTGCGAAGAGGATTACTTCGCCCTGATCAGTACGTCGTAACTACATCTAGTCCTGTAGCAAATGATAGATCCCTTCAGCTGGAACCCGTACGGATAATTGATACCGAGATCCGGAAGCTGCAACAAAAGAGTGTTCCATTGGTAAAGGTCCTGTGGTCCAACCATGGGAAGGAGGAATACACTTGGGAGCCTATGGACCTCATGCAACAATGTTACCCAGGGTTATTTCCCCAAGGTGTGTCCTAAATTAGTTTATCATACTTCATATTTCAACACCCGTGCCCCAAACTCAAATTTTGGGGACGAAATTATTTTTTTGTTTATTGGATTTGTAACATCACTGTTTGCGCTAGGCCCCTTGAGCAAGAAATGCCGATGCGAGAAGACTCGACGGTCTCGACGACTGTCGAGAAGACTCGACGGTCTCGATGGGTCCGTCGAGTGCAACTCGACGGAGCGTCGAGTTCCACTCGACGCCCCGTCGAGTTCCACTCGACGCCCCGTCGAGTTCCACTCGACGCCCCGTCGAGTAGAACCGACGCGTCGTGTGGAACTCGATGGAGCGTCGAGTTCCACTCAACGCCCTGTCGAGTCGAACCGATGCATCGTGTGGAACTCAACAGAGCATCGAGTTCCACTCGACGCCGCATCGAGCAAAACCGTCACGTCATGTGGAACTCGACGGAGCTTCGAGTTCCACTCAATGCCCCGTCGAATAGAACTCGACGCACCGTCGAGTATCGACCATATACTTTTCTTTTCTGATTCCTTTGGTGTTTTGGAATGAGTGTCGCCCAGATAAGAGACTTTTGAGTTGTTTAAAGTTATTTTATGCCTTAAAATCAAGGTGGTCCTATAGGGAAGTGACACGTGGCGGTGTTGTCCAATTCAAAGCATGGGAACTAACTTTCCCATCAATTTTAAGTCAAGTCACCCACCATTTTCTCTCTCCTCCCATAAACCTTGAACTTCATTCCCTCATCCGTGAGCTGATCACTTGTCTTCCTCTTCCCCACACTCAAGCATTGAGACCAGCTATTTTCCTGGAGGAAATCAACCTTGGAAGGAGGATTGAAGCTTGGTCGACCGCCACCATGTCGCCAAGAAGACAAACTCGATCTATGGCCGCAAATCAGGTGACTTCCGGCCCCTCTCCCTTGGTGCTAGATCTTTAGATCTAAATTAGGAGAGACATCAGCTCAAAAGAGCTTGACTTTGGTGAGTTTAATGGAGATTTCTAGGAAGAGATCATGCTAGAACTTCTGTTCTAGGGCGTCGTTCGCCGAAAAAATATCTTCAATCAATTCCTCTCTTCAATACAAAGATGTAGAACTTGATTTCGTGAAGAATAGTGGTCTAATGAGGGAGTATTGGAGGAGAGAAGGTGAAATAATTTATGTATGTACTGGAGGAAGAAGATGAACAAATGTTGTTCATCTGTCTTAAGGTCCCTGCAGATTTTATAATACTTAGGCAAAATCTATTTTCTGCACGTGACGGACTTCAAGCCTATTTTTAGGCATGATCCAGGCATATTCAGACCTTGGGCTCAACATGAAAGTTGTAGCCCTCGGAAAGACCTTTCTGAAATGTGGTTTCACATTTTTTGGGGAGCTCTGTAGCTCCCTATGATTAAACAAAAATGGTTGTACAGAAGATGACCCTGTGTATGTACATGATAGTTTGTTGTCCAGATTTACTCTGCTGGGTTCAAACTCGATTTTAGATGATAGGATGGGCTTAGATTTGGACCATGGGCTCAACATGAAAGTTGTAGCCCTTGGCGATACCTTTTCAGAATGAGGTTCTTTTTATTCTTATTATTTCACTACATAAATCAACGTCACCCTTTATTGCAAAATTCGTAAGAACTGGAGCGAACATCCACTTGAAGGAATATGATGTCCCCAAAGATGATCAAGAGTGTGAGTTGAAGTCCTCGAGCTGTAATGTTGCCGTAGTTTGAGTCCCTGCACGAGCTCCTCTCCTGCATACCGGCTACTTTCCCCCTCGAGTGAGTTGAAGTCCTCGAGCTGCATTGTTGTCGTAGTCCGAGTCCCTACACGAGCTCCTCTCCTGCATACCAGCTACTTGACCCCTCGAGTGAGTTGAAGTCATCGAGTTGTGTTGTTGTCATAGTCTGAGTCCCTGTACGAGCTCCTCTCTTGCATACCTGCAACTTTCCCCCTCGAGTAAGTTGAAGTCCTCGAGTTGTGTTGTTGTCGTAGTCTGAGTACCTGCATGAGCTCATCTCCTACACACCAGCTACTTACCCCCTTGAGTGAGTTGAAGTCCTCGAGTTGTGTTGTTGTCGTAGTTCGAGTCCCTGCACAAGCTCCTCTCCAGCATATCAGCTACTTGCCCCCTCAAGTGAGTTAGATTCCTTGAGCTGCATTGTTGTCGTAGTCCGTGCCCTGTACGAGCTCCTCTACTGCATACCGATTACTTTCCCCCTCGAGTGAGTTGAAGTCCTCGAGCTGTGTTGTTGTTGTTGGATCTTGAGGCGCCCTTAGAGGGGGGGGGGGTGAATAAGGGTTGTAAAACTTTTGTTATATTTTAAAATACTTGAAATGATAAGAGATTAAATTAACGATAAAACCACACAAAAAGAGGAGATCAAGTAATATGAATGAAAGATGTGATTTTATTAACTTGAAATATAAGATTACAAAATTTGATTTCTTATGACGCTAGAAATTATAAGCGATAAAGTAAAATATTCTTTTTGTTTTCTATACTGACTCTTCTCACCAAGAACCGGTTGGCTTTAGCCTATCCTTCCCGGATACGGCCTCAATCCGCTCTAGACCTTCTATCCCTAGAAAGGCCTCGAGCACCCCATAGATCTACTCCCTAGACCCAGTCGCTAACACGAGGCAAATTTCTCCCTAAGTCCTACCCAGACCTAGTCGCCAACACAAGGCGAATTTACTTCACGATAGTTATGAAAAGAGTTACAAAACAAAATACAAATAAAAACTCCCTATGAAGAATTCTGGAGATGGCGAAGGCTCGCTGAATATTCTCGAAGTCGAAGCGTGTGTTCTTCGTGTTGAGTAAGCGTTGATCCGGTCCTCCTTGAATTCTTCTCTCGAATTTGTGTGGGAGATGATGGTCTGGAAAATACGGCCCTCTCTGAGTTTCTGTAGTGTTGGAATAAGGCTCTCTTCAAATCAGTAATTGGAGAAGATGAAATCCACCAATTTATAGCACTGAAGGTTAACGCTGGCGTTAAGTCTAATGCCTGGCGTAGACCCAATATGGAAATGTTTTGATGGCTCGGATCTTTAAAACGGGAGGGAGATTCTGCACTTTAGGAAACATTCATTTTAGGTAACCCTAATGCTGGCGTTGAGGCTAACGCTGACGTTAAGTCAGATCATTCCTAATGTGCCCCTTCAATCACGGATGCTTCCCTCCTTGCCATAATCATCGAGAGTTAATGCCCAGGGTTAAAACCTAACGCCCGGCGCTAAACCTCTTTCATTTTCTCAACGGCAAGCCATCTCATCGATCATCTCAGCGGCAAGCCATTTCATCGATCGTCAAGGCCCATCGTTAAGTCTTAATGCTTGGCGTTAGACCATAATCATAATTTCTGTTTGTGGGCAGTTCCAGACCAATAATGCAACAACCTAGTGTCATATCAGTTCAAACCTGCATGCTAAAAATACAATGGCAAACAAGATCAAATACAAGTAGGATTTGTTATTCTCAAATCAAAGGGATGCAGAAAACCATGTTCCAACAATCTCCCACTTTATATAATAACAAATCCAATATAGATAAATCAGATTCATATATAAGAGAGGTGTGTTTTTAGAAGGATATACGACACTAAGCAATATAGAGACAATAAAAGATTTATAGATTGTTTAAGTTTTGCTCCCCCTACTTAAGTGACCCCCCTTAGTGTATGCTCCCCCTTAATCTAGTAAATCCTACTCCTTTAATCATTAAGATTTATCATTTTATTCTCCCCCTTTTGTTATTAACAAAAGTGGGTGGAGTTGAAACAAAACTAGAAGAGGGAAGACAAAAGTTAGGACATAATTAAGAGAGGATTAAGAGTTTTGTTTAAACATAAGGTAAGTCGTGATTGAGCTAAGGGAGAGAGTAGAACAGCGGAAAAATATATGATAAGCGTGAAAGAGCAACATTCCATGATTTTACCAAAGGAATTCTACCACTTGCTTTGCAAATTAATTTTAAAGAAGAATATTACTTGTTGAGAGAGATGCAATATAGTTTGACAAGCACAAGTGAAGAAAGACCTAAGAAGTAAGCATGATAAACCATGGTAAACGAAATACATGACTAAAAGAGAAATGCGGAAAACAAAATAATTACGAGTAGTATTTTTGTTATAGTTTGACCATTCCAACAATATGTCTAGACTCTTCACATTTGAGCATTTAACTTTGAAAATTTTCATAACTAATAGACAAGCATGATTTAACATATTCAAAAAGATAATAACTACAATGTAACCAATTCGTATTTCAAGTAAAAAAACATTGTTGAAATCATGCATTGCAATCTAGTGCTTTTACTTAAGTTTTTAGAGAATTATGTAATTTTGCATTAGGATCCAATTCTCAGGAGTAGAACCTTTATGAAAAACAATGATGCGTGCATAAGGTGTTTTGATAAAAGTATACAAATGAAATAATCAAAACACATGACATATGTAATGAAATAGTAACAACAATATTAATAATGTAATCTTATAATTACTTTCACACGTCAAATCTAGAATAAAATTTCAATGCACATAAAAAGAGTACAACTACCAAGGTGCTTCGCCCACATAATGATCATTAAGACTTATCAGGGAGCGAAGTATTGCTTGGGGGATCGCATAAGCATGTTTATAAAAAATTTTTATTTTTAGTGATCCAGTGTACAAATAGAAGTAATAAAAGGAATGTGTTTGCACAAGACACTTTACAATGCTTTCCAAGGTGCTCAACCTCACAATGCTTATTAAGACTTATCAGGAGGGTGAGTAGTGCTTGGTGGAGTTATATTTGGCTTTTTATTATAATTTTTTTTAAGTTTGGGCCAAAGGTCTCTGAATTCACTTGTTGATGCAAACGTTAGCAATTTTGAAATAACACTTCTATGTGTGCACGAAATTTATTGTTTGAAAGATGGTGTAGGTAATTTAGACATACAACTTAATATGTTAAAAACTATTACACTACACAATCATGCAAGACTAAGATTATGAGCACATGTAGATTACCAAAATAGTGAGTGTAAGAATCATTGATTAACATAAAACATTACTCATACTTAGAGGGATGCTAGGCAATTATTATTGGCGTCTGTCCTTATTGTTTGTATATTTGTATATGGTGTTTGTAGGTTTAGTCCCACATTGTGGGATTACTTTAGCTCTCTTTGTATATCTCCTATATATATTCCCCTTGAGGATGAATAAATGTATCATTATTCCTTTTCATTTAATTTGGTATCAGAAGTAGGTTTGGGTACTCCATTAGGTTCAAGCCAATCAAGCTTGTCATGTCCAGCAAGATGGACTATTCCCTGCCTGATATTTTGGATGCCTATTCCATGGTGGAGGAGCATGAGCACCGGGCCCGCCTGACTGCTACCTCGGCCTCTTCCCCAGACCAAATGGCCCTGTCTTTGGGTCATACGTCTTCTGTACGAGGGGGCGTACTTCTACCCCTAAGGGTCGCGGGGGCGGCCGCGGGAGCCCATTTGCCTCTGTTTAGTGTCAGCACTGCCTCCGAACTGGTCATGAGAATGCCAGATGCTGGACTCTCTTTCCCCACCTTCGCCAGATGCAGTCCTCTACCACTCGTACTGTCGCTGCTACTTCTTCAGACTTTGGGAACCAGCCTAGTTACTCTGCCTCTTCTGGGGCCCCGTCTGCTGACTGGAGTCAGCTTATGACTCAAGTGCAGCAGCTTCAGTCTCAACTACAGCAGCAGCCTCTGTTTCCAGCTTTACAGCAGCCACACACGACCTCACCATTGCCAGCTTCCGCCTCTGCGTCAGGTACACTGACGGCCTTTCATGTCACTCAAGAGGGGTCCCCCTCTCCCTAGGTGATTGACTCTGGTGCTACTGACCACATGACTGGTGAGACAAGTTTGTTCTCTTTTCTTGAGTCTTCGAGCGCCCATCGGCAGGTACGCCTGGCCGATGGCTCTGTGACCCCTATCTTCACCGGGGCACAGTTTCTCTGTCACCCTCCCTCGCCTTGGGTTCAGTGATTCATGTTCCCAAGCTTGCTTTAAATCTTCTTTCTGTTAGTCAGCTAACTCGTTCAATGAACTGCTCGGTGACATTTTTTCCTTTTGGCTGTGTTTTTTAGGACCTGACCACGAGGAGGACTTTTGGCTACGGCCGTGAGCGCGACGGGCTTTACCAGCTGGAGCTCCCACCTCTTTCACCACGTCCCTCACCACCATCCTTTGTTGTTGTTGCTACCTCTCCTGCCCTATGGCATGCCAGATTGGGGCATGCGAGTCCTCAAGTTGTATCGTCTCTTTTTCCGGGTGTCTCGTTTGAGAACTCTTTTAAGTGTGATGTGTGTCAACTTAGTAAACACACACGCACTTCATATCCTGTATCTGTCTCTCGTAGTTCAGCTCCGTTTGATATCATTCACTCAGATGTTTGGGGACCTGCCCCAGTTGTTTATTATGATGGATTTCGGTATTTTGTTACTTTTATAGATGATTTTACTCGTTGTTGTTGGGTTTATCTTATGCGTGCCAAATCTGACGTACTTGCTTTATATACTCAGTTTACTTGTATGGTTCAGACTCAGTTCTCCTCCTGTATTCGGGTCCTTCGCTCCGATAACGGGGGGGGGGGGGGGGGGGGGGGGGGGGGGGGGGGGGAGTATACTTCATCCTCTTTTTCTGCTTTCCTTGCTAGCCAAGGAACCCTTCACCAATTCTCCTGCCCTTATACACCAGAACAGAATGGACTGGCTGAACGAAAGAATCGTCATCTCCTGAATGTAACCCGGTGTCTTCTTCGTGGCTCTCACGTTCCCAAGTCGTTTTGGAGTGCAGCCCTCCTCACAGGAACCTTCTTAGTTAACCGTCTGCCTTCTCAGCCTCTAGCGGGTCGTGTCCCTATCAGTCTTCTATCTCCCCACCGTCCTCTGTTTCCTCTTCCACTCCGCGTGTTTGGCTGTGTTTGCTTTGTCCAGGACCGAAGTCTGACTCGGACAAAACTTGATGACAAAGCTATTCGCTGCCTATTTCTTGGATATTCCTCCTCTTCAAAGGGATATCGGTGTTTTGACCCCTCTTCTCGCAGGACTTATCACTCCCGAGATGTTACGTTCTTTGAGGATATCCCTTTCTATGGGGCGGATCCAGCTCCTGTTCCTTCTGCCCCACCACAGCCGGATCCTATTCCCCTTGCTCCGATGCACGACTCTCGTCCTTGTCAGACATACACCCGTTGTCTCCGCGGGTTGTCACATATCCACCCCATACTTCGAGATTCACTGGTTGCGCCCAGCTCACCGGACCGTGTGCCATCTCCTCTGGCAGGTGATGTTCTTCCATCCTCTGTCTTACCCATTGCACTTCGCAAGGGTAAGCGTTCTTGTGTTACTGACCATCCTGTGGCTAGCTATGTGTCCTACCAGCATCTTTCACAGGGTTACAGAGCTTTTCTGACTGCTACCGACCAGATCAGAGTCCCGAGTTCGATGGCGGAGGCGTTCCGACATCCTGAGTGGGTGGCGGCCATGGAGGTCGAGATGTCCGCCCTACAGCAGGCTGGTACTTGGCATTTGGTTCCTCTTCCCGCAGGTCGAAAAACTGTGGGTTGTCGTTGGCTTTACACCGTCAAGTATAATGTTGACGGTTCTCTAGACCGGTACAAGGCCCGCCTTGTCGCAAAGGGCTTCACTCAAACTCCTGTGGATTATGGCATGACCTTTGCCCCGGTGGCCAAGCTGTACACTGTTCGCCTTCTTGTTTCTCTCGCCGCCAACCATGGGTGGCCTCTTCATCAGCTGGACGTGAAGAATGCCTTCCTCAATGGCACCCTTGCTGAGGAAGTCTATATGGACCCCTACCTGGTTACAAGCTTCAGGGGGAGTATTTGGGCCGTGTTTGTCTTTTGCAGAAGTCCTTGTATGGACTGAAGCAGTCCCCTCGAGCGTAGTTTGAGCGGTTTGGTACCGTTGTGCTTCAGAGTGGGTTCACCAGGTGCCATGCCGACCACACGTGCTTTATTCGGACAGCTGTGGATGTTCGTAAGGTTATTATTCTTGTCTATATTGATGATATCATTCTTAATGGGGACGACCGCTCTAGGATTCTTCAGATCAAGGGTGTGCTTCAGAAGGCATTTGAAGTTAAGGATTTGGGGCCTTTGAAGTACTTTCTCGGGATTGAGGTTGCCAGATCTCTGCAGGGGATCTCTTTGTCTCAGTGCAAGTATACACTCGACCTCTTGAGTGATACTGGCCTTCTTGGGTGCTCTCCTGTGTCTACACCCATGGATCCGAACCACCGCTTACATGCCGAGTCTGGTGATCCTCTCCCTAAGCCAGGTAGATATCAACGTCTTGTTGGCCGACTTATCTATCTGACCAACACTCATCCTGATATTAGCTTTGCCGTGAGTGTGGTCAGCCAGTTCATGCATGCTCCCCGTACTTCTCACCTAGAAGCTGCTTTTTGGATCCTCCACTACTTAAAGGGATCTCCTGGTCTTGGGCACTTCTATCGCTCATCTTCATCCCCTGGTCTCTCCTGTTACACTGATTCTGATTATGCTGGTTCCCTCACTGATCGGCGTTCCACTTCAAGGATGTGCACTTTCTATGGTGACAATCTTATTTCCTGGAAGAGCAAGAAGCAGAGTGTTGTCTCCCGCTCTTCTGCTGAAGCAGAGTACCGGGCTATGGCCCATGGCGCCACTGAGCTCATCTGGTTGCGTACTCTCCTGACTGAGCTCGGCTTTCCTCCATCTGGTTCGTCGACCCTTGCTTGCAACAACCAGTCTGCTCTTATGCTTGCATCCGACTCTGTCTTGCATGAGCGGACTAAGCATATTGAGGTTGATATTCACTTTCTCATGGAGCACATACGTTCAGGGACACTCGACGTGTCCTATGTTCCCTCCGTTGAGCAGATTGCTGATGCCTTCACCAAGGCCGTTGGGCCTACCCTTCTTCTCTCTACTTGTGGTAAGCTGGGCTTACTTGATCTCTTCGCGCCAGCTTGAGGGGGAGTATTGGCGTCTGTTCTTATTGTTTGTATATTTGTATATGGTGTTTGTAGGTTTAGTCCCACATTGCGGGATTACTTTAGCTCTCTTTGTATATCTCCTATATATATTCCCCTTGAGGATGAATAAATGTATCATTATTCCTTTTCATTTAATTATTATACATAATTTTCTATAGACTATTTCATTGCACATAATCAGATTAAGGTCAAGGCATGACAAAATAAAACAATGTTTAGAAAATTTGAAATTTGAAATAGACATTGAAGAAAATCTTTGTGAGTATACCAAAAATAATTTTGACCATTCGACATAAAAATGACAAAGATGTTTTCTCTTGTGACGACATATAGACAAACCATAATTTTATAAATATTTGAGAAAAGCAAATGACAAAACATATATTTGTGATCATTTTGAATTTTTTTTAAAAAAAATTGTGTATTTTGGAATATAATTAAGAAATTAAGAGCAAAATAATTTTGAAATCAGAGAAAATAAACTGAGAAAAATCAGTAGAAAAATACCAGAAATATACCAGAGAAAATAGAATTTCAATATGGCAAAAAGAGCTAATGCCTGGCGTTAACTACTTAACGCCCAAACAGAACACTGTTTTTTAAGATTTTTGAAAAAAAATTCTTTGAAATAGGTAGTATGTATATATACCTTCTTAGTGTAGAAATTTCAGAGAATTTGGAAATGATTAGAAGACTATTTAAGCATATTTTTTGTAGTTTTAAAATGTTTTTATCTTTTATATTTTGATTTTTGATTTTTCTGTAAATGAAGGAGTAAATAAGGTGTGAACATATATATAATGGTATACCAATAGATAGGCAACAAAGAAATTGCATTTATAGAGAAAAAGAGGAGCTAACGCATAGTGTTATACTCAACGCCGGCATTGAGTCCACTTTATATAAAAGCCCCAAATCTGAGTTCTTTTCTTATTCTCTCCATTTCAAACCATTTATCTTCCAGTTTCGTCGAGTCCCCTTCTCAAATCTAGGTAAAATTTATGTTTTTCTTCTTATATTTTGTGATTAAAGCATTTCTATACCCCTAAATTGTAATCCTTTAAAGTATTGAAGTGTTTTATTATGGTATATGATAGATCTAGGGTTTCATGTTTTGAGTTGTAGAATGGGGTTTTTGAGATTCTTCTCAAAGATGAGTTTTTTGCTTTACCTTTTTAGTTGTTCTGAGTTTAATTGGTGATTTCCCATTTATTCCTTACTTTTTACGAAATTTTTTGAGTTATATGTGTTAATGAAGGTCATCATTGTGTACTGGAGGTGATAGGAAGTTTCAAAGCATGCGCCTGGCGTTAACAATAATGTCGGGCGCTGATTAAAATTTGTTTCTCTTTTTGTTGATTTTCTATTGTGTCAAAATGTGCAGGTTATGGCTTCTTCCAGTGCACATAGGGTTCGTGCCAGAAAGTCTTCGGCCCGTCCACCACAAGAGTCTTATCAATCATATGTGGGGATTGAAAAAGCATCTGTTGGCGTAGGCATGGTGTTGCAAGTAGACCTCCCCCGTCATGCCCATATTCAGAACCTCCTGGCTGCATCAGGAGTGTTATCAGTGATTAACTACTGTTTCTCTACAGATTTTGTTCAGAAATTCTATAACAATTTGTTTGATCCTTCAGAAACAAAACTATATGGAGGAGTGAAGTCTATGATGCAATTTGAAGTTGTCCAAATTACACATGAAGATCTAAGGAATGAGTTTGGGTTAATAGAGAGTGAGAAACGTCTGGATGTGGTTGAGAAGTATAGGGCTGAGTGAGACTGGACACCAGTGAATCTGGTTCATGGGAAGGAGACTAGAGAGCAAATTACAGATGTTTCTTCACTTAGGGAAGAAGTATTCATTATTCAAGATATTTTGCGACACACTATAATGTTGAAGTCTGGAGATACAAAGAAGATCACTCCACAATTGAGTATTGTTACTTATCATATTATACATGAAGAAATTTTTGATGTGGCAGATATTTTACTCTCACAGATTCATTATACGTTTAAGTTGAAGGATCCAAGATGGTCTCAACTCAACACACTTCCCTTATGAGGACTCATGCAACGGGTGGTGATGGAGAAGTATGCATACATTGTCAGAAGTAACTATATTAATGATCTTGTCCCATAGCTTTATTCTACTTCAATCATTCGAGTTCCTCGGTCACGAGATATACCATCATCTTCTCGACCACCCCTACAACGAGGAGTTTCAATCCGTGAGACAAATTAGGAGCATCAGGAGTCATTCGAGGAATTCAAGGAGAACGCGACACACCAAATATCACAGATCGAGAAGATGGTGCGATATATGATCAGGGCCCTGAAGTTGAAACCGACACCTGCAGAGGAGAGGGATTGGGACATTCTGGTGGAGGATCCGCCATGCCACTCGACACGTCGTACTCGAAGGTCAAGAGATCCAGGAAGTTCAAAAACAGAGGGGACAGATTCTATTAGTGAGAGTAGAGAGTTTTAGGGTGCTTACTGTTATGTAATAATAGTTTTTAGCATTTGGACAATTTAGTCTAATGCCTGGCATTACCACTTGCGCCCAGCGTTAGCTGCTATCATGTTTTTTTACCTTTTTCTTGTTTTTATCTATTTTATGAACTGTTTCTGTGTTGTGTTCTAGTTTTTATTCAGACTTGCATAGTTATAATCTTGATGCTTTAAAAAAGGTTTTCACTTAATCTTTGGTGGATTTTATAATGTAAAAACTATCTATAATATTTTTATAGACATTGGATCAGAATAATGGCTTATTTAAAGATGTAATAGCATAGCACTTTAGTTTTAAAGTTATTCAATGAATTGAGTATTGGTATGACATTTTATTTTATTAAAACCTTTTTTAATTACGAACTATGAATATACATACTTTTTCTGTAAGGCAAGATATGATAGTTTCCTTTGTCGAATATTTGCAATGATGCACATGAGTCTATAGTTTATCTTTGAGAGACATTAGTTGGACTTAACAATTTTGAGGGAATCTTGGACTTCTTGAGGTCTACCCTGTGAAGGGTTCGCACCGGTACTAGGAGATATGATGGGGGTGACATCCCAGATCTCCCTTTCGCAACATACATGAAAATAGAAAAATTAAGTTTAAAAATAATTTTTGATAAGTTTATTGTTTTATAATTTTGTATTTGATTTTTCAAAGATCACACAAAGGCATACAGATAAAGATAGGTAGTTTAAAAAAAATAGAGATTTTCAAAATTTTAAACAACACAGAATATTGGACATTCGAGCTAACGCTGGCGTTAGGTCTTAGTGCCTGCGTTAGCTCACAGAGAGTGCATATTTTACTCGTATAGCCTAGATTTTCTTCGATTTCACTTTCGATTTTGCTCAATTATGTTTGTGCAATGTAAGAGCTGTCTAATGAAGTGAAAAAACGAGAAGAATCGCAAAAAGTTGCGTAAGTTAAAATTTTAGATCATTGTCTCCAACAACCTTAATTCTTGAGTTTTGCACAATCATTTAAGCTTAATATTATAGGATATGCCAGAAAAAACATGATTGAGCAAGACAAATATGCATGATTTTAGTGATAATAGATTGATCATTTATAAATAAAAATTTGACTTTTACATTTGATTTAATTTAATTTGTAAACTTCATTTAGACTTTAGAGGACAAAGTCAAATTTCAAATATTATATTAGATGACCATGGCATGATGGCTAAAAATACAAACAAACAAAAACGTTAAAGCATATTATGAAGTAGAAATTTGTATATTCTATTTTGAACGGATTCTACTTCATGCATTTGATGATACCAAATGAATTTGAGATTTACGTATCCAAAGAGGACCAAGTGGGATGGTTCCTTTGGGTACCCAAATACATCGTGTATGCTTTTGGGAAGACAATGATGAGTGGACCCATTCAATTGAATTTAGTGCGTCATTCTTATGTATGGGTCTCCATTCATACCTTGGAAGAACGTTCTTTTTATTTTTCAAATTTCCATAGTCATTTACTTGAATGTTTGGATAAAAATGACTTTTGAATTTGTTATTTAAGGGAAATTTGTTTGCATTTAATTTTATGTTGGGAGAGGATTGGTAGTGATGATAATGTTTTGGAATTTCATTTACAATCTCTTGATGTTTTTCATTTCCTATGTTTGGCTTAGTCAAATTAAGAAAGTTCATATTTAACTTGCTTTTGAACTTTTTTTAGATTGTGAATGTATGTTTTGAGAATTTTCCTTTATGATTTCTTTAAGCAAGTTGATTTTAGTTTCTAATTCATTATTCTTAATTTGAGATTATGTTTAGCTTTATTATAAGCAGTTGTGCTATTTTTAAGAGTGGTGACAAAAGATTCAATGTGAGTTTGATAGTCATTTCTTAATTCCTCAAATGTTTCATCCATCTCTTTAATTTCAATTTTATAGTCTTTACACATACCACAATTGCTTTTTAGAGATGAGTTTTCTAAACATAATTTTTCATTTTGTTCTTTTGCAAAAATAAACTCTTTTTCAAGTTCCTTGTAATTATCTTTTAAATCATTACAAGAGTTACAAGGTGAAGCAATTTTAACTAAAGAGCAAGAGTGAGAACTAAGTAATTCAAAATTTGATTTTACATTAACATTAGCTTTTAACCTTTTATTTTTAAACGTAATTTCTTATTAGCAATTTTCAATTTCTTCATTTTTTACGTTTAGCAATTTGTAGCATATGTAATGTGAAAATGGAATTTGTCACAAAAAGAGAAGATTTTGATTTCCTTACATTGCAATCGGAAGAGGCAAGATTTGAACAAATAGTTCCTTTGACATCTTTTTGACATTCCTCTTCAAAAGATAGGATTTCTTCTTCTCTTCCTCTTGATGTGCACTCCATTGATTCATCATGAAAGGAGCATTGTTGACCATGTGTGCAAGCTTGTATGTTCTCCACTTTTTGCGTTTGTTCTGATCCTGTGAGAGGAAGATCGTACATTTCTGTAAGAAATTTCCATACTTTGTATGCACTAGAGAAACAATATATCAATTTGAAATTTTTTGAGATAAAGCACACAAAATACTATTTAAAGTCTTTGCATTTAGGTGACGTTCCCTTTTAATTGTTTCGTCCGCTGGTCTTACAATTGCAATATTCCAGGCTTCGATATCTAAGGTTTTAATGAATTTTTCCATTAAAAATGGCCACCCTTTATAATTTCTTCTTTCGAATAAAGGTGGTGCAAGAGATTTTTCTTCTTCATAAAAATTTCCCCCACTAATAGAAGCGAGATCATGAGACGCCATTATTCCTGGCTGTTAAGCCGATTTGGAATAACCTAGCTTGAGCCGCCCATAGAGGGGGTGTGAATAAGGGTTTTAAAACTTTTGCTATATTTTAAAATACTTGAAATGAGAAGAGATTAAATTAACGATAAAACCAAAAAAAAAAGAGGAGATCAAGTAATATTAATGAAATACATGATTTTATTAACTTGAAATATAAGATTACAAAATTTGATTTCTTATGACGCTAGAAATCGTAAGCGATAAAGTAAAATATTCTTTTTGTTTTCTATACCGACTCTTCTCACTAAGAATCGGTTGGCTTTAGCCTATCCTTCCCGGATACGGCCTAAAGCTGCTCTAGCCCTTCTATCCCTAGAAAGGCCTCGAGCACCCCCTAGATCTATTCCCTAGACCCAGTCGCCAACACGAGGTGAATTTCTCCCTAAGTCCTACCCAGACCTAGTCGCCAACACAAGGCGAATTTACTTCACGATAGTTATGAAAAGAGTTACAAAACAAAATACAAAATACAAATAAAAACTCCCTATGAAGAATTCTGGAGATGGCGAAGGCTCGCTGAATATTCTCGAAGTCGAAGCGTGTGTTCTTCGCGTTGAATAAGCGTTGATCCGGTCCTCCTTGAATTCTTCTCTCAAATTTGTGTGGGAGATGATGGTATGGAAAATACGTCCCTCTCTGAGTTTTAATGGATCGGATCTTCAAAACGGTAATTGGAGAAGACGAAATCCACCAATTTATAGCACTGAAGTCTAACGCTGGCGTAAAGGCTAACGCCTGGCGTTGACCCAGTATGGAATTATTTTGATGGCTCGGATCTTCAAAACGGGAAGGAGATTCTGCACTTTAGGAAACATTCATTTTAGGCAACCCTAACGCTGGCATTGAGGCTAACGCTGGCATTATGTCAGATCATTCCTAAAGTGCCCCTTCAATCACGACTGCTTCCCTCCTTGCCATTATCATCGAGAGTTAATGCCCATGGTTAAAACCTAATGCCTGGCGCTAAACCTCTTTCATTTTCTCAGTGGCAGGAAATCTCGTCGATCATCTCAGCGGCAAGCCATCTCGTCAATCGTCAATGCCCAGCGTTAAGTTTTAACGCCTGGGGTTAGACGACAATCATAATTTCTGTTTGTGGGCAGTTCCAGACCAATAATGCAGCAACCTAGTGTCATATCAGTTCAAACCTGCATGCTAAAAACACAATGTCAAATAAGATCAAATACAAGTAGGATTTGTTATTCTCAAATCAAAGGGATGTGGAAAACTAAGTACCAACAGTTGTCGTAGTCCGAGTCCCTGCACGAGCTCCTCTCCTACATATCGGCTACTTGCCCCCTCGGGTAGACACCTTGAGCAGAGTGATGTCGTAGACCAGTCCTGTGCACTGGGCTCCTCCCCTACCGATCGATTACTTGCCTTCTCTAGTGAGTCCAGGTTCACCTCCTTCAGTTCAGCTTGCTTGTATAGCGAATGGCCTAGGAGGTGTAGACTTATCTCCACCTCGGCCTGAGCTCGGATCCTGGGAGGTGTCGACCTTCTCTCCACCTCCAGTTAAGCTCGACTCCTGGGAGGTGTTGACCTTCTCTCCACCTCCATTTGAGCTCGGCTCCTGGGAGGTGTTGATATTTTCTCCACCTATAGTTGAGCTCGGCTCCTGGAATGTGTCGACTCATCTCCACATCCAGTTGAGCTCGCTCGTCTAGCAAATGGCCTGGGAGGTGTAAACTTCTCTCCACCTCCAGTTGAGCTCGGCTCCTGGAGGTGTCGACCTTCTCTCCACCTCCAGTTGAGCTCGGCTCCTAAGAGGTGTCGACCTTCTCTCCACCTCCTGTTGTGCTCAGCTCCTGGAGGTGTTGACCTTCTCTCTACCTCTAGTTGAGCTCATCTCCTGTGAGGTGTTGATATTTTCTCCACCTCTAGTTGAGCTCGGCTCCTAGGAGGTGTCGACCTTCTTTCCACCTCCAGTTGAGCTTCGCTCTTGGAAGGTATCGACTCTTCTCCACCTCCAGTTGAGCTCGCTCGTTTAGCGAATGGTCTGGGAGGTTTCAACTCTTCTTCGCCTCCAGTTGAGCTCGCTTGTCTAGCGAATTGCCTATCTTCTTCACCTCCAGTTGAGATCGCTTGTCTAGCGAATGGCCTAGAAGGTGTCAACTCTTCTCCACATCCAGTTGAGCTCGCTCGTTTAGCGAATGACCTGAGAGGTGTCGAATCTTCTTCGCCTCTAGTTGAGCTCACTTGTCTAGTGAATGGCCTGAAAGGTGTCGAATCTTCTCCACCTCAAGTTGAGTTTCGCTCTTGGAAGGTGTAGACTCTTCTCCATCTCTAGTTGAGCTCGCTAGTCTAGCGAATGACATTGAAGGTTTCGACTCTTCTCCACCTCCAGTTGAGCTCGCTCGTCTAGCGAATGGCCTGGGAGGTGTAGATTTCTCTCCACCTCCGGTTGAGCTCAGCTCCTATGAGGTTCCACCTTCTCTTCACCTCAAGTTGAGCTCGGCTCCTAAGAGGTGTCGACCTTCTGTCCACCTCCAGTTGAGCTCGACTCCTGGGAGGTGTCGACCTTCTCTCTACCTCCGGTTGAGCTCAGCTCCTGGGAGATGTCGGCCTTCTCTCCACCTCTAATTCAGCTCAACTCCTGGGAGGTGTTAATATTTTCTCCACCTCAAGTTGAGCTCAGCTCCTGGGAGATGTCGACCTTCTTTCCACCTTCAGTTGAGCTTCATTCCTGAAAGGTGTCAAATCTTCTCCACCTCTAGTTGAGCTCGCTCATTTAGCGAATGGCCTCGGAGGTGTCAAATCTTCTCCACCTCCAGTTGAGCTTCGCTCCTGGAAGGTGTCGACTCTTCTCCACCTCCAATTGAGCTCGCTCATTTAGCGAATGGCCTGGGCGGTGTCAAATATTCTCCACCTCTAGTTGAGCTTTGCTCCTGGAAGGTGTCGACTTTTCTCCACCTTCAGTTGAGCTTCGCTCCTGGAAGGTATCGACACTTCTCCACCTCCAGTTGAGCATCGCTCCTGGAAGGTGTCGACTCTTCTCCACCTCCATTTGAGCTCGCTCGTAAAGCGAATGGTCTGGGAGGTGTCGACTCTTCTTCGCCTCTAGTTGAGCTCGCTCATTTAGCGAATGGCCAGGGAGGTGTCAAATCTTCTCCACCTCTAGTTGAGCTTCGCTCCTGAAAGGTGTAGACCCTTCTCCACCTCCATTTGAGCTTCGATCCTAGAAGGTGTCTGATGAGTCCAATATTTATACTATTTTATGGGCTCATCCGGGCTAGTTTTCACTCTTGTGCACGTCTTATTCGAGCTATAATCGCTTGTATTTCTTTTGTATTCACTTCCATCCTATGTGCACTATTTAGGCCTGTTTTGGTATGCTTTTGTGCTTCATGTTGTTGGGGGTAAGCACATGGTGCTCCCTAACCCTTTTTCTGTATTTGTATTGAGCCGGAGGGGTATTCCCAGCTGTATTGATGTTTATGCAGGTGGACGGTTCATCCAATTTCCCCCAGATTTCATGTCTGCATGAATCGCACGGTCGTGCATTTCCTTGGCGCACGGTCGACTGCGATCGGGCGCTCTCATCTGTGGTGGAAAACGATGCTCTGCCTTTGATCGTGTGAATTATTCACGCACGGGCAGTTGCCCGTGCGCGAAGGGATCGCATGATCACCTGTTAAGTTTGGTTTTTAGGCTTTCTTGAATTGATCGTGTGTTTTTACGCATGGTCGGCTTCGACCGTGCATGAGTAAAATGCACCGGCGCTGCTGCTTCATCTTCCAGGGCTTTCTTCTCTATTAATAACGCACGTTCTACGCACGATCTACGCACGGTCGTGCGTTCGACCGTGCGTGACTTAATTTCTAACATTTCTGTATAAAAGCCAAGAAATATGTTGGCTTAAGAGAGACTTCAGAGAAGACTTTGGGAGCCCGCCATTTCAGCTCCAGTCCCCCCTTTTCGTCGCTTCACCACCGTTCGACCTAGAAGAAGCTCCGGCCATTGCTTTATTGCAAATCTTCCGCCAAAGCTTCCTCCTCGGCCTCCTCCATCATCCACGAGCTCAAGAACGCCATCGAGGGAAGATTTCTGCTGCATTCAAGGTGTCTCCAACAAGAGCTAGCTTGAGCTGAACCACGAAGAAGACGGGTAACGTGGAGGATGGTGACAGCTCCACTGAACCCCAGACGGCAACAGAAGACCGAGATCAGACGAGGCTTGACAACCCTACGATTTCGACCGAGAACCTTCAGCGAGTCTTCGAGCTTGGGTTTACTCTTTCCCCCTTGTGAATTGTTTCAGATCTTCCTTATGGATGTATGTTGTTTTGGATGATGTGCATAAACCCTTGTTTAAGTTAATGTAATTTCATGTTTATGAGATTTATTCTGGTTTATGTGAGTTGAGGGGCGCCCCATTCCACCATCCACTCCACCGCTACGTTGTGTGCCGCACTAGCAATTGCTAGTTGCATGTTTCGTGACGAGGTGCTTACGACCCTCACTCCGCCGGTTACGAATCATCCATCCGCGAGCCTTCTCGTCCACCCGCTTACCGAAGCACCGCATTGTGGCCTATACTCCATCTCCCCAAGCGAAGCGGTGCTTTAGGCCCGCATTTTCCTTTTATTGTTGTTAAATTAGGAAACCCAAGTCAAACCCCTCTTTTTTATTAACTTAGAAATCTTTATAATCAATTTCCCTGACGAGAAATCATACACCCCAACTAGCAGTCCTTTGAGAACGATATTCAGGGAGTCTCTCCCAAATTTTATTACTTGTACGACCGGTGCACTTGTCGTAAGCGTGTCAAGTTTTTGGCGATGTTGTCGGGGACTGCAAGCGTTGTATGAGTTTTTCTTCCAGGAAGCTGTTATAAAGGTTCTTTGTTATTTTTGATTTTTCTTTTTGTTGTGTATAACTTTATGCAGGGGCAAGGCCTTGGTGAGCTAGTTGAGTACGACCCAGAGATAGAGAGGATTATGCGCATGCGTCGTCGTGCTGCTGCTGCCTGGGATCTTAATATCAACAGAAATGAAGTTAACCCCGGAGGAGAGAATGCGCCAGCTGCTGGTCCTGTGGCTGATGAGAATGAGGTGTCCCAGCCAAGGCCCAGAACAATGCGAGACTACACCACTCCCACAGTGGGGAGTGTGTATCCCAGTTTTGGCCCAGTTGTTGTTTATTGGGGTGTCTACTTAATCACCTAGAGGGGGGGTGAATAGGTTTTTCTTTTTATAATATCCCCCTTTAGGTTTTTCTTACTTTCTGGTTAATAGATCTAAGAAATAAAGAACAAACCACAGAAAGCACACATCAATTTATAGAGGTTCCTCAAGACCGGGTGTCTTGAGTAGTCCTCTCTCCCTCTGCGCCTACCCAGCAGTGTGCTAGGCTCAGCAAATGCCGCCAAAAACTTTAGGCCCTCAAGCCTTACACCACGGACCCGCAAGTCCCAACAGCCTAGACCCTCAAGCCCCTACTGCCCCCGAGCCCGCAAGCTCGACACTTAGGCCCTCAAGCCCTACAACTTGGACCTGCAAGTCCCAACAGCCTAGGCCCGCAAGCCCCTACTACCCCCGAGCCCGCAAGCTCGACAAATTGCACCCGCAAGAGCACTGCCCTGACCCTCAAACCTCACAGCTCTCCAACCCTCAAGCTGGACAATTTGGCCTGCAAGCCTTACAAGAAAATACAGTAATAAAATAAACTGTTTCTTCAGCCAGATGAAATCTGGCAACTTAGCCTTGATGAAGATCCGCTTCTTAAGGATGAAGAAGATGCTTCTTGATTTTGAGTTTCAGCTCTGGATCTTCTTCAGCCTCTTCTTCCTTTGCCTGATGTTGAACGACGACTTCTCAGTCAATGGAGATGACTGATTCTTATGAGAACTCTTGAATCTTGTTCTCTTTCTTCTCCGCTGAAAAATACTGTTATATTGAAGAGCGGCGGGATTCTTTTTCACGTTCTTTTTCTTGCACAGCAAGCTTCTTCTTCTAGGGAAATACTGTTCCCTTTTATAGGACAGATGAGCCGCATAATGGTAACATCTGATGTCCTTTAATGTCAGACGCCCATTCCATAAGAGCACGCGCTGATTGGACAATCAGACTGCGGCATTAATTACTGACATCACGACCACAAGATTTGAATTCTGTCTTGAAGATATTTGCATCATTACGACGACAAGTTGTCTCTGACTTTGTCATCGCGATCTTCCTTCTACCTCTGATGGTGGTATCTCGATGATACAAAATATCCTGGCGATTCTGTATATACGACGATCTGCCGTTTCTGACTGTGTCGTTGAGATCCTCTAACTTGCAATATGTCGTCGTAATCATGATGTTTACTCGACGACATCCTTCCTTCGATGTCTTTGATTCTTCTCTGCGTTCGACTGTCTCGCCACATCTCATCGTTCGACGATCAACATTCTTTGTTCGACGATCTCGTCATGTCTCAGCGTTCGACGATCGGCATTCTTCGTTCGACGATCTCGCCATGTCTCAGCGTTCGACGATCGGCATTCTTCGTTCGACGATCTCGCCATGTCTCAGCGGTCGACGAATACTTTGCTTCTCAGCGGCTGCTGCTCTGCCCGTCATTACAACGACAAGCACGCATTGTCGACGATATCGCCTGTTCTTCTCGACGATATGTACTTATATTTTCCTGAGATTATGAACTAGATGTACGATCAAATACAAAGTGAAGTACTCTTGACATGATGACTTCTTTAAATCAGGAATCATGTTGGCAAGATTCCCAACAATCTCCCCCTATTTAAAGAAGCCAGAATCTCAATTCAAGCCTACTTTCACTTGACATTAAATATCATAATCTTAGATGGAACTGTTAAAAGATTTAACTTATCTTTTGCAGAACTCTTGGAGTACATCAAGCTTGTAGCTCCCCCTTGATTTGATGCATCTTCCTTGCTCCCCCTGCCTTTAAGGTCTTCTTGAGCACCACTTGAGCACCACCACTTGAGCACCATTTCTCCCCCTTTCTGACTTCTTGCCTTCTGCTTTTCTAACCAAGGAGTAGCACAAGCTCCCCCTTGCTCAGGCATGATTCTTCAAGGTCCTGTGAGATTTTTTGACCACTCATCTAGAAAGGCATTAGTAAATAGTAAAGTTGAGGGTTACTCTAAGTTTAACATTCCCAATTGGAATTTGAAGAAGTTAAACTTAGCTTCATCTAGGGGCTTTGTAAATTTTTCAGCCACTTGTTTGTCTGTTGGGACAAATTCAAGGGTGATATCTTCATTTTCCACATGCTCCCCGATGAAGTGATACTTAGTCTCAATATGCTTAGTCCTGCTGTGAGATACAGAGTTCTTAGCAATTGAGATGGCACGTTGAAGAGTCACAAAACATGGGTGTTTTGATCATCTTTAGATTGTAGTCTTCAAGTTGATGTTGAATCCATAGCAGTTGGGCACAGCAGATCCCAACAGAGATATACTCGGATTCTGCTGTCGAGATTGCCACACTGGTCTGCTTCTTACTGCTCCAGGAAATCAGTCTTCCACCAAGGAATTGGCATGTCCCTGAGGTACTCTTTCTATCTTCCTTGCACCCTGCATAATCTGTATCTGAATGTCTAGCATAACCTGCATAACCTGCACTAATTTATTAGTAAATAACCTTTGTTGTTCTGTCTATGGGTCAGAACAGCTACCATGTCCAGGGCCCAGATTTGCTTCTGGTGGCCACTTGGACTTCCTGCAAAATACGACTACAAGCCCTTAGGAACCCAAGTGAATTTGGGTCCTGGGAATTTATTAGCTCTGAAGGATCTACTGGGTTTCACTGCCCTCGTAAATGCGTAAGGATTGTGAATTAAATTGTTTATAGGTTTAGTATTTGTTACCCTTGGAGCTGCTGGATTGTGCCAACAATCACTTGTAAAGTGCCCTGTCTTACCACAGCACCAACAGTCAAATTTGTTGTGCCTTATCCTCTTGTTGCCGGTTGGTGTATGATTCTTCTGTGGGCGGGAGGAGTACCTATAGGAAACAGAATTGTATTGGTCAGGGGTGTGATTCTTCCCATTCACACTTCTTCTGTGAAGGTCAGCCTTTTGTAAGGGTCCCTTCATTTTCCTGGACCTCCTGAGCTCCTGTTCCCTTGTGATTCTTCTTTCGTGACTTACTTTGGATGTGACAGGCAACATCTTTCTCCCTCCTTGACTGAGACTGCTGCCTTTATCCGGTGGAGGAGTTGGCTCTGGCATAGAGGGTTTGGCTCCTGTTCTCCTTTTTGTGGGGGATTTATTCTTCACCCCACTGACTTGATTGACTCTGAGTTTCTGCGGTCCAGCCAGATTCCTGTCCTCCTTTAGAAGCACAATTTCATTGGTTAGAGAGCAGCATAGTTCTCTGTTGTCAACCAAAGCTTTCATGGTTTTCCCAAACTTGGTTATCAAGTCCATGTTTGAGTTAGCATTATAATCTCTTTTGAGCTGACAGAAATCTGCGTTCTCCAAAGTCAGCCTATCAGCCTTTTCCAAAAGATCGGAGTTTCTGGTTTGGAGAATTGAGATCTCATCGGCTTGCTTCCTGCAGAGTTCCTTGCTCCTTCTGAGTTCTTCTAGAAGATCCTCATAATTTTCGGAGAGACATATTTCAGAATCTGAATAAGAATTAGATAATGGTGCCCTTATTCCTACCTGTTCTGGTGTTGTCTTATCCTAAATTTCTTCCTCTGATTCAGATAGGACAGTTAGTCCAAACTGAGCTTCCTCCTCTGCATCTGAGTTGCTTGATTCACTATCACTCAGGGTTTTATTCTTCCTCTCAGCTGCAACACCTCCAATTTCTGAGAATCCTTCCATGGGGACTGTCAGAGAATCCCACATCTCTTTAGTTGTGGTGCAGTGGATTAATTTCTGGAGTACAAAAGTATCAACTGCAGCAGCTATGATGTCTCTAACTCGTTTGTCCAAGTTAACCAGAATCATCTCATCCTCAGTCATTGTCTTGGATGAGGTCTTGAGAGCATATGACCCTTCTTGAGTGACTTGAAACATCCTGGGATCCAAAGCTTCCATGAATATTCTGGCTCTAACTTTCCACAGGGGAAAGTTTTCTCTACAGCACCAAGCTATTCTTGACTCCATACTAAAGATGCTTAGACACCCACTGGCAGATCTGTTCAAGCTGTTAAGCTTTTCTTTGAACAACCTCCCTCTGATACCACTTGTTGTTTATTGGGGTGTCTACTTAATCACCTAGAGGGGGGGAATAAGTTTTTCTTTTTATAATATCCCCCTTTAGGTTTTTCTTACTTTCTGGTTAATAGATCTAAGAAATAAAGAATAAACCACATAAAGCACACAGCGATTTATAGAGGTTCCTCAAGACCGGGTGTCTTGAGTAGTCCTCTCTCCCTCTACGCCTACCCAGCAGTGTGCTAGGCTCGGCAAACGCCGCCAAAAACTTTAGGCCCTCAAGCCTTACACCACGGACCCGCAAGTCCCAATAGCCTAGGCCCTCAAGCCCCTAGTGCCCCCGAGCCCGCAAGCTCGACACTCAAGCCCCCAAGCCCTACAACTTGGACCCGCAAGTCCCAACAGCCTAGGCCCGCAAGCCCCTACTGCCCCCGAGCCCGCAAGCTCGACAAATCGCACCCGCAAGCGCACTGCCCTGGCCCTCAAGCCTCACAACTCTCCAACCCTCAAGCTGGACAATTTGGCCCGCATGCCTTACAAGAAAATACAATAATAAAATAAACTATTTCTTCAGCCAGATGAAATCTGGCAACTTAGCCTTGATGAAGATCGGCTTCTTAAGGATGAAAAAGATGCTTCTTGATTTTGAGATTCAGCTCTGGATCATCTTCAGCCTCTTCTTCCTTGCCTGATGTTGAACGACGACTTCTCAGTCAATGGATATGACCGATTCTTATGAGAACTTTTGAATCTTGTTCTCTTTCTTCTCCGCTGAAAAATACTGTTATATTGAAGAGCGGCGGGATTCTTTTTCACGTTCTTTTTCTTGCAAAGCAAGCTTCTTCTTCTAGGGCAATACTGTTCCCTTTTATAGGACAGATGGCCGCATAACGGTAACATCTGATGTCCTTTAATGTCAGATGCCCATTCCATAAGAGCACGCGCTGATTGGACAATCAGGCGGCGACATTAATTGCTGACATCACGTCCGCAAGATTTGAATTCTGTCTTGAAGATATTTGCATCATTACGACGACAAGCTGTCTCTGTCTTTGTCGTCGCGATCTTCCTTCTGCCTCTGATGGTGGTATCTCGACGATACAAGATATCCTGGCGATTATGTATATACGACGATCTGTCGTTTCTGACTGTGTCGTTGAGATCATCTTTCTTGAAATATGTCGTCGTAATCACGATGTTTACTCGACGACATTCCTTCCTTCGATGTCTTTGATTCTTCTCTGCGTTTGACGGTCTCGCCACGTCTCAGCGTTCGACGATCAGCATTCTTCGTTCGACGATCTCGCCATGTCTTAGCGTTCGACGATCGGCATTCTTCGTTCGACGATCTCGACATGTCTCAGCGTTCGACGATCGGCATTCTTCGTTTGACGATCTCTCCATGTCTCAGCGGTCGACGAATACTTTGCTTCTCAGTGGCTGCTGCTCTGCCCGTCATTACGACGACAAGCACGCATTGTCGACGATATCGCCTGTTCTTCCCGACGATATGTACTTATATTTTCCTGAGATTATGAACTAGATGTACGATCAAATACAAAGTGAAGTACTCTTGACATGATGACTTCTTTAAATCAGGAATCATGTTGGCAAGATTCCCAACACCAGCCATCACAAAAAACTAGTTCGAGATCAGGATGGCAATCCTGAACATCATCTGCAACAATGCCCAGTTCTCTGGGATGGCAAGTGATGATCCCCATCTTCACTTGGCAGAGTTCTCAGAAATCTGCGGAACATTCTGGCATGCCGGTATAGCGGACGACACTGTGAAATTAAGACTGTTCCCTTTCTCCCTCCATGATAAAGCCAAAGTGTGGCTCCATACGATCCCCCGGCACAGCGACCACATGGGAGCTGCTTTCCTCGAAATTCTTAGCAAAGTTCCACCCAGTGGACAAAACTGTGAACCTAAGGAGAGAGATTGCAATCTTCCAGCAACACGCTCAGGAAACCCTCGCGGAAGCTTGGGAAAGATTTATGGAACTCCTCAGGAAGTGTCCTCACCATGAGCTGCAACCTTGGAACCTTGTGGAGTATTTCAACTTCGCAATAGAGCCTAACTACAGATTCATGATTGATGATGCCACCGGCGGAACTCTCCTAAATCACACTCCTGATGAAGCTTTGCAAATTCTGCAGGACACCGCGACTCCTAGTTCTTTTTGGACCGCAGGGCGGAACACCCCGGCGAATGCAGGAGGACTATCAAGTAGTGAACACTTCTGGTCCACCTGCAGAGGCAGCACCGTCACCATACGAGAGCATAGCATTATTGAAGAGGCCTACCACTTCTCCGGCTCTGGTGATGGCTATATCTTGTCAAGCACGTGGGAACTCTGGACATCATACCTACGAATGCCCTTCAGGTGAAATCTCCTCCAATTTTTCTAATCTCAATATGGAAGAGAATGTTAATTACATTCAAAATCAAAACCACACTGCACCTTTCTCGAATACTTATAATCCAGGTGTGAGAAATCACCCAAATTTCTCATGGAACCATAACACTGTAGGCCAACGATGGCAACCGGGCCAACATCAATTTGATGCTCAAGCGTCTGGAAGCCAACCGAGGCCGCCTCAACCCGGTTATAATCAAGGTGCTGCGGTGCAAAGAAAAAGTACGTTGGAAGAGATGATGGAAAAGTTTGTTGATGTGGCCCAAGCAAATATGGCCAATCAAACTGCCTCGATGAGGAACTTAGAAATACAACTGTGTCAATTGGCTCAAGTGCTCTTTGAGCGAACTCAGGGTGCTCTCCCTAGCACGACGGAAAAGAATCCACATGAGTAGGGAAAGAGCATAGTCGAGGTAGATGGTTGCAATGGGGGCGACTTGATATTGAAATGTGAGATAAACAGTGTTGAAACCACCGCTCTTTGCGACACAGGATCGTCACGCAATGTTCTTGCACGGCAAGACGTTGAAAAGCTAAACTTAAAAATCAATGTGGACGATCGAACACTACTTGTCCTCGCAAATGGAATGGTGGTGGAAACAGAGGGAGAAATTAAGGATGTTAAGGTTGTTGTAGATGGAGCGGCGGTTGTCACTAACTTTCAGGTTCTGGGACCCATGGAAAACACTTCCATGCCTCTTTTAGGTATCCCGTTCTTGAAGAAGAGTGGCGCCACTCTTCACATCGCTAAGGGGTGTGTCACTTTGTCACCCAAAGTGGCACGCCACACCTTCCCCTCTACAATAACCGAGGATCTAAATTCTTTACCTGTCATTTCTGATAAATTTGTTAATGAGTTGAGTATAGTTGTGGAGAAGCAAAGCGAAGAAACAAATGCCGAGTCAGAGGAGGAGGAAAAGAAGATAGTGAAGAAATATATGAGGGATGAAGAAGAAGCTGAGAACAAAGGCGGCGAGGCTGCAAAGTCTGAAGTTACCATGGCCGGCATGGCTAAAAACCTTTTGATTGATTTTGTTAAAACTGAAGTAAAATGTAAACAGTTAAAACAGGTTCGTTGGGCGGATCTGTCACCCGTGGTGGGTGAATAAATGAAGCCCCTGGCTGCTCCAGGACTGCTAAACTTTGATTCTGATCTGGCACATTGTGCCCGATGGCGCTCCCCTTCTGTGGAAAAACTTAAACAAGAGAGACTACTTCGCGCTGCTCGTTTTGCCGGCCTCCGGCACGAGAAGGAAGAGGTTAGGGGCATGGGAGAGAAATCTCCTTTGAGCCCTAAAGCCTTCACCTCCTTCCCATCTCGTGTGGCAGGGGAGAACCATCACAAATCAGCATATAGCTGAGTCGTGACGGAGTCTCCGGGCTTTTGGTTGCTGCACGTTCTTTCTTCTTTTGTTTTAGTCCGTAGTTTGTTTGTGTGTGTCTCTTGGTGATCTTTTGGACAATTGTTAGAACTCTTCTGTTTCATATAATATTAATGCAGGTATTTGGTCCACCTTAAGGACGGTAAACAAAAGGGCTCATGGGAGACGACCCAATCTTGTTGTTTTGTTTATGTTTCTGCGGTTGTTGGAGATTTTGTTTTGCAGGTAGGGCGACTTCGATGGCGGATACATTGAGTTAATTTGCAGTTTAACACCAATCTTCTGGTATGCTCATTTTTGAGCATGGGGTAATTTCTCCTCCTACTTTTTATAATTGTTGCATTGCATTCTGTGATGGTTAGATTTAAGTCTGGGGGAGAGTAGCTTGTCGTTACCCACTTGCACGTGCACATAAGCAAAGCATACTATAAGTTATAATCTTATTTTTATTCTCATTTCATCGCACACCATAACACCCACTGGAGAGCGCACTTAATCGTATGCGCGTAACGAGTCTAACTCATTTCTTTTGTAGGATTGGGAAAATTGTTGTGTTGGCTTAGGATTGTGAGACAGAGTAAAATGTTGACTTCCGTAGTGCTCTAGTATACATTGAGTATTCGCATCTTGCATAGAATTGTGTGTAGAATAAATTTTTCTTTATGCTTATAGTTTTGTATTTTTTTATTTGCGTAATAATTGTTTATCTGACTCAAAAGTGGTGAATTCGGTGTGAATCCGACGGTAGCGCAGGAATGTGTGTAGACGATTGCTAGGTCTGTATTGCTCAAGTCGGGAGGAAGAATTATCTTTCTCGGTGGCTAAGAACTTGCCCCAAGCGACTCTTGAAGCATTGTAAGCCTTCGTTTTGGCCAAGTTGAGCTTTGTGTACCGACCCTATCATAATCCTTGCTAGCCCTTTTGTGCCTACCCCGTCTCTTGATTCAGCTCCACTCTTATTTCACCAAAGCCTAAAAGCTAATCCTAGCCGCACACCCAATCCGAGCTCTAGTGTTATATTATTTTCAATTGAGGGTGTTGATGCGGTGTAAATTTTGTGAAAGTGTGGTTTGCACTTCCTCGGTTTATTCGCTAAAAAAGTTGCGAGAAAAGAAAAAAAAATTAAAAACAAAAAAGGGAAAAGAAAAAAAATGTGATTAAGAAAAGAGCTTAATTGAAAATCTTTTAAGATTTGTTTTGGGAGTAGGCGGTGCACACACACATGTTTTCAGGTTCAAGTCTGGGGGTGTGGTGCACCCGTGTGCTCATTGCGGTGCTTGGATAGTTCCCTTGGTGCAGGCTCTTTTGGGTTAGGTGTGTTACCTTCATGTTTATCATTGTAGACCCTACAGAATCCCAAGCCCCGTTTTTATCCTAAAGTCCTACTGACTCACGTAATGAACCGAACTAGCGTCGTGGAGAGAGTGTGACCGGGTGAGCTTATGGTCACCGACATTGATGGATTTCAATGGAGTTTGTTCCGAGCACCGATCTTGAGCAATGTTCGCCTCAACGATCAGTTTACTTTCTTCCTACGCATAACCGGACGATTCGCCGTGATTTAACTTTTGAGTAGAAATAATATATAATTACGCTCTTAGATTATTACAAACTATTTGTATATTTAAAAATTTCTTCTATTGCATTTCTATGCGTGCGAGCATGCGACTTCGCATGGTACTCCGCTTTTGCAATTGTTAAGCCAGCTAGTCCTTTTTCCCGTCCGCATAAGGGATGATTTCCTCGGGACGAGCAAATAGTTAAGTCTGGGGGTGTGATGAGTCCAATATTTATACTATTTTATGGACTCATCCGGGCTAGTTTTCACTCTTGTGCACGTCTTATTCGAGCTATAATCGCTTGTATTTCTCTTGTATTCACTTCCACGCTATGTGCAATGTTTAGGCCCGTTTTGGTATGCTTTTGTGCTTCATGTCGTTGAGGGTAAGCACATGGTGCTCCATTACCCATTTTCTGTATTTGTATTGAGCTGGAGGGGTATTCCCAGCTGTGTTGATGTTTTTGCAGGTGGACGGTTCATCCAATTTTACCCAGATTTCATGTCTGCATGAATCGCAAGTCGTGTGTTTCCTTGGCGCACGGTAGGATGCGATCGTGCGCACTCATTTGTGGTGGAAAACGATGCTCTGTCTTTGATCGTGCTAATTGTTCACGCACAGGTAGTTGCCCGCGTGAAGGAATCGCACGATGACCTGTTAAGTTTGGTTTTTTTAGGCTATCTGGAATTGATCGTGCGTTTTTATGCACGGTCGGCTTCGACCGTGCGTGAGTAAAACGCACGGGCGCTGCTGCTTCATCTTTTAGGGCTTTCTTCTCCGTTAATAACGCACGGTCTACTCACGGACGTGCGTTCGACCGTGCGTGACTTAATTTCTAACATTTCTGTATAAAAGCCAGAAAATATGCTGGCTTAAGAGAGACTTCAGAGAAGATTTTGGGAGCCTGCCATTTCAGCTCCAGTCCCCCCTTTTCGTCGCTCCACCACCGTTCGACCTAGGAGAAGCTCCGACCATCGCTTTCTTGCAAATCTTCCGCCAAAGCTTCCTCCTCGGCCTCCTCCATCATCCACGAGCTCAAGAACGCCATCGAGGGAAGAATTCTACTGCATTCAAGGTGTCTCCAACAAGAGCTAGCTTGAGCTGAACCACGAAGAAGACGGGTAACGTGGAGGAAGGTGACAACTCCTCTGAACCCCGGACGGCAACTGAAGACCGAGCTCGTACGAGGCTTGACAACCCTACGATTCTGATCGAGAACCTTCAGCGAGTCTTCGAGCTTGGGTTTTCTCTTTCCCCCTTGTGTATTGTTTCAGATCTTCCTTATGGATGTATGTTGTTTTGGATGATGTGCATAAACCCTTGTTTAAGTTAATATAATTTCATGTTTATGAGATTTATTGTGGTTTATGTAAGTTGAGGAGCGCCCCATTCCACCATCCACTCCACCGCTACGTTGTGCGCCGCACTAGCAATTGCTAGTTGCGTGTTTCG
This sequence comes from Dactylorhiza incarnata, assembly GCA_033032865.1. Classification (NCBI taxonomy): domain Eukaryota; kingdom Viridiplantae; phylum Streptophyta; class Magnoliopsida; order Asparagales; family Orchidaceae; genus Dactylorhiza; species Dactylorhiza incarnata. The sequence continues at coordinate 5,805,443 of JAWHQI010000119.1, read as the reverse complement.
TGACGAGGTGCTTACGACCCTCACTCCGTCGGATACGAATCGTCCATCCGCGAGCCTTCTCGTCCACCCGCTTACCGAAGCACGGCATTGTGGCCTGCACTCCAACTCGCCAAGAGAAGCGGTGCTTTATGCCCGCATTTTCCTTTTATTGTTGTTAAATTAGGAAACCCAAGTCAAACCCGCCTTTTTTTATTAACTTAGAAATCTTTATAATCAATTTCCCTGACGAGAAATCATACACTCCAACTTGCAGTCCTTTGAGAATGATATTCGGGGAGTCTCCCCCAACTTTTATTACTTGTACGACCGGTGCACTTGCCGTAAGCGTGTCAGTGTCAACTCTAATCCACCTCCAGTTGAGCTCGTGAGCCTTCTCTCTGAATCACGGGGTCCTACATTATTTTTCCGAGCTCGTATTGAGCCCGAAAAAAGCGGGGATTGTGTATAACCTGTAATTCGTCGAGATCAGAAATGTCTGAGGACAACACAGGTGACCTCGCCCACCTGGGGGGAGTACAGAAGACCTCGCCCACGTGGGGCGAGTACAGAAGACCTTGCCCACCTGGGGCGAGTACATATTTTCACCTCGCCCGAGGGCGGTTATTTGAAGACCACCCCGTCAAAAGGCGGGAGCAGCTATCTGGAGCCTATTTCAAAAGGTGGGAGCAACTATCTGCAACTCATTTCAGAAGGCGGGAGAAGCTATCCCCGCGGGTAAATTAAAATTGACATATTTGATATTTATCCTAATTAATTATATTAAATATAACAAAATTCACGTGGGATAAAATCATCGTATTAATATAATTAATTACAATTATATCTCTCGATCTAAATGCGATCATATTTAATTATAATACTTATTGTATAATTTTAATATAATTATGTTGTTTTGGCTAACCCAATTAATCAAAATCATACGAATCACCGAGATAGTAAACTTAATATTTTATGCATAAATATGTTGTAATATTAATGTCATAAATTTTGAGCAATGTTATAAGCACACCAGTTTTGGCTATTCGCACACAAATGTCTATGAGTTATTACACGCCTTTTGAAAATAAGCCTTGTACATGCATTTTTAGGAAAAGTATTCAACACCAAAGTTATAGATCTCGTCGAGATCTACAACTTTCGTGTTGAACACTTTTCCTAAAAATGCATGTACAAGGCGTATTTTCAAAAATTCGCTATAGTTACGATCAGGGCGACAATACGTTTTGTGTGTGCATTTTTAGGAAAAGTGTTCAACACAAAAGTTGTAGATCTCGACAAGATCTACAATTTTCGTGCTGAACACTTTTCCTAAAAATGCATGTACAAGACATATTTTTAAAAGACGCGTAATAACTCATAAAAATTGGTGTGCGAATAGCCAAAACTTGAAACTTAAAATAAGAGTGGTGTTATGGGCACACCAATTTCGGCTATGAACACACCAATTTCTAAAAATTATTATGTGCCTTTTAAAAATACTCCTTACCCATGTATTTTTAGAAAACGCGTTCAACATGAAAGTTGTAGACCTCGACGAGATCTACAACTTTCGTGTTGAACACTTTTCCTAAAAATGGACGCACAAGACGTACTTTCAACAATTACGCCTATGTTTCAATTAGGGGGGCAATACGTCTTGTGCATGCATTTTTAGGAAAAATGTTCAACACGAAAATTGTAGATCTCATCGAGGTCTACAACTTTCATGTTGAACACGTTTCCTAAAAATGTATGGGTAAGGAGTATTTTCAAAAGGCGCATAATAACTCTTAGAAATTGGTGTGTCCATAGCCGAAATTGGTGTGCCCGTAACACCACTTTAAAATAATATGTCCAATTAGATAAATTAATTTTTATAACGGTGCACAAATGATTGTCAAGGTGTAATCAACTTTTAAAAATCGCACTCCAAATGTTTTCGCATGCGACATAAAATTTAAGCTACGACATTTGTTGAATGTGCGCAAAAATTGAGCGACATAACTGTCAATCCGAATGCTTTAAACTCGCTTAGATCAATTTTTTTTTAATCTGTTGCGTAAAATATGCGTCTAATGATTAAAAATGGAAATTAATGCATAATAAAATGTCAATCGAGAATGACAGTTTTATCTATACTTAATTCGTTAATTAAATGAATTTTCAATATGCATTTAATACACAATAATGCATTCATTCTTATAAAACATATAAAATGCAACCTTCTTTATAATTTCGTCAATATTCCGACATAATTTAGGAATATGAACATGAGTTTAATGCCGGATTTTACATCAACGCAGTGATTAAAACTCGCTCTGATATCAAATGTTAGACAAAAATCTACGCGAATGACAAATTTAAATGCGTAGTATGCAGAATAAAACTTGATATGCACCCATTTATAGAACCAATGGTGCATTTAGCCAAAGCTCCACTATGAGTGAGAGGAGATAGTGGAGACATGTCAAGTCTCATAACAAAGGGAGTGGAGTAATGAGAAAACCACCGCACAATGCCGAGTTCAACCGAACCTCGTCACTGCACCCCACTAAGGGGTTAGACGTGCACCCCGCAAGGGGGGTGCGGGTCGCACCCCACTTAGCAGGGTGCGGCCAAAGCCGCACCCCACATAATGGGGGAGCGGCCAAACCCGCTCCCCTATAAGGGGCACGACGAGTCTGACACCTCCTCTCGGGGGCGCGGTCGGAGCCCCAACACCCTCCCTTTCTCAAGGTCAGGTCCGGCTCCGCGTGTTGGGGGACGCAGACTTCAATAGGCACGCTCTTGCTCTTGCAGTTTTGCTCTTGCGAGCACGCCCCTCCGTCGGCACCCGGCCACATTTCCGACTTTCCGTCCGCAAAGCGAGTGAGGCCTTTCCGCACACTTCCGCGCTCAGTGCACGCTCATAACTTGTTAGGGAAAAACTGGTCCGGGGGCATATGATTTTTCTGTTCCAATTAATAATCTAGTGGCAAAAAAATTGGGTACGTTCACTGTACAAGCAAAATATTTTATTCTTTATTCTCAAGCATACAATACGGTTAAAGGGGGGAAAGGATAAACCGAGAGATTGATGGAAATTTCGAATCCTCCAAGATCCGGTCGTACACGTTGCGACGAGAAAGAGATCCGGCGGCAAGAGAAGAGCCGGCGGCAGAGAGCCGAGCACGATGTAGCAAGGAAAAAGCTCGACGACAAGGGTGACGATCGCCGACCAAAGAAACGCACATGCGGAAGCAACGAGAAAGAGAACACCTGATTCGGCCAAGACCGGCCGACCACTCCGTGTATTCCTGCTGGCCGAAAATCTCTTCACTTCTTTATCGGGGATAACCGGCCACACCAAATATATAGGTCGGTTGAATCCAGCCAAAACAAAAAGGAAATTTTCTGTCATCAAAAGAATAATTGCTGGAATATAAGAATTCTAAAAGATGAGAGGAGGTCAGCTGCACCCATGGAAAGAGATCAAATCTCATCCAATAAATCTCCTCCATCCCATAAGAAAAATATATTTTGCCATCAATGCTCCTCCAAATACCGGAATTTGGGAAATTTCAAAAGATCGAGTCACGAATTGAGCAGTCCAAAAAAGACGTCGGCCAAGAAAGAGAAGATGCATCATTACCACAACAATCTCCACATTGACGCCTCTTCCATGACATGCTCCACCTGGCTGATATAACTCCAAGATACCTCAAGGGTCACCAAGATCCAAAGCTAAAAAAAAAAGAATACAAACAAACTAACTCCAAGATACCTCAACGGTCTCCCGAAGCAAAAAAACATGTCAAGACTTTTGGCCTTTGATGTGCGCGCGGGAGAGAAATTAATAAATGCAGACACACCAACAAAGAATACAAACAAACTGACCTCGACATGGAAAAATGAACCCTCATGAGAACTAATCAAAAAAAGTTGATTAGACACACTCTAAGCTCATGTAGAATGAGGAGTAATAAGAAAAGAACTTAGGTAATAGAGGGTGACCAAACTGCATTCAAAAAATGAAGTTCTTGACTAGGGATAATAACTAAAAATAAGAGTTATAGCGACACAAGTATAGAGATAGCATGACTAAAAATGATGGGAAATATGCGTGAGCAAATGAAGGGATAATAATCATGAGAACAAAACAAAAAGGACAAAAGAAAGCAGGAAGCCCCAAAAAGGAAAACACACAAAAAATGACAAGGAAAAAAGAAAGGTGAGAAAAACACTAGAGGGCGTCATCATCGACATCCTCAAGGCATAGGGATGCGATAAGCTTTTCTTTATCATCACCAGGGATCTTCCCTTTCTCCTTGTTCTGAAGCTTCCAACAATCCTTTATCCCATAACCATTTTTTTGCAGTAGTTGCAGTGACTATCTAAACTTTTCTTAGACTTGCCTCCTCTGACTGAAGCAGGCTGACCCTGAGAAAATAAAGCTGAACTTTCAGCAATACATGAGTCGGATGACTTCTTTCGGATGTCATCTAAGAGTAAGGTTGCAGTGACCTCTTCCATATCCAAAATATCCTTACTGTAGGTGAGGGTAGTGACCATACCCTCGTAGGACTTTGGAAGAGAGTTCAGAAGAATAACTGTCTTGTCCTCTTCCTTCACCTTGATATCCATGCTGAGACATTCTGATAACAATTTATTGAAACTGTTCAGGTGCTCATGCAGAGAGGAACCCTCCTTCATGCTAGACTTGTATAACTGTTGCTTGAGGTAGATGCGATTGGGGAGAGACTTCGTCATATAGATACTCTCCAGCTTTGCTCAAAGACCGGAGGCAGTCATCTCTGAAAGAACTCCATATAGCACATAATTATATAAGCAAAGCTGTATGGTGGACTGAGCTCTGAGATCCAAATCCTCCCACAAGAGATCGGTAACCTCAGCATCCTTATGGGCCTTTCCCAATTGGATACAATGTAAACCTTCCTTGATAAGTAGTGCTTTGACCTTCACCTACCATAGGACAAAATTCTGCTTCCCATCGAACTTCGCGATTTCAAACTTTGCACTGGGTGTGAAAGATGCCATAGCAATCAAACTGAGAAAATATGCACTGAGACTGAGGTGACCAGATAAATTCATGGATCAAGATTGGAAAGATAGGGAGCGGACCGATGTCGTCACCTATCGTTGACCCAACTCGAAATGGAACGTCCAAATAGTCGCCGATCGGAACCTCGCTTTGATACCATTTGTTGGGAAAAAATCGGTTTGGGAGCAGATGATTTTCCTGTTCCAATTAATAATCTAGCGGCAAAAAAAATTTAGTGCGGTCACGAAGAATGAATAAACGAAACAGTAAGAAACACCACAAACAAAGAACACCAAATATAAAGTGTTTCCTCGAAATTAGGTACATCCACTATGTAGGAAAATTATTTCATTCTCTTTTCTCAAGCATACAATACGGCTAAAAGGGAGGAAAGGATAAACCGAGGGAATGTTGGCAATTTCGAATCCTCCAAGATCTGGTCGTACACGTTGCGACGAGAAAGAAATCCGGCAGAAAGAGAAGAGCCGGCGGTAGAGAGCCGAGCACGTTGCAGCAAGGAAGAACCCCGATGATAAGGATGACGGCCGCCGACCAAAGAAACGCACACGCGGAAGCAACGAGGAAGAGAACCCCTAATTCGGCCAAGACAGACCACTCTGCGTATTCCTGCTGGCCGAAAATCTCTTTACTTCTTCATGGGGGATAACCGACCACACGAAATATACAGTCCAGTTGAATCCAGCCAAACAAGAAGAAAATTACCTGTCATCAAAAGAATAATTGCTGGAATATAGGAATTCCAAAAGACGAGAGGAGGCGGCCAGCTGCAGCCATGGAAAGAGATCAAATCTCATCCAAGAAATTTCCTCCATCCCATAAGGAAAATATATTCTGCCACCAATGCTCCTCCATAATTGCCGGAATTTGGGGAATTCCAAAAGAAGGAGCCACGAATTGAGCAGTCCAAAAAAAATGCTGGCCAAGAAAGGAAAGATGTGTCATTACCGCAACAAGAATGCTCACGCGTTCATCACACGCTCAGAACACTTTCGTGTTCCCAACGCGCGCGACAGTTAACCTTTCCTAAATTTTCCAGATTTCAGTTCCTGTTCACCGCGCTCAACACCATCAACGAAGATACCATAACTGATCAAACTGCCCGGGGGGAAGACGGGAATATCCAAAAAATGACGATTTGTGTGCTCCAAATCGGCCAACGTGATTCGCCCGTCAGGTGGTTATGATTATTACAATTGCGAAATTACCGGGTTACCCCCGCCCAAGGCTATAGAAGGAGCCTGAGGCCTTCATTTCAAGAGACCTTGCCTTCTGCACCCGAGAGAGCTCTGATAGTGCATTATTTATAGTTATTTTTATATAATATTCTGGATGTAATTAATTAATTATTATATAGTTTTAGTTTAATATATGTCTAATTTACTTTGTTTTGTGTTTTCAGGGCTTTTGAGAGGTCATGGAGCAATTTTTGCATTTTGGTCTGGGAATAGTAAAAATTCAGAATTTGGTCTGCGAATAGTAAAATTTAGAATTTTAAAATTACACGCCCTAGGTCACGCCCGTGACCAAGGGGCGTGTAATCAAGTCATGGGCGTGACCCAATGTCATGTACTCTCCAAAAACAGTGAAGAAGACTGCTGGTTGTAGAATTTCAAATGATCATAACTTTCAATCCAGGAAGAGTTACGGGACGTGCCACCACATTTCGGGATGAGCACGAGATTATCTACAAATCTGGAGAAGTTTCCCAAGTACAAGCCCTCATGTCACGGGCGTGAAATGGGCGTGAACACGGGCGTGTACTGAGAAAATTACAATTTTCTCCCGAATGCTTCACAGTGTAATTTTGGAAGTTTTTCTCTGTACACGCCCTAGGTCACGGGCGTGACTAGGGGGCGTGACCTCTAGGTCACGGGCATGACTCACCCCGGGGAACATTCAATACAAGCAGTTTCCGCCGCCGAGCCGTTCCAGCTTACACGCCCTTGGTCACGGGCGTGACCAAGGGGCGTGACCTCTCCCGCAACTGCCAGATTAACTCCAGATCGCGCCGTTTCCCGCCGTTTCCTGGATCGGTCAAGACACTCCCTAGGTCACGGGCGTGACCGAGGCCGTGACCCGTCGAGATGATCAATTTTGGCGGTTTTTCTTCCCCACCGTTCCCAGGCTTTCCAGACGCAGTTACGCAGCTTACATGCCCTTTGTCACGGGCGTGACCAAGGGCGCGACTCACCAATTTTCTGCCTATAAAAGCCAGCTGCTGCCAAAGTGATGGGGATCCGATCCTAGCTTAGATTGGGTCATTTTTAGATTAGTTTCTAAGCATTTTCTTATTGCATTTTCTTTATGCAGATTTACTTATTGTTTTGCAAATTTCAATTCATAGTTTAGATTTCCAATTCCTGCAATTGTAATTCCCTTTACTTAGTTATAAAATTGTCTTTTCTTTAATCATGAGTAGCTAATTTTATTACATTTGATCGGATGAATTCTTAAGTAGTTTTATTTTGTAATCTCTTTTTCATAGTTTGGATTTGGAAATTAAGATTTACCGTTGTTTTTTAATTATTGGTTTCATATTTCTAGGGTATGATAATCAAGTTTGATCCGTATTTTAGTGTATCGAGAGATCCATAAATACGGGTAGATCGCTCACCAGTAAAAAGAGTTGTATGCATTCCTCGAGAGAGGGTGACGCAAATCTTCTAGATTGGAGTCAAATCCAATAGTGGGGCTCACCGCATAAAACAAGCTTAGGGGTTTCGACTGGCCGAGAGGTCTTAATCGATCAACCTAAGGTTAGGTGGTAGTTCTCTCGAGAGAGGCTCTATCATATTTTGGGAACCTCCACGGTCAAGTTTGTCTAAATCGATTTCTTTTCAATTCTAGATTTACGAAATATTTTACTTAAGAAGGATTCCCGATCAAATGTTTCTCTTCTTTAAATTATTTCCAAAACTCTATTTTTCCGATAAAATAATAATAATTTGCGTGAGTAGAAGTAATCAACAGACCCGTGGAATACGACACTTGATATTTATTTGTTTTAAATATCCTATGCTATGAACGATAGGTGCTCTTGCCTATAGTTCGTAGAATTTGGAAAAAATTATTTATATCATAAATTTTAGCTATCAAGTTTTTGGCGCCGTTGCTGGGAAATTTTTGTTGATATTTTGAAAGCGTAAATTTTATTACTTTTATCATTTTCTTTCTCCGCCCCCATTTCTCTTTTTGTTTTCTTAAAATTCATTTCTATTAAGTAACGGTTGTTAATTTTCTTTTTCCAAAAACATATGATGATATCTCAGTTGGCCGCAAAAGTTGTCAAGCTTCAACATAAGAAAAACCTTTTGGAAGCCGCACGAAAGCGCCAACTTATTTGTTATTTTTGTGGTGCAAATCATTCTAGCGAGGAATGTTAATCTTATTTTTATTCTCAAAATATTTTTGATCAAAATAATTTTTCTCAAGATTATAATTCTTATGAAATTCCTTCTTGCTCTGATAATAATTATTCGTGGTGGCAAGATCACCCGAATAGTTTACGGTGCAATGAAGAAATTTCTATTGATCAAAATTTCTATTCCTCCACTTTTTATCCGCAAAATTCTTTTGATCAATTTTCTTCTCTTGGTGATTCTCCGAATCTTCCTATTCAAAATTTGAATAGATATTCCCAAGAAGAAAATAATATTTTATACCAAGAATTTCACAAAGTCATGGAGACACCGGGCGAATTAGAAAATGAAAATTTTTCTTCTTCTCCTTCGCCCGCCCTTTCTTCTCTTTCTCATGAAATTATTATTCATGAAGAAATTGTGTCTCATGAATGTTCTCCCCTTGGTATTGATTTTTCTGATAATAATTTTATTCTTGAAAATAAACAACCGGAGCTTAATCATGTGTTTTCGCAAGCGCCTCCTCCTTGCGAAAAATTTTCTAACTCGCTAATTTTTGATTCTTTTGATACTAACAATTTTCATGTAGAGGATGAGCCGTTGCAACCAAATGTCTTCACCGATCCATTTTCCGCTCATCTCCAACAATCCAAATTACCTAAGGTATGTATAGGTAATTTGGATTCACAATTTCGAGCTAACGGACAACGAAGGAATCAAGAGTATAGCGGAGGAGTAGCCGGGCGATCAACTTTGGCATGCTCACCTGAGCGTGAATTAAGGGAGTTGCCTGTGAATTTTCAATTTTATTTTTCTTTTTCCTAACAATAACCGTCTAGCTTAAAGACGGGAAAAAGAAAGCGCTCTTGGGAAGCACCCATTGTTTATCCTTTTTGCAATTTTTCTTTTCTTTATCTACATTTTCTTTTCAACTTTTTCTCTCTTCATCCTTGTTTATAAACATTGGGGACAATGTTTATTTTTAAGTATGGGGGGTGTTCTCTAATATTTATTTTTATTCAAAAAAAAGTTCAAATAAATTAGAAAAACACTTTTAATACAAAATTTTTTTTTAAAAATATTTAAAAATCATAAAAAATCTTCTTTTGTCTTCTTTTTCAATTTTGTTTTTAAAATTTGGAAATTACAAAAAAAATTTAAAAAAATTAAAAATTTAATTTCTTGCGAAAGGGCCGTGTTGGGTTTTCATCCCACAAAACCGCCTAGTATATACCTTGCGAGCCCGTCATTGGGTAGCCCTTGGGAAGTCCAAGAATATTAAAAAAAACATTTTGTTTTAATATAAAAAAATCAAAAAAATTCTAATAAAATAAATTTTGTATTATTAAATTTCTCCAAACGTCATTTATGCAAAATCAATTTTAATTATGAGTTGTCTTTATAGGTTTTTTAAGGAGTTTTCTTTTTATGAATTCTTAAATCTTATATTTCTCTTCAAAATATGTCAGATTTAATTTTTAGATGAATTTGATTTAATGAATTTTTCATTATTTTGATTTGTTTAGAATATTTCTTAGTTTTACTTTCTCTCTTTAAAATATCATAATTCAATTTTGTAGTAATTGTGTTAAATATCTCTAGATTTTACTTATATTAACTTTAACTCATGGTTTCTTAAAGATTGCTCAAATTATTTTCTATGCTCTTAAAATGTATCTTTGGAATTTGTGTAGCCTTTAAACCATAGCCCTTCCCCAACCTTTTTTGTTAAACCCTTTTGTTTGACATAAAAAAAAAATTGAAAAGATCATATGTCATGGAATGAGAGGATAAAATTCATCATTCCTAAACATATGCACCCAAATTAGAAAAAGATTATATGGCATGGAGACGAGAGGATAAAATTCATCACTCCTAAACATATACATTTGGGATATAAAGAGAAGAAGAAATTAAAAAAAGATGGAAATGAGAGGATAAAATTCTTCATTTCCTATATTCAAAGTAACTTCTTCAATGCCAATTTTACCTCATTTAGCCAAGTTTATTTGCTATCCAAGATATTTTTGAGAGAGCATAGTTAATATTTTGTAGTTTTCTAAAAGTTTCTAATGATGTTTAAGTTTCTATAATTTTAATCTTGGATATTTTACTTAATTCAATGCAATTTTGTTTATGAAGATTTAGTTAGAGAATTTCAAAACTAAAATTTATTCTACTCATTTCAATTTATGAATTATTAATTATTTCTTATAAATCTGAATTTTAACTTCTTAACTTATTTTGATAAGTTTTATAAGATTTGGAGTACATAATTAGAAGTAAATCTTTTTGGAAATATCCTATAAATTCTTCTCATACTTATAAATTAGTTTTTGCTCTGGAATAACAAAAGCTTAAGTATGGGGGTATTTGATAGTTTATTATTTATAGTTATTTTTATATAATATTCTGGACGTAATTAATTAATTATTATATAGTTTTAGTTTAATATATGTCTAATTTACTTTGTTTTATGTTTTCAGGGATTTTGAGAGGTCCTGGAGCAATTTTTGCATTTTGATCTGCGAATAGTAAAAATTCAGAATTTTGGTCTGCGAATAGTAAAATTCAGAATTTTAAAATTACACGCCCTAGGTCACGCCCGTGACCAAGAGGCGTGTAATCAAGTCATGGGCGTGACCCAATGTCATGTACTCTCCAAAAACAGTGAAGAAGACTATGCTGGTTGTAGAATTTCAAATGATCATAACTTTCAATCCAGGAAGAGTTACGGGACGTGCCACCATATTTCTGGACGAGCACGAAATTATCTACAAATCTGGAGAAGTTTCCCAAGTACACGCCCTCATGTCACGGGCGTGACATGGGCGTGAACACGGGCGTGTACTGAGAAAAATTACAATTTTCTCCCGAATGCTTCCCAGTGTAATTTTGGAAGTTTTTCTCTGTACACGCCCTAGGTCACGGGCGTGACTAGGGGGCGTGACCTCTAGGTCACGGGCATGACTCACCCCGAGGAAAATTCAATACAAGCAGTTTCCGCCGCCGAGCCGTTCCATCTTACACGCCCTTGGTCACGGGCGTGACCAAGGGGCGTGACCTCTCCCGCAACTGCCAGATTAACACCAGATCGCGCCGTTTCCCGCCGTTTCCTGGCTCGGTCAAGACACGCCCTAGGTCACGGGTGTGGCCGAGGCCGTGACCCGTCGAGATGATCAATTTTGGCGGTTTTTCTTCCCCAACGTTCCCGGGCTTTCAAGACGCAGTTACGCAGCTTACACGCCCTTTGTCACGGGCGTGACTCACCAATTTTTTGCCTATAAAAGCCAGCTACTGCCAAAGTGATGGGGATCCGATCCTAGCTTAGATTGGGTCATTTTTACATTAGTTTTTAAGCATTTTCTTATTGTATTTTCTTTATGCAGATTTACTTATTGTTTTGCAAATTTCAATTCATAGTTTAGATTTCCAATTCCTGCAATTGTAATTCCCTTTACTTAGTTATAAAATTATCTTTTCTTTAATCATGAGTAACTAATTTTATTACATTTGATCGGATGAATTCTTAAGTAGTTTTATTTTGTAATCTCTTTTTCATAGTTTGGATTTGGAAACTAAGATTTACCGTTGTTTTTTAATTATTGGTTTCATATTTCTAGGGTATGATAATCAAGTTTTATCCGTATTTTAGTGTATCGAGAGATCCATAAATACGGGTAGATCGCTCATCGGTAAAAAGAGTTGTATGCATTCCTCGAGAGAGGGTGACGCAAATCTTCCGGATTGGAGTCAAATCCAATAGTGGGGCTCACCGCATAAAACAAGCTTAGGGGTTTCGACTGGCCGAGGGTTCTTCATCGATCAACCTAAGGTTAGGTGGTAGTTCTCTCGAGAGAGGCTCTATCATATTTTGGGAACCTCCACGGTCAAGTTTGTCTAAATTGATTTCTTTTGAATTCTAGATTTACGAAATATTTTACTTAAGAAGGATTCCCGATCAAATGTTTCTCTTCTTTAAATTATTTCCAAAACTCTATTTTTCCGATAAAATAATAATAATTTGCGTGAGTAGAAGTAATCAACAGACCCGTGAAATACGACACTTGATATTTATTTGTTTTAAATATCCTATGCTATGAACGATAGGTGCTCTTGCCTATAGTTCGTAGAATTTGGAAAAAATTATTTATATCATAAATTTTAGCTATCAAGCTCCATTGAAGTTTCTTTAGAGTTCTCCATCGGCGCTTGAAGATTTTCTTCAATCTTCTAAGAGCTCCTTTAAGCCTTCGAAGATCTTCTTCGAGCCCTCGAAGATCTCCTTCAAGCCTTTGAAGATCTCCTTCAAACCTTTGAAGATCTGCTTTGCTCCTGAAGGCATTTTTCCTAAGTGACTTGGGAATCCTTCGGGCACCGAAAGGCGACTGGAGCTTCTCACTTTCGTTCCACAAAAAAAGTACTTAGCTTTCCGAGAGGTGGTCTGTCACGCAGAGAGATTTCTCTTCATCACAATTGTAACGAGTGGCGGTATGTCGCGCATGAATTCTTAGTATTACTTGAAAGAAACCAGCATATGGTGGAATTTGGCCGACACAGCTCCGACCACGTGGTTTTTTACACTTTCCGGGTTTTCCAGGTTAAAAATGTCCTCATGTTCTCTTTGACTGTTTGCGCGCTCGACTCGTTCTCGAGCTAAGGTGGTTCAATTCGACTGGTCTACCAGAGCGTCGAGCAACCTACAACAGTTTGACGTCGTCTATGGGAACTTGTGTTCCCGATTAGATCTAAAAGCAATCTTCCCTAGAGATTGATGATAATATTCACCCAGCAATTTCAAACGCGAGAAGTTCCTTTCTCCCCACGAGTTCGCAAGGGAGAGTGTCCATCGCCATGCCTATCCTACCTCAACGGCTCGGCATTCCCGACAACAAGTCCCTTCGACGACGGAGCAAGTTCCTTATGGTGACATACTCCGATCTAGTTGATTCCCCTTGTTAGAGCAAATCCTGGCATATCCAGTCCCCTTTTGGCTTCAACCGCCGCATCATAGGAAGTTCCACGGAGAAGAAAACCCATATGAGCATGTTAACTACTTCCTGACCGCGATGGAAGTCTTTGGGCTTCCAGACCAGATTACTTGTAAGATTTTCCCAGCAACACTTCGTGGCGACGCACTCAACTGGTATCAGACCCTGCCAGAGGGAATCATTCACAACTTCACCGAACTATCCCAATTGTTCACCGGATGGCATGAAGTCCGGGCGCGGAATATCAGAAAAGCAGCTCAGACAGGGAAGGAACCAGGGGAGGATGGACTCTCCCCTTCAGGACAAACGGAATGCGACAGGCATCACGGGGGCATCACCACAAGATCGCATCAAGGGGATTTCCGCGAAGGTTTAAATTTTGCCTTGCACGCAAGCATCGGGAACCCTACATTTGAATTGAGAAGGGCATTGATAAGCTACCGCATATCATTCAACATCTTGTGCATGACAACTGTGACACGACTCAAGCTCCTTGGCGGGAATCTTAATGTACAACCCTCATTCTCCGAAGGTGGGCCCATTCAAAGCCACGTGGGCAAAAGTCAGAGTCAAAAGGTCAACACAAAAGTCAACAGTTCGAGATACCAAAAAAAAGTCGGCCAGCAGGCATAATAGAAGAGTTCGTCGAACGCAGCCTTCCAGAGTACGTCGAGCGCAGGAGCAGAAGAAAGCCTAGGCGAGTAGGGGTGCACTCGTGCTAGTATCCCGAATACTCGCTAAAGGTGGGCGACCATAGGTGATACTCGCCCATTTGCCCGGGGATATCGCCTCAATGTCGCTAGTCACCGGGCAGGGGCTGGGCTATAAAAAACCCCCCTACCCCTTGGTTTTCCTATAAATAGGACCCCAGGGGTACTTGGATTGGCACCTGAACTTGATCTCCTGAAACCCAGCTCTTGCATTCTGGAACCTGTCGCACTTGGCCGCTACTCCCAGTTCCTAGCCAAGTCGGTGCCTTCCTCGTACCCTGCTCGGCCATTTTTGGTTGTGGAGGAGAAGTCTCTTCTGAGCTTCTGGGTACGTGGTGGGACCTCCCTGCCATGGCACCTGGGGTCATGTTTGTTGCTCTTCTAGCTTCCTCTTAGTTGCCCGTCAAGACGACTCTTCGAGCCGCTTGGCAAGTAATCTCCGGCTGCATTGGTCCGAATTTTGGAGCCGGGATTTTCCAGGCTTCAACACTTTGGTGCGGTGAGTGTGGATCGTAGTCAGAGAAGGAAAGCTTAGTGGCAAGAAAAGATGGTGGTAGTAGGCGACCAGGAGGAGGTTGTCGACAACTCGGCCGGTGGTGGCGGGTTCGTGACGTTGGCAGCTTTTGAAGATTTCTCGTGGCGAATTGAAGGAACCCTTCGAGCAGTTCTTCAAACTCGCACAGAGGGGACGACGACTTCACCCCATCGTCCGGTTGTGATCAAAGAAGGTGCTCCCTCCAGGTGAGCAGGGAAGGATCATGTGGAAGAGCCCGAGCGACCAAGGAAGTCGCAGTTTTTCCCGCAAAACTCGCAAGGTGCTGGTGGGGTCCGGTTTCGAGAAGAGGAGGAGCAGGCGAGGTACTACGGTGCTCGCCCATATAGCGAGTACGGAGGCGGTACTCTCCCCTATAGCGAGTATGGGGTGATACTCGCCAAGTGGAAGATCGTCGCCAGATTGGGGGGAGGAGCCCATTCTGTGAGGAGATCATCATCGCGCCAGTGCTGGAGGGGTTCAGGGATCCCTCGATGAATTACTACTCGGGGAGGGAGGACCCTATCCGACACATCCAATGGTTTGAGGATGTCGCCTCAACCCGGACCATGTCTGACGCCTATAAATGTAGGCTGTTCGCGATCTCCCTCCGAGGGAAGGCAAGGGACTGGTTCCACCAGTTGCCGGAGGGTTCCATCTACTGCTTTGAAGACCTTTGCCGGGGGCTAACGATGTGGTTTGCCACGGCAAAGAAGTTGAAGAAGGAGGTTACGACCCTTTTTCATCTGACGCTGGGAGCAAAAGAAACGTTGGGGGACTACATCGACCGCATCCAGGAGGTGTTGAACATCCAGGAGGTGGATGGCCGCACCTTGCAACTAGCCCTAACTTTCGGCCTTCAGGAAGGGCTCTTCAAACTTGAGATCGGTAGGATCCCTCCATACTCCTACGACAATCTCATCGAAAGGGCCAACCAATTTGTTCAGGGTGAGGCTTCCAACCGCAGCTTCCTAGCCAGGCTCACCCGAGTGACCAAAGAGGATGAGGAGGAGGAGGAGGAGAAGACCCCCGAGAAGAAGAAAAAGGAAGAGCCCAGGAAAGCGGAAAAAAGGAAGCCGGAAGAGAAGAGAAGGGAGGAAAGAAAGAAGGAGGAGACAAAAAGGCACGATGAGAAGAGACTCATCGTGGCCCCGGAGCATCGGGTGGAAGAGAGACGATACCAAGTCCCCGCTAACCGACCGCCTTGGAGGCCGGCTAGGGGACCTCAGCGTAGGGATCGGGAGAGATCCCCGGAGAGAAGGCGTCACGATCAACCGGAAAGGCGTCAGGAAAGAAGGAGGGAAGAGGCGATGACGATAGCCAGGCGTGGCAACCGGCAAGGAAAGAAGAATCGGAGGAAGACGCGGCAGAAAGAGGAGATCCCCCTCTTTTGTGACCTGCATCAGGTGGCAGGTCATGGGACGATGGCTTGCCCAGATTTTTGGGAAGCCCGTCGAAGGTTGACAACAGGAGAGGCAGGAGGGGACCTTCAGAGGATTGAAGCCCCTGTCGAGCCGCTGACAGTTCAAGCCGTCGGTCGAAGGAGGAACGAGGACCGAGTCGACCATGGAGGTCGAGGAGAGGTAGCTCAAGGAGGCAGAGGAGTGGGAGTGATCCACAGGGGTGCAGGGCTGGGAGCTTCCCGCAAGGGAAGTCTCCATCAAATCTATCGGAAGAGTGTCGCCTCGACCTCGCAAGCACCGCCCCCATTGGAGGAGATCACCTTCTCCGAAGAGGACATGTTAGGGAATGAGAACCCCTTCCATGATGCCCTCATTGTCCAAGTAGTCATGGAAGACTTCACCGTGGATCGAATCCTCGTCGATAACAGTAGCTCCGTGAACGTCATCTTCAAGAAGACGTTCGACGGATTGGGAGTCGGAGCAGAAAAATTTCGAGCATCGGATGGACCCCTCTTTGGCTTCTCCGGAGAGAAGCAGGATGTGGAAGGAGGAGTAGATCTCCTCGTAATGCTCGGTGGCACTCTACTTACCTGCCGCTTCGTCATTGTAGATGCCCCGAGCTGTTATAAGGCCATCTAAGGAAGGCCGCTTCTCAACACTTGCAAAGTCGTTCCATCCTCCTACCATCAGTGCTTGATGTACTGCCAGGGAGACGTTCAGGTGAGGATCAGGAGCGATCCAAGAGCCGCCCGAGAATGTTACCTCAACGCCGTCAGCACTATCAGCTGGATGGCCGAGGCCGAGGAGTTCGAGAAGATGACGGAGAGCACGGCCAGGCTGAAGGCATCCGAGGAGATAAAAGAAGTCGAGGTACTCTACGCTGCAGGAGTACTTGGGTTGCTGAAGATCGGAGGATCGCTGAAGGTCAACGAGAAGATGGAGATGGCGACGTGCCTGCAGGAGAACGTCTACATCTTCGCTTGGAGTGCAGCCGAGATGCCATGGATCGATCCAGAGGTTGTCTGTCATCATCTCAACATGGACCCGGCAGCTAAGCCCGTCCGCCAGAAGAAGAGGTCCAGTGCCACCATGCTGGCTGGACCTATCCGAGAGGAAGTAAAGAAACTGCTAGATGTAGGTTTTGTATCCGAGATCCAGTATCCAGGCTGGGTCTCAAATGTTGTAATGGTTAAGAAGAGTGGAGGGGGCTGGAGAATGTGTGTAGATTTTTCGTTGATGAATAAAAGCTGCCCGAAGGATTGTTATCCCTTGCCTCGGATCGACGCGCTGGTTGATTCAGCCGTCGGTTTTTCTGTGATGAGCTTTCTTGATGCATTTTCAGGATACCACCAGATCCGAATGCATCCCCCCGATTGTCGCAATGTGTCCTTCATCACGGGTGATGGCTGTTATAGCTATAGGATGATGCCTTTGGGCTTGAAAAATGCTGGGGCCACCTACCAGCGAATGATGGACCACGTGTTCAAGGGGCAGAAGGGGAGGAACCTGGAGGTGTACGTGGATGACCTCTTAGTTAAATGCAAGAGCGCCCAAGAGCATGTGGTCGATCTGGTGGAGACCTTCGCGACGCTCAAGAAGTTCAAGATGCGGCTCAATCCCGCAAAGTGTGTATTCGGAGCTGGAAGAGGCAAATTCCTGGGACATCTCATCACCCCGGGGGGGAGTGGAGCCGAACCCTGACAAGGTCAAGGCAATCCTGGAAATGACCTCGCCAAAGACCATGAAAGAAGTTCAAAGGCTAGCAGGAAGGTTGACAGGCCTTAGCCGCTTTCTGTCCAAGGCAAGAGAGAAGTGCTCTCCCTTTTTCAAGACGCTCCGTAAGAGCGAGAACTTTGCATGGTCCGACGAATGCGAGAAGACGTTCGGTAGGCTGAAGGAGCAGTTGACTCAGACACCTCTCCTTCAGAGCCCGAAAGAAGGTGAAGACCTACTCGTCTACTTGGGAGTAGGGGTGGAAGCGGTAAGTTCCGTACTGGTCCGGGAAGAAGGAAGGAAGTGTTGGACATGTGTGTCACATCCCTTTGTTTGAGAATAACAAATCCCAAATTGTATTTGATCTTGCTTGTCGTGTGTTTATAGTGTGCAGGAACTATAGGTGCAATACTCCACAGGTAGAAAGCAGCTGAATTCAAACATCTGGAAGAATGCACTACCGCCAGCGTTAGAGCGACCGCCAGGCGCTAGCTCAGGTTTCGTTCGACGAACTGGAAGCTGCGTTCGACGAAATCTGAAGGAAGCTCCGTTCGACGAACGAGGAGCTCCGTTCGACGAATATTCCTGCGTTCGACGAATTTGTGCTCAACAAGCTGCGTTCGACGAACGAGGAGCTCCGTTCGACGAATTTGGCTGCACTCGACGAATTTGTGCCTGACAACTGGGTTCGACGAACTTGAAGCTCCGTTCGACGAAATCGACTCTGTTCGACGAAAGTTTGTTATGCACGATCCAGAAGGTTGCGGTTTTTCCGTTCGATGAAGGATGCGTTCGATGAAGGCTCGTTCGACGAATTCTGTTTCGTTCGATGAAATATTATTCTGTCACGCAGCCGACGGTTTCGCAACCGCTCCACACGAACACTACCACCAGCGCTAGCGCTACTGCCTGGCACTATCTCAAGTTCGTGCATAGCGTCACGCCGCCAACGATTTCGCAACCGCTCCACACGAACACTACCGCAGGCGCTAGGAGCTAACGCAGGCGCTATCTTCAAGATCTATAAATTGGAGTTTTGCTTCTCGTTTTGGCTATCCATCTCAGAGAGGTTGCAAGTGCCACAATTCTATTGCTGCTATGCTGCCGAAGATGGATCTCCCACTAAAAGCTTAAGGAGAATTCTGGAGGAGGACAACATCACACTACATCCGAAGGACGATCGCTTCGACCTCGCTTATACTACATCGATCCTTCATCTTCGACTTCAGAAGATCTCATATAGGAGTTTTTATTATTGTTATCTTTATTTTTTCATTCCATACTTTCTTTGTAACCGTTTAGTTAATTCGTCTTGTGTTGGCGACTAGGTCTGGGTAGGACTTAGGGGGAA
This sequence comes from Dactylorhiza incarnata, assembly GCA_033032865.1. Classification (NCBI taxonomy): domain Eukaryota; kingdom Viridiplantae; phylum Streptophyta; class Magnoliopsida; order Asparagales; family Orchidaceae; genus Dactylorhiza; species Dactylorhiza incarnata. The sequence goes on along the minus strand of JAWHQI010000119.1, from coordinate 5,786,343 downwards.
TTCGCCTTGTGTTGGTGACTAGTTCTAGGTGATTAGATCTAGGGGGCTCGAGGCCATATCTGGGGAATGATTGGCTAGAGCGGCTTGAGGCCTTATCCAGGGAAGGATAGACTAAAGCCAACCGGTTTGTGGGGATACAAGTCGGTATAGAAAAGGAAAAGATATTTACTTTTGTACGCCTCTGATTTCTAGCGATATTGAAATCAAATTTATGTAAACACCTTTTTATATAAATACAATCATGTCTCTATTTGTGTTTACTTGATTTCTATCACTTGGCAATATCTCTAAATATTGGTTAGGCGACGCTGAGAGTCAGCGGCCGCCAAGCGCTCGACTCGCGCCTCCACCGCAGTTAGACGGCGACGAGACTCGCTAATCGCCAGACGCTCCAACTTCGCCTCCAAGTCCAGGATGGCGCGAGTAGCCCTCTCCTGGTACTCGCGGGAGGGAAGCCCAACCCCGTCAATCAGCGCCCCGATAGGGGTGTGAGCGCGAGCTGCAGAAGAAGACAAAAAGTGAAACCTTAGTATCGAGTAGCGACAAGACCTTTTTTAAAGATATTCGGCAAAAACAGTGACTCCATTTACCCGGCCGATGAGCATCACTCCGCGAGTCGCGGCGAGGGCTCCGAGATTGGCGGCGAGGAGAGCCCCTTCCCCGATGCGGGGATAAACTGCGGTGACCGCCATCTCGTCGGGTAGAGTGTGATCCGTCGATGTGCTCCCTGCTGGAATGCACATCACCCCGACCGCGCCCATCCGCTGGTCGCCCTTCCCCTCTGGGAGTGAAGAAGCCAGAAGACCCTGCCACCCCGCCTCGGCGCGAGGACTCCGCCGGATGGGTGGTGGGAGCCAAGGAAGACAGAAGGCGACCATCACCCTGCATGTCGGCAGGCGGTGGAAAAGGAGGAGGTGGAGGAAGTTCGTCCGCGGGTAGCTGTGCGCTACTCCCCACCTCTGGTTGCTGCAAAGGCGGTGGCGGCGGAGGAGTGTTACTCGCTGGAGGAGCCCCCTGCTCGCTCATCGGCCTCTTGTCCACCGAGGAGCTATGAAGGATCCGCACCGATCCACCTCGGCGACCACCTCCCCTAGTCCGGGGCGAGATCATAGGCGATGATCGCAGAGGAATGGCGATCAAAGGCTCCTCCTGAGCAGCGATAAGTAGCGGATCTGCGAGATAGTGTTGAAGGCATCAGAAACTCGCTAATAAAAGTAGGCGAATCAAACCAGAATAACGGCAAGTAGGTAGCTCTCACTTTGTAAAGGGGGGAGTTCAGTTCGAACTTGGGCCGACGTTTCAGCCGTACTCGCTTCCGGGGGAACGCTCGACTCAGGAAGATTAGGAGCAGGCGAGCCGCCCGAGTGACCGAGACCCAAGTCGGCGAGTACCTGCTGGGTAGTGCCGACCTGAGAATCAGCGACATTCTCAGGGGCGTCGACATTCTTCTTCTTCTTCTCCTTCTTCTTTTCAAGCCTCTTCCTCTTCCTAGAGGCGAGGAAGTCCTCAAGCTCGGCGTCGCGAGCGGGCTTCCGCAATGGTGGCAGCAAACTGGCAAGCTCGGCCAAATCAACGGCAGCTTCCTCGGCAATACTGCGCGACATCTTGAGCGAGATCAGAAAAGTCGTGCCCTCAGAGACCCCTCCCCCTCTATATATAGAGCCAGAGCGTCAAACCAGCGGGATGCCGACTATCAATCAATACTCGCCAGAAGGCCTGATCGTCGAATGACGGTTGGATGATTCTTTCCGAGCAACTATGTTACTCGCAAAGAGCGGGGATTGTGTACAACCCTCATTCTCTGAAGGTGGGCCCATTCAAAGCCACATGGGCAAAAGTTAGAGTCAAAAGGTCAACACAGAAGTCAACAGTTCGAGATACCAAAACAAAGTCGGCCAGAGAGCATAGTAGAAGAGTTCGTCGAACGCAGTCTTCCAGAGTTCATCGAGCGTAGGAGAAGAAGAAAGCCTAGGCGAGTAGGGGTGCACTCGTGCGAGTAGCCCGGATCGAGCGCAGGAGCAGAAGAAAGCCTAGAAGAGTTCGTCATCGTGAAAGCTGATTCGCCATATGACGCAATATTCAGATGCATCCTGCTCGGCACGCTTCAGCATGACACCTCCATGGTAGGCCGCATGGCGAGCAAGGGAGAAATCCTACAAAACTCCATTCGTTATCTCAACAATGCAACGACCGAGATTCCTTGGGTTAGCCATGGCCCCCACGAAGCCTGAATTCCAAGAAGCTTTGCTCAGAGAAGGGTCGCGCAGTACCAGAGCCGACAACAGAAATGGACCTCTCGGCACCAACCCATCCGCAATGACTTGGAACCATAGGTCGAAAAAGGAAGGAACAATGATCACTCACCGAGGTCAGGAGATCTAATCAGCGCCAGTTGGTCTGTTCCCGAGGGTTGACGAACCGAAAAACCCGGATCTACACCCCGTTAAACGCTCCCGCGAGCATATCCTATCTCTAATCTACGACAAAGAGATTGTCATATGGCCAGGACCGCTCCCTCACAACTCGGGGAACCAGTCCCAGTTTTGCGACTTTCATCGAGGCTTAGGACATCATACCAGACAATGTTTGTGCTTAAAGGATGAAATCGAGCGTCTCGTCCAGCTAGGGCACCTAAAGACCTTTCAGAAGCAAGCAGCATAAGGAGAGGCAGCCGAAGATTGGTCGCTGGAGTGATCGACGTCTAAATCACGGTCGCACATCACACTGAAGAATCAAGAAAACTCATCCAAACGCTACGTGAGAGGGCTAAGAGCCGAGCAGAAGAGTCTTACGTTATCTATGCTTTCGCTTTGTTTATATCAAAAAATGATCAAAAGTCGCAAGTTTACATTTGCACATGTACTATTATTCGCTAAAATTCAATATGTCTTGCTTTGTTCTCTCTTAACCCTATCATCACAGGAAAACTTCGGGATCAGTACCCCTTCTAACCGTAAGGGTCTGCCCCTCGTGTGGTCATCGTCGGTTTGAAGACTAATGATCTTCACCGTCGACTTCGGGGCCAGTTCCCCCTCTAACCGTAAGGACATGTCCCGCGCGCGGTCATCGTCAGTTTGAATACAAGCGCTATTCACTGTCGATTTTGGGGCCAGTTCCCTCTCTAACCGTAAGGGTATCTCCCTCGTACGGTCATCGTCGGTTTGAAGACAAACGTTCTTCACGTCGACTTCGGGGCCAGTTCCCCCTCTAACCGTAAGGGTATGTCGTCCAGTTCCCCCTCGCACGGTCATCGTCGGTTTGAATACAAATGCTATTCACCATCGACTTCGGGGCCAGTTCCCCCTCTAACTGTAAGGGCATGTCCTCGCACAGTCATCGTCGGTTTGAATACAAATGCTATTCACCGTCAACTTTGGGGTCAATTCCCTCTCTAACCGTAAGGGCCTGTCCCACGCACGGTCATCGTCGGTTTGAATACAAACGCTTTTCACCGTCAATTTCGAGGCCAGTTCCCCCTCTAACCATAAGGGTCTGTCCCTCGCATGGTCATTGTCCGTTTGAATACAAACGCTATTCATCGTCAACTTCGGGGTCAGTTCCCCCTCTAACCGTAAGGGCCTGTCCCTCGCACGGTCATCGTCGGTTTGAATACAAATGCTATTCATCGTCGACTATGGGGCCAGTTCCCCCTCTAACCGTAAGGGCCTGTCCCTCGCACGGTCATCGTCGGGTTTGAATACAAATGCTATTCATCGTCGACTTTGGGGCCTGTTTCCCCTCTAACAGTAAGGTCTGTCCCTCGTGTGGTCATCGTCGGTTTGAAGACTAACACTCTTCACCGTCGACCTTGGGGCCTGTTCCCCCTCTAACCGTAAGGGCCTGTCCCTCGTGCGGTCATAGTCGGTTTGAAGACTAACACTCGTCACCGTTAACTCCAACCAAAACAATTATTTGTTAGATATACACTAGAATAAACGTTATATGAAATAATGAAGTTACAAGATACAATATCATCAACACCATGCTGCACATGACTGAACGAGACTACAAAACATGAAAAGAAAAACCACAAGACATGAACAATAAACATAATAGATACAAAGATCAATCCTCATCCGCTTCAGGATGATCCTCCTCCAAGAGGTCCCCGACTCCGAGCCCAGCAATACTGCATCCGAATTTCCTCTCCATCATACGAAGAGTCTTCTGGACGCCCCTCTAAAAGGTGACCTCACAGTCATCCTCCACCAAAGGATCCACCTCCTTGGTCATAATCTTAGCGCGAAGATCCTCCGAGATCTAGAACCACTCCTCTACGAAAGCCAGGGAGTTCGTGTACCCAGCAACCCCCGCTACCTTGATCTCCTCAACACTCTGCTCCACGGATGACAACCTGTCCACCTCGCTCCTCAAGAAGCCCATCTCTCCATCCAGGCGGAATATGTCACCTTGCGCCTCCGATAACTGGAGAAGGGCATCCTGAGCAAGCGCCTTGTCACCACTGCACTCCTCTCGCAACTTCTCAACCTCCACTCGGGTCAAAGAAACGCCTGACTCCAGCTGTCGGATGCAGGAAGAGTCACGATCTCTCTTCTTCTTGGAATAGAATAGAGCGCTCTTCGCTGCGCTCAATTCCTCCTGAAGGACGAAGTAGCCATCCTTAAGGCCCATGTAACAATCATTTCATGTATGGGCAACACTGTTCAAAATGCAAGTCTGCTAAGAAAATGAGCGATTAACACATACAAATGGTAATCAGAACGATAAAGCAAATGCCAGAACAAAGGCTATCACACTTATCACGGAAGTCATCGCCTGAAGAGAAGAAGAGACTCGCCTCGCTGTCGTCAAAGGAGGAGGCGGCGGTAAATCCTCCCGCGGGACCTAACCAGCAACAGGAGAGGCTAGGATCTCAACCTCAGGATCAGCCAGGATCACCTCAACACCGCGTTCGCTAGGACTGGCCTCGTGATCATGGCTACTCGGCGCAATAGGAGCAGACCCCAAATCAGCATCCCTGAAAACAATCTTCCTCTTTTTGCCACGGACTAAAGGCACAAAACTGCACACTCGACATCCAGTAGAGCCCTACCGAGAGTAAAGTACTCTCCTCCACACAATTAACAACACAATATAGGTCTTTCGCCAACCCTTCTCGATCCGGAAAGCCAGAAATAGGCATTAAGTCATTCTCACGACCCGTCTGACGATGGCAGCGACCAGGAAGATCCCTCCAAAGCTCGGACAACTCCCAACTGTTCTGAACATACCCATAAAGGGTATTCCCGTGGCGATAATCATTTTTCTCTCCAAAGCGGACCCATCTCTTATTGTTGCAAACATCGATACGACCACCTGGATCAGTAAAAAGCTCACAGCAGTCCTTGAAAATATCAACAGAAAATCGCGCGCCATGCTCCCGAAAAATCGCACCCCGCAAAATCAGAACACCTCAATAGCCCCCTCTCGGGGAGGAAAGCGGAACCTGTACTTTAAACAACTCTCTGAAAGAGTTATGAAGTCGGTTGGAGGATTTTGAGCATGCTCCTCCAGAGGAATCTTCACCTCAACACTAAAATGCAACCCCAAGCGCTTCCTCCACATGTCAATCTGCGCGTTATCAAGGGTGGAACACAATCGCATCGGCCTCGATTGGCCACTCTGTTTCGAAGCCTGAAAAAACAAATAAAAGAAAAATATTTCAACAAGGGCACCCCAGAATACGAAGAGCGCAAGCGCGCACGTTTCAGACGAACCCCGTCAAACGACACCCGATCACGTGCAAACAGCCAGGCGCGTCGGCTAAGCACCAGGTAAGCACCAACCGCGCACACAACGTGCACACCGACCGAGCCCCGACCAATCGCGCGCGGCCCGGCCGCACCACTGACCGGAAGTCGGCCGCATGCGTGTAGACCACGCGTCGGCCTTGCGGCGACCACAACACCGACCGAGCACCGACCGGGCACCGACCGCCTGCGTGCGCCCGCGCCCCGGCCAAGCACCGGTCGACTGTGCATTGGCCAACAACCCGGCGACCGAGAGTCGTCCGCGCTCACGCGGCCCGCGTGCCGGTCTTGCGGCGGCTGCGTGACCGGTCGTGCACCGGCCGGCCGCGCGCGGGCCAACCGCTCCGCGGCCGAACACCGGCCGCGCGTGGGCCAACCGCTCCGCGGCCGAACACCGGCCGCGCGCGGGCCAACCGCTCCGCGGCCGAACACCGGCCGCGGAGCGCGGCGCACACGTCGGTCGGGCACTGGCCCCACGACCGCACCCCGGCCGAGCACCGGCCAGCGGTGCGCAGGCCGACCTTCCCTCGGCCGGGTCTAGCCGCAGGCCACGCGCCGACCTTGCGGAGGTCGGGCGCCAGCCGTACGCCGACCATGCACCGGTCGGCGTCAGCATGCACATAGCCCACTCGCCGGCCCACACGCTGACCCACGCGCCGTCCAGCCGCCCACGTGTCCTCCGCACCACGGCCGAATGCCCCGGTCCAACCCTTCTTCCTCTCTCCTCTTCTTCTCATATGGATGGGAGAAGTACTTACCTCCGGCATAGCGAAGATTGCGTTAAGCGCAAAAAATCTTCAAATCGCCGCAGAGAAAATGATGAAACCTTCAAACTCTTTAAGGAACGAGGGAGACTTTGAAGGTTTGGGGGCAATTGATATGCACTCATTTATAGAACCAATGAGTGCATTTAGCCAAAGCTCAATTATGAGTGAGTGGGGATAGTGGAGACATGCCAAGTCTCGTAACAAAGGGAGTGGAGTAATGAGAAAACCACAATAACCGCCGTGCAACGCCGAGTTCAACCGAACCCCGTCATCGCACCCCATTAAGGTGGTGCGGTTAGACGCGCACCCCGCAATGGGGGTGCGGGTCGCACCCCACTTAGCAGGGTGCGGCCAAAACCGCACCCCACATAATGGGGGGCGGCCGCGTCTGTCCCCACATGGTGGGGTGCGGCCGAGGCCGCATCCACCAAGCGGGGTGTGGCTGAGGCCGTGCCCCCCATGCGAGGTGCGGCCGAGGCCGCTCCCCCCATGCGGGGTGCGGCCCGAGCCGCATCCCCTATAGGGGTGCGGCCAATGCCGCACCCCGTATGGGGGAGCGGCCAAACCCGCTCCCCGACAAGGGGCACGACGAGTCTGGAACCCCCTCTCGGGGGCGCGGTCGGTGCCCTGACACCCTCCCTTTCTCAATCCCGGGTGCGGCTCCGCGTGTTGGGGGGCGCGGTCTTCAATAATCACGCTCCTGCTCTTGTGAACATGACCATCCGTCGGCACCCGACTACATTTCCAACTTTCCGACCTTAAAGCGAGCGAGGCATTTCCGCACACTTCCGTGCTCATTGCACGCACAGAACGCTCACACATTCATGACATGCTCAGAACAATTTTGCATTCATCGCACGCTCAGAACGCGTACGCATTCATCGCACTCAGAACGCGTACGCATTCATCGCACGCTCAGAACACTTTCGTGTTCCCAACGCGTGCGACAGTTAACCTTTCCTAAATTTCCCATATTTCAGGTCCTGTTCACCGCGCTCAACGCCATCAACAAAGATACCAGAATTGACCGAAACGCCCGGGGGCAAAACGAGAATATCCAAAAAATGACGATCTGTATGCTCCAAATCGCCCTACCTAATTCGTCCATCAGATGGTTACGGTGGTTACAATGACGAAATTACCGGGCTACCCCCGCCCATGACTATAAAAGGAGTCCGTGGCCTTCATTTCAAGGGATCTTGCCTTCTGCACCTGAGAGAGTTGTGTTGAAGCTTCCTCAGAGTTCTCCTTCGGCGCTTGAAGATTTTCTTCAATCTTTAAAGGGCTCCTTCGAGCCTTCGAAGATATTCGAGCCCTTGAAGATCTCCTTCAAGTCCTCGAAGATTTTTTCAAGCTTTTGAAGATTTCCTTTGCTTCCGAAGGCATTTTTTCTAAGTAACTTAGGAATCCTCCAGGCACCGAAAGACGACTGGAGCTTCTCACTTTCGTTCCACAAAAAAAGTACTTAGCTTCCCGATAGGTGGCCTGTCACCCTCGGAGATTTCTCCTCATCACCATTGTAATGAGTGGTGCCATGTCGCCCTCGAGTTCTCAGTTTTACTTGTAAGAAACCAACACATAGTAAAATTTGGCCGACACAGCTCCGTCCGCGTGATTTTTTATCCTTTCCGAGTTTTCCACGTTAAAAACGTCATCTTGATCTCTCTTTGACTGTTTGCGCGCTCGGCTCGCTCTCGAGCTAAGGAGTTTCAATTCGATCGGTCTACCAAAGCGTCTAGCGACCCGCAACAAAACTTAAGGCGGAAGAATAGAATCAAACCTCCGGCCATTGATGCTTTCACCGAGCAGGGCTTCGACGCGAGTAACGATCTTCTAAGCCCTTGATAACTCCCTCTAGATGGTGCAAGATGAATGAGTGATTGAACTTAGGTACCAAGTACCTCTCCATAGGTATGTATAGATGTGTTGTCATCAATCACATCCACTCAATGGATAATTACCACTAATATGTAGTTTTCACTTAAATGAATAGTTATCCCCATAATGAATAATTATTGACCATTCATTATAAATGAAAGTTATTCGTATAGTGATAAGTTATTGACCATAGTTTAAATGATACGTTATCTCTATCATGAGAATTTATTGACCATATTAATTAAAATAATATTGAAATTAATCAAAATTAGTTAATTAATTTATATTAAAATAAATTATTTTAACAGTACCGCAAGGGCTAGATGATACCAGTGCTAGCTACTACTGTCGGGTTGTTTTGTAAAGAAATAAATTCTATATAATTATCCAAATAAACTGTCATGTTAACGTGGGGGTGCTAACACTATTCTTGGATAGTAATTTTCAAATTTCAATTCCCTCAAGTTCTTCCGGAAACCTTCTAGGTAGAGCACAACAAAATTTTCTCTGCTACTGCCTCTAGGCGAGATAGCACTACCACTGGGCGGTGGTATTTGTTCTTTAACTTTTCTTCTAGGTCAGCTCAAGAATATGTAGGTTGATGTAGGAAAGATTTCCTTCACTACATCCAGGCGATACCACCGGCACCTGTACAAAATACTATATTTTGTACTTAACATTGCCAGCAATTTATTCTGCAACATTACTAGTACCAGCACATATATGAAAAATACCATATTTTGTACTTCACTGTCCAGTTTTTATTGAGCGATTTGTATGGGGGTGAACACATCTTCTGGCAATCCCAACCCATCAGCTCATTGAATGTGTACTAAGGCTCCGTTTGGCACGACTGTGGCGGTCGTGAATGCGGTGGTAAAACTGTCATTCGTGAACGGACACCTAAGAAATTTCATCCATTTTTATGTTCAAGTGGATGAAGTTTCTTAGGTGGGTGGGCTTTCATGAATGACGATTTTACCACCGTGTTCATGACCGCCACCACTGTACCAAACGGAGCCTAAATCAGAGGATGAAGCCGAAGAGGTTAGCCGAATATCCAAAAGTTTGGTTCATGACCGACAACCTTTTGGTTCTTTGTTGCCGTGGGCCCTCTTTTGCCATGGGTGTGGCTACACCGAAAATTCTCATGTATATAAGAAAAATGTTTTATAATATGATAATTTATAACTCATTTTGATATGATGAAATTAAACTGTTTAGAGTCTATTAAGAAAAGTTCAAATTTAAATTCAACTTTTATAATGCCTAGTTGTTTCCAGCGAAAAAATACATCCAATAAATATAACTATTTAATAAATAAAATAAAATTTTAATCCCAAACAACCCAGTTACTCGCATAACTAATGGCTACAGAATTTTTTTTTCAATATAACTATTATCTATACAAGGAAATTTCAATATAAAGATCATTTTAGCTAGGAGAGCGGTTTCCAGTGAAAAAACCCTGACTTTTCAAGAGTTCGGCTTTTCTATGAGCCGAGCCTGGGCCCGATCAAAGTCCAATTTCCGGGCCCTGTAAGACCCTCCTTTCAAAAGGGGCCCGGGCCTAACTTGGGCCCGGCGGACCTCTTTTGCACGACTAGCTGCAACTGAGCCGAAGAGAGCTTTATCTAATTCTTTGGTCAAATTTGTATCAATAAGAAAAGAGGACTTGGAACTTTTATGCAATTTTCCTTATCATATTTGGTCAAATCATATATCTTTTTAAAAATCTATCTGAAGATCACACATAATTTCTTCCTTCATCAAATCTATACAATAAAAACATGTAATCATAAAGGAACATGCATCACAGATTATATTTGGTTATTTACGGATCATATTTTTCAGTTAACTGGAGGGAGAATTGTTATTCAAAGATCAATTTTTTTTACAGTTTGGGCTAATTGCAGAATTACATATATAAGTGACATTGCACGGGAGCCCAGTCCCAAGGGCATCGTGAGGGAGGAATTTTAATTTAATTAAATAAAAAATAAAAAGAGAAGGAGATGATTGAATGGAGGGCTAGAATTGATTTGCTGGTCCGCACCATTACACCGTAAAGGATATCGTTATATATTAGTATTGATTTATTATTATTTTTTGCACTAGTCTGCAGATAAAAAAAACTTGCAATAACACTTCCGATTTTGTCCACGATTACAGGTACTAAAAAACTACAAATAGTTAACATAATTTACATATAACAAATATTTTTTAATCAAACGTGCATAATACTCCTTTACAAAAAACTCCCTAACAAAAATAAACTTCAGCACTATCAGGGGAAAAACAACAAAAAACAACATTTTTATAATTACCATTTTTAATCATTCTTCAGGAAATTCAGCACCTGCGCTTCGCTGGGCATAGCCGAAATTGCTCCCTTCTTGGTGGTGACAATGGCCCCGCAAGCGTTGGCAAACCTCAGAACCTCCTTCAACTTCTCCTCAACCTGCAACTCAGGCAGGAACGGTTCGGTTCATCATCTTTAAAATAAAAAATAAAAAAATCAGGGGGCTACTTCGTATGACATTATTCTAATTCTACTAGTCTTCCGAATGCATTGGCGGCGAATCCCACGCCTCATTTTTTGCATAAATCTCATACAGAATTCATGCTTGTGCGGTCAATCTCCGCATTCTCGCCCAACACCGCCTTAGCATGAGAACGCATTCTCCTACAACAGTGCCTAGAGCCCAGAGGTGTGAAAAAAGAACTGTAGAACAGAGAACCGAGAACTGTCCCGAAACTGAACCGATCAATTTGGGTCACGGTTCTAGTGGTTCTAGATTCGGTTTTGTTTACAAGAAAAAAATTGGAACTGTTTTTTTCGGTTCGATTCTCGGTTCGTAGGGTCGGGTGCCCGAGAACCGATCAGAAATAAAATTGTTGATAATTGATTAATAATTTAATTAGCATTTAATATATATTTATCGTTAATCATTAATAATTAGTAGTTAATATATATATTGTTCCTCATGATTCCAAATCTGAAGACAAACACTAATTTTCTTTTTTCGTAGAATTTAAAATTGTTGAATCGTCAAATGATAACACCATGTTAAACTTGCTTTAGATTAATAATAGTAAAAACTAATTTTTATTACCATGAATATATTATATTCTTAGATGACTAATACGAAGAAAAATTCAAATTCGTTGCGCAAAGATTTATAGTCAAAAAATTTCTATTATTTTTTTGCTATTTCCTGTATAACTCTTATGTAATATGAGTACTGAATAGTATGAAGATGACAAGTAGAACAGAGCCGGAAATTTCGATTCGGGTATGGTTTTACGTTTCGAGTACATTTCTAAATAGAACTGATCCAAAACGACCCGAATTGCACCTGTACAACTAGTACTCGCCGAGGACAATCAACGACTCAGAATGGTCAACGTAAACCAGCATCAGTCCTATCAGCACCCTGCTCAAGTCGTCAAGAAGTCGCAGCTAACTCGCCCAGAACACACTTCACAACTCGCCAATCATACAATCAACTGGGTGGCCACCTGGTCAAACCCGCAAGTGGGCAGGGGGTTGACCATCGTCACCAGCCCCCCCCCCCCTAGTCTATGCCTATAAATACGACTCATCATCAAGAGGAAGGGCAATGCTAGTGACCATGCCTAAAATCAGCGAGCCCGTCAGCGCGCCTAGCAGCCTATCCCTCCTCCCTTAACCTAACACCATTTGATTTGGGAGGAGTTCCTATACAACGCTATTCACCTTCTCTCTCGATCTCTCTCATCTGCGACGTCTACTTCCGTGGGTTAGTAACCGCGGCCCATACCCAAGTCCGAACATTGAGGTCAGGTTCCTAGCTTCAACACTTTGGAATGGTGAGCATTGACTTTCGGCAGAGGAAGGAAAATCCCAAGTAGTCGCTCATGATGCCAGAAAATCGTTGAAAGAGGGTGTTGCGGCACTTGGCGACGAACTGGCGCACACCACAGCACATCGCGGAAGATTCCCGACTCCTGCTTAAGGGAACACAAGACACGCACTCCGAAAATGGCAAACGACCGACGAAGATTTTCGAAAAACCAGCATTCGGCGCAAGATATTATATTGGTGTAGTTGGTGACTGTCTAGAGGGCAGCATTCTGTGCGAGATATTACGCCACCGCGACAGGTTGAGCCTTGGTTGCAACCCTTGGCCGAAGCGGACTCACGCGAGTGCGTTTCTAGGCCTGGTTTCAGCACACGTGAGGGATAATAAGAACTCGAGTTTGGAACTCCCCTCAAGGAGGCGACCTCGGCTGCACCGCGCAGACGGACGAAAAAATCCACAACCCCGAGACGAGCAACCCTCCATCGATGATATTTTCCCTCGCAAACTTGTCACGCGGGAAGGACCCGCGTGCATTCATACAATTAGGGGTGAGGAGAGAAAACCGAAAACCGACGAAACCGATCAAACAGATCGAACTACACCGATTTTGAAACCGAACTGATCGGTTCTGTTGGGAAAATGATTTCTCTTAACCCCTGAAAATAAGTTGAATATGAATTCTAAGAAAGAAAAATCAAGGTTAAGTAAATATGCGTCGAATAGTATTCGACGCAACGTCAAAGTGGTATCGACGTTCCTTTCAGAATGAGTCGAAGTAACTTTAAGAAGAATTCGACGTATCCTATGTCGACGTAGCTCTGACTTCTAGTCGACGCATCTTGAGAAGTCGACGCACCTTAGTCGACGCACCTTCCTTATTCTTCTCTCGACGTCCAGCCAGGACGAATTCGACGCCTACGTCGAATAGTAATCGACGCACGTCGATTTCTATGTCTAATTCAAAAATCGTCAGATCTCTTTCCTTCTTTTATAGATCTGATTTATATGGAATCAATTTATTCTTTATAGCCGTTCTGAATCATTCTTTTCCTCTAATAGATTCTTGGCTAATTTGATTAAAACCATTATGGACATTATTTGAAATCAGAATAAATTCTTTCCTTCTATTGATATAATTAATATAGAAATATTTCTATCTTTCTATTTCTCTGTCTACTAATCAATTATCCTCCTATAGTATTATTTGAATGGACAGAGCTATAAAATAACAAGGAGGTCGACAGAGAACAAGAGAGAAGTGATCCACCATTTTACATTTGAAAAAGAGGAAAAGCTCCCAAGAGAAAAAGAGAGAGAATTGAGAAATAATTCTGCAGCAACCATCAAGCTTCCATCTTCTCCTGCTTCTGAAACCACTCTGCTGCATACTCTGATAGCTCTCACAAAAGAGAGAAAAGGCCTACAATCTCCTTCTCACTATAGAAGAGAGATTTCATTCACTACTTCTTGTGCTTCCAATCTTCTTGCTAGGAAGAAGATTCCTTCTTGTCTTTATATTATTTCTCTTTCTTCTCTACATTTATTTCACTTTCAAAAACTGTAAAAGAGTTTTTAGAATCTCTCTTCAAAGAATTCAGTTGTACTGGTTCTAAGAGTCTCCTTTTCAAAAGACTCAGTTGGTTCTAAGAGTCTCCTTATCAAAAGACTCAGGGTGGTTCTAAGAGTCTCCTTATCAAAAGACTCAGTGCAAGATAGTGAATTCCTACCAAGGGGGTAGAAGAGTGGACTACCCAAAATTTGGGGAACCACTATATTTCTTTGTGTTGTGCTGTGATTTTTCTTCTTGCATTTATTTTTTTTACTTATTTAATTCTTGTTGGTGTGTGGGAAGCACTAATCTGTGATCACTACACATATATATATAGTTATTAACTTTGCACAAAAATATTTTAAATCTCTATTCACTCCCCTCTAGAGAATTCTAGTGAGGATAACTGTGCACTTTCAATTGGTAACAGAGGGAGGTTGATTTAAAAAGGATAACTCCTTGATCAAAAAGATCCTACCTCTTCTTTTTATATATATATATATTTCTAAAAAATATTTATTTCCACATGGCACAAATCAAAGATTATGCTTCCACCAGACCACCAATGTGCAATCTTGAAAAGTTTGCAGTTTGGAAAACAAGAATTAGGATTTATATGAATTCTATTGATGAAGATTTATTTAATGTTATCTTGACAGGTCCTCCCAAGCCTTATAGAAAAGACTCAAGTGGTGAAGTGACTCAAACACTGTTAAAATTTTTGATTGGACCGTTTAGGAGTAAGCAGGAGTTGTATCAATAAGAGTTATAGCCAAACAACCACAATGCCAAAACAACCAACACAAGAAATCTTTATTGAAATAATACTGCTTTACAATGCGAGGCATACATGGCGAGACATGATTCATAAGAATCACGGAGACGAGAAGAACAAACACACCAAAAAACAGAAACCGGCGGTCTGCCAGAAAGAGACCGCACGGATTGCAACAAAGGTTCAGGCCGCCCGGATTGTTCTGCTGTACTCCCAGACCGCTTGCACAGTCAGACCGCAGAAACACCTTGAGACCGCACGAACAGGAGCAGACAAACTGCACTGCCAGACCGCAATCTCAGCCCGCACGAACTGAAGCTTATTCAAATGAACAAAGAACTGAAGCTGTCGCCAGACCGAACTCAAATCGCCTAACCGCTGAAGGTCGCCTGATCGCTGAGTTTACTGCGAACAGCACAAGAACAATAAACCAGTTCGCTGACAAGCCGCAGACGAACTGTTTATTCGAGCCACCGGAAATCACCAAGGAAGGAGACCGAAACCTGCTGACCGCAAACAGTTCTCGTTATGAATGACGGGCCATGCACCCCTATTTATAGGCGGGTGGACGGATGTCGTCACCGCACAAACCGGGATACAGTCACCACCCATCAGCTCGCGAACGGTCTCCAAAAACAGACCGCGCGAACACAGCACTTGGACAAAATTCAGTCCAAGACCGAAGTCAGCAGCAAGCCGCGCACAAACCGCACGGACACAGCGATCACCCTTCCTGAGATCGCCAACACAGAGAAGCAACTAGCCGACTTGAACCAAGTCACCAGAATAGAAACCAAGCCGCCCGGTCTCATCGGTCAACCAAGAACAGACCGACTAGAACAAGACCGGAAACAACCCGCAACAGGTCGCCAGAACCAGCGACCTAAACCAAGAAGCAAGCTGGCCGATCGCACCAGATCGCCAGGAACAAACCGCCAGAGCACCAGCGCAGACCGCGCGGTCTCTGCGGTCTCCAGCCTTCAAACCGGCCGGACTCCTATCCACTTCACTTCAACAATTTCAACACTCCCCCTTGAAGTGGGAAGTGGAAACTAGCCCGAGCAACTCCCTTAACCGAGTAAACGGTCCCTTTGCCAGCGGCTTTGTGAAGATGTCTGCGACATTGTCCGCACTCCGAACATGCTCGACCTTAAGAGATCCTCCCAACACCTTTTCACGAATGAAATGGTGCTCAATCTCTATATGTTTGGTCCTCGCGTGACAAACTGGATTGTTAACCAGCTTGAGAGCACTTTCATTGTCCCCGCGTAGCATAGTGGGACCTCGAACCTCCTGATGAACGTCCTCTACCAACCTCCTGAGCCAAATAGCTTCCTGAGCTGCCAAGGCCGAAGCCTTGTATTCTGCTTCCGTGGTAGAAACAGACACCGAGTCTTGCTTTTTGCTGCACCAAGAGATAGCTGTGGGGCCCGTCATAAAGACATAACCCGACGTTGATCTCCGATCATCCACGTCTCCCCCATAATCAGCATCCATGAAACCATGCAACTCCAAGCTTGACCCTCTCCTATATAGGAGACCCAAATCAGAGGTCGACTTCACATACTTCAGTATGCCTTTAGCCGCCAGAAGATGAGTTTTTCGTGGTTCCGCCATGTACCGACTCACTTTGCCAACTGCATAAGCAATATCCGGCCTTGTGATCGTCAAATAGATCAAGCTCCCAACCAGAGCTCGGAACACCAACGGATCAGATAAGATTCTCCCCTCATCCTTCCGAAGCTTATGATGTTGCTCCAAAGGTATAGAGCTGCTCTTCCCTTCCTCCATGTCAAATCGTTTCACGATTCGCTCTGCATATCCTTCCTGAGAAATGAGCACTCCGCTCTCCCGTCTCTGGACCTCGAGTCCAAGGAAATGATGAAGCTCCCCTAGATCCTTCATCTTAAACCTGATAGAAAGTTCAGCCCTGAGTCTTGCAACAGCTTCCTTCGAGTTCCCGGTGACAATCATGTCATCCACATACAGCAGCACAATCACCCGAAGCACCCCTTCCTTCTTGATGAACAAGCTAGAATCAGAGTCTGAAGCAACGAATCCACAGAATAAGAGATATTCTGCAATCTTCCCGTACCACGCCCGAGGCGCTTGCTTCAACCCGTACAGGGCCTTCTTCAATTTGCAAACATAGTCTGGATACTCCTTCGAGATGAAGCCTTGCGGTTGAATCATGAAGATATCTTTGTCAATCTCGCCGTATAAGAAAGCATTCTTCACGTCGAGTTGCCAAATCTCCCAACCACTCGAAGCCGCCAAGGCAATAACAAATCGAACCGAAGTCATCTTTGCCACTGGACTAAATGTTTCATCATAATCTTCTCCGTACTGCTGTGAGAACCCACGAGCTACAAGGCGAGCCTTGTAACGCTCGATACTACCGTCAGCTTTTTTCTTCAGCTTGAAGACCCACTTGCAAGTGACAGGAGTAGTGCCCTTGGGCTTGGGCACAAGAGACCAGGTCTCATTCTTCTCGAGAGCTGTCATCTCTTCCTGCATAGCAATGTCCCACTCCTTCACACCTCTGGCCTTCTCAAAGCTCGACGGCTCCCTTTCATCTAAGGGACCAGCAAAGAAACAAGAAACAAAGTTCACCATGTTTCCTCCTGTGTATCGATCTGGTGGTTGAATAGTCCTCTTCGACCTCCTAAGAGGTTGCTCCTGACTAACCACCTCCTCAGCCGCTTCTTCTGTGCAAGCTTCTTTCCCAGATGAACATGGAGCATCGCTCCCCCTGCTTCCAGAACCTGAAGCCTCCATCTCAGAGGTTGACACACCTGGAGCTCCTGGTGAAACAGGCAACTCCACTTGAAGACTTCCTGCAGCTTTTCCTCCTTCATCAACCCTGCCCTCTGGTAGTTCAACTCCTGAACTCCCCTTATAGGAAGTTACTTCATCGAACACCACATCCCGAGAAACAATTGACCTTCGTGTCTCAGGATCCATGCATCTCCATCCCTTCTTCCGCTCATCATACCCAACAAAGACTAGCTTCCTTGCTTTCGCATCAAGCTTTGTTCGAAGAGCATCAGGAATATGCACATAGCAGGTTGATCCAA
Source organism: Dactylorhiza incarnata (assembly GCA_033032865.1). Taxonomy (NCBI): domain Eukaryota; kingdom Viridiplantae; phylum Streptophyta; class Magnoliopsida; order Asparagales; family Orchidaceae; genus Dactylorhiza; species Dactylorhiza incarnata. Next base: position 5,768,702 of record JAWHQI010000119.1, on the reverse strand, counting down.
ACACCCGAAGGTGAGCAACACTCGGCTTCTCCTTGAACATTAGTTCGTGAGGGGTCTTCATGTTGATAGGACTTAGAGGCAATCTGTTGATGACATAAGCTGCGCAAGACATTCCCTCCGCCCAGAAGGACTTTGGAATACTCTTGGCATGAAGCCAGCATTTGCAAGTTTCCGTCAGATGACGGATCTTCCTTTCGGCAACGCCATTCTGCTGTGGAGTATGGGCACAAGTGAGCTCTCTCCGAACGCCGTGTTTCCTGCAAAAACTTGAGAACTCACCAGAGGTGAACTCCCCACCATTGTCAGTTCTCAACTTCTTCACCCGCAGGCCTAAACGACCTTCCACCAGCTCCTTGAACTCCACAAATTTAGCAAAAGCTTCTGACTTCTCTTTCATGAAATACACCCAGACATATCTGGTGTAGTCGTCAATCAACACCAACATGTATCTGTTGCCTCCAAGGCTTGGGGTGGCAGTCGGTCCCATCAAATCACCGTGGATGCATTCCAACGGCACTTTGCACCTTGTTTGCGATTTGTCAAATGGAAGTCGATGAGACTTACCAAACTGACATCCTTCGCAGACATGACCGTCTCCATAGGAAGACAAGCTAGGCAAGCCATTGACAAGGCCCTTTACAGCCATAGCCTTTAATTTGTCCATGCCTACATGCCCCAACCTTTCATGCCAAATGGCCGCGCCATCGTTTGTCCTCATCTTATCAACATAGGTACTTGTCGATAAAACGAACAAGTCCTTCACCCGCTTGCCGACATGAAAAACTTCTCCCTTTATCTCCGGTTGAGTTTTGAGAAACTTCACTTCTGTTGGGCCAAACAGAACGTGATAACCGGCATCGACCGCGTTGGTCACAGAGAAGAGATTTTTCTTCATACCAGGCACGTGATAAACACTCCTCAACGTGAGTGGACCCTTATCACTGCTCAGAGAGACGACTCCTTCGTGCTCTACTGGATGAATAGAATTATCAGCCGTAATGATAGCATTATTACCTGAGTAAGGCGCCAAAGAAGAGAACTTTGATCCATCTCCGGTGAGATGATGTCCACACCCTGAATCAACAATCCAGTCCTCTTCATAGTTGATGGAAGCCAAGGCTTTAACGGGCATCGCCGTTATATTAGACGCAAAGGCTCCTCCCCATCCAACTTCACCAGACTTTGGCATCTCCTTCTCCACTACATGTCCCGGCTGAAGATTCACTCGACAATCTTTCTTGAAGTGCCCGGTCTTGTTGCATCTAAAGCACTTTGGTCCCTCACCTTTCTTCTTCCCATCAGACTTAGGAGCATAGCCCCTATCTTGCTGACCTGAAGTGGAGGGTCCATCATGACCCGACTTCTTCTTCTCCCATTTCTTCTTCCTCTTCCCAGAGAACATCACATCACTTTCTCCCCCGGAGATAGAAACCCCCGCCATCTGTCTTGCTAAACTTTCTTGCGAAGCAAGAAGGTTCTCCAACTCCAACAACGACGGTTGATTTGCCCAACCCTGAACTGAAGTCACAAAGGCAAGATACTCCTTCCGCAACCCGCGAATGATATGCCTCTTCAGTTTTGCCTCAGAGATTGGCTCATCAGGGTCCAAAGCAGAAATTTCTGCCGTGAGATTCTTCATCTTGAGGAAGAAGGTAGAAATAGAAAGATCACCTTGAGAGGCTTTAGCCAACTCATTTTCAAGAAACTGTAGCCTTGCTACATTCTTCTTATTGAACAATCCATCCAAGGATGTCCAGATCTCCGCAGCAGATTTACATCCGATAATATGATCAAACAGCTCTGGTGAAATAGCCCTCTTGAGAGTGAACTCTGCCTTAGCATTCAACCTCCTCCAAAGCCTCACCTCTGCCATATTATCACCTGCTGGAAACACCTCCTGTGTGTCTTCTCCGCCGACTATCTCCCAAAGATCCTCGCCAATCAAATAACTCTCCATACATGACTTCCACTTTTTGAAGTTAGTCGATGTGAGGAGTTCAATACCAAGACCTCTTGCGAAACTGCCTTCCATGGCAATCAATGTGGTCTCTTCTTCACAAAGACGATGACAACTCTAGTTGATCACTGCTTATCCACTCCAGCAACCTAGCTCTGATACCATGTTAAAATTTTTGATTGGACCGTTTAGGAGTAAGCAGGAGTTGTATCAATAAGAGTTATAGCCAAACAACCACAATGCCAAAACAACCAACACAAGAAATCTTTATTGAAATAATACTGCTTTACAATGCGAGGCATACATGGCGAGACATGATTCATAAGAATCACGGAGACGAGAAGAACAAACACACCAAAAAACAGAAACCGGCGGTCTGCCAGAAAGAGACCGCACGGATTGCAACAAAGGTTCAGGCCGCCCGGATTGTTCTGCTGTACTCCCAGACCGCTTGCACAGTCAGACCGCAGAAACACCTTGAGACCGCACGAACAGGAGCAGACAAACTGCACTGCCAGACCGCAATCTCAGCCCGCACGAACTGAAGCTTATTCAAATGAACAAAGAACTGAAGCTGTCGCCAGACCGAACTCAAATCGCCTAACCGCTGAAGGTCGCCTGATCGCTGAGTTTACTGCGAACAGCACAAGAACAATAAACCAGTTCGCTGACAAGCCGCAGACGAACTGTTTATTCGAGCCACCGGAAATCACCAAGGAAGGAGACCGAAACCTGCTGACCGCAAACAGTTCTCGTTATGAATGACGGGCCATGCACCCCTATTTATAGGCGGGTGGACGGATGTCGTCACCGCACAAACCGGGATACAGTCACCACCCATCAGCTCGCGAACGGTCTCCAAAAACAGACCGCGCGAACACAGCACTTGGACAAAATTCAGTCCAAGACCGAAGTCAGCAGCAAGCCGCGCACAAACCGCACGGACACAGCGATCACCCTTCCTGAGATCGCCAACACAGAGAAGCAACTAGCCGACTTGAACCAAGTCACCAGAATAGAAACCAAGCCGCCCGGTCTCATCGGTCAACTAAGAACAGACCGACTAGAACAAGACCGGAAACAACCCGCAACAGGTCGCCAGAACCAGCGACCTAAACCAAGAAGCAAGCTGGCCGATCGCACCAGATCGCCAGGAACAAACCGCCAGAGCACCAGCGCAGACCGCGCGGTCTCTGCGGTCTCCAGCCTTCAAACCGGCCGGACTCCTATCCACTTCACTTCAACAATTTCAACAAACACTTGTCCCAAAGGCTGAGTGGACAGTTGAAGAGAAGAAGGCAGGAACATGTGATGCAAAAGCTGTAAATATTCTGGTCTCAACCCTCTCTGATGAAATCTTTCAAAGGGTTGTTGAGTGTGAAACAGCCAAAGATATTTGGGAGGCTCTCATAAAGATGGTAGAAGGAAGTGCTGATGAAAGAAAAGATAGGAAGACTCTATTGATCTCTCAATATTAGAACTTCCAAAAGAAGAATGAAGAAAGCATCTCTGAGATGTATGACAGATTCATTCTGATCATCAATTAACTAAGGGACTTGGATAGAGAAATCTCTCTCACAGAGATCAATGACAAATTGTTGATGAGTCTCCTAAGTTCATGGGACTCAAGGATATGGGCAATAAGAGACACAAGAGGACAAAGGGAAATTTCAACAGATGCTCTCTTAGGAAAACTCAGATCCTATGAGCAACTGCTGAAAACCAGAGAAGAGAAGAAGAGAAGAGAAAACACCCCAACTTCTTCAAAAGACAGGAACATTGCATTAAAAGCAACAGAAGAAGGAAGCTCTGTCACTGAAGAAGAACTATTCAGTTTCCTGGCCAAAAAATTCAAGAAATGGGTCAGGACAGATGGATCAAGAAGGAGAGAGTCAAAACCAAGGTATGACAAAACTCATACTAAAGAAATTAGTTGTTACTCTTGTAGGAAACCTGGACATATTGCCCCAGAATGTCCAGAAAATGCTGAGACAAAGAAAGATCTGAAAAAGAAAGATCTCAAGAAAAAGGGGAAGAAGAAAGAAAGAGGCTTTATAGCGGAAGCCTGAAGTGAGACAGACTCTGAGGACAGCTCCTCTTCTAAGAGTGACAATGAAGAGCCTAAGCAAGAAGACCTATGCTTAATGGCACTTGAAGGCTCAAGGAAAAATGATGATGCTAAATCATGGAGTGAGACAGGATCAGAAGAAAGCATATCTTCTGAAGATGAAAGAGAAAATAGTCTTATTCTCATAGAGGAATCTGAGGATAAGGATGAGGTAAACATTTTTGATAAAATAGATTTTCAAAGTGATAATTTCAGAAATGATTTTATGGGAATGTGTCTAGATCAACTAAAAGCTACACAAGAAATTAATGATCTAAAAGAACAAATTAATATGGCTAAAAACCAGAGAAATAGAGAGGTTAAATGCTCTAAAAATTATGAATTAAGGGCTAATATCATAGAAAAGGAAGTAGAAAAGGCTAGAATAGAAAACCAACTCCTTAAGGATAAGGTATCCCAGACAAAAGCTTTTGAAGAATCAATAAAGATGAGAAGTCAAACTCTCAAGGAAATCACTGAACAACAAACAAGGAGACATAAAAATCTTGGTCTAGGGGCTGATCCCTCAACCAGCCAAATTCCATCCAACAAACCTGCTTGGATGATCCCTGTAAAATTCACAAAACCCATCAAATCAAACCAAGAAAAAGATTCACTAAATAAGGAAGAAGACTCCCTCAAGGAAATAAAACAATTTGATGAAACATCATATTATTCAGCTGATGACTCTCAAACCTCATCTGAGGAAGCAACTAAGCCAAAAGAAACAATACATAAAAGAGTAAAATCAGAAAAAGGGAAGAAGAAAATTTATGAAGATACAGTTGCGTCGACTTCATATCGACGCATGAGTGATAGTGCGTCGAATTCTACTCGACACAATTTCTCAGATGCCTCGACCTCTACTCGACGCTTGAATAAAAGTACGTCGACATCAAATCGACGCAACTTTGTTCATGCATCGATTCCAGATCAACGCAGTCTGGAGAAAGCGCCGAATATAAATCAACGCAACTATCAACATACGTCGAATAGATATCGACGCATAAGAACTCAGAGCAACGTAAATGCCTATCCTCCAAAAACCTTCCATCTTAACCCCTATTCAGGACCCATTCATACTAATCATGATTTCTATCCCTCTCTAAATTCAAATTCTCACAATACTAAGATAATCAAGTGCTACATATGTAACAAAACTGGTCACCTTGCCAAACAATGTTGGCACAATCAATCAAACTATCTGTGAAAATTAGTTCAAGACTAACTTAGAAACCTTTAGGATTAGGAAGGAATAAAAAGAAATAAACACCTAGAATCTTTCAGGAAAATTAAAAGTCACGTCGACTTCTAATCGACGCACCGTCGATGACTCAACTCAATAAGTGGAATCGACGCATGCATCGATTACAATCGACGCATACGTCGATACGAAACCCTAGCATCTTAACGCGGGCTGCATCGACGCTTACGTCGAATTCCACTCGACGTAACGTCGATTTCATAAAAACAAGCGGCAATACTAAAATATTTTCGGTCACATCCACTGAAGTACCGAATAAGCCTCGAATAGTGTCGCATTTCGACGTTTCACCTGGCTTAAAAAGACTCTTCAGTTAGAAACCTTCACTACTCTGCATCCTTCATCCCTCTTGCTCCTCAGTCCAGCCGATTTCCTCCTCTCTCTCTCACTGACCTAAAATGGCTCCAAAGACCAACTCTGGTTTCGACATTGGCCTTGAATCTTTCCAAGCCGCCGCAGAAAACTACAAGAGCATCATTGCTCTGTTCACTGAAGCTGGACTAGATAAGCTCATCTTCACAAGATGCAAGCTCCTGGAAACAGAACTCACAGAGCTGATAACTCATGTTCAGATATCTGAACAAGGAGAAATCCAATGAACAATCCATGAGACACCTGTCTCAATATCTGCAGAACACATTAGGACAACCTTTGATCTTCCATCAGGTACACCCTAATATTATCTTTGTTCAAGGTAAATAGGGAAAGAAAATCAGCTTCTAAAGAATAACTAAATAAGTCTTCATCACTCCCTTATTAGGTGATGAATCTATAGACCTCACACCTGATGAAATCAAGCATCTGCTAACCACCATGAAGTTTTCATAAGATAGACCAATCCATCTAAAGAAAACAGACTTTTCTGAGGAGTACAGACTGCTAGCAGATATAGTAGGAAAAATCCTGCTATGCAAGACCTCAGCCCATGATGCAGTGCCCAAGCAGCAACTGAATATCATGGGGGCCCTAGTGCTGAAGAAGAAGGTGGACTGGGCCACATGCTTGCTCAAGATGATAAGCTCTAAATACTCACACAAAGAAAATGCATATATGAGGATTATGAGTCAAGTACTCTTCCACTCCTTCCCTGACCTATGTAGGTCAAAATGAATCCCTATTCCTCCTGGGAAAAGGATGTCAATAGCTCTATTCTCCAAATGGACCAGGCAAATCCCTAAGCCTGGTTCCATTCCTGAAAAGACTCCATCTCCTCCTGACTCTCCTGTTCATCCATCATCTCCTCCTCCTCCTCCTCAAAGAGACAATCCTTCTCTACCACCATCATCTACTCCACTAGTCTCTACCACTCTCACAACCCCTTCTCTACCAACCTCTTCTCAAACACCTGCTCAAACAGCAGTTTCTCCATCTCTTCCTCCTCATACTTACTCATCCTCCCCACCTCCTTTATCACCCATACCTCATGTATCAACTAACTTCTCTCCAGCTTCATCACCACCTCCACCACTCTCTCCTCATCACCAACAACAACATGAACCATCTGCATCCACTGAAGCTCTCCTCACTCAGTGCATTGCATCAGCAGCTCAAACATTCCAAGCAATGCTGGATGAGCACTGCTCCCAGATTCATTCCTTCATCCTTCACATGCACACCCAAATAGATGGGGTCAGTGCCTCTGTGCAAAGTCTAAAGACCTCTCTCTCTTCCTCTAGAGTAACCAGGTCTTTCTTAACCTCCTTGGCCAAGAAGGTCAAGAAGGGGGAGAAGCTAGATGAAGAGCAGCCCTCCACTCCTAAATCTCTCTCCCACAAGTCATCTCCTACCTCAAAAACTAATAATCCTGCACTGCTCAAGACAATTGGAAATGAGATAGTACCTGAGCTATATATTGAAGAACAAACAATAGAGGTACTCAATATAGCAAGAGAGGCTGCAGGTCAAGTGATACTATTACAAGGGGAGGCAAGCAGGGCAGAAGATGTGGCAGATGGTGAGAAAGATAAAGATAAAGAAGCTGAAACTCAGGGGGAGCAAATTGTTGAGACTCAGGGGGAGCTAAGGGAATCAACTGCTACTGAGAAGGAGCAACCCACAAAAGTATTTACTAGAAAAAGGAAAACTCCTCCTACCCCTCCTGAGTGATATGTTGAAACAATGATGATATACTATATGCTTAAATACTGATTGGTCTGAACATAAAACTGGTTTATATATGCTTTCTTATTCTAATTTCTCTTCTGATTGTTTAATATATTTCTTATCTGTACAAATGTTGTGCTGTACTAATTATATGCTGATACAATTTCTCTCCAATAGGGTTAAGCCAAATAGGGGGAGATTGTTGGGAAAATGATTTCTCTTAACCCCTGAAAATAAGTTGAATATGAATTCTAAGAAAGAAAAATCAAGGTTAAGTAAATATGCGTCGAATAGTATTCGACGCAACGTCGAAGTGGTATCGACGTTCCTTTCAGAATGAGTCGAAGTAACTTTAAGAAGAATTCGACGTATCCTATGTCGAGGTAGCTCTGACTTCTAGTCGACGCATCTTGAGAAGTCGACGCACCTTAGTCGACGCACCTTCCTTATTCTTCTCTCGACGTCCAGTCAGGACGAATTCGACGCCTACGTCGAATAGTAATCGACGCACGTCGATTTCTATGTCTAATTCAAAAATCGTCAGATCTCTTTCCTTCTTTTATAGATCTGATTTATATGGAATCAATTTATTCTTTATAGCCGTTCTGAATCATTATTTTCCTCTAATAGATTCTTGGCTAATTTGATTAAAACCATTATGGACATTATTTGAAATCAGAATGAATTCTTTCCTTCTATTGATATAATTAATATGGAAATATTTCTATCTTTCTATTTCTCTGTCTACAAATCAATTATCCTCCTATAGTATTATTTGAATGGACAGAGCTATAAAATAACAAGGAGGTCGGCAGAGAACAAGAGAGAAGTGATCCACCATTTTACATTTGAAAAAGAGGAAAAGCTCCCAAGAGAAAAAGAGAGAGAATTGAGAAATAATTCTGCAGCAACCATCAAGCTTCCATCTTCTCCTGCTTCTGAAGCCACTCTGCTGCATACTCTGATAGCTCTCACAAAAGAGAGAAAAGGCCTACAATCTCCTTCTCACTATAGAAGAGAGATTTCATTCACTACTTCTTGTGCTTCCAATCTTCTTGCTAGGAAGAAGATTCCTTCTTGTCTTTATATTATTTCTCTTTCTTCTCTACATTTATTTCACTTTCAAATACTGTAAAAGAGTTTTTAGAATCTCTCTTCAAAAAATTCAGTTGTACTGGTTTTAAGAGTCTCCTTTTCAAAAGACTCAGTTGGTTCTAAGAGTCTTCTTATCAAAAGACTCAGGGTGGTTCTAAGAGTCTCCTTATCAAAAGACTCAGTGCAAGATAGTGAATTCCTACCAAGGGGGTAGAAGAGTGGACTACCCAAAGTTTGGGGAACCACTATATTTCTTTGTGTTGTGCTGTGATTTTTCTTCTTGCATTTATTTTCTTTACTTGTTTAATTCTTTTTGGTGTGTAGAAAGCACTAATCTGTGATCACTACACATATATATATATATATAGTTATTAACTTTGCACAAAAATATTTTAAATCTCTATTCACGCCCCCCCCCCCCCCCCCCCCCCCCTAGAGAATTCTAGTGAGGATAACTGTGCACTTTCAGGTTCGGTGTTGGTTCGATCTGGAGCTTGTGAAAACCGAGTCCATATCGGCTCGATTCGGTTTCCGATGTGTAGAAACCGATCCTGAACCGACTTGAAGTCTATGTAATTAAATTTTTAGTAGTTAATTAGTTAGTGATCAGGAATTGGGATCATCATAAATAAGGGATTTAGGCGTTTATGTCATTCACGGGCGTTTATGACTGAACAACGTAAACGTGTCTTCAGGTTTCAAACTAATTTTTTTATCCATATATATCATCTGAATTTTTATCCGTAAATAAGCAGTTTAGGCCGAGCCTATGACGTTTTATTTTCTGAACAAAGTAGATGTGTCTTGATTATTTTTGGTGATTTTATTTTCATAAAAAAAGTAATCTTAAGTCCAGTTATTAGTTCCTATTACAGCTATATCCAAATTTTTAAGTAACTTGTTTATGCCTTCTCCTATTTTTGGCTTTAGAATTATCTAAAGTACTCATTGCAGAGGCGACTCCTGACATTTTAGATTCAGAAGCCAAAGAAATTACTAATAATAATAATAATAATTTGGGCATGAAATATAAAAATAACATGCTAACATACCATCATTCTGGAATTGAACATGATTATGAGCTTTATAACTATGTGATTTATAACTTTTTTTTCGAGACTATTTACTTATCAATAAATTGATTGTATAATAAGTCCATCAGAATCAGAGAACAAAATAAATTGAGATAGTTTAAAATGATTCTCATGATTCAAATTTACTTCCAGAGATGTTTTGTGAAAAAATATTAAAAAAAAATCGAAACCGAACCGCCAAAAATCGACCAAAAACCAAACCGACTACGAACCGAACTGAACAGACCGAGTTCGCTTCGGGTCGGTTTTGAACTACTGAAAACCGAAGGTTGTCGGTTCGGTTTCAGTTTGGGTCCAAACTGATCCAAATCGAACCGCTCGCACCCCTACATACAATGGAAGGCTCACGTGCAAAGATAAGTGTCTAATGTACCTTTTTTTGTATTTTCACATATAATAAAAACTTTCCATATGTTCTCCCATAAATTTGTAATCTCGCGAACGACAATTCCGATCGCGAGTGAAGCGACTAGCGGCCCAGGGCGACATGTCTCTAAATCCAAGCATCTGCATTGTCGGCCGAGATCAGCTCCCCCCCTGCACGTTGATTGCATATCCCCGGATGGTACGACGTCGCCTCCCATGTCGGGATATGGAATCTCGGGAGCAACCCAAGGAAAACGTGACCCCCACCCACCCTCTTGAAGAGCACTAATCGCGAGTGTCGTCGACGCCCCAGGATGCATGTATCTAAATCCAAGCCTCTGCATTGTCGGTCGAGATCAGCTTCACACTTGCACGTTGGTTGTCTGCCCCTCGGGTGCTCGCTGCTCTCATCGGTTGGCTGCAGGCCAAGAGTCGGGGGAAAAGACAGAGGACTTCGCTGAGGCGTGGTCAGTGGAATAAAATTGACTCCACCTCCTCCAGTTGAGCTCGCCGATCGCGTGAATGGCCCGGGAGCATGTGAAACCCATGTATCAGAATGCACCCTTCGATGAACTCGCACATCCACCCCCTCTAGTTGAGCTCACAGATTGCGCGAATGCCCTTAAAGTGTGTCGACTTGTTACGAAAAAGGCCGACCCCGATATGAATACCTGCATCTCTATGAATAAACTCGCTCACTTGAAATCGCCCGCTCTAAAACAAAAACGGATCTCATACAGAAATTTCTTTCGCAGAGCCCACACAACGAGCCTAAGCAAAGTCAACATAGCACGCCTAATACACAAATCGGCGACCTACTCGAAAATCCGACCACAATACACGCAACACCAAAGATAAGTATTTCACTGGAATAAAAAAATAATATTCATGATTGTTTTCAAGTTTTCCACAGAAAAATCTCAGCAGCGTCTCCCGCCCCAAGTATCCAGTAAAATAAAGAAAGAAAGAAAGAACAAGACAAAAGAGGCCACAACCCAAAACTAGACCGAGAACTCATGGGACTTGCATCCCTTCTCGCTGTCGGAACTCGCCTCGCCAACAGAACCGCCGTTGTTTGAAGAACTGGACGAGGAGTTGGAGCCGGGCAACGAAGTATCATCCGGGAAGAGTTAGGGGAGGATGCTACCAACAATCGCCCCAAGTCCCTCGGCAGTGAGCAGGGCCAACCTGCGGAGACGACCAAAGATCAACCCACCGGTTGAGATCGCCATGTGCTTCCAGAGAGCCTAGATTTCCTCCGTGCTAAGCTCGTCGGAAGGAGGACGCAACTCTGACACCACGAGGCAGACCCGGGTCTCCTCCAGCATTTTCTGGCACTCGGCCAAAGACAGCTCGACTTGGGATACCTGCTGAGAGGCCAAAAGCCTCCTACAAAAGAAAACGAAGGAAGGACAAGAGCGAGCTCAGCACATTGTAAGACAACGAAACAAACATAATAAAGTCAGTACTCACCAGAACATCGGCGTCCATGCTGTCTTGCACAACGCTGGCCTTGGTAAGCTTGGCTTCAGACTCGGCGCGGCCCCTCACCGCTTCCGCCAACTCCTCCTCGAACTACGACACGCGGGCACCGAGCTCCAGGTTGCTCATCGTACGATGAAAGAGCTTGCAGAACCGAAAAAGGGATCTAGTCCACTGGTCTGCGAGGAAACGAGGAGAAGCACTCTCCAGCACCTTGCGTCTTCACGCCCGTATAGCCTGAACGCGGCGTTGAAGGCGGCGTTGTTCGGCTCGTTGTCCTCGATCCAGGATGGAAGACACACGATTATGCTCACCTGGTTAACAGCCCCTCCAAAAAGATCAAGGGCTCGCTGGCACTGTCAGAGCCCTCACACCCCATATCGTAGAGGGGATGCGCAATGGGATCATCAGAGTCTGCGTCGTTCATACATTTATGGGCGCACTCCATGCGCCGTCTCTTCTCCGCCGACCACCCCGAATCAAAATGCGACTGCCCAACTTCCAGGCGCTTGCTCATGGCAGTGTCCAGGTACGGTACGATCTAGTCTGGATTGGAAAAATTGTAGGGTTCGACTAGATCTAGCGGAACTGTCGCAGTCTCCAAATCGTCAACTGGGACATTGGCTGGGAGGACTCACTCCCGTAAAACAAATCGCGTTAGTGATGGTTTGTTATGAATATGCTAGGGATAGAGAGAAAGCTAGAGAGACTAGGGAAGAAGAGGGAACTAGTGTTTGCTATAAGAGGAATACATGATAATAATCTTCATAGGCATCAAGAGGGAGGGGTCCGGGTATATATAATACCCGGGCCCAAGGGGGCCGGCCGGCCCCCATAGGGGCTAAACCAGTGCGGTTCAGCCCAAATTCCTTATATTTAATATTGGCGGGCTGAACCGGATGGTTCAGCCCGGTCTTCTTCCGTCTTCTCCTTTGGTCGACGTGCACAGTCGTATCCTCCGCATTCGGTAGAGTCGCCGAGCGAAACATTCTCTTCCCCTTCAAGGGCCAGCTTGTCCTCAAGCTGGAGGCGGTGAGCGCGCGGCTCCTTCCCCGCAGTACTCTGTCCCATCCTGGCTGAACTTAGGCCTTCCAAGCAGTACTCCTTCCCGTGCCGGCTGAACTCCATAGTCATCTGAACCCAATCGAAGGTCACCCGCTTAAGTTGTTGCAGCAACGGTGCGCCCAAGACCATGTCAGAACCCCGGATTGGCAATAAGTAAACATCAATATGCTCGGTGTATCCCTGCATCTGGAGCTCCACCCCTTTCATCACCCCCTCGCATTGCAGTGTACGTCCATCCGCCACCCTGACGTGGAACGCTGCGTTGCAATTTATGACACCCCCCGTCTGCTGGGCCACACCGGGTTGGATGAAGTTGTGAGTGCTCCCGCTGTCCATCAAGATCGTCACCGTCGCCCTGCCGACCCTCCCAGTCAAGTGTAAGGTCGGAGATGGGGTACCCCCCTTCAGGGCCTGGAGGGATACGACAAAGTCGTCAAAAACCAACTCTCCCTCCGCTGCAGTGTGAGTAACATCTTCCGCTTCCTCCTGTAGCATGAATACCTGGACCTTCTGGCAAGCGTGCCCGCGGGTATACTTCTCATCGCAGTTGAAGCATAACCCTTTGTCCTTTCTGGCATGAAGCTCCTGCCACGTCAACCTCGTCACTGTAGGGCGGCCCCCGGTAGGTGGTTCTTGCTTGGGTACATCTGCACCTGTAGGTGCCCGACCTGTCGTCCGAGTCCTCTGCCGATTGTATCGCTCCTCCTGTATCCTGGCCAGGCTGATGACATGACTCAAACTGCGTGGCATGTAGGCGTGGACCTCGTCTCTCAGGTGATCCTTCAATCCTGATACAAAGCAGCTCAGCATCGTTTTTTCCTCCCAATTGACCCGATTGGCCAACCGTTCAAACTCTGTCCGGTACTCCGTGACGGTCCCGTTTTGCCGCAATTTCTGCAATATGGCTTCAACATCTTCGTACTCCAAAGGACCGAAGCGAGCAGAGAAGGACTCCACAAACTCCTCCCAGGGTGCATAGTCGCGTCCCCTCAGAAACCATTTTGTCCACTGATAGGCGTCCTCTTCCAGGTGGAAAGATGCCAACTGAACCCACTGCCCCGCCGGAATCTCTTGGTATTTGAAAAAAAGTTCAGCTTTCTGGATCCACTCAAGGGCGTCACCTCCTTTGAACTTAGGGAAGTTCATTCGTGTCAATTTGGGCTGCATATATGGGCGGTGTTCTGCCGGTGCTGGATGGTATGGTGGTGCCGGAGCCACTGCGGGCCCGGGCCGTCCCCGATCCAGACCGTAGCCTCCTTGTTGCCCTCCACCCCATGGGTTGCCATTTCCATAGTCCGTCGGTCCTCCATATGGCGGTGGCATCGGTAGGATGCCTGACACACCCCCGAGTGGGGTCGCATTCGCTCCAGTAGGTCGAAAAAGGGCTGCTCCCTGCCCTGGACCCCGCCACGAGGAATCCGGCTGCATTCCCGGTCCGTTCCAAGCGTACTGAGCGCCGAACGGCCCACTCGGTGCCGCCGATCCCGATACGTGGATGCCGCCTCCCGTAGACCCGGATCCGGCACCTTGTTGCGTTCCACTTCCGATTCCTGTGCCGTTCTGCGCCGGGGGATGGTATGATACTTCGGTTTCGGATCCCTCCGCCGCGTGGGATTTTCCTTTCAGATTTTGCACGAGTAAGTTCTTGATCTCCTCCATGCGCGCGTCCAAGCGATCCTCTAGATTTTTATGGGAGGATTTCACTTGTTCGTCGAGTGCCGCCACCGTGTTCGACAACACTACGTAGTTCTCTTCGATGGTGGCCAAGCGTGCATTCTCGGCTTCGGTGCGTGTCACCATGGCAGCGGAACGAGACGCCGGAAGCGCTGGAGCAACAGAAGCTGGGGGAGTAGGCAGGAGGTAGGCGGCCGCAGCGGCGGTGGCCCCGGAGCAGCAGGCGGCGGCCGCTGGAGTAGCAGGCGGCGGCCTCTGGAGCAGCAGGTGCTGGAGTCGTCGGATCTGGACGTCGAGCGGCGCTGGATCTGGACGTCACGGATCTGGCCGTGCGGAGGATCTGGACGTCGAGCGGCGCTGGATCGGGGCTGGAAGGCTGCGCTTGCGGGGTCGTCGATGTCGGAAGGCTGCGCTGGACGTAGAGCGGCGCGGGATCGGCGATGTCGGAAGGCTGCGCTTGACGGGATCGTCGATGTCGAGGGCTGATGTCGATGTCGGACGCAAGAGATGGAGCGCTGGACGCGAGGGATCCGGAAAAAAAAAACGGGGAGGACGAATCCTCTGATACCAATTGTTATGAATATGCTAGGGATAGAGAGAAAGCTAGAGAGACTAGGGAAGAAGAGGGAACTAGGGTTTGCTAGAAGAGGAATACCTGATAATAATATTCATAGCCATCAAGAGGGAGGGGTCCGGGTATATATAATACCCGGGCCCAAGGGGGCCGGCCGGCCCCCATAGGGGCTGAACCAGTGTGGTTCAGCCCCAATTCCTTATATTTAATATTGGCGGGCTGAACCGGATGGTTCAGCCCGGTCTTCTTCCGTCTTCTCCTTTGGTCGACGTGCACAGTCGTATCCTCCGCATCCGGTAGAGTCGCCGAGCGTAACATGGTTCGTGACCATTAAAACAAAATCGAAATGAAGGGTGTCAATACCTTCGCCAGGAGCGACGTGTGGCAGTTCATCCACCAGCTTCCGATGATGAACCATGCTAAACTCATTTTCCCGGAAGAACTCACACATCTCGTGAGTACTCACCTTAAGCCACGGGGATCGGAAGGTGACAACCTCCCTAGGCTCCGAAACCGGGGGAATCCGCCCAAACTCGCCGCAAATGAAGACCACCCTTTCCGACAAATGGTGGATCTTGTTCTCCAGACCCCGCTGCTTCATGAAACTTGCTGAAGAAGTACGCGACCCCATATTGGGTCGCTTTCATCACAAATATCTTCCTCCAGGCGAGGAAGTCCCACTCGATGCCCTCCTCGCGTAGGTAACACGCGAAGACCACCATTGACACTACACTATTAGGGTTCATCTGAGCGAGCACAAGCTTGTAGTGGCGTAGTATTTGATGGATCTCGGCCCACAACGACAGATGAAGACCATGCTCAAAATGAGAAAGCGGGAAGGTGAGTTCGCCAAAACAGATGGAATTTATCCTTTCGTCTGCAGAACCCAATCTCGGGGAATACCCAGTGGGAAGGTGGCGTGATTTAAAGTCCTCAAACTCAGCCCAGGAGGTGCGCGACTCGGGAAAAGTGGTGCACACGCGGACGAGCTGCGCACATCAGGCGAGACCGCTCGACGACGTCCATGATTGAACTCACTAATGTAAACTCGCACCCCATGACGTCGCGGAAGAAAGAAACTGCGGAGCAAGCATAGTAAAAATAGGGGAATGGGGGGCTATTTATAGTCGTGGGCCCCTCCGCAACTATTGTGCGAGTTAACAGATATATTCGCGACATTCGTGAGTCCTCAGCTAGGCGACCTCAAGAGAGACTTAAAATAAAACAAACAAAACCAACTCGCCAACACAATCCAAAAGTCATACAAAAATATCAAATATACGGTGTACAGACATAATAAAGCGCTAAGAGGCGTCCCGAACCAAGCATTGGTTCTCGAGTAAACCATAACAAATATTGTTCATAAAGCAAAAAAAAATAAAGAAATTATATAAAGGGGAAGCCAGGGGCCCAATGAGATGACGGAGGGGCATGGAGAGCTTTCCACCCCAAATCGCTCGCCGTTTGAAACGCCGCCTCAACATCTCTAATATGAAACTCGGCCCTTCTGATGTGCTCAGTAATCCACACCAAATCACCGGGAGCCCCAGTGGAACGAGTGAGTCCATGGATGTCATCCTTCAGTAAGTTCAGGCGACGCTCCAACTCTGCAAACCTTCGCTCCAAATTCACGATATCGAAATAACGTGTCTCTGCTCCTTCAAGACGCTCTTTGAAAGTCTCAATCCTCGTCATCCGGGCTTCGAGTGACGTCGCACAACGATGCAATTCATAATCTTCCAGCGACCTCAATCGAGATTCAACGGCAGCTGCGTACATGTGCATGAGAGATTTGTAGTCGCGTGAGGGAGCACCCAGATCGGTCAAGTGATCTAAACTAGGGATTGGAACCGAACGGCGAGTGGAAGTAACAGGCACTAGCACAGATTCCGATGCATAATCAACACGCCCATTAGTAAGGTACAATAAAACCCAGGCACTGAATAAGAATCACGTGAATAGACATCCATGGATACTTATAAGAGCGATGGATATTCATAGAAGATGGGGACCCCCTACCCAAGCTCGGTGAGCCGGGTTGAACATTTTTTTTTGGCCCGTACCATGCCTGAATATAGAGGAGATTGTGTCCAACTCGTACTCACCGAGGGCAGCCAGCGGCTCAAAATGGTCAACGCAAACCAACACCAGTCCTATCAGCACCCTGCTCAAGTTGCCAAGAGCTCCCAACTAACTCGCCCAGAACACAGTTCTCAACTCGCCAATCATACAATCAACTCGCGACAACTCAGCCACCTGGTCAAAATCCGCACGTGAGCAGGGTTGACCATCGTCGCCAGACCCCCCCCCCCCCCCCCCCCCTAATCTTTTCCTATAAATATGACGCATCGTCAAGGGGAAAATGGTGGTACTAGCCACCCACAGGTGACCTCGTCTAGAATCAGCGAGCCCACCAGCACGCCCAATAGCTTGCCCCTCCCCCCTTAACCTAGCACAACATTTTGTTTGGGAGGGGGAGTTCATATACACTCCTGGGTGTAAGGTGGGACCTCCGAGCTGTCGTTATTCACCTTCTCCCTCGACCTCTCCCATCCTGACGTCTATTTCCGCGGACCAGTAATTGTTGCCCATACCCAAGTCCGATAATTGAGGTCAGGTTCCTAGCTTCAACAACACCTTTATCAGTGTCGGCAATTGCACAACTCGCGGCTTCCAAAACAAACATCATTGAGATCACGCACCAATCTTCTTCTCAACGACATACACTATATTTTCATATTTTATTTAATTATAAATTCGAGAGATTTATGATTATATCGGGTTAATCTATCTATACTATATTAAAAATAACTCATTGTGCGGAGTAATTTCTCATTTTGCCCCTCCCACAATTTTATTTTTACAAATTTTGTATTTTTTAAACGGTACCTATTGGCACAAAAATTGTACCTCCAAAACTCACAGTTCAAAGAGATGGGGGGAAACTATGGAGTACCGGTTACTTGGGCTAGAGGATGCTAAAAAGAAGGGTTGCTGAGCAACGAGGCCAGATTGCCCGCAACGGGAACTCTTGTCACGGGTGATCTGATTGATGAAAAGAGGTTACAAAGGAGTCTAAAACAGGTCAGGAAAAGAGGTAGGAAAGAGACTGAATTCGAGATCTATACAGGTCATAAGCTGGAAGCTCGAATCCAAAAGTCCCCTTTCTGGTACCCCTTCCCATCTATTTATAGACGTGAGGGCCTGCCCAAATGGGCAGGTCTAAAAATAACGATTGCCTGGGGTACAGGAGAACCGAGGCAGGGAAGAGAGGATACATGGGGTGCAAATAGCAAAAAAGAGGGAAAATCTCAGACCGCATGGTCATGCGGTCTCGCTGAAAGCAGACCGCCTGTGCCTTGGAGAATCTGCTGGAGACAGGACGGGCGGTCTCCAAAATTTGTGACCGCCGGGACCGGTAGCCTTGATCAAAAAACTGAGGTCGCAGACTTCCGATCAAACATGTCCCCGCACATTTTCAAGTTTTGTTGGATCTTCGGAAATGTTCGCTTTGACCGCGAAGATGGCGACCGCTTTAAATGTTGGAATGGCTATAAATACTGCTTGAAGATTTCAGAATTTAGAACTTTCTGGAAGAAACTGTGAGCTAGTCCCTTCTGCGCTCACACTTCTTTAGGTCGTCGCAAGCTCGGAAATGGATTTGATGTTAGCTTCCGAGAAGGAGGCGAAAACTCGCTTTTCGCCTAGGCGCCCTGCTTCAAAGAAGAATACTGACGGTAAAGCATCGGCGACCTCCAAGAAGATTGTCGCGGTCAATCCCTCCAGAATAATAGTCAAAGGAGAGGCTTTAGGCAAAGAGATCGTTGATACTTCTGCGAAGGAGAATCGGGAAGATCTTGCGAAAAAAGGTGGAGCGGCCTCGGCGGTCTCGAACCTGGTCGACGTGACGACTAATTCTTCAGGACCGCCCGAGCTGAAGATCCTTGAGGGTACGATCACTTTTGATTACGAGAAAGAGGTTGAAGTCCTTGATCAGACCGTCGTTCAGTCCAATCAGACTACTTCCACCGAAGCTATCAAGGCCGGGATGCAGCAGCAGAAGTCCTCAACTGAGAGGCTGAGGCAGCAGAACGGGGAGCAGCAGGAGGCTGCAAAAGCAAAGAAAAGGAAGGAGACGAGCTCTTCCGCAAAAAATGTTAAGCGAAGAAAGAAGAATGAAGATGAGGAGTTGACCGCCAAGACCGATTCGGTCAACCCAACTATTCTGCATGAAGAAGGCGATCTCAGGCATTCTCTTAAGGATGCATCTGCATAGGTAGGTGACCGGACCGATCTCGTTCCTTCTCTTGTGGTCTCGATGCCTTTGAGGAGGAAGGATTCCGAGCTGATAGCTTATCTTGACGATCTTTCTTCTAATAGTCTTTCTTGTTCGATCTTGCAGGTGATCGATCCTTTTGAATCTGAGCGACTTTGAGAGATCGAAGAGGAGAAGAGGGAGATTGAGGAAAAGAAAAAGGCAGAGGAAGAAGAGAATAGAGGAGGAAAAGAAGAAAAAGGAAGAGGAAGAAAAGAGGAAAAAGGGGAAGAAGAGGAGAGGAAAAGAAAAGAGGAAGAGAAGAAGAAATTGGAGGAGGAGGAGAGGAAGAAGAGAGAGGAAGAGAAGAGGAAGAAAAGACAAAAGAGCTGATCGCGGAGGAGAAAAGAAAGAATGAGGAGAAGGAGAAGAAGCTGGAAGAGGAGAAGAAAGATGACGAAGGGAAGAAGAGGAAGAAGAAGACCGGAGAGGAGAAGGGGAAAAAGAAAGAGATCGGGGAGGAGGAGAAAGCTGAAGAGAAGCATCAGCAACGTGAGAAGGACAAAGACGCGCTGATCGTTGATTTGACGGTGCTTTCTGCCGATCAAGATAGCGTGAAGAAAGCAGACCGCCCAGAGGCTGTTTCAGCTCTCCGAACAGGTAAGGCCAAGGCGATCGCGAGACCGCCATCTTCACTTCCCTTGCTTGCTTTCAGGCCTCCATCTCCAAAGGAGCGACGCGGGATCGTTATATCCCAACTGATGGCATTCTTCTTAGTAACGAAGAGTTAAAAAAGAGGAAGAAGAGAAGCAGAGAGATCACAGAAAAGAGAAATGAAAAGAATGGACCTTGAACGTTTTAGGGGGGTAGATCGTCTTTTGCAGACCGCAGATCCTGCGGTCACTAAAAAAGTCAAGGATCCTTTGTGTGATCGCGACCTTCTCTTCTTTCCAAGTATTACATTATCTGCTCGGTGTCTTACTTTTTCAATGGTAATAATCAAGCTTACAATTCTTCTTCTGATCGCAGGTGTTGATGAGACCGGGTCGGTCCTGGAAGGAGAGATTCCTCAGTCGATGGCGATACCACCGCAATTCATGGAGGTTCTCAAGCCAATCTTCGAAAATGTTCGAACCATGCGGTCTCGGGAGTGCATGCTGGAGGATCAAGTCAGAGTTCTGACTGCTGATTGTGAGGGAAGGCTGCGCGCCAAGGAGGTGGAATGCTCAAATCGAATTCATGCGGCCTCTAAAGATTACGAGGTGATGATCGTTGAGCTTCAGAAGAAACTCCGCAAGGCGGAAAAAGATGTTGAGTATTATAAAGGGAAGAGCGATGCGTTGATCTCCGAGGTCGACACGTTCAGGGCTGGTCCTGCCAATATGACCTTGCGTCCGGGAGCTCCCAGCGGTCATCATGAAGAAAGACCAACTTCTGAGATCGTCGTGGTTCCCCTGGAGCAGGTGGACAGAGATGTCGCTAAGATACATCGAGCTGCGATGTCAGCACATCAAAGTTTGGTGGCCACTCTGACCGTTGTTAACGAAATACAAGACGTTGCGGCCTTCATCGGAAGAAAGCGCCAGCCAAGGAGATAAAATCCAATCTTTTTCTTTTAGTCGGTCTTGAGAGACTTTGATTCTGGACAATTTTATAATTATGTAATATATTGATGTTTAATTTTCTTCCTATGCGGTCTCTTGAATTATGTGACGGCAATCTCTGTGATTATGTATTGTCTGTTATTTTTCTCCTATTCTTTGCATATTTTTTGACTACCTGCTTGAGATGATGCGATCTGTCTTTTTTGTGACCGATTTTGCAGTTGTTACCTCTCACCCAGTATACAGGTCAGGCGGTCTGCGAAGCCGACTGGGCAGTCACCGATTTTGTCATCATGCCTAAAATATCCTTGAAATTCTATAAATAGCCATGTTAGAATCGAAGATGCATCTTTTGTGAATACGTCCAAAGCATCGGTCTCAGCGATCTATAGAAATGGTGTCCGCTCGGGCCGCTGCAACTGAGACCTTCATCAATTAAGATCACAAGCCTTGCAGGCTTTCTCAAACTGAATGTCTTTTTTGGAGTGGCATATGATTCAAACTCAGGTGGTTGTGCGGCTTCCTCGAAAAGATGAAGGGTTAAACTTCGGTGATGAGAATAGGCTGGTGATCCCAATCGATCACTTCGATTGCGGTCTCATGCTTCCTCTGTCGTGGGAATTTCTGGAAGTGCTGGAGTATTATGGAGTGGTGCTCGGACAGCTGTCGTCGAACTCCATAGCTCTCATGTCCGCCTTCATCTGTTACCTGAGATCGGCGAGAGTCAAGTTTACCATGGACTTGTTCCGTTGTACATTTACAATGAAATCACCCAAGGAGAGGAGGAAGAAAGAAGAGTTCAATGGCTTGATGTATTTCTCCTGTCATGGGATCAAAGTCCTCAACCTTTCCAATAAGATCTCATACTGTACCGAAAGGTTTCTGGTCTTTGAGGGAAGACTTTGGCGGTCTGAGGACTCAGCCAGCTCGTCGAGGGGAGGCGGTCTTTAGGAAGCCAAAAGCGATCTTGGAAAAAGAGATCGAAATTCTTTCCTCGCTGGCTGGCGAATGCCTTGACCTTCGCTACTATTTGGCCCTTTGGCCTGAGATCGCCAAGATCGCCCCTGAAGAGAGTAAGTAAATACATGTGGTCTTATTAATATTCTCCATTGTTCGTATATTCTAACGCTTTCATTTCCTTTCCAGCGGTCTTGGAGGTTCCAACGGTCAAGCTTGTGCTACCGAAGGAAGAGGTCCTCACTCAGCGGGAGATGAGACTCAAGAGGGATCGCGTGAGGGCGAAGGAAGAGACCGCCCAGGAGTCCGATTCGGCCAGCGAACCCTTTCCTCTAACTGGGTTCTGTAAGAAAATGAAGGACATCAAGGGAAAACCCCTTCTCAAGTGGAATGAGAAGGGGAAAAGTGTGAAGGTGTCCACTGGTCTCCCACTTTGGAGTGGGAGGCTATCTCGGCACGCTAATGCGGTCACTTCCGCACTGTATGACGAGCGCAACGCCAGGGAGCTTTTCTCCATTGAGCCCGATATGCTACCTGATATGTCCGCGCAAGCGGTCGCTAGGAGCACGATCTTGAGCCACCACATGGGGCGATCACTCCACACGGCCCTGCATGATATTGATACGCTTCAAGAAAGATTACAAGTAAGAATCCTTACCTGCGGTCTGCTGGTTTCTTTTTATTTTGACCGCCCGATCTAATTTACTTCCTTTTGTAGAAAACAAATGAAGAGTCCGAC
Source organism: Dactylorhiza incarnata (assembly GCA_033032865.1). Taxonomy (NCBI): domain Eukaryota; kingdom Viridiplantae; phylum Streptophyta; class Magnoliopsida; order Asparagales; family Orchidaceae; genus Dactylorhiza; species Dactylorhiza incarnata. Next base: position 5,746,366 of record JAWHQI010000119.1, on the reverse strand, counting down.
AATATAGATAATCCGGCCTTCCGAAAGGTGATGCTGAAGCACATGAAGGGTGCATCTGACATGACAATTATGCGGTTACGAGAACGTGGCGGTCTGTCTTCTGAATTTCAGGAGGTGGAGTTCGCGGACTTGTTCCCAGAGATGGCAAGGATGATCGACGAAGCATCTGTCGCCGCTTCTGAGACCGGTGAAGGTGGTGAAGGAGAGAACCCAAAAAAGGGACATAAGAAGAGCGAGCCAATTCAGTTGAGCGGGAGTCAATATGCTCCAGGTGATGACTTGAGTTCGGCTGCGATCTTAAGCTCTGGATCTCGGGTTCCGCGTAGAAGCTCAGAGGAGTCTTCAGAGGAGACCGAATCCTCATCAGAACAGCGGTCACCAAAGAGATCGAAGAGCGACCAATGAAGATCGATTTCAGATGATTTTTCTTTATATGCTAGAATTGTAATCACCGGTCGTTTTGAGATCGCGTGACCTTTGTACTTATAAAAATGAAATGAAGAATATTGTGTGTACCTTTTTGTTTGTTTTCTGAGAATAAATGCACTTACTACTGTTAGTTTATGGTGTAGTCTAATTACCTAGAGGGGTGTGAATATGTGTTTTAAAATTATTTTGATCTTTTAGAGTTTCAGCTAACCAGAAATCACATCACAAAGAGCACACCAACATTTATAGTGGTTCCCCAGTGTGGGTACTCCACTGTCCCCATTCACCTATCTAGCAGTATGCTAGACTCGGCCAACTCCTCCAAATCTCAGATCTCTTTCACAGATCCTACACCTCAGGCGCAAAGGCCCTACAACTCAGGCACTCCAGGCCCTACAACTCAGGCACTCCAGACCCTACAACTCAGGCACAAAGGCCCTACAACTCAGGCACAAAGGCCCTACAACTCAGATCTACGAAAGATCCTACCTCAGGTTCCAGGAACCCTACAACTTAGGCACAAAGGCCCTACAACTCAGATCTACGAAAGATCCTACCTCAGGTTCCAGGAACCCTACAACTCAGGCGCAAAGGCCCTACAGCTCAGGCGCAAAGTCCTACAGAGAATATGTTAGGTTTACAAAATTGACGAACACTTCACATAAGATTCTTCTTAGGCCTAAAGCAGGCAGCCTCTCAATCTGAAGAGAAAGCCTTAAAGAGCTATTCGATGATGCACAGAAGCTTCTCTTGATCCTCTTCTTCAATCAGGAACGATGCTTATCAGTCGATGCTACTTGACTGAGACTTGGAGAACAACAAGCTATGTTCTCGAAAATGTTCCTTCTTGTAAAAATCGTTACACTGTTCGATTGATTCTCTATTCTCTGTGTTCTTTTTTTTATTAAGGCAAACAAGTTATCCTTTTATACGACAGGAATGTCTAACGGTCTCTTCCGAGGTCTCCTTAATGTCAGAAACTCATTCCTTAACAACGTCCGCTGATTGGACCCTTAGACGGCGGCATTAAAATGCTGACAGGGCGTTTCGAAAAATCTTGGTCTGTCTCGACGATATGAGTACCATCTCGACGACAGAACTTGTCGTCTCAGCTATCCACCTTAGACATTCTTCAAGTCTTCTGAGATCTTCCTCTTGAATAGATATCTCGACGATATCAAAGACTATCTCGACTCCATCCTCTGTCTCCACGACATCTAATACGCTTCACGACGATGTTCGTCTCAGCTAGCCCTTCTTCAGACTTCACAACGATATCGTGTGTATTTTGTTGTCACAACGACATCGTCGTGTTATACTTGTTGTCATGATGACATCTTGTCTTAGTTGTTTCTTCTTGTTCTCACAACGATATCATCGTGTGTACTTTGTTGACACAACGATATCGTCGTGTTATCCTTATTGTCACGACGATTCTTGACTTAGTTGTTTCTTCTTGTTCTCACGACGAAATCATCGTGCGTGCTTTGTTGACACAACGATATCGTCGTGCTCTTCTTGTTGTCACGACGATTCTTGACTGATTTCTTTTGCTGTTCTATGCGAGTGATCTCAACGATATTGTCGTATGTACCTTGTTGACACGACGATATATGTCTTAGACAATTTTTCTTGATCTTAAGATGTTTTACTTATAATGTAAGATGTTCTAACCTGCTCATGTCGCATCAAATGAACATCAGATATAAATTGTGCTTATCATTGACTTAAAGACTTCTCTAAATCAGGAACATTGTGGGCAGTGTTCCCAAAAATCTCCCCTATTGAAGAAGTCATAACCCATTCAATGATAAAGCACATTTAATGAAAACCAGCAGAAAGTAAGAGCATTTCAGTTCAGATTGTGAGAGCATCAACGTATGATAGATAATATGAGATAATCATTTCAATTTTCAGTAACAAAGAGACGTCATCAGCACATTATGAATTTATAAGTATTGAAATGTATTTAAAATTTTCAGCATTTCTATATTTTCCCCAAAACAAGAAAACAAACTATGCTTCGGGTTCCTTTATGGTTATTCCACTCCTTGCTCTCTTGGCAGTAGCCTCCTATTTCTTTTCAGATTGCCTAGTGAAATAGCCAATGGGCTTAGGATGATATCTGAGTGGCTCTTGTGCATCTGCTGGAATTCATCCTGTCAGCTTGTCTCTTCTGTGGCTTCTTCTTAGCTCTTCTTAATTTTCATACTTTGTCCATTCTTGGGTGCTATACAATTTGCTTCTTTCAGTCTTATTAATTTTGACGTGCTCTCATGCAGTTAAAATTATTTCCTTTAATTTAGGGTTCCATTGCTCATAATCTTCTTTCTTCTCCATTGTTTCTCTATATCTTTTCTTCCTTAACTTTGTCTCATCTTCATCAACAATCTTCTTTCCTTTCCATTATTCAACAACAGTAGCAGGTGCATCAGCAGACATATCAACAGGCTTATCATAGAAGATAGGAGGGAGATTCATTGCTTTTCTGATTGTATTAGATGTCCAAATGGCATGCTCACCAGTGGCCTTTATCATAGATTTCTCCCCCTTTATGACTTCTTCTGAAATGTCTCTTTGAAGATTTCCCTAAAGATTCAGAATTTTATTCTTTAACATGTGGATTTCTTCTTCCAGATGATTCTTAGTTTCAAGCATATGATTGTCCAGCTCCTGATTGCAGAGATCTAGTCTTTCTTGGATGATTCTCTTTTGCTCAGTCATTTGCCTGGCAGTAGATGTGAAGGATTTCTCTAGACTGTCAGATGTTGCACACTGATTCTCAATGATATCAGCTAGACCCTTGTGAGTGATTTCTAGCTGTGTGGCAGTGTATGCTTGCAGATGTTTCATCTCGACTTTTAGACCAGCAGTCTCAGTGGATAGGTCTCTTCTTAATTCATTGACAGCAGTGTCAACATAGCTTTCAAGCTTGATTCTCTGCTCATCCAAGAGTTTCCTTATCTGAGTCAGTAGTGAGGAATCTTCTAACATTTGTCCTGTGGAGGAGCTATGCTTTTCAGATTCTCCCTCAGCCTTCTTCTTCATTAAATCAGATAGATAGTCCTTCATTCCTTCTGCTTCATCAAACAGAGGAGGAGATCTTCTGAGAGAAGATTGTCTCACTTCATACTCAGGAATAGTGAAACCTGCAACAGCTAACAGATTGCTGCTTGGGTTGACATAAAACCCTTCTTGGTTTAGTTCCTTATCAGCTTCACTTGGGTCCTCTTGGACTGCTAATTCAGGATGAATATCATCCTCAGCCTCAGTGATCTTGTTGATCACTTCTTCCACATGAGCAGGGAGCTCGGTATCATGCTCCACCTCACTTGCAGTATCACTTTGATCAGTTCCTTCAGTGGCCCTGGATTCAGTGCTCTGCATTAAAATTTGAAGTGAGACATCCTTCTGCTCTACCTCCACTTCAAAGCTTGTTAGATTTGGATTGTGCACAGGTTCACTCCCTGTGGATGAGCTTCCTTCTGTACTCTCCATTCTTTTCTGCCTTCTTCCTTTTTGAGGACTTTGTGAGAACTTTCTCCCATTTTTCAAGTACCTTTTATATCCATCCTTCTCATATGATGGATTTTCACTCCTAGTTTCTTGTTGAAGTTGTCAGGATATGACAGGAGTAGGTAAAGGGACAATATTCTGCCAGGATTTGGCACTTGAAAGCTTTCCTGAATTCTCTGGGAAATTATTTGAGCCCAATTTGTTCTCTTGAGTACGATGATCCCTGTCATTAAGTCGAGCATCTGTTTGGATATCCTGTCATGTGACCCTACCTTGCAGAGGAGGGCTTTTCTCACTATATCAGTCAGCAACTTTCCCTGCTGATTTAAACTCTTCCTTTCCAGAGACCCATAGGTCTTCTTGTAGTGCCCACACCATGCTAGGGCATCGCCTAGGTCCTTCTTGGTGACCTCTTCATTTTCTTCTTCACTGGCAAAGGTGGGCAGCTGGAGAACCTTTGGCCAGTCTTCTTAGGATCACCTTTACTTTTATCCCATTAATCTTACTCTTGGCTGACGCCCCATTTGAGCCAACTTTGACATTTAAATAGAATTCAAGGACTTCTCTTTTCATTATCACAGTAGATTCTGATAGCATGAACTGCAAGTCGACGGAGTCGAGCAGTCTTATAGTGCCTTGAATTTCTTCTGGAGCCTTCATGAATCCATCTCTTACTATCTCACTCTCTTCATTCAGGTATCCTTCCTTCTTTGGAGCCATCTCTCAGATGCTTGAAGGATAGCAGAGCAATATCGATTTGTTTGCTTGCACAAGGCGGAGAGCACACGACGGCTTTTAGGGCAAATGTAGTATGTGATTTAATTTCAAGACATTTGGCTCGTATTTATAATTTCTAGTGTGGAAAGCGAAAAGCCGCGTATTAGAGATTTGATTACTTTAGATTCAATGGTTGTGGTTGTCTTGTTTTTTATTTCTGAATTGACGAGCAGGTAATTAGGTATCGTCGTGTCATTACGATGAAATCGTAGTGTTATCACGACGATATCTTCTATTATTACGACGATATCGTTTTGTTCACAAAACGATATTGACTTGAATCATTCTTATGCATGAGCACTTTTTGTGTGTCAGCTGCAGCACCATTGCTAGCAGTTTGCATGCTTTCTTAGAGAGGTATTGCCAATTGAATGCATTTAATACTAGTGATTGATACTGTTGTTTAACATATATTTATTATACATATATTTATTAGCATGCACGGTGTTCAAACACAGTTTAGTTAATCATCATCAATTCAGAGCAGGTAAAGCATATGTTTAAGTGCAAAATGGAGAAATAAATAAATGACACATTCTTCAGAAACTTCAGCAAGATGTTATAAATAGATCAAATGTTTTGAGTGGATTTACAACTACATTTGCTTCTAGCTAATAAGAGTTCATGGATTGTCTTCTAGGTGTTCTTCTTCTTTCCTTTCTCTGTCTCCTTGTTGTGTAATTTCTGATCTTGTCTCTCAAAATATGAGAAGGGCCTATGAATGTATCTCTCTGGAATGGGAGGTGCATTGCTTGGCAGTGTTCCTTCTTGTTGATGTTTTTTGCACAGTCTTCTCAAGGCTTCTGTTTTTTTTTGCTTGTCCCACTCACTTAAAGGGTAGTGTCTTGAGATGTCTTTGCCATTTTCCCCAAAGTTTCTCCATGTAGTCCATACAATATCTCTTGACCTTGGGCTTAAGAATTGAAGGTTTGGATCACTGGCTCACTCTTCATCTCTTTTTCTTTTGAGAGGCAATTCATCATTTATCATTATGGTCTTCCTTCTCTGACTTGATTCACCAATGCACTGTAGGATTTCCTGGGTACTTTGCTCCAACTTGGAGTTTAGAGTTTCATGAGTGAATTCATTTGAATTAATGCACCTAGTTATGATCACCCTTTGACTATCAGTAATTTGTGTAGTTAGCCATCTAACTGCACTCTCCAGATTCTCAGCTGCCAGTTGGTTTTGATGTAGGGAGGTGTCCACTCTTTCACCCAGAGATTGCAGTGCATTCATACTACTGTCTACAGCTGTTCCTGCTCTGGTGAACAAGCTAGTGATCTGAGTGTTGATGTGATCAATGTCTGCTCTTATTTCATTCATCTGGGTTGACATGTCATCTCTAATTCCCTTAATTACCCTATCCACATATTCTTGATAGTTTTTTCTTTCCTCAGTAAGCAAGTTTTTTATTTGATCAACCAAGGAGCTTGGAGCTTGCTCTGGTATTGTTGATGCTCCTGGAAGATCTTGCTCTTTCCCAGATACCTTCCCTTGAAGGTCTTCAGTCACACTAGCTATGATCTCATCATCAAGAGGATTATTATGAGAACCATGTCTCTGATGAGCATCCTCAATTTCTTTTGCAGCTTCTTTGTCTGGAATCAAGATGAAATCTATGCACAAATTCTCTTGTTCAATACTTCCCATCTCAGGGACAGTATCCTCAGCATCCATCCTGCAGCTTCCTAGGTCTTCTTGGACAACAGCCTCAGTGTGAGTTGCTTCCTCAACCTCTGGAGTAAGGAGTTCATTATGAGACTCCCCCTCAACAGCATCCACATCCTTGACAGGCAACACTGTCTCTTGGGCTGAGAGCTCGGCATGAGTCTCCCCCTCAATTTGAGCACTTTTCTGCCTAGCAGAGGAGTCTTCAGACATTATCACAGTAGCAGCTAAGGTCTTTACTTGTGGCTCTTGATTTGGTGTGCTGTCACCACTTGTAAATGAGTTGTCTTCACTTTCACTGATCTTCTTCCCTTTCTTTGCAGTTTTGGGGATGACTTTCTCCCACCTCCCCAGAATCTTCAAGTCTATCTTCTTCATGTGATGGATGAGTGATATCATCTTTTCATTCAACAGAAGGGTGTTAATGATGTATAGGGATAGGATTCTTCCAAAGTTTGGTGCTTAGAGACTTCCCTGGATCTTTTTGAAAAGTAACTGAACCCAGTCAGTTTTCTTACAGAGAATTATCCTGGCATTGTTTCAAACATGTCCTTGGATATTCTGTCGTGAGATCCAGGTCTGCATATCAGTGCTTTGCCAACAATATCAGCCAGAAGTTTTCCTTTTACATTGAAGTCGGCCTTCTTCAAGGTGCCATGAGATTGTCCTGAGTGGTTGCACCATTTCTTTGCTGTAGAAAGATCTTCCTCTGAAATCTCGTCCTCTATCTCGTCCCCTAAAAATCTAGGCACACGGAGTACCTTGGAGAGTCCTTTTGCCGTTACTCTCAATAGGGTATTTCCAACCCTAGTTTTAATGGTGTTTCCAGAGGTACTCTTCTTGGGCTCAACATAGAACTCCAGAAGCTCTCTATGCATGATGGCAGTTGGCTCTGAGAGCATATATTCTAGTCCCACGACATCAATAAGCCTGATTACTGACTGTATCTCCACATCGACATTGATGAACCCGTCACGCACCAGCTCACATCCAGAATTGCAGGTGTCATCATTCTTCAAAGGTGCCATTTCTTGAGAATCGTCGAGTTTGCAAAGGTTCGGTGTCGTGAGAACTCGAGAACTCGTCGTGAGGGTTTAGAGCAAATGTAGGTTGTACTCTATTTCTAAACATATGACCTATTTATATATGTCTTACTTTAGAATATGAAGAGGCGCGTACCTGGGCTGGCAAGCTTACGGTATTGATCTTAGAATCAACGGTTGTGATTGCAAGATCCAATATACTTGTTAACAATAATATTTTTCTTTAATAGAAAGCTTCTAACTCCAGACTTATGCCTGGATCTATTGTCTAATAGCCACTTTTGCCTTTGGCTGGCCATTGGACAAACTTGCAAGATAAAGATTAGTATACCTTAGGAGCCCAATTGTAATTGGGTCCTAGGTTCTTGTTAGCCCTAACTCCTGGAAAGTTGTCAGCTAAGTTACTGGCAGGCTTCTCATACCTTACTCTAGGCACTGTTGGGTTGAACCAACAGTCTATAGCAAAGTGCCCAACCTTGTCACAGCACCAGCATTCAAATCTATTATACCTCCTTTTCTGAGTCACCTTCTGAATGGAAGACAGGTGACTGGAAGAGCAGGCTGCTTTACAGCAAACATTTCTACTAATCATGTGGCTGTGCATTGACTTGGGAGTTGGTTGCACAGTCACTGATTGTACATTAGGAATAGGCCTTTGAGGTAAGGCTTTTTCCTTCTCTTTGGTTGATGGTGCTTGTGGAGAAGCCACCTTTTGGAAGACAGTTCTATCTTGGGAAGTCTCTCCAACTACCTTATTATAGCATAGTCCTCTATATTGAGTGGAAAGGCTATCTATAATAGGGATAGTAGTTTTGGGCTTAGAGAAGCTAGCCACAGGCCTTCTTTCTAAAATAAGCCTGTTCTCTAGAGACTAAATTATCCTATCATGAGCTCCAGACCTCCTCTGAAGTAGGATAAGCTCATTGGACAATTTAGTCACCTCATTGGTCTTCTCATCCATTTGAGATCTGAATGGCTTGAGGATCCTTATTTCCTCAGCTTGAAATTTGACCAACTTTTTGCTTTTCTTGAGAGCAGCCAAGAGGATATCATATTGTTCGATTAGATCGGTATGGTCCTCATTGTTGCATGATGAGCAGTCTTCTACTTAACCATCAACATTGTTATCATCAGATGATGAGCAATCATCTGATGCACTCTTGGTCTTCTCAATTGAAGCAGATAAAGAAAATGTGTGAGGAGTGCATACCTGAGCAGGATGAAAATCATCCTGATCTTCTTCATTAGATAGGGCTACAAGCCCGTAGAACTCCTCATCTTCAGATTCACTGTCTGAGAGAGTGATAGGTGCTCTTATTCCTCTTCTAGGAGCAGAGCAACCTTCATCTTTAGACTCACTGTCTGAGAAAGTAATGGGTGCTCTTATTCCCTCTGTAGTTAGCCTTATATAGGCTTCTTCTTCAGAGTAGGAGGGGCAGCAGCTGTTTTCACTTAGAGATCTAAATTTCATGGCATTAGATCTTCTTTCCTTCTTCATGGAGTTTAACTTTTTGCAGTTTTCTCCAGAATTCATAGAGATAACTTGACACACCCAAGGGCAGATCTGTTCAAGCTATTAAGCTTTCTTTGAACAACCTCCCTCTGATACCACTTGTTACTTTAGGGTGTAGTCAAATTACCGAAAGGGGGTGAATATGTGTTTTAAAATTGTCTTGATCTTTTAGAGTTTCAGCTAACCAGAAATCACATCACAGAGAGCACACCAACAATTATATTGGTTCCCCAATGTGGGTACTCCACTGTCCCCCTTCACCTATCTAGCAGTATGCTAGACTCGGCCAACTCCTCCAAATCTCAGATCTCTTTCACAGAACCTACACCTCAGGCACAAAGACCCTACAACTCAGGCACTCCAGGACCTATAACTCAGGCACTCCAGGTCCTACAACTCAGGCACAAAGGCCCTACAACTCAGATCTACGAAAGATCCTACCTCAGGTTCCAGGAATCCTACAACTCAGATCTACGAAAGATCCTACCTCAGGTTCTAGGAACCCTACAACTCAGGCACGAAGGCCCTACAGCTCAGGCACAAAGCCCTACAAAGAATATGTTAGGTTTACAAGATTGACGAACACTTCACAGAAGATTCTTTTTAGGCCTAAAGCAGACGGCCTCTGGATCTGAAGAGAAAGCCTTTAAGAGTTATTCGATGATGCGCGAAAGCTTCTCTTGATCCTCTTCTTCAATCAGGAACGATGCTTATCAGTCGATGCTACTTGACTGAGACTTGGAGAACAACAAGCTATGTTCTCGAAAATGTTCCTTCTTGTGAAAGTCGTTACAATGTTCGATTGATTCTCTATTCTCTGTGTTCTTTTTTTTATTAGGGCAAACAGGTTATCTTTTTATATGACAGGAATGTCTAACGGTCTCTTTCGAGGTCTCCTTAATGTCAGAAGTCCATTCCTTAACAGCATCCGCTGATTGGACCCTTAAACGGCGGCATTAAATGCTGACAGCGCGTTTTGAAAAATCTTGGTCTGTCTCGACGATATGAGTACCATCTCGACGACAGAACTTGCCGTCTCAGCTATCCACATTATACATTCTTCAAGTCTTTTGAGATCTTCCTCTTGAATAGATATCTCGACGATATCAAAGACTGTCTCGACTTCATCCTCTGTCTCCACGACATCTAATACCCTTCACGACAATATTCCTCCTTCACGACGATGTTCGTCTCAGCTAGCCCTTCTTGAGACTTCACAACGATATCGTCATGTGTACTTTGTTGTCACAACGATATCATCGTGTTATACTTGTTGTCGTGACGACATCTTGTCTTAGTTATTTCTTATTGTTCTCACAACGATATCGTCGTGTGTACTTTGTTGACACAACGATAACGTCGTGTTATCCTTATTGTCACGATGATTCTTGACTTAGTTTTTTCTTCTTGTTCTCACAACAATATCGTCGTGCATGCTGTGTTGACACAACGATATCGTCGTGTGTGCTTTGTTGACACAACGATATCGTCGTGTTCTTCTTGTTGTCACGACGATTCTTGATTGATTTCTTTTGTTGTCCTCTGCGAGTGATCTCAATGATATCGTCGTGTGTACCTTATTGACACGACGATATATGCCTTAGAAAATTTTTCTTGATCTTAAGATGTTTTACTTATAATGTAAGATGTTCTAACCTGCTCCTGTCACATCAAATGAACATCAGATACAAATTGTGTTTAACTGTTTATCATTGACTTAGGAACTTCTACAAATCAGGAACATTGTGGGCAATCTTCCCAACAACTACTTATAATGAATATGATTTTGTCGATCTCATATTTGTTGGCTTGCTCATACTATGCGATCACATTATAACTCCTCGTGAGGTGGAATCGATCTCAGAACATATAAATTGACCACCAGATCTTGAATAAGAGAACATATATCTTCAATATATGCGGTCATGTACTCCAAAGAAGCGGCATATATATTCGATCACGGGCTTTGAAGTGATTGAGCTAGAATCATCAACTGCATAAGAGAGATCGACAATCGTTCGGGCATATAACAAAAAATCCATTTGGCTTGAAAAATATGAGAACCAAAAATGGCGATCTCTGAAATACTAGATCGTCTTATCTCATAACAATTCAAAAGAGCTGATTTCAAACATTTGAGACCGCCTCATAAAAATGTAGATAATTTTGATAATAAATTTGATGATAATTGCTTATAGACAACGATCTCCGGTACTTAAGGCCTTTTATGAAAAGCCCAATATTATAGCTATAGATGAAGGCCCTAGACGTTCCAGTCCATTCCTTAATAGGATATTTAGATCAAGAAGTACAGGCGGCGGTCTCAAATGCTCCAAACCGTCCCTTAATAGATTGTGTATAAGGAAACCACAGGCAACGGTATTAAATGCTTCAGACCGCCCCTTGATAGAATAGATATCAGAAAAACACAGGCGGCGGTCTTAAATACTCCAGACCACCCCTTAATAGAAAATATAACAGAAAAAACCTTAAAAGACGGTCTTAAATGCTCCAAACCGCTCCTTAATAGAATATATAATAGAAAAACCTCAGGCGGCGGTCTTAAATGCTCCAGACCGCCCCTTAATAGAATATATAACAGAAAAACCTCAGGCGGCGGTCTTAAATGCTCCAGACCGCCCCCTTAATAGAATATATAACAGAAAAACCTCTGGCGGCGGTCTTAAATGCTCCAGACCGCCCCTTAATAGAATATATAGTAGAAAAACCTCAGGCGGCGGTCTTAAATGCTCCAGACCGCCCCTTAATAGAATAGAAAAACCTCAGGCGGCGGTCTTAAATGCTCCAGACCGCCCCTTAATAGAATAGAATAGAAGACAAAGATAGCGACCTTGGCGGTCAAGAAGAGAAGAGAAGTACAGACCAAGATGATCAATAGGACGGTGTGGTTGCTAAAGAGCGACTGCCAATGCTTTCCCTGAAAAGATCATCAAAGATGTAACACCCTAAGGGAAAACGACCTCAACGGTCAAAATACCTAGCCACTCCCGGGCTCAGGCGGCGGTCACAGATACTCCTGACCGCCCCTTTCACAAAACTTAGCTATCCTTAAGACCAATGAGTGTTCGAGGGTCACAGACCAAGATGATCAATAGGGCAGGTGTGGTGCTGAAGAGCGACCGACATTGCTTTCCTCAGAGAGATCATCAAGGCTGTAATGATGTCCTGAAATGCATGATAGAGCTAGACATTCACCTAGACCTCCATTGATGCAGAGGTGAGTCAGATGTCAGCAAGGACACGACATCCTAAAGATCCGTCGCACGAGCTTGGCGAGCTACTACTACACAGATGCAAAATCTCCCCGCTACATGTGGTCATTGTAGGTTTTACATCTCAAACTTCAAGTCGCAAGGGAAACAAGTAGGATCCGTCGATATCTCGCTTGGTAGGATTTTAGCCTTGCAAATAATATATCTCAATACTTCCTTTATAAGGTACAGGGAATAAGTAAAAGTAATTTCATCAACAGAACATTTACGAGAAAAAAAGAAATGACAAATTTATCAAGAGAAGGAACGCTTCATGTCATCTCCACTCCAAGTGTGGGATATCTCTTCCCCTTCATAAGTTTGGAGACGATAGACACCATTCTTGAGCACTTCTTTAATGATGAATGACCCTGCATAATTTGGATTTAGCTTTCTAACCGAACCAGATCTTGTTGTTGCATCTACCTTCTTTAGAACTAGATCGCCAACAGCGAACTCTTTTATCCTGACATTTTTATCAAAGTATTTGACCATTATTCGTTTCACTTCTTCTTGTCTGATCGTCGCTGTGTCTCTTAATTCTTCGACGAGGTCGAGACTGCACCTCAGCTCTTCATTGTTTTCTTCCATCCAGCCATCTCTGTTCTGCTTTGATAATAAGACCCTTGGACTCATCACCTCGAATTCAATCGGGATTAGAGCTTCTGAGCCATAAGATAGTTTGGAAGGAGTTTCTCCAGTAGCTGAGGTTGGGTTGTCCTTAAAGCCCAAAGCACTGAGGACAACTGCTCTGAACAATTGCCTCGAAGATTTTCACCTTTTTTCTTCAAGAGATTTATAATTAACTTGTTAGCTGTTTCTACCTGCCCATTGCTCCTTGAACGGTGTACTGAAGCAAATCGCAGCTCAGTTCCGATTTGATCACAGAAATTTATTAGGTCGGAGTTATTGAATTGAGGACCGTTGTCAGTGATTATTGTCATTGGAATTCCGTGTCTGCATACGATCTCACCCCATATGAAGTTCTTCACGATCTGCGTGGTGGTTTTTGCTAATGCCTTTGCTTCGATCCACTTGCTGAAATAGTCGATCATTACAAGGATAAATCGGCGCTGTCGAGTGGCCAAAGGAAAAGGTCCAATGGGGTCCATCCCCCAAACTGCAAATGGCCATGGAGTTGTTATTGATCGGAGCTGTTGAGTTGGTTGTTGTTGTAAAGGAGCACTCTTCTGGCATTGTACAAATTTCTTTGCAAATATCTCGGCATTTTTCCTCATTTGAGGCCAGAAATATCCTTGCCTCAGAATCTTTTTCTCCAAGTTTCTAGCACCCGAGTGGCTGCCACACTCTGCTGAGTGAACTTCCCGGAGCACAATTGGAACTTCCTCAGAAACACATCTCGCTAATGGTGAGAGGAAAGTCTTTCTGTATAGAATTCCTGTGATGAGATAGTAATAGGCTGCCTTCAATTTAAACCTCTTCTTATCTTTTACAAATTGATGAAGCTCCCCAGTTGAGAGGTAGAAGATAAATGGGTCTACCCAAGAGGGATGTTGATCTATCTACATGACCTCACCCTCTTCAATAGCTGGATGAAATAATTCCGAAGTAGTTTCTCCTGAAAGAAGACCGAACTTTGCTAACTCATCTGCCTCCGCGTTCTCTAAACGTGGGATGTGTTGGAGAGTGAAACTTCTGGACTTGTCGATCTCAATTTTCACCAACATCTGGTATTGCTTTAGAATGGAATCTCTGGTCTCATAGGTTCCGTTCACATGAGAAGTCATCACTAGAGAATCAATTTTTACTTTTATATCTTCGATACCCAGCTCTCTTGCGAACCTGAGACCTGCAAGCAATGCTTCATACTCTGCTTGATTATTCGTGGTGGGGAAATAAAACTTCAGAGCTTGATCCAACGTAACCCCATTTGGGTTAATTAGTACAACTCCCGCTCCTGAGGAGTTTCTACCTGAAGCTCCATCAACGAAGATTGTCCATGCTAGAGGTTCACTGACCTCTTTTTCTGAGTTACTTTCTGTTGTAACAATCATGATGTCTGCCAGTACTTGAGCTTTGATTGCCATTCTGGGTACATATGAGATATCAAACTTACTAAGCTTTATTGCTCACTTTGCCAACCTGCCCGAATGCTCTGGCTTTTCTAATACACTTTTCAGCAAAAGATCTGTCACAACTTGAATAGAATGAGCAAATTTCTTAAGAATCGGATATCGGGTTTCTGCATCTTTTAGTATCATGCTAACATAATAAACTGGGAATTGTCTTTTCTTCTCTTCTCTGACCAATACTGAACTTATTGCGTCAGATCCAACTCCAAGATAAAGAAAGAGATCTTCGCCTTCTCGAGGGCTCTGAAGCAAAGGAGTTGATGTTAACTGCTTTTTTAACTGGTCAAATGCATCATCACACTCCATGGTCCATTCAAATTTTGCTCCTCCGCGGAGAGTCTTGAAGAACGGAGCACTTTTATCTCCTGAACAAGATATAAATCGGCTCAGACCTGTCATTCTTCCACCTAGTTGTTGAACTTCTTTGGATGATCTCGGAGGTGTCATATCTAAGGTCGCTTTAACCTTATCAGGATTTGGTTCCAACCCTTTTGGAGTAAGGAGATGACCAAGGAATTTTCCTTTGCTCGCTCCGAAAACACATTTCAGAGGATTTAACCGCATGTTGAAGGTTCGAAGGGTTGCGAATGTCTCAGTGAGATCATTGAGATGAGCAGAAAAGATTTTACTTTTTATTAGGAGGTCGTCGACATAGACTTCCAAATTTCTCCCTTTTTGGTTTTTGAATACCATATCCATCATTTTTTGATGTGTCGCTCCCATTCTTATCATGGCGTCGCCTAGGCGACGCCTAGGCGTCCAGTCGGCCGATTGAAAACAAGGCGAAGGCCGCCTTATTTTTTTAAAAAATTAGGGGTATAGACAGCGGTTTATATATAAACCGCTGGCTGTTTGTACAATAGACAGCGGTTTATATATAAACCGCTGTCTATTGTACAAATAGACAGCGGTTTATATATAAACCGTTGTCTATTGTACACGTAATGTTACAATAGACAACGGTTTATATATAAACCGCTGTCGAATATGGATATAAACGAAAGAATTTACCCTGTCTTTTTACTTTTTAGCGTCGCTAGATCATTTGCTGCTCTGTGCGAAAACCCTAAGGCGATTTCTCCTCGACAAGTCGACATCTTCCTTAGGTTCGTTTTTACGATTTTTTTCTCGCTCTTCTAATTTCTAAGTTGGAATGGTATAATTTCTAAGTTGAATGGTATAATTTCTAAGTTGAATGATCATTTCATAATTCATATTTTCCTACTTCCTAGTTCCTACTGCTTCTATAGTTCTGTATTTATATGTGTGATTGACTTAATGTGTGGTAGACCGTAGACTAGTATTACTTCAATATCATTGCGGTTTTGTATGAATTTTATTTAGGTTTTTTGGATGGTTTAGGTTTTTTTAGGGCTTTCTTATTACAGGAAAATGACTGATAAATGATCCTCATCAAAGTCAACAAGAGGCTTCACTAAAATGATGAGATTGAATAAGCTTAGAGCTGAGGGGAAGAAGATTTTTATTTCTGTTAATGATGATGGCCACATTATTCCCGGGCCTGAGTGTAATAAATTGATGAGTCTAATTGGTTCTCTTGTGAGGATGTATGTTTCAATCACATGTGCTAGATGGAAGGAAGTTGATAAAGAAATTAAAGATCGAATATGGGAAGAAGTAAATGTACGTAATTTTGTTATTAGCGATTAGATTAAGTTTTTTTTAGTTATTTATTAATATTATTGTCTATTATTTTGATAATGTTGATGGTGTTCGTCATGAATTGATGAAAAGCATGGGTGAAAGTTGGCGGTCGTGGAAATCTAAACTTTATGTCTATTACGTAAAGGATGTTGATTTGGAGCATCGTTACAATGTTCCAGTCAAGTATAATTTTATACCTCTTGAAGATTGGAAATTTTTTGTTGACAATCGCACCACTCCGAAAGCTATGGTTATGTGTTCCTATTTCTTAAAAAACTCAATGTTTTATTACATCTACTAAATTTGTAAGCATTATACTATAAGTATTAACAAATATTTATTTGTGTAGGAGAAAAGTAAACTTAACACAGAGAGAGCAAAAGCACAGAAGTCGTTTCATACTACTTCCAGAATGGGTTATTCTGGATTAGAAAAAAAGATGGTATTAGTATTTACTATTTAGTTCTCTACTTCTCTCTTGTATATTTTGTTTTTAAAATGTGTTTTTTCAATAATTTAAATGATAATTTATTTGCATTTTATTGTCAAGATTGAACAAGGTGCAAATGCACCAATTTCACGTGCGGAGCTATGGAAAGCCGGTCACAAAAGAAAGACTGGTGAATACATTAGTCAGGATGCAGCTGATTTGGCAGCTAAAATTGTATGTTTAAATTATCATTTCATCATTTGTAAATTTTCATTTCATCAATCATCGTTTGCATTAATATTTATTGATTTCACTTAGGATGAGGTCTCGAGCCAAGAGTCTGCTACAAGTGCAACAGAGTCACAGGTAAGAGATGACATCCTTGCATCTGTTTTAGGCAAGGAACATCCGGGCAGAGTAAGAGCTGGTGGCAAGTTTTCCACCATTACAAGTTTTTTCAAGAATGATAAGCGGAAAGAGAGAATAATAGCTCATATTGAAGATGTGGAATCTATTGTTCAAGAAAGATTGAGCCAACAACAAGAGTTATGGAGGCAAGAACAACAACAACAACATGAGCAGGCCTTTCAGGGCCAACTCTACCAACAACAACAAGCGCATCAAGCAGAGATGGCTAGCATGAAAAATCAAATCGATGAACTTATGCGCATGTTTGGTGCTAAAACCGAAACGTCTCAGGTATTATTATGTATTTATGTTTAATTATTTATACTTTTATGAAATATCATGTTACTTATCTTTATACTTTTATTTATAGTTAACTTGTTATTTTTGGTTTGTCAGCAGACACTTGTATTAGCCCCACAAGGGCCTGAAACATCACATCAACCTGAAACGTCACATGGGTGTTTACCGTCTTCGGTATTATAAATTTATAATTAATTTTTTTTTATTTTTATAATTAGTATTTCGTCTTCGCCTCTTCGGTGTCCGAAATACTAAATACTAATTATTTTTAATTCCACAGAATGCCAATGATGTCATTGTCCTGTTACCCAATTTCATTTCTACGATGGAGAAACAAGACAAAATAATAACTCTGGTATTAGATCCAAATGTATTTGGAACTAAAGAATCAACACGTACATACTTTGAAGCTTCCGAGTTGTTTGATTTTCTTAAAATGAAACAAATTGGAGTTAACATCATATTATCATGTATTGGGTGAATAATGATTATCAAATATTACAAACCTAAGATTTTTAGTTAATATATATATTGATTATTAATTTACATGTGTTTTTACAGGTACATAGATTCACAACTAAAGAAGTTTAGATACACAAGAAATGTATATTTTCATAATCCGACATCTATTTTTGCTTTTAATGATAAGTTTGCCAAGGAGCGTATTAAATCACGAGGACAAGAGCTAAAAAATAGGCTTGCTCAACTTCAACCGGATTCTTTATTATTTTTGTCATATCATAGAGAGTAAGTATCAATAATTAATGTTATTTTTTATTGTTATTTAAGTTATTACTTATTAATGATTTATTGATTTTATTTGTTAATTGTTACACAGAGTACATTGGATGTTGGCCATTATTGAAAAAGATAACAATACAATTTATTGGCTTGATCCTTTAAATAAGGACATTCGTGACGATATAAAAAATGTCATTGCACTGTAAGTTTATTAATTAGTATTTTCCCTATTTGAAATTTAGATTCTGCTGTCAACTAATTTTTTTAAATATTTTATGAAGAGCATTGAAGAATTTGGCAAATGACCGGAAAGTCAAATTTCATAAACCAAAGGTTTTACAGTGGAAGCCGGTAAGCTATAACCTATATGAGTATATGAGTATATGTTAAATAATTATTTTCATATTTACAATTCTAAATTCTAATAATAACTATTTGTTTATTTATTTAGTGCCCTAAACAACCGGATAGTATTCAATGTGGGTATTATATCATGTGCTACATGATTGACATAGTTGATGCTCTTAGAAGTACGATAATGCCATCAGGGGTAAGTTAACTGCATATAGTTTCATACATGATAAATGATAATAAATGTGTTGAATTTATTTTAACAAATATTTTTGTTTTTATTGTAGATCTATGATGGAGTGGATGAATTTTCGCCTGAGAAAATAGATAATATGCGAAATAAGATTTGTGATTATATAATCACTACATGTGCGACATGAAAAACGATTGAAAGTTAGAAAGTAGAAACATATATTGTTTTATTGCTAAACAAATGTAATTGTGTAATTGTGTATGTGTTAGTGTGTTGTTTTATACTTATGTAGAAAACTAGAAATAGAACTGTATGAAAATTGTAATTGTAATTGTTTATGGAAATTGATGTATGCACTATTTGTGTAACTCTGAATTTTATAGCTCTTGTTTCAGTTGTTTGTGAAAGATGGAAGACCAAAACATCAACAGTCTTGCTCCATCCGTTGATAACAATGAGCTTGACCCAAAAACTGATCCTAAAAGAAAAGCAAATTCAAAGGATCGTGGATGGAAGTATGGACATTGGCCTGACATAAAGGATAAAAATACCGTTAAATGTAATTTGTGTGATAAAGTATATAAAGATGGGATCAAAAAATTGAAACAACACTTATGTGGCGGATATGGAGATGTGGCAAAGTGTTTTAAGACTACTTCAGAAATAGCAACTGAGATGTATGCAGCTTTAAATGATAAAAAAAAGGACAAGGTGGATTTGACAGCTGATGATGATAATGTAAGTGAACAAGAAATAGAGCGAGCAGGTTCTCAAAATGTATCTCCGACATTATCTACAGCTAAAAGTTCATTTGTCCCAAGTTCTGGGACAAGTGCCAAAAAGAGAAAAATACTCCACCTTCCACAAAAACGAGGCCCTATGGATGCACATGTAAGACGTGCTCCCGAAGATGTAGTTGATGAAAGACGTGCTAAAGATCCTGCACAAACTACTATTGAGAGATGTTTTAGATCTCCTGAAGAGAAAAAGAGAGTTGATGGCTATGTTGCAGATTGGTTCTATGAATGTGGAATTCCTTTCAATGCTGCAAAGGCACGATGTTTTGAAGTAATGCTTGAAGCAGTTGGACAGTATGAGTCTGGTTATAAAGGCCCTAGTTATCATGATTTGCGAGTCTCTTTGTTAAAAAATACAAAAGAGAAAGTTAAGGAGATGAAAACAAAGTATCAAGCGTATTGGAGGAGATATGGTTGCACTCTTACGTCAGATGGTTGGACGGACAGGAGAGGGAGACATTTGATCAATTTCCTAGTTAACTGTCCAGAAGAAACTTATTTTATGGGTTCCGTAGATGCATCCGGTCATATTCAAGATGTCACAATGCTATCAGAGTTGTTTGATAGTAAAATAACCGAGATAGGAGCAGATTGCGTTGTTCAGGTAACTTTTTCTGATTATTTTAATTTTCATATTTCATGTTTAATAGTCTACAACTATAGACTATAGAAGTATATAACTTTACATATATAAAAAGTTATGTTGCATGCAGGTAGTGACTGACAATACCTCCAATTATAAGGCAGCTGGTAAAATTTTAATGGAGAGAAGGCCCACATTATTTTGGACTCCTTGTGCAACTCATTGCATTGATCTCATGCTAGAACAAAACAAAATGGTGATAAGAAAGGCAAGGATGATTACAAATTTCATCTACAGGCACACTCGTTTACTTGATGCAGTAATGACTACTATTGGTGGTGATCTAGTCCGGCATTCAGTGACTAGATTTGCAACATCATTCCTTACTCTACAAAGTGTGCTTAAGCATGAGGAGAAGTTGAAATTATTCTTTGTGTCGCCTTCATGGAATGCTGCTAATCTGGCAAAAACCGAAGCCGGAAAACAAGTTGTTGAAGCAATACTTTCAATTGTTTTTTGGAATGGAGTAAGAGATTGCCTAAAAGGAGAAAAGCCACTAATAGCCGTGTTGCGATTAGTAGATGGTGATGAAAGGCCAGCTATGCCTGAAGTATATGTGGCAATGGAAGAAGCCAAACAAAAGATCAAAGATCATTTTGATAATAAAGAAAGATTATATAAAAAATTTATTGACATTGTTCAAAATAGGTAGACAAATCAAATGGAGCAACATTTGTATAGGGCGGCTTTGTTTCTAAATCCAAACAAATATTTTGAATATGAGGAAAAACATCCCGATGATACTTGGAAATTTCAAGATGCTTTCAATGATGTTATTGCAAGACTAGTGCCCGATCAACAATTGCAAGACAAGATTGCAGAGCAAGGCACTAACTATAAAGCATCTCGAAATAGTTTTGGAAAGCCTATGGCTATTAAGCAACGAACCACCTTAAATCAAGTGAGTATTGATTACATTTTTATTTTTTCTTAAACTACTTATATGTTATACTAATTTAATTTTGTCTTAAATAATTAGTGGATTGGTGGGGTGCAAATGGAGGACCGAATGTTGACCTTACAAAGGTAGCATTGCGCATACTTGGCTTATGTTGTTCTTCTTCTAGTTGTGAGTGCAACTGGAGTACTTTTGAGTTTGTAAGTATACAAAAATTTAATTTAAAATTGAACTTGTTTTATCCACTAACAAATAACAAGTTTGCAACTATCTTGATTCAGATTCACACAAAGAAAAGAAATAGATTGGAGCATCAAAGGCTTAATGATCTTCTATACATCCAATACAATCGTCGTCTACAAGCACGATTCCAAGAAAGACATGAAAAAGGAAGAAATTACAACCCTTTAGTGCTTGATGAGCTAGATTGGAGTAGTGAGTGGATGATGAACAAACCGGCGGAAGCTTTAGTTTATGATGATGATGATCTCACATGGGAAGCTGTAGAGAGAGCTATTGGGACTGGGGCTCGAAATTTACGAAGTGGTGCTCAAGCTAATCTTGAACAAATATTTGAAGGGGATGAAGATCTAGATCATTTTAGCGTTGCAAATGATGATGAAGATCTTGTTGATAATTACGGGCAAATGACGAGTACCTCAAACCAACTAAGCTCATGCAATGTCAATGACGATTTACTAGATGATGATTCTATTTGATCTAGAAAATTATTAATGCTACATTGCTACTGTGTATCAGTGTATGATGATAATATTTTGGTATTGAGTGAAATGGTTGTGAATCTTGTGATTGTCAATTTGGCATTATATATATTGATTCTAAAATCTGAATGTTATTTCTATTTGATTCTGAATGTTATGATGCTGAATGAAAAAAAAACTGTGTATCTGAATGGTGAATGACTTCTGGAGTTCTGGGAGTGTTGAAAATTCTCTTTCAGTCTTTAAAAAAAAAATGGGACTATAGACAGCGGTTATTTCAATAACCGTTGTCTATAGTCCCCTGCCAGTGACTATAGACAGCGGTTATTGAAATAACCGCTGTCTATAGTCACTGGCAGGGGACTATAGACAGCGGTTATTTCAATAACCGCTGTCTATAGTCACTGGCAGGGGACTATAGACAGCGGTTATTGAAATAACCGATGTCTATAGTACTATAGACAACGGTTATTTCAATAACCGCTGTCTATAGTCCCCTGCCAGTGACTATAGACAGCGGTTATTGAAATAACCGCTGTCTATATTCTTCATTTGTTTTAAAAAAAATTAAATGTCGCCTAGCATTTGCTCGCCTTATTGTCGCCTAGGCGTCCGCCTTGTCGCCAAGGCGTCAAGGCGGTCGGGGCTCGCTTTGGTACGCCTCGACGCCATGAAAAGAATGGTCGCTCCAGCATTCTTTAGCCCGAAAGGCATTACGCGATAACAGAAGCATCCGTCATTCGTGATAAAAGAGGTATGAGGAATGTCGGGCTTATGCATTCTAATTTGGTGATAACCAGAGAATGCATCTAAGAAGCTCATGCATAAATACCTTACCGCATAATTAACTAAAGAATCTATCTGAGGCAAGGGGT
The DNA here is from genome assembly GCA_033032865.1 of Dactylorhiza incarnata. Taxonomy (NCBI): domain Eukaryota; kingdom Viridiplantae; phylum Streptophyta; class Magnoliopsida; order Asparagales; family Orchidaceae; genus Dactylorhiza; species Dactylorhiza incarnata. The sequence goes on along the minus strand of JAWHQI010000119.1, from coordinate 5,724,029 downwards.
AGCAATTCTTAGGGCATGCATTATTGAGCTTAGTAAAATCTACACGCATTCGTCATTTCTCACCAGCCTTCTGAACCATTACAACATTTGATACCCAATCAGGGTATTGAATCTCTCGGATGAATTTTACTTTGAGAAGCTTTTCCACCTCCTCTCTGATGGGTTGAGCAAGAGTCACCGCCACCGCCCTCTTCTTTTGTTTGATTGAAGTGAGGTTTGGGTCGATGTTGAAGTGGTTGAAAGCCACATCAGGATCGACTCCTGGCATGTCATCTGCTGACCAGGCAAAGACGTCCAGGTTTTCTAGGAGACAAGAGATAAGCTGGCTCATCTCTTCTTCAGACAGCTCGGCATTGATAGAGAGCTTCTTGCTTCAATCTTATTCATCAATTGGAACAGCAAGAGTCACCTAGGCAGGTTCAAGGCGAGCTCCTTCTCTAGCATCTTTCCTGTTGACTCTTCCACAGCTTCAGTATGATCAGCATCTTGACGTGCTGGAGAGGTCTCAACCACCTTTGGAGGAGAAGATTCGGTCACATTGACCGTCTTTACATAGCATTCTCGAGCCTTCTTGGGGTCGCCCTTGATTCGATATTGTTTTCCATTGAGAGCGAACTTGACAGCGAAGTGGAAAGTGGAAACCACTGCTTGATATTCATTAAGCATTGGCCTTCCGAAGATATCGTTGTAGCTACTTGGAGCTTCAACGACTATGAAATGAACCAGCTTTGTGATTCCACCGAGTGTCACTGAGAGTGTGACACTTCCTTCTACCTCCTTCTCTCAAGAAAATCCATAGAGTGGCCCTTCAACGGAAAGGAGAGTCTTTCCAGTCTTTATGGCCTAATATGCTGGCTTGAAGAGGAGGTTTACTGAACTTCTGGTGTCGACCAGAATGTTTTCCACCATATAGTTCTCGATCAATGTCTTAATGACAACAACATCGTTGAAAAGGATTGGCGGTTGGAGGAAGATCATCTTGCCCGAAGGTGACCATCCCCCTAACAGGAGCAGAAGAGGAGATCACAACGACCTCTGATCAGTAGACTCATGAAAGGCTAGCTTTCCGGGAAGATTCGAGTCATGCTCCTCCATGAATGCAAAAGAGGAAGCCCAAGGCACACTCATCATTAGCCTCTATGCATTCATTTTGAAAATCGACGTTGCCAAAGAGGGAGCTTCTGCTACTTCTTTTCTCTTGGAGGTTGAAGCCTTTGCATAATTATTTCTCAGGACTATGCCTGCAACTTTCCTTCCTTTAGATCTTCTCCACCAGCATGCGGAGAGCTCGGCAATTCTCTGTTAAGTGCCCCCTCTCCCTATGATGTTCACAGTAAAGGGAGAGGTTCCTGGATTTAGGATCAGATTGGAGAGAGGCCAGCCTTTTGTAAAAAGGCTACTTTTGGAGAATCTGAACGACCTCGCTCATTGGCAGATTGAGCTCGGTGAAGGATTCTTGAGAATCATTAAAGGGGTGTTGTGATAGAGCTGGAAGAGGTGGTGGATAGAACTGGACTTGGTTGATCGGTATTGGTTGGAGAGCTGGAGTGACCGGAGTGGGAGCAGAGGTCCTTTTGGTTGGAACTGTTGATGACCTTGGTATGGACGATGGTGTCGGAAGTTCCCTCCTCTTTGTGCAGGAGAACTCTTGGCGAGGAGGCCTCGCCAGCTGCTGAGGAGCAGCGAAGGAACCAGCAGAGCCTTTCTGGTTGGCTCTTGATGTCAAATTTGATACATAAGTGGGGTTACTGATCTCCCCTTCTATGAATCGGTTGGCAATACTGTTCAGCTCTTGATAGGAGCTAAGCTCTCGGGTGGTGACCTCGAATTTGAGGGGGCCTCCCTGAAGCCCATTGACTAAGGTCACCATATAGAGTGAGGGATCAACATCTCTGATCCCGAGGATCTCTTTTTGGAAGCAATCCACGAAGCGAGCTAAAGTCTCGCTTTCTCCTTGCTTGATTCAGAAGATAGTTTGAGGGTCACTCTTCCTTTTTCTGTAAGTTGTAAACCTCAAGAGAAGCTCTTGCCTAAGAACGACAAAGCAAATGATGGACTGGGGAGGTAGCTTGTAAAACCACTCCCGTGCTTGACCATCAAAAGAGGTGATTAGGAGTTTACACCTCGTCGCATCTAAGAGAGATCTCAGAGTGACAGCTGACTCGAAAGCCTGAAGGTGAGAGACCGGATCACTCTCTCCTGTGAACACAGGCAATCGGGGCTCCCTGGAGCCATTGGGAATAGGTTCCCAACGAACTCTGTCTGTAAAGGGAGAGGGCTCTTCTGCTTCAACAGCATCGAAAGGAGCAGAAGGATAGGCAGCAGCGGAGACTGGAGGATAGACATAATCCTCCTGAAAGTTCAGCACTCGGGGTGAATTTCCTTGAGCTGCTACTCTGAAGAAATCACGATAAGCATTGAACTCTTCATCCTGAGACCGCAGAGGAGCTGCGGGCTGAGGGACCGCGCGGTCAGGTGTGCGACCGCCGGCTGGGGGACCCAGGGTAGCAGTCGGAGCGGCCTAAGGAACTAACCGCTGGGAGATCGCCGCTAGGACCTGGTTCATTGCTTCTAGCTGCCGAGCGGTCTTTTGCTGAGCCTGGGCGGACTCTCGACGAGCCTGTTCGAGGCAGAGCTTGACACGAAGCTCGAGAGCTTCTAGAGAGGTCGCACTGCTTGAACAGGGACGACCGCTGGCGGGCTGACACTGCTGGTTTTCATGGTCTGACATCCTATCTGATAGCTAGATTCACCTAACACTCCGATCTGAAGGTCGCGTGTTCGTTCTGTTGGCACAAAAATTGTACATCCAAAACTCACAGTTCAAAGAGATGGGGGGAAACTGTGGAGTGTCGGTTACTTGGGCTAGAGGATGCTAAAAATGAGGGTTGTTGAGCAACGAGGCCAGATTGCCCGCAACGGGAACTCTTGTCACGGGTGATCTGATTGATGAAAAGAGGTTACAAAGGAGTCTAAAACAGGTCAGGAAAAGAGGTAGGAAAGAGACTGAATTTGAGATCTCTTATACAGGTCATAAGCTGGAAGCTCGAATCCAAAAGTCCTCTTTCTGGTACCCCCTCCTCTCTATTTATAGACGCGAGGGTCTGCCCAAATGGGCAGGTCTAAAAATAACGGTTTGCCCGAGGTACAGGAGAATCGGGGCAGGGAAGAGAGGATACATGTGGTGCAAATGGCAAAAAAGAGGAAAAACCTCAGACCGCATGGTCATGTGGTCTTGCTGAAAGCAGACCGCCTGTGCCTTGGAGAATCTGCTGGAGACGGGACGGGCGGTCTGGGCAGTCTCCAAAATCTGTGACCGCCGGGACCGGTAGCCTTGATCGAAAAACTGAGGTCGCGGACTTCCGGGAAAACAGTACCTTGTTACGAACCTAATGCGGAGCGGTGGGGTTTATTCTTGCACCAAGCCTAATTATGATAATAATATAGATTATGCGATAATTTTACATTAATAAAAGATGATGCAAAAGGTGTCTCGTAACATGTGCCTATAGATAACACAATCCACAGGGTAAGACACAACATGTGGAAAAGATATCTAGTGATGCATCCATGTAGATAAGATGAAGAGTGTAGATAAGATGGAGATGTAAGATTTTTTTCCTATCGAATGGACCAAACCAATCAAGTCGATCCAATCAAGATCTCGCATTGATACAAGTCTATAAGAATCTCCCGCGAATATAAGTGGGTTAAGTTTGTGTGAATAGTCGAAACCCGTGATAGGTGGGTTATACCATTTCAGACTTTAGTTGCACGAGCTTGGTCTCACTTTTGGCACGCTACGAAATGACTGAATTCCTTTTTGTCTGCCCAATTACGAATCTGGGACGAACTTGGAATTAATTTGATATTGAGGGGTATATTTGGAACCCCACCTCTGAAGTGCCTAATTCCTCTATCCTATTAAAAGGATTAGGAACCGGTCAAACAAAGTTAGTTATTCATTCTCCCGTGTGTGAACAAGGGTGACTGTGCTTACGGTTATTCCTTTTCCTCTCATGATCTCTACCCTAGTCTCAGTCGAAAAAGGTGAAAAATTCCATCGCAAGCGATCAACGCTTTCCTTCTTCATCGCACTTTAGCCCTAGCTGAAGATAATCGATCTTCTACTTGGTGAGTGACGCCCTTCTCTTCATCATGAAGACCGATTGAAGCCATTTCTTTCATTCAGAGAACTAGCCGGCTATCCCTCTCTTTCTCATTGGAAACAGCAATACATCTGGGTTTCTTTTCTTCCTCAGTCAATTCACAGAAGGAAAAGAAACGAAGGGCAACTTCATTAACTGTTGCCGCAATCCCACTGTCTGAAATAGGGCTTCTTCATTCACGACAGAGTTTTCTTCTCTGGATATTCTCACCTACAAATCACAAGTTTTCGATCACAAGGCCGGCGATTCTTCTTCAGTCCAGGTTCACAAAATTACAGGGACGAACTGACTGAACTCATTCTTTCCAAATACAAAACAGAGGAAGTGATCTTCCGTCCAACCATTAGATAATCTAATTTCAGTATATTCACTTCCAATCAAGAGATCAGTGGCAGCGAAATTACTTATTTTTGGGCATTCATCTTCATCATAAATCAATTTCATTTTTATTTGGTGTATGTCTGAATCTTCATCAAGAAACGCTGATTTTATTCAGAGGAACTCTAGTGCTCTCATGAGAATGGCGGCTACTGTACGACATGAGACCGAGTCCAAGAACGGTACGCCACTTCAGTTTTTTGCACTTTATTTATCGCGTACTTAATTAATTACATACATTTCATCTTATTTTGTTCGCATAAATTTGCAAGCGACAAAATTACGATTTGATTACACTGTAGCATAGGAATTAGGTAATTTTGTTCATGACGATCTTAATAGTGTAGGTGACAAAAGTCTTGTTTGCACTTTGATTGATCGCACGACCATGATATTAGCATCCATTGACACTAGTTTAGTTCTATCATTTGGTATCAGAGCCTAACTTGAACAAATTAATTAATTCCATTAATTGTGAGTGTAATTAAATTAATCACTAACGAACACATATTTAAAACCTATTAATTAATTTGAGAATATCAATGCGATAGGGACTTGTGAAGTGCATTAATTTTGAAGTCCCTAAGCACTCGTGATCTTTAGACACTTCATTTCCCTTCATGTCAATAATTATAAGATCACAACACTTGAGTTGAAGGTAATTAAGAGAATCCCAGTGTAGGAGAATTTCGTGGGTTAATTTAACTATAGCCACCAAAGTGACCTGTTCAATTGATTAGGATCAGAGAATTGCATACTGGCATTTGGACGGAAGTGCGAGGGCTAGTACCATATTCACCCAAAGGTGGTAGGTTTGTGAAAGGCTTAAACACTACCGTTTCTCGTCCTGTGTAGAAAATTTCTTACTGGATGACACATATTCTGCCCAAAAGTGTTGTGTGTTGACGTGTCTGAATTCTCAATGGTGTGCATCTTTAAGGTTTTAAAGCACATTTTATCCTCATTGCTAAATATATAATATTGTTTTATTTTTGGTTACCTTTATAGTTCACAACAATCTTGCGACCATTGAGAAACTTACTTAATCGAACTTTAAGAACTAGAAATCTGATATCATAGTTGTCGTTCAAATGACGGATGTCGAGTTAGCCCTGACTACTAATAGGCCTGAGGAGTTGATTTAATACTCTGCAACTCGAGTTTAGTATCCTGAAGACTACGTACAACTCTCAAGATGAGGCTTGGAAGCTTAATGAGCTCATCATTCGATGTGTTACTGAAGAAGAAAAGCCGAAGAATGAAAAGTCTCACACCGCACTATTTTTTTCAAAGCCTTCATTTAAGGTAGCGTTTGGGGGAGCTTATTTGCTCTGGTGCGGCAGACCAAAAACGGAGGTTTGGTTATAGCTTCGTTTGGGGCAGCTTATCCGCAAACCCGCTTAAATAAATTCAGCCGGTTTAATAGAAATCGAGAAGCTGGGATTTTTTCCATTTCCACCGCGCCGCTCCGCGCTTCTCGCTCCTGACGCTCCGCGCTTCTCGCTCCTGATACCCCGGGCGATCTCGCGGATTCATCTCCTTCCCTCCCGATTCGACGGCGCCCTCGTGCTTTCTCCCACGACTGGTCTCCGTCGCCGCCGTCGCACGTCGCCGCCTTCAGACTTCTGGCGATCCTTCTCCTTCGTTCACGATCTACCCTACTTGCGGCGAATAGGTATTGCATTTTTTCCCGATCTCCTCCCTTCCAGATCTCCTCCAGCCATGATTTGTATGTGATACTTGAATGTTCCTTCCAGATCTCCTTCCAGATTCGCGATCCTTGACTATTCCTTGCCGATTTCTTCCAGATTTCCCCAACCCCGCGTGCTCGACTTGACTGTGCTTTGCCGATGTGTTCCAGATCTCCCCCCACCAACGTCGATTTGTTGCAGATCTTCCATCAAATTCTTCCAATTTCAGGTATATTCCTCCAACATTACCCCTACAGCAATTTTTTATGTTGGGAAATGGTTATGTTTTTGTTGAAATCAATTTTTTGCTCTTGATTTTGTTATTAGTATGGGTTGAAATGGTTGTATGCTATATGAATGTGTGTGTGTTTGTGTTGTGTATATATATATATATGTATGTGTGTGTTGTGTATATATGTATGTGTGTGTTGTGTATATATGTATGTGTGTGTGTATATGAATGTGTGTGTATATGAATGTGTGTTGTATATATATGAATGTGTGTGTGTGCGCTGTGTATATATATATATATATATATGTATGTGTGTGTGTGTGTTCTGTATATATGTATGTGTGTGTGTTCTATATACATGAGTGTTTGTATCTAATTGTAAAAAATTGTAGATGGGGAAACCAAAAGATGGAGGGATATCAGCTATATGGGATCAAAATGATATCTCTATCTTTTATGACTTATGCATTGTCGAAATTGAGCTCGGTAATCGGCCGACTACACATTTCAGCAAAGAGGGATGGACCAACCTAGTTGTAAAATTTGAGCAGAAAACCGGAAAGAAGTACGATGGAATTCAAATGAAAAATAAATGGGACCACCTTAAAAAAGAGTGGAAGTTGTGGGTTGAGCTCAAAAGAGGGGAAACAGGTCTAGGTTGGAATTCCTCCAGACAAACCATCGATGCTTCAGATGAATGGTGGGATGAGAGGTTGAAGGTAAACTATTAAATAAATTTTGCGTTACATTTAATTAATTTTTTATATTAGGTTGTTTCTTACATTTAATTAAATTCTTGTATTAGGTTGTTCCTACCGCGAAGAAGTTTAGGTATGGAGGAATAGCACCGGAGCTTGAGGAAAATTTGAACATGATGTTCAGTGCAGTTGTGGCCACTGGAGTTCATGCATGTACTCCTAACACTATGTCCCAAGCACGTGAGTCTATTGATGAGCGTGATATGTCTGAGGATGACCATATTCCAGTTGAGCTCAGCGGGAATGCAGAGAGTATTGATCCATCTGTTGCATCTGAATCTTGTAAACGACGGAAGAAGGGGAAAAAGAAGGCAGCCAGCTCAGTCCTTGTGGATTTGGTGGAATCTACTAAGGATATCGGTTTATCTCTCCGGGAGCCGCCAAAGACAAGTTGTCCATTCACAATTGCCCAAGCTTTGGAGAAACTTGAATCCTACCCTGATATATGCCAAGAGTATGATTTTTTTGATTTTGCTACAATGTTGTTGATGGATAAGAACCATAGGGAGACCTTTATGTGTCTCAGGGAGGAGATCAGGGTGAGATGGCTGGGCACACGCTACGGAAAAGGGTCTGAGTAGAAGATGTTGTGTCTTGATATGCTTAAACAATGTTTAATTTGCTATTAGATGCTATGTTTAATCTATGTAATCTTGTCACATTGTTATTAGATGTTATCTTTAATTTGCTTTTACATCTTGCTATGTTTAATTTTTGTGTTCAGATTTTAATTCTGTTTGTGCTTTTCTTTATTTTTGTGAATCAGAGAATGTCCAGTGAGAACTCAGATTCTTCTAGTGATGAGTATGAAAGGGTTAGAAGGCATCATGTTCCTGCATATCATCAAGTTCTAACTTCGACGATTTATGTGTTAGCTGAACACACCAGTTTATTCAATTCGAGCACCCCATGCATGACATCAAAACAAACTGGTGATAAATGGTTGGGTGAATTAGTTGGTGGGCATCCGGGAAGATTTCATAATGCTTTCAGAATGTCAAAACAAATATTTTTTGATCTACTTCAAACATTAGAACAAAACTACGGATTGCAAGGTTCGCGAAGGACCGCAAGTAGAGAGGTACTTGCAATTACATTGTATGTTTTATCACATAACGAGACCATCAGAAAAGCAAGTGAGCGGTTTCAACATTCAACCGAGACTGCCAGCAGATATTTTAGCGAAGGTCTGCGTGCACTACTGCGCCTTACAGAAGATGTTATAGTGCCCCAAGACAGAGATTTTGTTAATACTCCACAAGAAATTACGGGAGATGCGCGTTATATGCCGTTTTTTAAAGACTGTATTGGTGCAATAGACGGAACACATGTTGATGCAAGTATTCCAGTTAAAAAACAAGTACCGTACATTGGCCGTCATGGAACTACTACACAAAATGTTATGGCGGTTTGCGACTTCAACATGTGTTTTACTTTCGCCATGGCAGGTTGGGAGGGATCCGCGCATGATAGTCGGATTTTTAATTTTGCTATAAGCAATCCCAAATATAACTTCCCGCACCCCCCTAGAGGTAATGATGTTATAAATGTAGTTCATACATTACTTCTTCCATATTTTTTTTATTAAAACATATTTTTTAATCAAGCAGGAAAATATTATTTGGTAGACGCTGGATATCCACTGCAAAGAGGGTATATAAAACCATATCCAGATACACGGTACCATCTTCCCGATTTTGCTCGTGGTAATCGTCCGGTGGAGGGACTTCGAGAGATTTTCAATCAAGCACACTCTTCTCTTAGGAGTGTGATTGAACACACTTTTGGCGTATGGAAGAAAAAATGGGCAATACTCCGTGATATGTCTACCTATAGTTTTGAAAAACAAACACATCGTCCTAGCTACAATGGCTTTGCATAATTTTATACGGAGACATCCATTACGTATGGATCCTGATTTTAGAGAAAGTGAGAGCCAGCGTACAGGAGGCGGAGTGGGCTCACAGAGACAACAAGATACATGCACTGATACATCAAGTGGTGTAGACGAGATGTTAACACTGTGCGAGTCTATAGCGCAACAACTCTATGATGCAAGAAGGTAAGATTCATTCCTCATATTTTAAATTTTAAATTAATATAAGAATCTAATATAAAATATTTTCAATTATGTAGGTGATACACAGAAATACTTGCATGCAGCTGATGGATATGTGCGTCGAGAGTTAAAAATGTTTTTTGTTATGTTGTTTTGTAATATCGGAAAAACATTGATATTTTATTTGGTATGTAGTGTGACGTTGATTTTAAATGTTGAAAATGATTTCAGGTATTAAACATAGAATTTAAATTAATTACAAAAAAATTAACCTACAAAAACTCCATTTCTGCCAAACAGTTTGTACAAAACAACTTATCAAAAGCTCTGCAAACTCCATTTCACACAAACAGTTTTTTAACAAAACTCTGTTTTCCAGAAACAGCACTTTTCCTATCAGCAACAGCTCATCAGCAGTTTTCCATCAGCAACAGCTCACCCAAACTGGCCCTAAGAAGAAAAGATGATGAAGTCCAAGACTCTAGTAAAAATTCAGAACGGTTAAACTAGTACAGGAGGCTAAGTAAGGATGAATGTAGACTCACAGTTGACAACAACGTTGAAGTTGAAGTCGAGTTCATTGGAGATGTTTGCTTGATTTTAGACTCTAATTTTAAACTTTTGTTAAAATTTACTTTTTATATTCCTATATTTCAAAGAAACTTAATTTTTATTTCTGCATTAGATACACTTAATTATGGTTTCAATATTTCTAGTAGTTTAATTAGGTTGTTTTATAAATCAGAAGTTGCAAGTCGTTTTTTTTTTGTCTAATGAATTATATAGGATGTATCTTGCTCTCAATGACATTTATGCGACTTCATTTAATATAGAAAATGTTGCTTCTAAAATACTCTTAATTAAAAAAAGTCTTCCATGTTGGCGTAAAAGTTAGGGAGTGATTTCTCATTTTTGCGCCCCATTACAATTTTATTTTTAACAACTTCTGTTTTTTTATAAATTGTACCTTGTCACGAACCTAGTGCAGAGCATTGAGGTTTATTCTTGCACCAAGCCTAATTATGATAAAAAATATAGATTATGAGATAAATTTACAATAATAAAAGATGATGCAAAAGGTGTCTAGTAACATGTGCCCATGTATAACACAATTGGGTAAGATACGGTATGTGGAAAAGATATCTAGTGATGCATGCATCTAGATAAGATGAAGAATTGTAGATAAGATGGAGATAGTATAAAAGGAATCTAGTGACACATACATGCAGATAAGATGAAAATTGTAGATAAGATGGAGATGCTTCAAAAGAGATTATGTCTTCATTTGTAACGATCAAGTTTAGAATTAAGTTTAGAGTAAGATATTGGGTCCTTTTTTCCTCCCTTGATCTCTTGTGCTCAGAGTTGTTTATTCTCTTTCGCTCTTCTCCACCATAACTTATATTGGTGTGAGGTCGACTTAGCTACTTGAAAGAGGCAGCATAGACCGCACACAAAATTGTCAAAGGAGAGAAATGTGATACATGTTGCTATAGAGACATTGAGAGAGAGGGGGAGATGGGTCACATGTATGCACATAGGTTTTTTTTACAATAGTCTAGATAAAAATAATAACAATAAAATAATACTAAAATAATATAATAATAATAATAATAAACATTATCGAATGTGAGAAGAATATGATGCAGCCAAGGTATTTACCGACGGACATTGCGCAAGGGGAATATTATGTAACTCTGGTAGTGGCACCATTGATTATAAGAGTGTGTAAAAGACTTGGGACTAGAAAAATAGTTATGAATCATTTCACACTTGTGATTACACGTATTTACATAAGATCAGAGGTGCTTAATGAGTCACCCGTTAATTAATGAGACAAGTTGATTCCTCATCACGAAATGACTCCATTAAACATGTCACTAAGCAAGAGACGGCATGCAATAATCGTCATGATGAATGGTCTTAAATGATGTTGCTTGTTTCCTTCTAAGTGTCACATCAATGGAACTGTCAACTGACTTATTTGGATTACTCAGGTGTGTAGGTTGGTACGAAATAGAGAACCTGATTATGTAACATCCCTATTTCTTCTAGACCCCCTTGGGTTAGGGTTAGGGTTAGGGTTAGGGTTGGAGTTGTGAGTATAAGTCATGGTGTGACCCTAGGACAACTTGAACTTAGGAAAATTGCTATAAGCACCTCAAAAGTGCACAAGTCAACCTTGACCAATTTACTTCAAATTGGACTCACCAACTCAAATTGAGCTTACCAATAGGTCTCTAACCCTAAGAGAGACCCAAGTGATCCAAAAGCCCCATCATAGGGTCACTAGTTTTGGCCAATTTGACCAAATCAACTCTAGGTCAAAATAGGTTAACATAGGCCAATTCAACTCAAATTGGGTCAATTAGACTTCATATGATCAAATTGACTCCACCACTGCATTACAAACCCTAATTGGGATGCAATGAACCCAAATGCCTCATCAAGTGGTCACCAATTGGCCCAAATTGACCAAAGTACCATATAGGTCAACATAGGTCAATCCTTCATCAATATGTCCAATTGACCCCCAAAACATGAAATTGACCTCACCCCTAGTCTTATAACATCATAGGGGACTCCATGGACCCAAAAGCCCCATCAAGTGGTCATCCATTGGCTCAATTTGACCAAAGTTAACTTTCCCCCAATTTTGGTCAAAATCACACATATTGGCTAAATTGGCCCAATTAGGGCATCACCGTGACCCAATCAACATTGGGTGGTGTCAAGGGACTCAAGACCAACACTTTGAGTCAGTCAACCCATCACTTTGACCAAGTCAACCCCAAAGTCAACTATGGTCGAACCTAAGCCCAAAGAGGGGAAATGAAAGCCCAAGCTTATTCCAATGGGCTAAGGCCTTGAACCAAGGCCCATTCTGCAGCCCATGGTGCTAAAGACCTTGACTAACCCCTGATTTCAAAATAGATGCCATGCATGGGGGTGTTTTAGAGAAATCCCAAAAATTGGAGTGAGACAAACCATGAATTCATGGAATGAGCTCCACATGGCTCAAATTCCTTCTCCCAACACCTCTCAGCTCACACCATCAATTCCAGCCGAATTCATGCAAGGGGGTGGCCAGCTGGAGGGGAATTGAAGAGCCCATTGGCTAGCCGAGAGGTGCCATTAATGGCAACCCATCTAATACCCTCCCCCTCTCTCAACTGAGCTCACCATCACCTTCAGAAGCTCGAGAGAAGGAGAAGCCCCAAGTCTCTGGGAGGAATCATGCACTGGTGGAGGAGATCAACAAGGAGCTCGAGCATGGTGGTCGGTCATGGCACCAAGGGAAATGGCTCAACCTCAAGACCAATACAGGTTCGGTTTCTCCTCCCCTCCCCTTGTGCTAGTCTCTCCTTCTCTTCCCCTTTAAAAATCGCAGAAGAAATGGTGGATCACCACCTCTGATTTTAATGTTCCAACCCGAAAAATCGAAGGTGTCGGAGCCCTGCTCCGGCCACCTCAGGCCAATCGGACACCACCAGTCGACGGCCAAATGTCGACTGGTGGTGGTGGCGGGAGGGTTTCGCCGGAAACCCCCTGGATTCGCTGGAATCGGGATCGTAAAGAGCTCCAGGACGGAGGCCGCTGGGCCGCTGGGCCGTTGGCTGCTTGGAGAAGACGACCGAGAGCCGTCAGATCTGGCTGATCCGATAAATGCAGACCAATGTTTAATTAAATGTGTATTTTTTTCACCTAGGAATAGAGTTTTTGGTTTTAGAAATTGAGGCCCTTAGAGGCCAGGAAATGAAAAGTTGGCTGAGACAACTCTTGTAGATCCTTGAGTCTACTTTCTATAGGAACTGAAATCAAGTCATTCAGATTCCTACAGCTCCCTGTAGGGTAGTTCTAGTGGGACTGGTCCTTGGGAAGGACAGAACTTTGATGATGAATAACTTTCATATGGTAGCTTGTATGAAGCTGAAATTTGGACCATGTATGTATGTACCCCAGGCATACCATGTGCCCAAAAATCAGAATTTTTGGGGCACATTTTTCTATAGTTTTGTACAATATATGATTTATTGAATTATTGGGATAAAAGTGGTTAGTCAACTCATATAGACCTAAATTTCGGTTGGGAGGTCCATTAGGTCATCATAAGACCTTGGTAAAATTTTAGGACCAATTGAACCTCAGCATGTTGGTGAAAACAGCTTGCATGAAGCTAAGGCTTAAGGAGGTTGGTGTGCATGTAGCCAAAAATAATACATTATCTGTCACACTTAAACAGGCCCTTTTATCCCTATTTTTGACCACCAAAAAGACTGAATCAGAAAAAGTGTTTAATACCAAAGATGTAGCCCTAGGTCTTACCTTCACATGGGCACTGATTTCACTCAATTTGGAGCACTGTAGCTCCCTCAGCACCCATTTTAGTGGGACTGGTCATTAGGCCCAAGGTTTAATTTGTAAATATCTCTTAGATGGTAAATCTGATGGGGCTGAGATTTAGGTCATGCATGCTTGTGCCCTAGCACCATCTAGTGGCTAAAAATCAGATTTTTAGGAGAATGTTTTCTATAGTTTTGTTCATTATTTGATCTATCAAATTAATGTAATTTGAGGAGATGGACGACTCAAAATGACCCCAAATTTGGGTGGCATACTTGTTAAGGTCATCAATTAGCCTTGGTAAAAAATTTGGGTGTGATTGAACCACTGCATGTTGGGTTGTTCCATTTGCATGTCCTTGCATATTATGAGAAATGGTGTGCTTATAGCTTAGAGAGTATTTTGAGTATATCTCCCAAACTAATGGGTGAATAGAACTGAGATTTTAACCACAGATATATATCACCTATTTTTACCCTCTGTGGAGAATATTTTTCCATAGTTTTGGAAATAATTTAATTAATCATGCATGGTGTGATTATTGGTGATACGAACTAGAAGAGGAAGAGAGATCTAGAGAGAAAGATAGAGGTAGAGAAGATGACGGCTACAAGAAATTAGGGTTGGAGAAGAGAGAAACCTGAAAATAAGTCTTCAATAGTCCCCCAACATCAAGGGGGGCCGGGTTTAAATACTCCTCCCGGTCCCCAGGGGCCGGCCGGCCCCAATAGGGGCTGAACCAAGTCGGTTCAGCCCCCCTGTTGCTGTTTTATTGAAGTGGGGCTGAACCGGATGGTTCAGCCCGCTCTTTTGTCTGAGCCTCCTTTAGCCTGCGCCTGTACTGATGCCCGTGGAAGCGTGTCATGTCGCTTGGCGTAACATTCCCCTCCCCATAAGGGACCAGCTTGTCCTCAAGTGGGAAGTCCGGATAGAGCTCCTTGAACTCCAGCAAATCGACCCATGTGTTGTGTTCTGTTGTCATGTGCTTCCATTGCACCATCACCTCGGGGCGGTATTCTGTGCCCCGGAGCTTCCAGCGAGCCATGAGAACTTGCTCTGGTAACGGGCGGAGCTCGCCCGCAGTAGTAGCCTCCGGTAGGAGAGGGGAGACGTGGACCGAGTCACCCAACTTCCGTTTGAGGAGAGAGACGTGGAACGTTGGGTGTATCCGTGAGCCTTCTGGTAAAGCCAAGGTATACGCCACAGGTCCCACCCGGCGGAGGATGCGAAACGGTCCGTTGTAGCGCGGTGCCAACTTCTGATTCAGCCGACGGGCCACCGATAGCTGACGGTAGGGTTGAAGTTTGAGGAAGACCTCGTCACCGACTGCAAACTCCCGTTCCGTCCGATGTTTGTCAGCTTGAAGCTTCATCTGATCCTGTGCAAGACGTAGATTGTCCCGTAAAGTAGCCAATGTGCGGTCTCTGTCACGTAATGCACGATCCACTGTCGGAACTGCGGCGCTTGCCGGTTCATAACTGCTCAAGGTGGGTGGTGGGCGACCATAGACGGCTTCGAACGGAGTCATCTTGCTGGCGGAGTGAAAGGCCGTATTATAGCAATATTCCGCCCAATGCAGCCAATGAGTCCACGTCCGGGGCTCATCCATCACAAAGCATCGAAGGTAGGTCTCCACGCCGCGGTTGAGCACCTCTGTTTGCCCGTCCGTCTGTGGGTGGTGTGTCGTACTCATTCGCAGGCACGTCCCATGTAGGCGGAATAACTCTTGCCAAAAATTGCTGACAAACGTCGGATCCTGATCTGAAATGATGGCTCGTGGAACGCCATGTAGTCGAACAATCTCCCGCGTAAAGAGGTCGGCCACTGATTCGGCCGTGTACGGGTGACGTAGGGCCAAGAAGTGTCCGTACATAAAGAGCTTGTCCACGACCACTAAAATTACTGATTTACCCTCTGATTTGGGCAGCCCATCAATGAAGTCCATAGATACCGTGTCCCATATATGCTGAGGAATCTCTAGAGGAGTCAGTAAGCCTGCGGGAGCAACAGTTTCGTATTTCTGCCTTTGACAGATGTCACACTGCTGAACAAATCTCTGTACATCCTGTCGGAGACCTTTCCAAAAGACATTCGCCTTAAGGCGTTGGAACGTCCTAAGGGTCCCTGCATGTCCCCCAGTCGGTGATGAGTGAAACTCGTGTAGTAGCACTGTCTTCCATGGTGAGGATGCAGGAATGGCGACACGATCCTGGTAGTACAAGTGCCCATTCCGCAACTGGTAGCCTGGGTAAGTAAGGTCCCCTTGCTGAAGGGCTGTCACGATAGGCCCGAGCTCTTTGTCTCGACGAACCTCGTCCTGTATTTCGTCTAAGGAGTCAATGAGAGGCACGGAGATCTGTTGAAGTACGCTCTCCGGTAAGCGGGATAACGCATCGGCGACTGTATTCTCCTTGCCCTGCTTGTAAATAATCTCATAATCGTATCCAAGTAGTCGGGTGACCCATTTCTGCTGAAGGGGGGAGGCCACTCTCTGCTCCAAGAAATGTTTCAGACTCTGATGATCGGTGCGTATTTTGAAGTGCCTTCCCATCAAATAGGGCCACCAGATGGCGACCGCCTGAATGATCGCCAACAGCTCCTTTTCATAAGTGGAGAGTCCCAAGGTGCGGGGTGCAAGTGCTCGACTGTAAAAAGCGATCGGTCGTCCCTCCTGCATCAGGACCGCGCCAATCCCTACTCCGGATGCATCGGTTTCGACTATAAAGTCCTTGGTGAAGTCCGGAAGTGCTAGGACTGGGGTGGTCGTCATAGCCCTCTTAAGGGTCTGAAAGGCCAACTCGGCATCATCCTGCCACTGGAAAGCGTCCGTATGTAGTAGCTGTGTCAAAGGCCGCGCGATCTTGCCATAATCTTTGACGAACCGCCGATAGTACCCGGTGAGGCCCAAAAAACCCCGAAGTGCACGAACGGTTTGGGGACGCGGCCAGGTAACCATACTCTCAATCTTCTTTGGGTCCGCCTTGACCCCGTCCACGGAGACCAAGTGACCCAAGTATTCCACCTCGGGCTGTCCAAAAGAGCACTTAGATTGTTTCGCGTACAAATGATGCTGTCGGAGGAGTGTGAGGACCTGCTTCACATGAGCCACGTGACTTGCCCAGTCTGCGTTGTATATGAGTATGTCGTCGAAGAAGATCAGGACAGATCGCCGGAGGAGGGGGCGGAATATCTCATTCATGACGGCCTGGAAGGTGGACGGCGCGTTCGTGAGGCCGAAAGGCATCACGAGAAACTCATAATGCCCATCATGGGTGCGAAACGCCGTCTTGTGGACATCCTCGGCGTGCATGCGAATCTGATGGTAGCCAGACCGTAAGTCCAGCTTGGTGAATAAAGCGGCGCCATGCAACTCGTCTAGGAGTTCTTCAATCACTGGAATAGGGAATTTATCTTTGACGGTGGAGGCGTTCAGTCCTCGGTAATCCACACAAAATCTCCAAGTCTCGTCCTTCTTCTTGACCAGAATGATCGGAGAAGAGAACGAACTAGTACTGGGTCTGATGACCCCGGCTGACAACATCTCCTTGACACTTCTTTCGATTTCCGCCTTCTGTCTGTGAGGGTAACGGTAAGGCCGAATGTTTGTTGGCTCCGTCCCTGCCTTTAGTTGTATCTGGTGGTCGCGGAACCGTCGAGGTGGGAGGCCATGTGGCTCCTGGAATATATCGGAATACTGCTGCAAAACTTCCTGTAGCTGCGGGGGCGCCTCCGTCGGGGCCGCCGGTGTTGTTATGACCCCCATGACAACGGCCATCGGTCTCTCCTGCTCTCCCAGCCGCTCCAAGCTGCAGAGTGTAATCTCCTTGATTGGGGTCGCTCTAATGCCGCCCAAACAATAATCGGTCCCCGTCTGATGGAACTCCATAGACATCTGCTCCCAGTCAAACGTCACCCGCCGTAGCTGACGCAGCCAATGTACCCCCAACACCATATCAGAGCCCCGAATCGGAAGTAAGTACACATCTGTCTGACCACTGTAACCCTGGATCCGTAGCTCTGCTCCTTTGATGACACCTTCACATTGAAGCTTGCTCCCGTCTGCCACCATAACCTGGAAGGCCGCGTCACGGTCGATCGCATAACCTGCCTTCTGGGCCATCGCTGGGTGGATGAAGTTGTGTGTGTTGGCTGTCCACCAGAATAGTGACCCTTACGTGACCCACCCTCCCCGCCATACACAAAGTGAGCGGGGCGGTGCAACCTTCCATGGCCTGGATAGACACGGCAAAGTCCGTCAAATCTAGGCTCTCCTCCAACTCGGCACTGAGACCCTCATCGTCCTCGTCCTCCTCGCGGAGCATGAATACCTGCACCTTCTGACATGCATGCCCCCGTGTGTACTTTTCATCGCAGTTAAAACAAAGCCCCTTATCCTTCCGCGCCTGCATCTCCGCCCAAGTAAGCTTCGTCACGGTAGGCCGCGTTCCCGGAGGGGGATCCCTATGACCCGTCATAGGAGTAGCGGGAGCTTTCACTGTGGCTCGGCTCTTCTGACAATTATAGCGCTCCTCCTGAATCCTCGCCAGACTGATAGCATGGCTCAAAGTGCGTGGCATGTACGCGTGCACTTCATCTCTCAGGTGATCCTTCAATCCTGATACAAAGCAGCTCAACATCGTTTTTTCCTCCCAATTGACCAGATTGGTCAACCGTTCAAACTCTGTCCGGTACTCCGTGACGGTCCCTTTTTGCCGCAATTTCTGCAACATGGCTTCAATATCTTCGTACTTCAAGGGACCGAAGCGAGCAGAGAAGGACTCCACAAACTCCTCCCAGGGTGCATAGTCGCGTCCCCTCAGAAACCATTTTGTTCACTGATAGGCGTCCTCTTCCAGGTGGAAAGATGCCAACTGAACCCACTGCCCCGCCGGAATCTCTTGGTATTTGAAAAAAAGTTCAGCTTTCTGGATCCACTCAAGGGCGTCACCTCCTTTGAACTTAGGGAAGTTCATTCGTGTCAATTTGGGCTGCATATATGGGCGGTGTTCTGCCGGTGCTGGATGGTATGGTGGTGCTGGAGCGACGACGTTCCCTGGCCGTCCCGGGTTCAACCTGTGGCCTCCTTGTTGCCCTCCTGCCCAAGGATTTCCATTTCCATAGCCCGGCGGACCTCCTGGAGGCCGCGGTAGTGGCAGGATACCCGTCGCACCTCCGATTGGGACTGCATTCGCCCCCGTAGGTCGAAAGGGAGCCGCCCCCTGCCCCGTAGCTCGCCAGGAAGACCCCAGCTGCGTCTCAGGGCCGATCCAGGCCGCTTGGGGGTCGGCTGGGTTGATCCCGTGCGCCGGTGGCTCCGGCTGCCGCCAGCCCTCTGGCCGGCCGTGGCCGACCTCATAAGGTCCGCCGGAGGGGGCCCATGGGACCCCGTTGCCATCGTATGCCGATCGGGCGTGCGTAAGCCCGATCCGGACGGGATCGGCTTCCGTCGAGCCCGATCCCGTCAGGGTTCCTCTTGTCGAGGTCGATCCGCCTCCTTGCTGCCCTCCGCTTGCCCCGCTAGTGATTCCGGTGCCGTTCGATGCCGCCGGAGGGAGATAGGACGCCTCGGCTTCGAATCCGTCTGGGATTTGAGTTTTTCCTCTCAGATTTTGCATGAGGAGGCCCTTGATCTCTTCTAAACGCTGATCCAAACGTTCCTCCAGTTGATCCGTTGCCTTCTTCAAACGATCTTCCAAGGCGTTGACGGTATCCGTCAACCCTACATAATTTTCCTCAATCGTGGCGATGCGGGCGAGTTCTGCTTCGGAGCGCGTCACCATGGCCGAGGAGCGGCTGCTCTGATACCAAATGATACGAACTAGAAGAGGAAGAGAGATCTAGAGAGAAAGATAGAGGTAGAGAAGATGACGGCTACAAGAAATTAGGGTTGGAGAAGAGAGAAACCTGAAAATAAGTCTTCAATAGTACCCCAACATCAAGGGGGACCGGGTTTAAATACTCCTCCCGGTCCCCAGGGGCCGGCCGGCCCCAATAGAGGCTGAACCAAGTCGGTTCAGCCCCCCTGTTGCTGTTTTATTGAAGTGGGGCTGAACCGGATGGTTCAGCCCGCTCTTTTGTCTGAGCCTCCTTTAGCCTGCGCCTGTACTGATGCCCATGGAAGCGTGTCATGTCGCTTGGCGTAACAATTGGGTTATATGAACTCAGATGCAACCAAATCTCCTCTGAAAGATTAATTAGATTATTTTAAGTGTTTGGTAAAATTTTGGGGTCATTTGGACCCATGCATGTGGAGTTATCCATATGCAAATGAAATCTAGTATGGGTAAATTTTAATATGTGACCTAGGGAGAATTTTGTGAAATTCTCCCAAACCCCTTTGACAATAGGTCTGAGATTTTATTCAGAGGTAGGTTATGCCTAATTCCACACTTCGGTCGAATTTGGTTATTTTTGGAAATCATTTTACCATAGTTTTATTTATTATTTAATAAAGCATGAAAATGTAATATTCATGGCTTAGTAACAAATAATGACCCAAAATGTGTTGGATGATACTAAGGGTCAATATACATCTCAGGTAGAGATTTGAAGTCATTTGGCTTAGTGCATGTGGGGAAAATTCACATGCCATGGTCTAGGTGTTAAAAAGGTGTTCAGGAAGATATCTGGGCAATAATGTTTTGAGATTCGAAGGGTATTCCCTTGGTCAATTCTCATGAAACATAGAACATACACTTAGGGTTATGAGATAGTACACCTTAGAGAAAATTATGAACTTTTGGGTTGATTTCCCTAGGCAATTAAGTTTTATGTGATTTTGTCACATAGACCTTAAATGGGAATTTTAGGGTCAAAACTTTCTGAAATATTATGAAACTCTGGGTTCACCTTGAAAGAGTGAGATTACACTCTGTAGATTTTTGGCGGGGGTTTTAGAAATAATATAGACCCTTATTCATTGATTATTCAATTACCCCCAATTTGCCTCTCACCCCACCTTTAGGTAAGTTAATGATTTCACAGTTTCATGAAATGGGGTATTTGGGTTTATGAGACCATCTGAAACCCTTGGAAAATTTTAAGGAATTTATTGTTGATTACTAATGGTACTTCCTTCACAAAGTAGAACCTTGTGATATAACTTAAGAAATTCATATCTGGAATTATTGACACTGGAATGGTGTAGAAATTTGTACATAGACTTTTGATAGCATTATGAACTTCTGGAAATTATGTTAGATTTATTTATTGAGAAGACATAGTACTTCATTCACAATGTAGAACTTGGAGTTATAACTTAAGAAATTCATATCTTGAAGTATTGACACTAGAATGTTATAGAAATTTGTACCTAGACTTTTGATAACATTATGAACATCTGGAACTAGAATTGACTCATCCTGATTTAGGATTCATATAGTCACCCTTTTAGGACATGTGGATTCGATTAAAGGTCGTCGGTCTGCGAATAGTAAAAACTGAAAACTTAGATTTAGACCCCTCCCTTATGGTCACCACCCCTAGAGTTATTACATCTCTGAGATTTGCATATGCGTAGTTAGGTTGGAAGGTTAATCACCAAGGGCAGTCATCAGAAGTAAAGACTGGGGTGCTTTTAGTAAATTTATCAGTTCAGGAGTTGACAACGACCTATTGGGAGAGGTGAGGAGTGACCTATCAGGAGATACAAGTTGTGATTGAGAGATAACACAAAGAAATAGCCGGTCACTAGGAAATGCGGGGTTCAGTGTTCAATTGAACACCGACACTTGTCTGCCCGAGTCAATTGGTAATCCACCTTAGGATTTTAAAGCAATTAGAGAGCAAGTGGGAATATAAAAATGGGTAGTCACCAATAAGAGTAAATATCCTGGAAAGGAGGATTTGGGCTTCAGCCATCATCGCATTCCCTAGTACCGATGCGAGCCCTCGCAGGGTAGACCTCGGGAAGTCCAGGATTCACCTTAAACTTCTAAGTATAACTAAATGATAGACAAGAGTAGTAAGTAGGAGAACTTGATGCGTAAATCTTGTCCCAAATTTGGGACGGAATATAAGGAAGGACTAAGTTAAGTCCTGCGAGCGGTAGGCTCGGTATTATATAAGCAAGGACGGGTTAAGTCCTGCGAGCGGTAGGCTCGGTATTATATAAGCAAGGACGGGTTAAGTTGCGAGCGGTAGGCTCCTGCGAGCGGTAGGCTCGGTGTTATCTAAGGAGGACTGGATAGTCTGGTGAGTTGGAGGCTCGGAAAATACAATTAAGAGGCGTTCTTACTAGATAGTACGTGGATACCCTGTGTGTTCTTAGGGGCGTACGTAAGGTCTAGGCTGGGAGGTGTCATACTAGCCTAGGAGTGGAGGACCCGATCCACTGCCCCTGTTTGCCTCAATGGGGTGTACCTGAGCGGAGACTCGAAAAGCGGGATAGAGGTGATGTTTACCAGATAGTACGCGGATACCATGTGTGTTCTTAGGGGCATACATAAGGTCTAGGCTGGAAATGTGTGGCATAAGCCTAGAAGTGGACATGCCTGATCCACTGCCCTGTTTGCCTCAACCGGGTACCTGAGTTGACAGACTCGAACAGAGGGAACTAACAAAAAGGTCTGTACGTACAGAGTCGAGTGGGTGAGTTGCATCATCGCATTGCACAGCATAGCATAGCATCATTTCATAAAACAAGACCTCATCATATAAATTAGTATGGGCTCTTTTATACGATGAGTTTACCTTTGTGCCAGATCCCTTAGCTTATAAGTTTGTATGGGCATTCTTATAAGTTAAGGTTATTTTCGTAGCTGCTCTTCCTTATTACTATGCCTGCTACTTTTGTATTGCTTTTTATTTAATATTGATATATCATACTTGTGCTAGCACAGAATCAATTTCAATACTTGTTTAGTACATATACCTTGCTAGTCTTGTCATTTGTCACCTGCTTGTATATTACCCCTTGTTGTCCTCCTCTTCGTCCTCCCGCACAGTGCCTAGGAGTCGCGGGGGGAGGCGAGGACAAAACTGGTTTAGTCTTTATGACTAACGGTCGGTTGTGACCGTAGGATTCCGAGGAGCTGGAGCAGCAGTACGACCAACAGGACGTGATGGCAAGATCTGAGGAGCAGTTTCCGCGCAGCACCACTACTCAACGGCAGATTGACAAGAGTTCGATAGTTTCCACATAGATGTAGAGTGAGAGTTGTTTTACTTTATATTGGACATGTACAGGGCATAGCCCTTTTTATCTTTCACTTATAATACTCATTGGTGGACTTGTATAACCCATCTTTCGATGGTCGCCCAAACTTTTCTAAGGCGATCAAACCCACCTTTTGGTGGTCGCCCCAATGCAGTTTTAGCTTTATATCCACGTTGTAGTGGTTGCTCTGATTGAGCATTGTGATTTCCTTTGCATCTGATACGGATGCTATGCTAGCTTCTTGCTTACAAATGAGATATTATTTCTCATATCCCTCTAAATGCATGGATGAGATGAATATTACCATATTGTGTCGAAGCACTCAAAACTTCTCTTCTATGAATGTTTATATAAACACATGTTTTTTATATATATCTTCTACAAAGATTGACAGGTACTCGCGTTATAAATTTCTTTTTATACCTGCTTTAAATTCTCTTTTGCAGAGATTAACAGGTGTTCGCGAGTTCAATTTAGGTACTCGCGTTATAAATTCTTTTTATACCTGCTTTAAGTTCTCTTTTGCAAAGATTGGTAGGTGATCGCGAGTTTTCTTCAGGTACTCGCATTATAAATTTCTTTTTATACTTGCTTTGACTTCTCTTTCGCAGAGATTAGCAGGTGATCGTGACTTCTTCTCAGGTACTCGCTTCCTTATGTTCTCTTTTAACTTGTTTTTTGAGTTCTCTTTTGAAGAGGTAAGCAGGAGTTCGCGAGTTCTTCTCAGGTACTCGCTCTTTATGTTTTCTCTTTTACCTGTCTAAACATCTCCTTTGCAAAAATTAGTAGGTATCAGCGAGTTCTCTTCAGGTACTCGCGTGTTCTTATCTCTTTTTGTCTGCTCTAACTTTTGCCTTGCAGAGATTAGCATCTATTGGCGAGTCATGTTCGGGTACTTGCAAGACTCTTTTCCATTTTATACTTGCTTTAACTCTTCTCCCTCGCAGAAGATGGAGTAAGTATTCGCAAGTCCTTTCTTGGAGAGGCATCAGGTACTTGTTCTCTCTCCTTCTCGCCTTTTTTCTGACAATTTGTGAGAGGCGGATCGCGATTTTCGTGGGTAAGTTCTACTTTTTCGAAGTTCTCTATGAAACTTGAAAAAGTGCGGGGATTATGTTTACCCAGAAATCGGGGATCCCCTCCGAGCTGACTTTTTGCAGGTGACCAAAGCAATCCACACTCTCGCAGTACTCAGCTGGCCTCTCCTGGCGACCCAGGTATTTCTCGCTAGGTATTCGAGCCCGGGTGGTCTCCCACCTCCCGGGCAGTCTGTCGTCGCCAAGTCCCGGGTAGTTTCATCGCGCCCCGGGCGGTCTCCATCAAGGAGGTCCCGAGGAAATCGTGCCCCGCGCGACCTGGCCCCGGAGGTCGCGCCCTGTGGGACCTCGCCCCGGGAGGTCGCATTCTGCGCGACCTCGTCCCGAGGAGGTTGCGCCCCGCGCGACCTGGCCCCGGAGGTCGCGCCCTGCGCGACCTCGCCCCGGGAGGTCGCGCCCTGCGTGACCTCGTCCCGAGGAGGTCGCACCCCCGCGACCTGGCCTCAGAGGTCGCGCCCTGTGCGACCTCGTCTCGGGAGGTCGCGCTCTACGCGACCTCGCCCCGGGAGGTCGCGCCCAGCGCTACCTCGCTTCGGGAGGTCGCGTCCCGCGCGACCTCGCTTCGGGAGGTCGCGCCCCGCGCGACCTCGTCCCGGGAGGTCGCTCCCCGGGCGATCTCCCCCGGGGAGGTCGCTCCCAGGGCGATCTCCCACGGGGAGGTCGCTCCCTGGGCGATCTCCCCAGGGAGGTCGTTCCCCGGGCGGTCTCTCTTCTGCCGGTCACTTGTGACTCGGGCAGCCTGTTTTTTCTGCCCTGCCCGTTCGGTCAGGTCCTGCGCCTATAAATAGAGGGGTAGGGGTACCAGTTTGGAGGACTTCGGAGGGTTTCCATCCCCTAGCCGGTGACTTGAGCGGTCTCCCTTTTTTGAGACCGTCAAGACCTCTTCCTCCCTGCCGGGCGATCTCCCTCTTGTCAAGTGATCTCCTTCAGCCCCCATCTCCTCCTGGCGACCTCTTTTTTGCTCACATTCATCTCTTTTCTCCCTCTCTCACTCCTTCACTTGTGACTCAAAGTAACCGACCACCTCAACAATCTCTACCTCCTTCTCCATCTTGAGCAAGTGTGGACTTGGTACATTTTTGGTTCGAACATTTACTTAGTTTTCTTCTTATCTCATGTTAGCCTGTTTGATCGTTCTTGCCGGCAGGATCGGCGTCTTGCGGAGGAGGCTAACTCGCGTGTTAGCGTCACCGTAAGGCGGCGGTTCTGGACATAAGATCCGAAAACTCTCCAGGTGCGGGAGAGGGATCTTACAGATTACACTAGAAAATAGAAAACATGGTACAATCTCGGGAGTTATGCTTGAGTCTATATTCAAATGGCTAGTTCCCTCTTGAATCCCCACTTTAAATAAAGGATTAAAACCTAGAAGTTCTAAAGATAAACCTAAAACTCTCTTCCACTCTTTTATATAGGTGAGAGTGGTACAATATAATGACAAAAATATCACTAGGGCTACATGGGTAAATAGAATGACACATACGATACTGTGATGTGTCAGCGCATGGTGAGGCGGCTGTGTACCAGGAAAGTTGTATAAATATAAATATTTCGGTGTCAAAGATCGACGAGCATGAGAGGATCCAAGTTCAAGAAGTTGGGATCATCATCTTTGGCACCGATCAATAAGCGTGGTTCCTTCAGAGGGATTTGTGTGTTGGAGCATATGAATGCTTACAGTGAAAACAAAGGCCACATTGACGGAGCTCCTGGTAATCTTGGTGAGATAAGTGTTGGGGTGGTGGAGGTGGACCAATCATTGGACTTCCAACCGAAGGTGGAGGATCCTGGTTGTGGAGTGGTAGATAAGGTTTGGGAGGTAGCAGTGGCTCGGGAGGTGAATAGGGAGAGGGAGGCAGCAGGGCCGCGTAGAGTTCCACGTCGAAGCAACGAGCTTACTCCATAGCTCGGGAGAAGGTGGATGGTTGTGGACACCTATGTTGCACGGGGACGAGATATGAGATATGATATGATACAGATATGTGATTTTCAAAAAATCTAGGATACGAAGTTTTAAAACTTTTAATTTTTAAAAATAAATACGTTAATATGAAGACATACGTGTCATTTAAGTCTTCTTTAATTTTTTTTCATTCTTTATATCTCACATATAGGTGATAGAATCTTAGCTCTTAAATTAATCGTAGGAAAGGAAACTATTAATGTAATTAGTGCTTATGCGCCACAAGTAGGATTAAGTGAAGATATTAAAGTACAATTTTGGGAAGACTTAGATGATTTGGTAAGAGAAATCCCACAAAGCGAGAAAATTTTCATTGGAGGAGACATAAATGGACATGTAGGGAAGAAAAATACGGATTATACAGATGTTCATGGAGGATTTGGGTATGGAGAAAGAAATGAAGAAGGAAAAACCATTCTAAACTTTGTCATAGCACATGAACTAATTGTGACAAATACGTTCTTCATGAAGAGGAAAGAACACTTAATTACGTTCAAGAGCGAACAAAATAAGTCGCAAATTGACTATTTTATGACTCGCAAAATGGATAAAAAGATTTGTAAGGATTGCAAAGTCATACCAGGAGAAAGTTTGACAACGCAACATAGGTTAGTTGTGTTGGATGTGCAAATTAAATATAGTAACTTTAAGAGGAAGATAAAAGTGTTGCCAAAAATTCGGTGGTGGAACATGAAAAAGAAAAAACAGGTTGCTTTCAAGGCAACGATTATAAAACAACTAGTTGATAATCCTTATGTTGATCCTAGTGTCACATAGGAAGTTATGTCTTCTCATTTAAGGATAAGTGGAAAGAACGTATTTGGAGAGTCAAAAGGCGTGCGCCCCCACAAAAAGAATCTTGGTGGTGGAAAAAAAAGTTCAAGACAGTGAGGGCAAAGAGGGTCAGCTACAAAGCATTATATGTTTGTAGGAATGATGAAAACTTGACAAATTATAAAGTCACCAAGAAAGCAGCTAAAAATGCAGTAAGTAAAGCAAGAAGTCAAGCTTATGAAGAATTTTACAAACGACTAGATATCAAAGATGGAGAGCGTGATATATATAAAATTGTTTGAGCTGGAGAGAGGAAGACAAGAGATTTAAGCCAATTTAAATGCATAAAAGATGAAACAGATACAGTTTTGACGGATGATGTGGCTATTAAGGAGAGATAGAAAAGATACATTTATCAACTATACAATAAAGGAAAAGACAATGAACTAAACTTGAAAGAGTTAAGTAAATTAGAGTATAGAAACAGAACTTTTTATCGTAAAATTCAAGCATCAAAGATAAATGACGCTCTGAAGAAGATGAAAAATGGAAAGTCGGTTGGACCAGACGATATACCCATTGAAGTAAGGAAATGCCTAGGGAGGGAAGGAATTTTACGGCTTACAAGTTTCTTCAATAAGATACTGAAGACAAAGAGGATGTCAGACCAATGGAGAGAAAGTATTTTGGTACATTTGTATAAGAACAAAGGAGATATACAAAATTGTGTCAATTACAAGAGAATTAAATTAATGAGTCATACTATGAAACTATGGGAACGAGTAATAGAGAGATGAGTTAGACGAGAGACTAGCATCTCAGAGAATCAATTTGGATTCATGCTAGGGAGGTCAACCATGGAAGCCATACATCTTTTGAGGAGACTCATTGACAACTATCAAGAAAGACAAAAAGATTTGCATATGCTGTTTATCGATCTAGAGAAGGCTTATGATGGGGTTCCAAGAGAGGTCTTGTGGAGAGTCTTAGATAAGAAAGGTGTAAATGTATCATAAATTGACGTAATCAAAGATATATACACAAACTCGGTGACCTGGGTGAGGACATCTGGAGGATTAACACAAGAATTCCCTATCGTTGTTGGCTTACATCAAGGGTCAACTTTAAGCCCTTATCTCTTTACCCTTATTTAGATGAGC
This sequence comes from Dactylorhiza incarnata, assembly GCA_033032865.1. Classification (NCBI taxonomy): domain Eukaryota; kingdom Viridiplantae; phylum Streptophyta; class Magnoliopsida; order Asparagales; family Orchidaceae; genus Dactylorhiza; species Dactylorhiza incarnata. Next base: position 5,696,247 of record JAWHQI010000119.1, on the reverse strand, counting down.
TCACCGGACATATTCAAATAGCAATACCTTGGTGTTTATTATTTGCAGATGATATTGTTTTGGTCGATGAGACGCGCGAGGGTGTAAACGCGAAACTTGAATCTTAGCGATACACTTTAGAAAAGAAGGGCTTTAGGTTGAGCAGGACAAAGACGGAGTATATAGAGCTTAAATTTAGTAGTGCAAGAAGGTCAGATGACTACGTCATTAAATTGGGTGACCAAGATATTTCTCACAGTGAGTGCTTTAAATATCTAGAATCGAGAATTCAAAAAGATGGAGGTGTAGATAAAGATGTGATACATAGAATCCAAGCAGGTTGGTTGAAGTGGAGAGGCGTATCTGGGATCTTATGTGATCGTAATGTACCATTAAAATTTAAAACATAAAGGGAAGTTTTATCGTACTGCAATTAGACCAGCAATGCTCTACGGTTCTGAGTGTTGGGCAGTGAATGGTGTACATGGGCAAAAAATGGGAGTTGCGGAGATGAGAATACTTAGGTGGATGTGGGGTCACACAAGACTGGATAAAATTAGGAATGAATGTATCAAGGATAAGACAGGAGTGGCGCCAATTGTAGAGAAGATGCGAAAAGCTCGTTTAAGATGGTTCGGACATGTACATAGGAGACCATTAGAGACACCTATTAGGCATTGTGAGAGTTTAGTCACTAGACATGTTAAATGGGGGAGGGGTAGACCAAAAAAGACTTAGAATGAAACTATAAGGAAAGACATGATGTGCTTAGGCATTAGTGAGACTACGATTAAAGATAGGGCGTAATGGCGACAGAGGATCCATATAGTCGGCCACACTATGGTGGGATAAAGGCTTGAGTGTTGTTGTTGTTTATATCTCACATATTATTTATTCAATGAAGATAATACTTATGTGTCATAAACTATATCAAATTCAATATAACAGTTATATATAAAAGTATGTAATCAATTGAATCTCAACACTTATCATTCAACACTTTCATGTTGACGTCTTTCTCCATGTCATCATCACAATATAGATAATGTTTGGGCGTATTTGCGAGTATTCGAGACTTTTTATTTAAAATTAAAAGAAACGGGTCTCAGAGACAGGTTCTAGAGAGCTTTCAAGAGTTTTTGAGAATTTCCTGGTTCTGAAACGTTTCTGATACAATACCTAAGGTCGTTGCAAGAATCCGTGTTTCATGGGTGGGCACGAAGGTGTGTACGAATTTATAGCTGCAAACCCGCCAAGGATGGTAGACATGATGGCACAAAGAGCGAGGGAAGCGTTTGTGTGCAGAAAGGGCGAGGAGCAATGTTGTGTCGAAGTTGTGAGTTCATGGTCGGCGTGGGGTGCCCAAGCCATGGATAGATGATATTATTATGCTCTGTTCATGGCAGTGTTGGAACTATGGGTAGAGAGGGCGTGATCGTGAGGTCGGGAATGAGGCTGGAGATTACAACAGGCGTGCAATGGTTAAGAACAGTTCGTTGTTGGACGATGGGAGGCAGGTCGAACAGCTAGGGAAAACCGCATAAAAGTCGGTCGTTTCTCTGTATGTGATGCCGCATGGGAGCCACAACGTGGTTGTATACAATAGTCGACGGCGCGAACGAGAGCTCGGGGAGAGGATGGTGGTGGAGACCAGCCCCGATTAGGTCGACGCAAAAGTGCCCGACGCCACACCCGTCCGGACCTCTACCGACCCTGAGTTATTGCATCGTAATTTTGTTATTTGCAATTTATTTTAGTTTGTGTTTTTATTATTTTTGCACACCTGCGTGCGTAGCCATGTTGGGAGCCTTTATTGTATTCTCCTTTCTATATGTATATATATATATTTACACTCATATATAAATATATATATATTTACACTCATATATAAATATATATATATAGTTTTTATATTTGCTGTATATCAGGAATATGCAAAGCTAGGAGCCGGTTCAGCCCCCACGTCGGTCCACCTCCTTGTTTCGACCACAGAAACCGCCCGCATGCGCTGATTCCGCCATTGGCGCTACTCCAGGAGACGACCCGCAGCCACGATCTCCTCTCTGACGGTTGAAGGCAACTCCTCCATGCCGTTTCTCCACGACGCCATCAGGGTTTGCTGCGGATTTCATTCTTTTTCTTCCCGAGTAAAACCCTATAAAGAGGAGGAGAAGGAACGTATACCAGGGATCGAATGTTTTTGAACATCTCCTGTTTTCAATTCCTAATTTTTGTGAGTTTAGATGTATCTTGCTTTGAGTGCTGAGTTGTAAACAAAAGTGGTTGTTTGCTTTGGATTTCCCGTGAGTTATTGTATTAGAGAAGAGTATTAGTTATTAGCCTTTGGTTCGTTCTGGAGGACGGTGAACAGTAGCATTACACAGCACTCACAGAAATCTATTCTTTTCTCCTGCCATGTGCTTCCTGCCTCCCGTAGGAGATGATGAACAGTGGCCGGATATTTCAATTATTGCCTGTTGAATATGATGAATAGTAACATTAGAATTACTGTTTGATTTTTTTTAGTTGTATTTGTGCTGTTTGTTGTGAGTTAGTGGGTGAGGTATTGTCTCCCATTTCACTCGACTAGAGATTTCGAGGGTCCACCTTGAGTGATCGAGATTTCGTGGATCCACCTTGGATGCGAGAGTGAGTGAGAAGTTAGGTTGTTTAGTTTGTGGCTTCCTTACACAGTGAGCTTTGAGATTTCGTGGACCCACTTCGTGTGAGTGAGCGAAATATTTCCGTGGTGTCCGAGTGCCAAAGCGGCCGACCTCGGAGCGAGAGATCGAAGGTGACGAGGAATTCCTCGCGGGATCGCCGTCGACTTTGGTTACGGAAAGACGCCTCTTTCCGTGGGTAACTTGTTTCTTCCTCCTTTGTGTGCGTCTATATTTTCTCTTTAGGTTAACATAATCATTGTTGGGTTTTCGCTCGGGTTTAGTCAGCAAACGCTACGTCGAAAATTCCAAACGGAAACGTATTTGGAGTTCACGATTTCCGTTTTGCTACGACAAGGGGAACAGATCAAAAGTTGCGAACTTCCGTCCCCGGATTTAGAATTGAATCATTTTTCAAGAAAATTTATTTTTAAACAAAACAGTAATTTTGTGCTTACAAAAATCTAGTTGCTTAATTTCTTAAAGTTCGTGCAACGCCCGCTCAAATTTCAATTTTTTTAATTGCATGCATTTAGGGTTTCCTAGAAATAGCCGACAGGAGCGCAAACCCTACGCGCTGTCCTGCATCAATTTGGTATCAGAGGGAGGTTCCGAAATTTTCCTAAGTTTCGAAATCCGCCATGAGTAGATTAGGAACCCTGCATAGCATATTTTTTTTGTATATTGTCAAAAAAGGGTTTTGATTGGGGACTATATGGGTTATGTTGTTGTTGTATTGTCAAAAAAGGGTTTAAAAAAATAGCATACTCATACATTTGCATTTTGAATGCTGAGATGCGTCTAGTTGAATGTGGTCACCCAAGTCATGGAGACGAAGGTGATGAGCCACCCCCGTGGTTTCTACCCTTCGCCCACCAAATGACAACGTTAACCGAGGGTGTCTATCAAGTGCGAGAAGGATTTAAAAACCTTAGTGGTAGGATGAATAATCTAGAAGTACCCCTTAGAGGTTCAATGTCACCTCCCATTCGAGATTGGCATTCCATGAGACCCCATCACAAAACCCCACACCACTACCTAGAAGGTCTACACTTTGGAGAAATCCTTTATTTGAGGATTACGAATCCATTTACACCCACTCCCATGGAGCCCCATCAAGGAGATCTTTACGATACTTCGATGATTATCCTTCATCACAGTACATCACTTCCAGAGATCGTGTTGATCCACTGATACGATCACTTTATACTAGAGACGATCAGTATGATGATTGTCGTCGTTTTAATCCTCGCACTCGAGTGGATCCTGTTGATCCTTCGACACCATATTATGAGGGTAGAGTTCAGTATCACTCCAGTTACCGATACTACACGTCACCTTTATATGAGGAAACTGAGCCGTTATATGCGCGACCACCCCCACACGTTCTTAGGACTCATGTCCAACTAAGAGCACGACATGATCATGTTATGGACAATCATCACGATTACCCTCAAGAATCTTGTAGAGGTCACCCTTGTCAAGATTACATTACACGTTGTGATCCTCCTAGTGTTCCGAAAACGAACATGATGGTGTCCATTAAGGGTCGACGAGAGCACTCCTCTTCCCAAAGCAGGGAAACTTCACCCACTCTGCCTGATTTTCTAGTACAGGATGTGTGGAGTCAACCCCCACGAGAGTCTGCACCACTTAGTGAGACCACCATAGAGACTATATCTACATTGAGTGAAGACTTTTCACATACTTCACCCGAGATTCTAAAAGACATGGATACCTGCTCCATTGTCGCCCTTGATGTCACTAGTGCTCCAAAGAGATGGTTTTGAGTGTGACATTCATATGGTGAGGCTTGATCGTAGACATCTGGTCACTCGCACTCTAGATAAGTTATGTGACGTACCGCATACTCAGCTCGTTCAAGAGTCGCGTCAAATTTTCAGTAAATACGATCATCACTTTGAGGACCATCGTATTCGCGATGAGTTTTCATATGTCCCACCTGGTGAGCCTCCTGATGCCTCACATTCCCTTAGTAAGTTTATTACGATTGTCACACTTCATGTGCATTATTATTTATATGAGAGCACTCCATATATTATTGGAGCCTATACCGGTACTCGTCGTATTTGTGACGAATTTCATTATACCCCTCCCGGTGAACCCCCAGATGAACCACATATGGGTTCACCACACATTTGGGATGTATCTATCCTTAGTTGCACAGTCAAGTTTGAGGGTGCACTCACTGATTCGTTGATTTTATATCTTATCACTGATGTCTCTGATTTTCACTTGAATGTTCATCGTTCGCGCGATGAAGTCTTTTATGAGCCACCTTCCGAGCCTCCTGATCACGTACCTATCTCAGGAGTTGCTTTTAGAATCTAAAAGCTCCTGTTTGTGGAGCTAGTCGTGTCAGTAGTTCATCCTTTGCATTTGCATGATTTGCATGAAAATTGAGCGGAAATTGCATAACACTTATGATTTATACGCAACTCAAGCTAACAAGCATAAAAGAGCTACTAGTTTCAAAGTGGATGACTTGGTGATGGTTCGGCTAAATCCGGAACAGTTATCTTCGGGTACCGTAAAGAAGTCAGCTGACCGTAGACCTGGACCCTTTCGAGTAGTAAAGCGGATTGGGCAAAATGCGTATGAACTTGAGATGCCTTCTGTTTGGGGTGCAAATCCGGTTTTTAACGTAGCCGATCTGACTTTATTCCACGATTATCCACATGAATCTTTAGATTTTATATTGCCTTCTCCTCCATTTGTTTCTTCTGGGTTGGCGAGTGCTAGTGAGGGCCACATTCCGGACACACCGACACTCATTCAGTTACTGACACACCATCTGCAGTTCTACCGTTTCCCACTGACAGTTTTCCGGCTGACCATGAGACACCAGGTGATTCTTCCATACCAGTTCCCAGAGCCGCTGACAGACTTCCGCGACAGATCTTGGTTCCCGAGCAGATATTGGACGACGAAACCGTAACTACTACTGATGGTGGTTTTCAGAGATACTTGGTTCGTTGGCATGGAAAACCAGAGACCGAGACCAGCTGGGTCTTGGCCGAGGAGTTACAGCGTATGGATGCCGATCTTCTGCAACACTACCGGTCGGAACACTCACCAGAGATGAGTTATTTCGAGAGGGGGAGAGTTGGTGGAGACCAGCCCCGATTAGGTCGACGCAAAAGTGCCCGACGCCGCACCCGTCCGGACCTCTACCAACCCTGAGTTATTGCATCGTGATTTTGTTATTTGCAATTTATTATATATATATAGTTTTTATATTTGCTGTATATCAGGAATATGCAAAGCTAGGAGCTGGTTCAGCAACCACGCCGGTCCACCTCCCTGTTTCGACCACAGAAACCGCCCGCATGCGCTGATTCCGCCATTGGCGCTACTCCAGGAGACGACCCGCAGCCACGATCTCCTCTCCGACGGTTGAAGGCAACTCCTCCATGCCGTTTCTCCACGACGCCTTCAGGGTTTGCTGCAGATTTCATTCTTTTTCTTCCTGTGTAAAACCCTATAAAGAGGAGGAGAGGGGACGTATACCAGGGATCGAATGTTTTTGAACATCTCCTGTTTTCAATTCCTGATTTTTGTGAGTTTAGATGTATCTTGCTTTGAGTTCTGAGTTGTAAACAAAAGTGGCTGTTTGCTTTGGATTTCCCGTGAGTTATTGTATTAGAGAAGAGTATTAGTTATTAGCCTTTGGTTCGTTCTGGAGAAGACGGTGAACAGTAGCATTACACAACACTCACAGAAATCTCTTCTTTTCTCCTGCCGTGTGCTTCCTGCCTCCCGTAGGAGATGATGAACAGTGGCCGGATATTTCAATTATTGCCTGTTGAATATGATGAATAGTAACATTAAAATTACTGTTTGATTTTTTTTAGTTGTATTTGTGTTGTTTGTTGTGAGTTAGTGGGTGAGGTATTGTCTCCCATTTCACTCGACTAGAGATTTCAAGGGTCCACCTTGAGTGATCGAGATTTCGTGGATCCACCTTGGGTGCGAGAGTGTTACTGACGCGCATTCGGAGGAGCCGAGTTGACAAGTATACTCGAGGAGGGCGCGCGCGGGAAGGGAGGAACGCAACCCGGAGGAGAGAACCGGGCGGACAGCACCCGGTTCAGTCTAGACCGGCCGGTCTAGGAGTGTTGTATGGGTTTATTTTATATGTCTTGTTTTATGTTATGAGTGTTGGGTGGGTCCTGGTTCTATATAAAGGACCTACTCTTATTGTGTTAGTTATCGTTTGATCATTAATCTGAACTTGGAAGGGCTGCTCCCTTTTTCCTCTCATCTCTAACCCTAGCTTCTTTCTCTCAACCTCTTCCTCCCCCCCCCCCCCCCCCCCCTCTTCTTCTCTAGCTGGTAATATTTGGTCCGACCTTCCATTCCGCCCGTTGCTATAGCCGCCGGAGCCTCGCGTTCTGCTATCCTAGCACCGCGCGTCCTCTCTCCCTCGCCAGATCCGCTCGAGCCGCTGATGTGCGCCTTCCGCGCTCCGCGAGCCTTCCGCGATCCGCAGCCTTCCGCGATCCGCAACTCGATAGCGATCCGCAAGCCTTCCGGACTCCGCGATCCTTCCGCGATCCGCAAGCCTTCCGCGCTACCGCCCTCGACATCGTCGTCCGCGTTTTCGCTGCTGCTGTGCGCCGGACTCCATTATGACGGTGACCACCCGCCTGAGTGCCGCCGACACTTCCACCGCAGCCGACGCCGTCGCCACCGCAGACCGCCTCGCACTCCACGACAGCCACCTCGCGAGCCTCCAATCCTCGACGGACGCAATCGCGGCGACCCAGCATGCCATCCTCGCCCGCCTCGAGTCTATGCAGCCAACGCCAAGCTCGCCACCACTACCGACCGCGGCGACAACGCGGGCCGACACCGCCTCGGTACTCGGCACGCCGCCCTCCCCGCTAGCGCCCGTCTACCGCGCGCCGGCCCAGTTTCCGCTTGGCCCGACATTTCCGCCGCCCGCAGTTTTCCGCCCCCAACTCGCGCTGGACGTGTCCCCCTTTACTGGGACGGATCCCATGGGGTGGATCGCTCGTGCGGAACAGTATTTCGATCTCAATGGAACGCCCCCGGCGGACCGCGTCGGCACCGCCATGGTCGGTTTGGACGGGTCAGCCCTCCATTGGGCACGCTGGCTCTGCCAGGTCCAACCTCTCATCCCGTGGCACGAGTTCAAGCACGAGATGATTACTCGCTACGATTCCCGTTACACCGGCTCCGCTATCGAGCGGCTCTGCTCAGTCCGCCAATCGTCGACAGTGGATGCATATATCGACGAGCTTGTGGCTCTCGTCACGCAAGTCCTGGGCCTCCTGCCCGACCATTACCTGGGTTTCTTCCTGCAAGGCCTCATGCCTAATATCCGCTCCCGCATTCGGACCCATCATCCTCGCACAGTCTCGGAAGCTCTCGACCTCGCCCGTGCGGTGGAGGAGGATATCGGCCCGCGGCACGCCGGCCCCGTCCCTGTCCGCCACCAACAACCGCGGGACAATGGCCCCCGACCAGCCACCTTGCCACACGGCCGGCCGACACGCACGGACGGGCCGCACCGCGTCTCCAACGATGTCTACAACGACCTACGCCGCCGCGGTTTATGTTTCCGCTGCAGCCAACCTTACTCCCCGCAGCACGTGTGCCCGGTCAAGAGGTTCCATGCTCTTTTCGTCGATGGCGACGACGACCCCTTGGCTGAGGATGGCCTTCAGTCTGATGCTCTACCGGACCAACTGCCCCAGGACTCCGAGGGAGTGCCACTCAACGTGCTGGAGCTACCCTTTTTATTCCGTGGGCGGCTTGACGGGCCCCCGCACGATGAAGCTGGCTGGATTGTTACATGACCGTCCCGTGATCGTTATGATCGACAGCGGTGCTAGCCACAACTTCTTGTCGGCTCAGCTCGCGCAGGATTTGGCGCTTCCCTACGGGCCCTCACCCGCTTTCTCCTTTTGCTTGGGAGATGGCCGCCGCCGCCCCACTTTGGGACAGTGTGAGGGGGTCACTTTATCCTTGGGTCCATGCACAGTCACGGTTGATTTCTACATGTTTGAGCTTGGGGGCATCGACGCCATTCTGGGTGTGGCGTGGCTGCAGACATTGGGCGACGTGTTCGTCAATTGGGCCTCCATGAGCATGTCATTCCTCCACCAGGGCCAGCCTTACCGCTTGGTCGGCGACTCTACTCTCCTTCGCTCGCCGGTCATTTCCGGGCGATGACACGCATCACCGACATCGACTTCTCCGCCTGGCTTTGGACGCTCCAGGCCATGCCCCCGCCGCCGGTCGCACCGCTTCCGGCCGATATGCACGCCGTGCTCACCGATTTTCCAGAGATATTTGATACACCACCCGGCCTCCCACCGCCATGGCCGACCGACCATGCCATTGTTCTACAGCCGGGTTCGGCGGCGGTGTCCGTTCGGCCCTACCGCTATGGGCATACGCAGAAGGATGAGATCGAAAAGCTTGTGCGGGAAATGCTGTTGGGTGGCCTGATCCGCCCAAGTGCTAGCCCATTTTCCAGTCCGGTCCTTTTGGTGCGCAAGGATGGCAGTTGGAGGTTTTGTGTGGATTACCGGGAGCTGAACAAGGCAACGGTACCCTACAAATACCCCATTCCGGTCATTCAGGAGCTATTGGATGAGCTGCACGGTGCGGCCTTTTTCACGAAGATCGATCTTCGAGCCGGTTATCACCAAATCCGGGTTCGGCCGGAGGACGTGCCGAAGACGGCTTTCCGGACTCATGACGGCCATTTTGAGATCCTAGTGATGTCGTTTGGGCTCACCAACGCCCCGGCCACCTTTCAGGCGACAATGAACGATATCTTTCGTCCGGTCCTCCGTAAGCACGTGCTTGTTTTCTTTGATGATATACTTGTGTTTAGCACTTCTTGGCAGGAACACCTCCGGCACGTGCGGGACACGTGTACTACTCTCAGGCGACACCACCTCACAACCAACCGGAAGAAGTGCATTTTCGGCGCGACGACGGTCAGCTATTTGGGGCACACCATCTCAGCCCAAGGCGTGGCTATGGATCAGGACAAGATTGAAGCGGTGACGTGATGGCCGACACCGTCTTCGATTCGAGACGTACGAGCCTTTCTCAGACTGACAGGCTACTACCGACGCTTCATCCGGGACTACGGCGGGTTGGCCCGCCCCCTCACCCAGCTGCTAAAGACGTCCGAGGAGGGACCATTCTCATGGCCACCGGCCGCCATGGCGGCGTTTGCCGCGCTTCAGTCCGCTCTCATTCAGGGGCCGGTCTTGTCCATGCCCGACTTCCAGCAAACCTTCGTCGTGGATTGTGATGCTTCTGGCTCCGGCGTTGGCGCTGTCCTGATGCAGGCCGGGCGACCCATAGCCTATTTCAGTTGGGCGTTCTCTACGGCTGTGAGCAGCCGATCGGCCTATGAGAATGAGCTCATGGCCTTGGTGTTAGCAGTTCAGCACTGGCGGCCGTATTTACTCGGCCGGCCATTCGTGATCTGCACCGACCACCACAACTTACGATACCTGCTTCAACAGAAGATAGCCACCCCGACTCAGCAGCTTTGGGTCGCCAAGCTCCTCGGATACGATTTCACCATCGAGTTTCGGTCGGGCAAGACCAACCGGGCGGCCGACGCACTCTCTCGCCATCCCCACGCTCCGGAGTTAGCCGCCATCTCGCGGCCCATTTGGGAGGATGCCTCCACCCTCCAGCAGGAGGCAGATGTCGACCCCCACCTGATAGCCATCCGCACTGCCTTACTCGCCGACCCGGTGGCCCGCCCACCATACTCCCTCAGTGGCGGGCGGCTCTTCCATCGTGGCTGCCTTGTTCTGTCGGCGTCTTCCTCCCGCATTCCGCTGCTTCTAGCGGAGTTTCACGCACCTTCCGGGGGCCACGCTGGGGCTTTCCGTACCTATCGGCGGCTAGCCGCCTCTCTCTACTGGCCGCACATGCTCCGACAGGTGAAGGCCTACGTCGCGGCCTGCCTGCCTTGTCATAAGGCCAAATACGAGACCATGTTTCTTAGCGGCCTGCTCCAGACTCTGCCGATTCCCGAGCGTGTCTGGGAAGACATCGCCATGGATTTCATCACCCGACTCCCGCGCTCCAACGGGCTTGACTGTATTTTGGTGGTCATCGACCGTTTGACGAAGTACGCCCACTTCGTTCCTCTCCGACACCCTTATACGGCCGCAACTGTAGCGGACAGCTTCATCTCGGAGATCGTGCGTCTTCATGGGTTTTCCCGCTCAATTGTGAGTGACCGGGACCCGCTCTTCCTCAGCAGTTTTTGGACTTCCTTGTTTAGTCTCCAGGGCACGCGCCTACGAATGAGCACCGCGTACCACCCCCAGTCGGACGGGCAGTCCGAGGTGTTGAACCGTTGTCTTGAGACGTACTTGAGGTGTTTCATCGGTGAGAGGCCCGGCTCTTGGGCGAAATGGCTGTGCTGGGCCGAGTACTCCTACAACACAGCTTATCATCACGCCGCCAATACATCCCCCTTTGAGACCGTGTATGGCCGGCGTCCTCCCTCCATCCTCCGGCACCTTCCGGGTGAATGCCCCGTGGCTAGTTTGGCCGACCACCTCTATGACAGGGACGTGATACTGGATAGCTTGAAACATCACCTTCGGCGAGCACAAGCCAAGATGACTTCATTCACCAACCGGAAGCGCCGCGACCTCTCTTTTCAGGTGGGCGAGCGCGTGTTCATCAAGCTTCACCCTTACCGCCAGCTCACAGTCGCACGCCGCACTTGCCCCAAGCTGGCCCCTCGTTTTTACGGGCCCTTCGAGATTATCAGCCGCATCGGCGCCGTCGCCTACCGCCTTCGCCTTCCGGATACTAGCCGCATACACCCGGTGTTCCATGTCTCTCAGCTCCGTCGGGTGATTGGCGACCACCCCGTCACCGACCACATACCGGCTGATGTTGCCCACTCCGACTCTACACCCTTGTACCCGGCCGAAATTGTGGATCGCCGCCACCATGCTTCCGGAGATCTCGCCCCAGAGGAGATTCGCGTCGCTTGGCGCGACCGGCCTATCACCGCCGCTACTTGGATGCTACGTGATGACTTCCGCCGGCAGTTTCCAGATTATTGCCTTGAGGACAAAGCAAATTTTCCAGACGGAGGTATTGTTACCGACGCGCATTCGGAGGAGCCGAGTTGGCAAGTATACTCGAGGAGGGCGCGCGCGGGAAGGGAGGAACGCAACCTGGAGGAGAGAACCGGGCGGACAGCACCCGATTCAGTCTAGACCGGCCGGTCTAGGAGTGTTGTATGGGTTTATTTTATATGTCTTGTTTTATGTTATGAGTGTTGGGTGCGTCCTGGTTCTATATAAAGGACCTACTCCTATTGTGTTAGCTATCGTTTGATCATTAATCTGAACTTGGAAGGGCTGCTCCCTTTTTCCTCTCATCTCTAACCCTAGCTTCTTTCTCTCAACCTCTTCCTCCCCCCCCCCCCCCCCCCCCCCCTCTTCTTCTCTAGCTGGTAATAGAGAGTGAGTGAGAAGTTAGGTTGTTTAGTTTGTGGCTTCCTAACACAATGAGCTTTGAGATTTCGTGGACCCACTTCGTGTGTGAGTGAGCGAAATATTTTCGTGGTGTCCGAGTGCCATAGCGGCCGACCTCGGAGCGAGAGATCGAAGGTGGCGAGGACTTCCTCGCGGGATCGCCGTCGACTTTGGTTGCGGAAAGACGCCTCTTTCCGTGGGTAACTTGTTTCTTCCTCCTCCTTTGTGTGCGTCTATATTTTCTCTTTAGGTTAACAGAATCATTGATGGGTTTCGCTCGGGTTTAGTCAGCAAACGCTACGTCGAAAACTCCAAACGAAAACGTATTTGGAGTTCACGATTTTCGTTTTGCTACGACATGGGGAACAGATCAAAAGTTGCGAACTTCCGTCCCCGGATTTAGAATTGAATCATTTCTCAAGAAAATTTATTTTTAAACAAAATAGTAATTTTGTACTTACAAAAATCTAGTTGCTTAATTTCTTAAAGTTCGTGCAACGCCCGCTCAAATTTCAATTTTTTTAATTGCATGCATTTAGGGTTTCCTAGAAATAGCCGACAGGTGCGCAAACCTTACGCGTCGTCCTGCATCAGATGGTGTTCTGGAGCATGGACAAGGGGTCTTCTTGCACTTCAATCCGAGTGGATGGCATGGTCGAGGGCTCGACTGCCAAGGCTGAATGCCTGTTGGAAGATACAGTATCGTTGGTAACCGTCATGGGGGTCGTTGGGGTGATCTGGCGTCGTGCCTGCGCATAATGCTCCTTTATGCATGCGCTGTGGGAAGGAAATTGGAAATGATGGCCCGGAGTTCTTGGATGAGGTCGTGGTCGAGGGTTGTGTTGATTCTCAACGACTGCATGAGCAGTGGGCGGAGAGCGGCAAGTCAGACCATTGTTACCGGTAGAGAAATTACTAAGGTTTGAGAGAGGAATGAAGTGATGTTGCTCATGAACGACATTGAGAGGGAGATGAGAGACTCAAGCAAATTGCATTAAATGCCAATAAACATATCGATAAAATTTGAAGACAAGCTCCGACTAAGCTCTCTGAGGTTGGGTCCTCCAAAGAACTCCTCTCTTTAAGTGAGAGCCCAAAATACCAAGATCCAAAGATCCTCCATCACTCCTACCTCTCCATCCTATATAGATGAGGGAGGGCACCCTTAATAAGAAGATACAAAAATATTTTAATTAATAAAATTAATCTAATCAGTATTAATTAATAATCATCAATTAATATTAACCAATTAACTAATACTATTTAATTACAAAATATATAACTCCGCATAAGAACATTCAAGGCAACTCTTATATGCAGATATGCGTAACTGTAACACTAAAAGACGTAAAACTAAAATGTCACAAAAAGACATAAAACTAAAATGTCACAAAAAGATGTAAAACTAAAATGTCACAAAAAGACGTAAAACTAGTTCCATCTCCCTACAAGCTCTCTTTGCCAAGTATAAGATGCTTTATTCGTATATAAAGTAATAAGGTTTTTGATAAGATATAAGGATTTATAAATATAAGATCTTTAACCTAAATACACTTTGATTTGAGGGTATATATAGTATCATGTCCTTGTCACATTTAATAATGATTGGCCTTATCCTGAATTAACCTTTCTAGATCGTTAATGATCCGTTCAAACAAACAGCTCCTGTCATAATAAGATGAAATTCAGTAATTCTCGTTCTAAAATTATAAAATTAAATCATGCCTCATCAGATAATGATGACCCTACCAAGATTAACTGCATTTAAGATTAAAAATCTAAGACTTTCTTTCAAAACATGCGACATTATTGTGTCTACACCTAAATTTAAGTCCGAGATATACTTTATGAGCAGTTTTTGATCTTTTAGGATAAAAACGATAAAAAAACATAAAAGAACGTATGTTTACGAAAAAAGTGGACGTAAACAATCTCCAAACCTAGAAATTGATGCAAAAAATGTCAAAACAAGCACTAAGACTGTAAAATCGATACTCACTTTCAATGCTGATAAATCCTTAGCGATCCCCCACAACATGGCTCCAACAAAGGAATCTCCTGCTCCAGTTGTATCCACCGGCTTGACCTTGAAGCTGTCGACGGTTCCCCGAAAATTCTAACATGTAAGAGAAGGCAAGATCTACAAACTGGTAAATGCAACACAAAAGGCTTCTAAAAATGTAAGAAATAATAGAAAGGGTTGTGTTCGTATATACTTTGGTGTAATATTTGCATCCATCCTTTCCCAAAGTGACTACTAGAAGCTTCATAGTTGGACGCCATAGACTCATTGCTACATTGTCCTCCACTGAGGATATGCCTGTTAGGAACTCGAGTTCTGTCTCACTGATCTTAACAATGTCCACCTTATCCCAAATACTCATAATCCGATTCTTGGCCACCTCTGCTGACGGCCACAACGGAAGCCGGAGATTTGGGTCATAGGATAGGAGGGCTCCAGCCTTCTTTGCTTCCTTCATGGCTATAACCTGTGAGGACTGGCATGGCTCCGATATCAAGCTTATGGATCCAAAATGAAGGATTGAAGCCTGTAAATGCAACATTTCAGGAAGAAGTTAGCTTTAAAATTTGAGCACATACTTTTTTAAACATGAAAAGGGCAGCCCGGTGCACAAAGCATCCCCGCGCAGTGAGGGTCCGGGGAAGGGTCCCATCACAAGGTTGAAATGTAGGCAAACCTTACCTTGCATTTTTGCAAGAGGCTGCTTCCAGAACTCGAACCCGTGACCTCAAGGTCACACGGCGACACCATAACCAGTGCGCCAGGTTGATAACTCAAAATGCCCAATGGATTTTTTTTTTTTTTTTGCAACGGGCAATCATTCCATCATTGAACAAGCCAATAATGGTTTAGCAGAACAAATTCATATGTCAAAAGAAATAATGAGAATTTAAGATTAGGGATACAAAATCGTAGGTTCAAGCAAAGAAAATGTATTGGTTGAAGAAGAATAAATTAGCTTCAAGGGAAACAATAAACTAAACAAATGATTGAGCATATGTTATGGGCCTATCCCGGAGGTTGTCGGAGGATGACCGAAGACGAGGGTGATGGCGGCGAAGGATACAGTGGAGCCGGAACCGGGGCTTTCTAAGCGGGGCTTGGTCAAGAGAGCTTCCAAGATCTCATAAGGAGGACTAGGAATTAGATTTCTTTCATTGATAACCAAAGAAGACCCAAGGGGGTCCCTTAAATAGAGCATACACTGGCATTTATGTAAATAACCCGACACTTAACCATAACAAACACATAATGCATAATACATAATAAGTCTCGATAATAATGAGGCCCGAAGCCCATAACAACCCATAAGAGCATATTCTTTTTTTTCAATTTGGAATTGTCTTCACTTTTCATTGCTCAGAAGACCTAGGACATCTCTCTATAATGGATAAGCCGCTGATCTAAAGTAATATCAAGAGAAGAAAGATCAGCTAAACTACTCGCTCTTACATTCTTACATGGTTTATCGAAGTTGTCGCCCCTCCTTCGTGAGGCGTCCTAAACGCCCACTTTTTTTCTCTGTCGGTCTCAGGACAACAGTGTCCCATTATGGTGGGATAAAGACTTGAGTGTTGTTGTCGTTGTTGTTGGTCTCAGGACAACAGTGTCTCCTGCTTCTACAAGATGTCTCCTCTCTCACAACATTGTGCCAAAATTCTTCTTCACTCTGCCGAGAACAACTCATCGTAGAGATATTTTCCATTGTGACTCAAAAGCCCCTTTCTCAAGATCCATCCAATTTCATTGTTTCTGCACTTGAAATAAAGTTGTCCCTCTCACGTGACCCAGAAAATGTCTACCTAATCCATCTCCTCTTTTCCTTCATTCACTTTGGCTTTGGAGGCAATTTTTCTCATATCCGTGGAATCCAATTATATAAGAACAATTATCTCCTATGGAGCATTCCATCCTTCCCTGCAGCAACTTTGCCTGCTACCATGACCACACCGGAAACCATATAAGCATCCACCGCCAATTAAGTTTATGTACTAGCAACAAAAGACTAACTACTACTTTGTTGTATTCTATCACGGGCGATTTGCGAGAGCATATATGGCAAGTGATCTCATGATGGGAGGGTGTAGATACGCCACATTTATCTATTTATCTCATTCTTATTTTGGCTTTGTTATTTTTATTATTTTTTTTATTTCTCGATCTCGTTTTATTTCATTTCTTTATTTATGCATTGCAATATTTTATTTCATTTATATTTTAAGCATTGTAACATTGTATTTATACCTGGGTGTCCAAAGAAATTTATTTGAGAATCAAGATGTTTATGGCTCCTCTCACCTCCTCCATATCCCCCCCCCCCCTCCTCTAACCATATGGTTGGCGCTTCCCTTGGGGCAGAGCGCCTTCCGCCTATGTTCACTCCGTTCTCACTTCCACCCTCAACAATGTCCCTTCGGACGCCACATAAATGCTCCAATCATCGACCCCACAGAGCTCACCATCAAGAATCATGGGGTAAACACCACTCTCACCAATCCCTGTCGCATCCAACATTCAGCCCTGTGATTCGATCCTTCGCACTGGTTTATGACAACTTGATATCACAGCCAACCATTGTCGGATCCAACGACCCTTGGAGGCCATGTTTGAAAGAATGAAAAGGTTGATGATGGATCAACTTGCCACTTAAAAAAGCAGACAATAAGTGGCCTTGGGCGACCTCTCGGGCGCATGGAGAGCCTCATAACACCCCAACGTGGTAGCGGCAACTTTCGCCGTGATAAGGATTGAAGTAATTACCATGGAGGCTCCCCCTCCCATGCTCACGGGGACGGATTTCACAGGGGGGCATTACGAGAACAACACCATCCCGCGTTACGTCAAGCTGAAGTTCCCGACGTATGACAACAAGAGCAACACGTGCGAGTAGTTCTTCGCCAATCATGGGACACCAGCCATGGAGTGCATCTCGCATGTCACTTATCACTTGATAGGAGCGGCTCAGCCCGCTCAGGTGTGGTTCTTGTGTCTGGACAAAGAATGCACTCTATCTTGTCAATGATATAATTACTAATAATTAAAATCCAATTCTGCATGCTACTCTCTTAAAGGTTCACCTTGCTCATAATGGTGATCAAGTAACATCTCTGACATGGCATGGTCATTTTGCTCATTTATCTCATAGTAAATGACCGTCCACAAGTATAAATTACTTGTTTCCATATTAACATTAGTTAAATTTTGTAAACTTTGTCATTTATGCACATCTCCCTATTTACCTTTTTCTAAATTTACTCTTCATAATGCACCATTAGAATTAGCTTATTTTGATTTGAAGATCCATCTCTGATAATGTCAATTGTTGGTTTCTGTTTTTATACTTCTTGATGATGATAGTCTGTTATTTGGCCATTTCCACTCTCTCTTTCAGTTTTTTATCTCTTTCAAAACATAGGTAGATAAATATTTCGCTACAAAAATGAAATACTTGCAATCTAATGGCGGCGGAAATTTTCTAAAATTCAAAGAATACCTGACAACCCATGGTATTTTTCATTGGTAACTATGTCCACATACTTAAGAACATAATAATATTGTGGGAAAAGTATATGCATTTTTTGAATTCGAACTTACCCTCCTCACTAGTGCTAATGTTCCCAGAACACAATTGAACCATGCTTTTAGTATAGCTGTTTATTTAATTTTACAAATTTTCCATTCCCATCTTAGAAGGTGCAAATTTCTTATGACAAGTATTTTAAATCGGTACTAGACAGTAATGCAGTTAGTCTCAGGTTGTCCGTGCTATCTAAGATTGAGACCTTATCAATCCCATAACAACATGACTACTCCTTTCAATGTGTGTTTCTCATATATTCCGAGTATTGTGAATATAAAAGCTTTCATTTCCCCATAAGACATTTACATAGGTATGTTGTGTTTAAAGAGAACCACTTTCCACATAACAATCAATCTCACATATGTCATAATTTTATGCCCTCCATTACTACCATTCTACCACAATTACCACTGAGACATACACACGTGTGGATGCCGACATGCCGTATACCTCCTCATCATTAACCACTTACATCCATTTCTTCAAACCAACCAATACACACCTCACCTAATAGTACTGAGACCACATCTACTGACCAAGTTCTCTTCACCTACAATTGTACCGCCCACAGTAGCTCCAACACACCATACCATGAATGCCCATCCATGTAAAGCCCACTAAGGAACAATAAAATCAATGGAAAAACCCACCTTACAGCAAAACATATGATATTTTTTCGACCTTTGAACCTACTCACTACACCACTGCCAATAAAGGCAGAAAATAGAGTGACTCCATGACAACAAAATTTAATGCCTAGATATGAAATGGAACATGTGAATTGGTTCCATATCATTTATCAATGAATGTAATGACTAATGAGTAACAAATGTATGTATTAGATCAAGACCAAACATGATGACACGATTGAAATTTATAAACCATGATTAATTGCTAAATGATTTACAGAACAACGTTGTAGCCTTTTTCTGTTGTCTGCCCATTTCTCCTATACTCAGGCAGTATTTTCTTAAGTTTGTCTTCTTGGGCAACCCCTACTAGCATAAATAGGTGTAAGTAGTACTGTGAGAGGGACCAAAAAATCTCGCCAAACTGTCCACAGTTCTGGCAAGCCTGATTTTTTTATCCTCTACAGTGCGAGCGAACTCTGTTTTCCTGTATCGTCACCGAACACTGATTATGTAACCGCAAGTTCTATTAATAATATCACGCACGACTAAAGGTTCGCGTTGTGTGAAGCCTGGACTCATCTAACTTTGATCTCTCTTTTATCTTCTCGCTAAGAAGCCTTGGAGCTCAAGAAATCTCGGTAGAGCAGTCTACTACCCCCCATCCGGTGTGAGATTTCAGGGTGACCAATTTTTCCCAAACAGAACAAACACATGGATTTCAAATTCTCCTGTGGAGTTGAAAAACGTTCTGAGACTGATGCAACTGGAAGATTGAACTCAGTTGAGAAATCTAATCCTGACTGAGCCGGTCCATTCATCATCAAAAAAGCACTGAAGAATGGAAGTTATCAAGTGAAAACTTATGACGACGACATCTCCAACACTTATAACAGGGATGACATGAAGCATTATTTTTCAAAGCTTTTTTGTGTACATTCCCATACATTTAACTTCTTCATACCTTTCTTTTCAATTCCCTATAACTAATGGAAGACACTTGGAATAGTTGTAATAGTGATTCGCTTCAGTTGACATCAATCATTACAATAACCTGCGACAGATAGATTTATCTAACTCCAGGTTTTGTATCCATTATCTTAAGTCTACTAAACTCTCATCAACGCTTACTTGAACCTCATTGAATTGTGATCATTGGTAATTCCTACCAAGATTGCCTTCGCTCGAATTGTTCGTGATTGCATAAGTAGCTCACTTGATCTAATCTTGCGGATGACTTTAAGTGTTGGATTTTAAAAAAAATCTCGGGTACCTACATGCATGTTCATGTATTGAGGCCGCCAGGTCATAACTTTCACCAAATCCACATCTCGCTAGAACTGTTCGTGAATGTGTAGTGGCCGACTTGATCCAATATCATGCGATTATCTTTAGGTATGTGGTTTTAGCTCTCGTCAACACTTGTTGCGCCTCATCACCAGATCGATTACTGTAAAATCCACTACCATTACTCGTTGGAATTGTTCGCGACTTGTATATTTGGCATGTTGATCTAATAGACGTGTGTTATGTGTTATGGTCCTCCGCCAGTTATCTTATTTATCTTGTCGTGTATTCAGTCATCGTTATTAGACTCGTCGTAATGTTTTAGCGTTTTAATATTTTATGCATCTTGTAATTACGGGTATGTCACCCGGGGTCTTATAAATAGACTCATCTCATGTATTTGGAAGGAAGCAATGAAATATGAAAGTTTCCTTCTCTCTCTAAATTCCTCTCTCTCTCTCTCTCTCTAAGATCTTCTCTCCTTCCTCCACCCTCTAGGGTTTCTTCCTCTCTCATCCCCCTCCTCCACCATTCTAGGGCTTGCCCTTTGTATCTCTGCCTCCAACAACCCGGCAACGAACCAAGCCCATAACAACTTGGTATCAGAGCTAAAACTTTTTCTTCCCCTCCACCGACCATCTCTCCCACACCAGCTACACCTCCCTCAGTTCATTCCAGTTCCAACCCTCCGCACCCTCTGCGTCGTGCGTCCAACGAAAACCATGCCTTTACGTCCAGCGCCCTACCCTACGCACCCTCTGGATCGAGCCCTCGCAGCCTTCCGCGACGAATCCGCCCAGCGCCCTAGCTGCCTTCGTCGACAGCTCCCAGCAACGCCTCCCTCCAGTTCGTCGACCATCATCCAACGCCATAGCCTCCTCGACGATCTACATTTCCCTTCCCCGCTCATCTTCTCCCCCAGCGCCGACGAGCCAACGCGAGCTTCCTACCTTCCGACCTCCTCCATCGTCGACCCCGCACGTCTCCTCTGCTCCCGTCAAAAGGCTTCCGCACGTCAACAGGCTTCCGCACCTGCTGTCCTCCTCGAGCCGCAGTCCACGAGCCAGCCTTATCATTTTAATTCATTTTTTTTCAGTGTGTGTCTAACCTCACCTTTCCGCCTGTCCGCCTGTCCTTTCAATCTCTTCCTAACCACCACCACCCCACTTCTTCCTAACCGCACCTCCTTCTTTTGATTTAAATTTCTTCCTCAGCACCGATCCTGCATTATTTGATGGACATGCAACTACGCAACATAAAATTAAGTGCCGCGGACGAAGCCGCCCTTTGCTCGAAGTTGTGGGAAATGCTGCAGCCTCTTCAGGCTTCCGCATCTCGCCTCGACACCACCATCGACAAATGGGTCACGTCGGGCCACTTCGGACCACCGATTACGCAAGTGGTCCCTCCTCCGCTCGCCGAAGTTCCTCTCGCTCCACCGTCACCTACGGTACATTCTGCTTTGCGGCTATCCTCAGCCGCCTCCTCGGCCCATTCCGACCGCCTTCCGAGGCCGATTCCACCGCCGCATACGCCACCGGCCCCCGCCTTGCCGATCCCGCTTTCCAAGCCCACAAAACTTGTGCGGCCTCCGCCGTCGTCGCCGCCACCGCCGCCGTCGCCTCCACCACCGCCGTCGCCGCCACTGTCGCTGCCTCTGCTGTCGGCCACTACTCAGTCGGCCCTTTCGGCCGCATGGCCGTTGCTGCCTCGCACCACACCGCCGTTTCCGCCGGACCCCTTCATTTTGTCGTACGTTGCTCCATCGGTGGCCCTGCTACTCCGGCCTCCTGCAGCTCCGCCAGACCAACCGGCCTCATTCCTCCCGCCGCTCTTCTTCTCGTCGGCGCCGGCACTACTCCTCGCCGTCACTACCACCGCGACGGACTACCAAGCGCTATTTTGGCGCGAGATCAAGGAGCCCGAGACACCAAACATCCTACTGGAGTTTGAGCTTGAGGACAAGCTCAAAAAGAAAGACGGATGGACTGTTATGTGTTATGGTCCTCGGTCAGTTATCTTATTTATCTTGTCGTGTATTGAGTCATCGTTATTAGACTCGTCGTAATGTTTTAGCGTTTTAATATTTTATGCATCTTGTAATTACGGGTATGTCACCCGGGGTCTTATAAATAGACTCATCTCATGTATTTGGAAGGAAGCAATGAAATATGAAAGTTTCCTTCTCTCTCTAAATTCCTCTCTCTCTCTCTCTCTCTAAGATCTTCTCTCCTTCCTCCACCCTCTAGGGTTTCTTCCTCTCTCATCCCCCTCCTCCACCATTCTAGGGCTTGCCCTTTGTATCTCTGCCTCCAACAACCCGGCAACGAACCAAGCCCATAACAACGTGATTGATCAGTGTTGTCAGTTGTCACGCATCAACAGAGCATTTGCTGACATTAAAAGCCTCTTTATGAGAACAAGCTCTATGCCTAGCAGATGCCATAAGCTCAATTGGGTGTTCTCTAGTTGTCCGGTGCCAGAGAGTTTTAAAAGGAGTTTGCAAACTTCATGGTGTATTCGCATTCACTTTGTTGTACTACCTAAATTTGAAATTATCGTCTAATTATCATTTATTTGTTCGCAAGTACTATCCCGAACGCCAAGAAGAATGCAAGGATTTTCCAAAAGTAACAACAAGATCATTACAACAAATGTGACCATACTTTTTATTCTTTTATGAATCAGATTATGTGTTAAGACTAGAGAATGAAATTGCATTCACCGCTATTATATAAGAATTCGCAAATGGTATTATCTTCTCAGTTTGCAAAATATTTTCTCAAGTCATGAGAATAAAGTTGTATCCGTGCATACTATTAAGGAATTCGTGCATAATATTATTTCTCAGACATCAAAGAGTATTATTCAAATACGAAGAACAGAATAGTATCAGCATATATCGTATTTGCCTCTGATATTACAATTCAGATGTCACGAGATAATTTCTTAAGTCAAAATTATGGATAATATTCGCACGGACCAAGTATTGACATGCCACGTTCGCAGATTGTATGATTAAATTCATTACAGAAAAAGGATTATAATGCATTCGTAAATACAACTATCATTATAAAGAAAAATTCAAAGGAAAAGACAACAGGTTTGTAGCTAACTTTATTTATATATCATTGAAATTCTGTTACAGGTATACAGTGTTTGCGGTTACAAAAAATATTCTTGCAGACACTCAAAAATAAAATAAAAATAAAAGATATATACAATTTCACTATATTCACTTCTACTTTGACCACTCTTTGAGCTAGAACTATTGATATTCGTGTCAGATTCCTCAGTCTCCTTGCTACCCGCGGCTTCTTCCTCCTTTGTTGAAGCTTTGAAACATTTTCTCTCGCTATTTTCTTGAGACTACTCGTCGTTGCTGCCCACTTCGGACTCTCCGCCAGTCCCCTCATTCTCGTCGGAGCCTTCAGTCTCTGCTACAGTGGACGGTTCGAAGGAGGATACAGGTCGACATATTGAATATGAGCATATTCATCTTTCAGCAGATGCCTCTTCTTCAATTTCCTCGGTGTAAATTCCGCGTATGCCTTGCTAATCTTGAACATTTCATCCTAGATGCGAGGGTTGGAAATCTCATAGGCATGATGCAAGAAAGAAAGCGCAAAGAGTGAGATAACATATCAAGCGAGTACTTATAGAGAAATCGTGAATCCTAAAAGAAAGTGCAAAGAGTGATATAACAGCTCAAGCGAGTACTTGCAGAGAGTTCGCGGATGCTAGGAATTTTACCTTGAGCTTTTCTTTCACTTTTTCGAGCTCAATCTCCAGCCTGTTCACATTTTCTAAAGCAAAATTGAGTTCATGGCCCATATGATGGCTAAAAATTGTACTACTAAGGAAGGGTCGCGCTGTGATCTGCAAAAGTCCTTAGGAGCAAGTCTTTTCACTTCGCTCAGATCTTTTCGCCCATATAAGACTGTAGTAAGCGCGGAAGCATATGGGTTACTTCGTCGGTATCCTTCCAGGAGGGGCGATATTGGTTGATCTCTACTCGCTTATTCCTAGCATTCTACTCCATCAGAGGTCGCCCAAGTCCATCCAACAAATCTTCACCTAAGTTGAGAAAAACGTGGCTTCCTAATCCCTCAGATGGATCACTCGCAAAAGTTTTTCTTCTCTTGGAGGTAGGACCAACGACCTCCAGACCACCATCTCCGTCAGGCTCCTTCGCTTTTCACTTAAGCTTCCTCTTCTAAGTTATAGTTAGTTCAATCACTTAAGGAACCCACAAATTGTTTAACATAAACGCAAGAACCACTGTGAGAAGTATTTAGAGAATTATCAGAGTTCTTATTAGTAAGTAACGCATTTATGGTTCTCGCGAGTTCTACCTTGCATCTCGTCCACCTCAAGTACATTAAGAACTCGCTGCAGGTAATAAGAAGCATCAAGACAACCACCCATCAAAAAGTCAGGAATCTATTTTTAAACCCCCTCAGGTTCTATATGCTTGACTCCTTCGGTCTCGCTCTCGGTGCTAAAAAAAATATTACAAAAGTCGTCGCAAAAAGAGGGCGAAACGGTCATTCCAAAAGTGGACTTTACTAGGGATTCCTAGAATTCATAGCTTCGAAGAACCAAAGTAGATAGTCCCGATTTGTTTGGAGCGAATGTGAAAAAAGACTACAGAAAACGTTCATGGTAAAGCGAACTTTCTCGCGTCGCAGGTAAACAATAAAAGAAGTCAAAATCACTATGGAGGTAGGAGTTAAATGACTCCGTAATGATTGAAAATTTCAATCATTTTCGGGAAAATTGAAAATCGCCGAACGTAACCAAATTAGTCAAAAGAAATGGGAAGTTCATGATCAAGTATGGTGTCTATTCGCTTATCCCTATAGGAAGTTGTGCAGCATACTGTTTGAGTGGTATGAGCGAGGAAATTGTGGAATTCTAAAGTATTCTTCGTGAGGGTGGGGTGTTTGCTCTCTAGAAATCGTTTGGTAGTATGAGATCTCGCGGATGCCATATTCAGAAATCACTGGGACTTATGTTTTGGCCTCATAAAAGTACGCGTGAACACATGGGCCAGAGCTCCGGAATCCATAAAGTAAAATAAAGAAGATGAATTCTCCTATTTATAGAAACACAAGGGGAAGCTGAAACTACAAATTGTTTGGCATACTAGCGCACCGTATAAGGTATCTGCGTTAACTCCTCTTTATAATCTCATTCTTATTTTAGACAGTGATTGTGAATTGTCCATCAAGTATTCGCGCGCACCCACCATTTACAAACTTCATTTCTAATTGAATCTAAATGCGGGAAGGAAGCATTTCCATAAGACAAAGAACAACATAGCTTTCACATAAGATAAAAACAATCACAAGACATTTCGCAGAAAATAAGTAATTTTGAAACTAACTTTCTCAGTTTACAGAAAGCTACAAAGAAAAACAAAGCAAAACTAGCTCTCGTGATCTCGACCCCGATATGCAACTATAGCAATCAATTGTGAAAGAAATACTACAGAGTGCACCACGTTAGCATTGATTTGGGAAATCACGGAATGGATTCGACCGATGTCTTTTTCCATCCGAGGATCACGGGAACTCATTGAAGCCTCATGAGGTCTCTGTTGAGGTCGCACAAAAGGTAGATGTGGTAGAACTGGCGGTGGAGTTTGGCGTTACTGCTTCAGGGTAGCGAGCTCGAAGGATATTGAAGTGATTTTATCCCGCAATCGATCATTATCCTTGAGAAACTTCTCGTGTTGGAGTCTGTCCTGCTCCTGCGATCTCCTGAATGCCTCCGTCACTACCTTCAGCGTTATCAGCTCAGTGGGACAATCAACTGCAGAAATCAAGAAGAAAGCATCAGTGAATACTCCTTTTGGGTAAAAAGGCAACATTACAATCTTTTGTGAATATACCACACGAAATCGTAGGAACTTCAGGAAGTTGAGAAGGGAACTCATCCTCAACAATCCTAGCACTCGCCATAAGCAAAGCTTGGTTTGGAAAGGTTGACCGCGTCTGTTTCTTCAGGTCAATATCAGCGAGAATCCGCTTCCGTTCCATCTTCTTATGCAGTGCTGCCTCAGCTCTTCATTTGTAAAAACAGTCTCCCCAGGCTCAGCACCATCCAAAGGAGGAATGCACTTGGTTTGATGCTTAGGATCAACACCATGCAAGCTAAGTAAAGAACTGTTTGTCGGGTGCAACTTGAAGAAGTCGCGACTTCTCCTCGGCATCGATTTCATCTTAGCTTCAGCAACCCGCAGCCGCACTTATTCCTTAAGTCGTAACCTCTTCCCGGTCTCCCTCTTCTCGGCCTCCCTCATCTCGATCGCCTCTTGAAGCTGCGTCCTCTCTTCTTCAGCTTCTCTCGACCTCGCCGCCTCCTGAGCTTGCAACCACTTCTCTGCCCGGGTAAGGGGCGGTAAAGTGAGGGTGATGCATGTTGGGAAAAACTCCTTATGATTTAACTTAACAAATTAACTATAAGTGATTTTGCTTCTTAGGTTGTATTACCCACATTGTATAGTAAGGGTAAATTGGTCATTAGATGTCTTAGGATGTCACACTCACCCTAGAGTGTCAGGGTCAAGTCAAGACAATCACAAAATAAGTTAAGTTAGACTTGCGTCGAATAATAGTCAACGCAAATTCGACTTGATATTGACGCAACTCTGACTAGAAGTCAAAGCAACTTATTCAGACTGTCGAAGTATAAAGTCATGTCGACGCAACGTAGAAAGGAACTCGACGCAGAAGATAAAGCTTGTCGAAGCCATCCATAAAGTCGACGCAACTTCAACTTCAACTCGACGCAACTTCGAGTTCAACTCGACGCAGAAGTTACAGCTCAAGTCCAAGTCTTCAAACTCGACGGATACGTCGATAAGGAATCGATGTAACGTCGACATTTGAGTTCAGCCAAAGCTAAGAAGGAATTCGAAGCCACTTCGATAAGAATTCAGAGGTGCGTCAACATGAAGAATGATGAAGTCGACGCAGCGTCGAATACAGTCAGAAAAAAGAAGCTTTTTCTGCAGTCCTTTTGAGACCTTTTCAGAAAGACCACAAGGCTAAAGGTTGTTCTCCAACGGCTCGTTTATTGCCAAGAATGGAATGGAGCTTTCCAGGACACAGCAAATCATTCTTGGAAGGTATTCAAAAGTGATGAACGGGTCGAGAACAAAAGAAGAAAGAAAATAAGTGGCAAAGATGAATTCCTTTTCAGGACAGCCCAAAAGAAGAAAGGTTTTTGAAATCTAAATCATACAGCATAAGTATGCAAAAGAGAAGAAGCATAGAGAACAATTATTACATTATTCTATCTGTCGAGAAGGGTCTTCTTCTTCTTCCTCCCTAGAACCCCAAGACAGATAGGGTATTCTTTTCGAGCACAGATCAATAACAGAGTTGCTTCTTCATCATCATCATATAGCAGCTAGATTACAAGAAGCTCTCAGAGAAAAAGGATCAAGCAAAACAACCCTTGCAAACATCTATATCATAAGCAAGGGTTTATTATTTCAAATCCTGTGAAAGGCAGAAGCAGCAGAAGTGCTTTTAAAGAATTCTGAGAACAGAATTCTTTTTCTTCTTCTTACTTTTTCCTTCAAATGTAAAGAGTTTTTAGAATCCCTCTTCCAAAGGATTCAATGGTTCAAGATCTCATTATCAAAAGATCTTTGATTCTAAGAGTCTCCTTATCAAAAGACTCAGTGGTTCAAGATCTCCTTATCAAAAGATCTTTGGTTCTAAGAGTCTCTTTATCAAAAGACTCAGACGCAGGTTGTGCAATCTTACCAAGGAGGTAGAAGAGAGGAGTACCCACATTTTGGGGAACCTCTATAAAATTCCTGTGTCTTTACTTTGTGATTTTCTGTGCTGTCCCTACTTATTTATTCTGTGTTTATTTTCAGCAAACTAAATTTAATTTATTCTGTCTTTGGTTTTGTTGAATGCACAATACTTAGTGTTTTTATTGTGTGCACAAATAGGATTGAAAATATTTTAAATCTCTATTCACCCTCCCCCCCCCCTCTAGAGAATACTCAGAGGTACACTGTGCACTTTCAATGCACTTTACCGTAAAGTGTGGGCATCCTACGGTCCGCGTGGATGCCCGCACACATCTCAAAACGCTTTGAGATGCGTCCACTTTGAGATGTGTGCGGGCATCCACGCGGATCGTTGGATGTCCGCACTTTACGGTAAAGTGCTCCTCATAAGTGTGAAGCGAACTCTCACCACTGCTGATCAAATCAGAAAGATCCCCTTTAGTAGGGTCAAGATCTAAATGTTTATTGAAAAATATTGTATTCGACAAATTTGAGTCATACTCTCCTCCCGAGCTTAACAAATTCAAATCTGGACCTGGCATGTTAGTTCTTTTCAGACTTGGCTGGGGTGAACTCAAAGTATCAATGATGTTATCTCAAAAGAAATCGTTGGATCAGAAGTTGTGGGAACTACATTTGAACTCGCGTGGGCTTTCTTGATCGCCTTCTTTATTTCGGTTTTGGGGAAGTCTTGCCTAGTTCATGTTGCTTGATCATCGCGAGAAAAGAATCGTTGTAATCTGCATAACTCGTTATCTATCTCCGGAAAATATCAATAACCGTCGTCGAATACCGATCCGTTTTTTGAAAAGGCTATTTTGAATCTAAACATGCATACTATTTATAGAAGGATATTAAAGGCAGCTCGCGATATTCACAGCAGGTCTTTATTTTTCCGAAGTTCTCGCGAACTTAGAGAAATGTGGGGATCATGTTTACACGGAATTCTGTGATCACCTCCTCCAAGACATAATGAATCCGAAAAAAGCACTTCTTCATCAGTATGGGCGAACTAGCCTGGGAGAGTTTATGAGTACGTTACGGATGTCACGGACCCACGCTAGGGGATTACGTACAAGCGCCACAACTCGGCGCACACTGCTTAGGATTTATCTTTGATGTCTGCTTGTAACTTTATTTCAGTATTTTGGTATTTTTACGTTGTTTGAACTTTGGCCCGGTTGGACCGGTTGGATCTCCAACCAATATGGGTGGGACCATGCTTGTTTGAGGTTATCATGAAATCAATTAATCTTCTATCTCTCTAGCTTCCTCTCTCTCACTCTCTAATTTCATGTCCAAGTACTAAACCGCGCCCCCGCCGCTTCGATCCCGCAGCTTCGATCCCGCCTACGCCCGCGTCCCGCTGCCTGCAGGACTCCAGATCGACGAAGCCGCCCGGCGCCAGCCCTCTCCTCCGCCGCCTCCTCCGTTGCTCTCTCTCCTCCGGCGAGATAGGGTCGAGGGGTTATCGCAAGAGTCACGCCGATCCTCTCCGGGATTTTCCCCTTCTTCCCCCACGCACTAGGGCTCAGAAGAAGGCCCTTAACACCTTGATATCAGAAGTCTCCTCCTCCGCCGCTGCTCCACTGCCCTCCACGCCAACAGCCGACGCCGGGCTTCCACCCCGCCAGTACCTGCCGCGCCCGGATCGGACCTTTCGCCGCACCATCGGGGCTCGTCAATCCTTTTGGGGGCTTCCGCAACCGGTCTCCCGATGTTATCGGGTAGCACGGGCATTTTGCCCACTCCCCCTTCCTCTTCCCCCCCCCCCCCCCCCCCCTAGGATCTTCCCCATGGACGACGGCACTTCCGGCGGCCTCACATTGGCTCAGATCTTGGAGTCCTTTCAGCACATGATGGTGGCAAACAATAAGGCCCTCATTGAGGCCCTTCGACCGGAAGGCTCCCCGCCAGCTCCCCGTGCCGCTTCGGGCTCAACGCAAACGGTTAACGAATTTCTTCCACCGCGAAATGACGGCGGGAGTTTTCCCCGTTTTGTGAAAATGGATTTTCCGCTTTTTGACATTCGGGAAGACCCCCTCACGTGGCTCACACGCTGCGAACAGTTCTTTGAAAGCCAACGTACTCCAGAAGAGGATTAAATTGGAGTGGCTTCCTTCCATCTCATGGGTTCCGCACACCTCTGGTTCTCGCAGCTCCGTCGTGAACGTCCAAACCTGATGTGGGACTTTAAGTCGCAGTGCACCCTCCGATTCGGCCCTCCCTTTCGTGGGAATCCTATTGGCGACCTCATCTCCCACCGACAAACTGGCTCCATTGATGACTACATCGAGAGGTTTCAGGTGCTCCTCTCTCTTACCCCTTCTGTACCAGCGGCACATCAGGAGCCTTTCATCACTGCGGGCATTCACGAGCGACTTCGCCGCGACGTCAAGCTACAGTCTCCTCAGTACCTCTCCACAGCCATGAGCTTATCCCGTGTTTTCGAGAAACGCTTGACAATGGACCGTCCGTATTTGGCTCGTCGATCTGGTGAGGGGCCCTCCAGGGGTTTTGGCCCTTCTACTTCCCCGACTAGCACGGGAGCCGGCAAGGGCAAACAAGGGGACCGACCGTCCACCATTCGGCGGCATTCCACTCAGGAGATGGCAGACCGCCGGGCCAAGGGCCTCTGTTTCAATTGCGGCGAGTCTTTCACTTGGGGACATCGGTGCAAGCTGCTTTTCAGGCTTGAGGTGGACGACCCCTCTGACGAGGACATTGGGAACGAGGACTCGGGCGATCCCGAGCTTTCTATTCATGCTATGCCAGGACCCCAGTCAGAGGATACGATTCAGATACAGATTTCGGTGGCGGGCCAGCCGCTGATCGCTCTCATGGACTCGGGCAGTACGCACAGTTTTATTAGTGACCTCACCGCTCAGCATCTTCACCTGCCGGTGACATCCCGTCCGAGTCTACAGGTTTCAGTTGCCAACGGCATGGCCATGACTTGCACAGGAGTCTGTCGCGCAGTGCCTATTGTAGTGGAGGGCTACCATTCCTACGTGGACTTCTATGTGATCGCCCTACGGGGTCTTGAGGCAGTATTGGGAGTACGTTGGCTCCGCACCTTGGGGCCACTTTTGTGGGATTTTGATACATTGATGATGACATTGGAGCCGTCACCGCCACAAGATGGTGTGGCAGGGCCGTCCGTCGACCGACAGGTTTTTCTCGCTTGTGCCGACCAGACAAAGCCCTCTGACCTCAAGGCACTCTTACAAAAGTACCAAGACACTACCACCTCCCCAACGGGACTTCCTCCTTTGCGGCGCCAGATCACCGCATTTGCCTCCTGCCCGATACGGCTCCCGTAGTTGTTCGCCCCTATCGCTATCCGTTCTGCCAGAAGGACGAGATTGAGTGACAGTGCGCCGCTATGTTGCAGCAAGGCATCATCCGCCACAGCGTATCCCCCTTCTCATCTCCAGTCTTGTTGGTCAACAAGAAGGACGACACATGACACTTCTGCGTCGATTACCGTGAGTTGAATGCGCGGACGGTGAAGGACAAGTTTCCTGTTCCGGTCGTGGAGGAGCTATTGGACGAGTTGCACGGCGCCCGCTTCTTCTCCAAGCTGGAACTTTGCTCCGGTTACCATCAGGTGAGCATGGCCCCTAAGGATGTGGAGAAGACCGCCTTCCGCACCCACCATGACCTCTTTGTGTTCCTCGTGATGCCCTTCGGGCTCACCAACGCCCCCTCCACCTTCCAGGCCCTCATGAATGAGGTATTTCACGACCTTTTACGTCGTTGTGTGCTTGTTTTCTTTGACGAACTTTTGGTTTACAGTGCGACATGGGAGTCCCATCTGAACCACCTCCGAGCAGTTTTTCAGTTAGTCCGGACTCACAAATTGTTTTTGAAGCGCACCAAGTGTTGATTTGGGACGGACATGGTCTCATACTTGGGTCATGTGGTTGATAGTACCGGGGTGTCCGCTGACCCCCTCAAGATTCAGAGCGTGACGGATTGGCCCCTTCACTGGTCCCAGCGGGAACTCCGGGGTTTTCTCGGCTTGGCGGGTTACTATCGGCGATTTATCAAGGGGTACAACATCATTGCAGCACCACTCTTCGCCCTCTTGAAGAGACAGTACTTTGCATGGGAGGACTCGGCGACGACGGCTTTTCGCGCGCTTCAGCAAGCCCTCGTCTCATTCCAGTACTGCGCCTACCAGACTTAGACCAGGAGTTCCAGGTGGAGTGCGATGCCTCCATCCAGGGGTGCGGTGATGTGCTCCAACAGGAGTGCCACCCAATCGCATATTTCAGTTGTCGGACCGCCCATCATCATCAGAAGCTTCAAGCTTACGAGCAGGAGCTGATTGGACTGGCCAAGGCTGTCCAATATTGGCGGCCATACTTGTGGGGGCGACCCTTTCTGATTCGCACCGATCATTTCAGTCTGAAGTACCTCTTAGAGCAGCGCCTCACCACGGCCCCACAGCAACGTTGGATCAGCAAACTTTTGGGTTTTGACTTTCGTGTGGAGTACAAGGTAGGGGCCTTGAACCGAGCAGCCGACGCTCTCTCCCGCCGCGATCACGAGGAAGGATCATTATTGGCCATCTCTAACCCGACCTCGCCACTTCACCACCGCATGCGGACAGAGATTCAAGACACTCCGACTCTTCAGGAGCTTCTTCTCCGCATTGAAGAGGGTAGTTTGCCCTCGCATTGGACAGTTCGGGACGGGCTCATCCTATACAAAGATCGGCTTTATCTTTCAGACACATCCCCCTTGATTCTGGAGATTCTGGTAGGGATCCACGACGCCACACATGAAGGGGTTCATAAGACCCTTCAGCGGATCCGGGCATAGTTCTTTTGGAAGGGCCTCAAAAGGCGGGTCCAGGACTTCATCGCCCTTTGCCCCACCTACCAGCGTAGCAAGGCCGACGAGCTCTTACCAGCCCGGCAGCTTCAGCCCCTCCCCATCCCCACACAGATATGGGCGGATATTTCCATGGATTTCATTGAGGGCTTACCGACTTCGAGGGTCCGTTCCATCATCTTCGTGGTCGTTGATCGCTTGTCCAAGGGCGCTCACTTCATGGCGATGAGTCGCCCTATTGTCGGGAACGTGATGGTGTGCATCTTCTTCGACCAGGTGTTCCGATTACATGGCATCCCAGAGAGTATCGTGTCCGACATGGACAAGGTTTTCACCTCCCTCTTTTGGCAGGAGTTATTCGTCTTATGCGGCACGAAGTTGGCACTGTCGTCGGCATACCATCCGCAATCTGACGGGCAGACGGAAGTGGTTAACAGGGCACTGGAGATGCATCTGTTGTGTATTACGGGGGACCGCCCCAAGGATTGGGCACGATGGATTCTGTGGGTGGAGTACTGCTACAACACTTCATACCATTCAGCTCTACAGACCACTCCCTTCCTGCTAGTCTATGGTCGTGATCCACCTCCCCTACTCACTTACACCAGCGCGCCTGCCCGCTCACCAGCTATTATACGGAGCTGTCCATTCGGGACCAGATCCTCGCTTTAGCCCGTTATCGGCTTCTTCAGGCTCAGGCCCACATGGAGACCGCCTACAACCGTGGACACCGTGAGTTGTTCTTCGCACCGGGGGATTGGGTATGGCTTGAACGTCGTCCTTATCGTCAGACGACCATAGCTCTAAATTCATACAACAAGCTGGGGCCCAAGTTCTATGGGTCATTCCTGATCTCAAAGCGTATCGGCGAGGTGGCATATCGTCTCCAACTCTCGGCCGAT
The DNA here is from genome assembly GCA_033032865.1 of Dactylorhiza incarnata. Classification (NCBI taxonomy): domain Eukaryota; kingdom Viridiplantae; phylum Streptophyta; class Magnoliopsida; order Asparagales; family Orchidaceae; genus Dactylorhiza; species Dactylorhiza incarnata. Next base: position 5,662,999 of record JAWHQI010000119.1, on the reverse strand, counting down.
GCCCGAATCCACGACGTGTTCCACGTTTCGCAACTCAAGCCGTTCGTGGGATTACCACCTTCAGAGCCTTTGGTCCACCTGCCTCCACAACTCCAGGACAAGCTTGATGACGACGCAGGCGGAGATGTTACGGATGTCACGGACCCACGCTGGGGGATTACGTGCAAGCGTCGCAACTCGGCGCACACCGCTTAGGATTTATCTTCGATGTCCGCTTGTATCTTTATTTCAGCATTTTAGTATTTTTACGTTGTTTGAACTTTGGTCCGGTTGGACCGGTTGGGTCTCCAACCCATATGGGGTGGGAGCATGTTTGTTTGAGGTTATCATGAAATCAATTAATCTTCTATCTCTCTCTCTCTTAATTTCCTCTCTCTCTCTCTCTAATTTCCCGTCCAAGCCCTAAACCGCGCCCCCGCCGCTTCGATCCTGCCTACGTCCGCGTCCCGCTGCCCGCAAGACTCCAGATCGACGAAGCCGCCCGACGTCAGCCCTCTCCTCCGTCGCCTCCTCCGTTGCTCTCTCTCCTCCAGCGAGATAGAGTCGAGGGGTTATCACAAGAGTCACGCCGATCCTCTCCGGGATTTTCCCCTTCTTCCTCCACGCACTAGGGCACAGAAGAAGACCCTTAACAGAGTAGTAAACTTTCAACTTCAACTTGTGAGAGTACAGGTCCCGTATTCGCCCATACTTTCCTTCTTTGTAATGGATAAATCTACTGTAGCCCTTTTTTGTTGTTTTGTAGTTTCTCATGTACTTAAGCAATATTTTTTAAGCATGCTCGCTTGGGCAGTCCCTACTAGCATAAATAGGGGTAAGTAATACTGTGAAAGAGACCAAAAAAATATCGCCAAACTATCCACATTTCCGACGAGCCAGAATTTTTTACCCTTTATAGTGTGAGTGAACTCTGTTTTATTGTATCATCACCGAACATTGCTTCAATAACTATAAGTTCTATTAATAATATCAAGCACGACTACAAGTTCGGGTTGTACGAAGTCTAGACTCGTCTGAGTTTGATTTCGCTTTTATCTTCTCGCTAAGAAGCATTAGAGCTAGAGTAACCTCTGCAGAGCAGTCTACTACCCCACATCCGGTGTGAGATTTCGGTGTGACCAAGTTTGCCCCAACATTTGGTACCTTGGTACCAAGGATCGGATTACAAATATCATGACAAAGTCATTGTCCATCACGAGATTCTAAGGAACAAGCTCATTGTCTGGGAGGCACAATAACGCTTAAGGGGGTTTCGAAGGAACAATATCTAAAATTATCATTGGACCGAATCCAAGGAAAAAAGATTAGGTAGATTAGGTCAATTTGGTAATCATCCAAATAAAGAAATTCCACATGTTGAATATCTGCTCAATTTAAAAAAATCTTTGCTCTCCATTGCTCCCAATACCCAGGGCATCCCTTAGCAAAAGTGTTTTGAGTGTTGTAATATTTCTAATATATTGACAGTAAAATAATATATTTTCCGTTTTAAATATATTATCTTATCAGAATCTATGTAACAATAAATCAAAAGATCGTGAAATAAAATATTAGATAGAAATAGAAATTGGATAAGGCGTGTGATCATTGTCCTAAGGAGATTGCATCACCCTCCGTCAGGGCTTTCAGCTGATGCTCACTTCTCCAAAACATAACACCTGCCTAAATCCCAAAAGTTATGAAGTGCACAAACACTGAAAAAGAATAGAGCACCCGAACTTTCACTTGATGAAGCAAATGTAAGGAACATGTAAATTCACAAGTATTGAGAAGATAAAAATCTCAGTATATGAATCTCGGGAAAACACCATATATAAAGAACTCAGTAAAACCACAAATATTAATTACACAATTAATTTACACGATTATAATAAGTAATATCGTAATATAAAGAAACTAATATTTTCAATGTTAAAACATTTATTGGAAATAGCCATAAAATGTAATCCTAATGGATATACAAGTAATAATGATAAGCAAAAACTGCGCACAGAACGTCAGGCGCAAATCAATTACTACAATTTAAAAGTGGTCATATTTGACGATCGTCGAGTCAAATCGACGAAAACAAATGAAGATGAATTCGACGAAGGCATGTATTGATAGGCTTTCAACTAGCGTCGATAGAAGGATGCACTGAAGGAATGCGTGCATCGAAAAACTTACAAAATAACAAAAATATCTTGAACAAAACAAACAATTCTATTCAATTATTCCTCAAATCCAAATCTAAATCCAAATCCACATCCCAAGGTTACAGATGTCGGATGTCGGGTTCATGTCAGTTTGAGTTTGAAATTGTCGAATGTCGGATTGTTGGGGATAATATCGGGGATATTTTATAATGTTGGATTTAATATTTAAATAAATTTATTTTTATATACATATTTTTTAAAATATGTACAATTGTACACACAATATATTTTTATAAATTACATAATAAACATAATAATAGGATTATAATGAAAACAGTAAATACAATTTTATATATAAATAATTAAATATTGAAGCAAACAACTTTCCTATACTTCGGTGACATTCAACCAATACTTTCATGACACAACATAAGATTGAACACAGTTGTAAACAGACAAAAACAGAATATAGAAATTCAGTCATAAACAGACACAGACTAGAAGCCCAGCGTAGATCAAGTAGATGACAACAAGCATGAAACACGATTATCACCAAATGAGAAACCCAACAGGTCATTAATAAGATAGAAACCAGAAACCAAGAAGAACTATTTTAAAACATAAACTCACACTACTACCAGAGGAGAAGAAGAGAAGAAGATAAAACCAAAACCAAGCTACCAGAGCTTCAGAGGCACACAATCAAAGTAGAAGCCAGAGGTTGAGCCATCAAAACTAGGTAACAAAAAAGAGGCGTCAAAATCTAGGGCACGAGAAAGAGACGTTGACGGCAATAAACAACATAAAGAGCATCAAATTATAGTGAAACGAGAAATTCATCGAAGCTAAGCTCAGAGAAATGCACGAAATAAAATATTACTGATTGGTAGTTTAAAAGAAATGAATTTTTTTTAATACTCGCACTGATATATCCCCAATGAGAGAAGCCACTTTGTGCATAGTGCCAAAGGTTAGGTCTGTTTCCAATCTTCCCCCGCCCATACCCCCGATGATTGGGGACTATATGGGTTCTGTTGTTGTTGTTGTTGTACTCGCACTGATATATCGACCACGAGATTGTATAACCGATATTACATATCAGGTGATATTTTCAAAAATAACATTTTTGCTTAAAATGTCGATGTCGTGATATTTTCTTCCCAAAACCTTTATGTCGTTCGACATGTCTGGCATGTCAGAGGATATATACAACATTGACACATCCACATTCACACCACATTCGAATTCGGCGCGTGCGCGCATGGTCCATGAATTCTCCTTATTTTTTTTTAGCATAATAAGGATGAGATATGGTTTATATACTCACACGTAAAGAGTTTGACATGGTAGGACTAAGAGAATTCATATTTTCATGAAAAGATTTTACTCCAAATAAATTTAATTATTTATAATAAGTGATTTTGAGTTTTTTCTCATTAATTGTTATAAAGCCCAAACACTAAAAGCATGAAGGCTCCATGAAAAAATTATGAAAGAATAAAAATTCTAACAATCCCCACAAAAGTGAAAAATGAAATTTATAAAATATGAGATTAATATTAATTAAATAAAATCAAATAGACATTTACTTCATCAAGTTGTATCAAATGTAATGGGTGTAAGTGGAATAGTTACCATGAAACTATATTTAGTATTTATTTTCTTTACCGAAGAATATAACGTACTAGAAGCTTTAAATTATATTATTTTTATTAATATTTTAATTAATTATACATAATATTGGTTGTTCTTTGGGTTAGGCAGTGAACGTTTTAATGCTCATGCACAATCTTTGAATTTCATGGAGGTTATTAGAGTTCAGCTCAGATCCCAAATTCGCGGTTTCGCGACTGCCACAACATAGGCGTCGTCTCAAAAGATATTTCGTAACTAATATCTCGTAACTCTGATGACTCCGGCGAGATCAAACTCAAAGAAATTAATCAAAATGATTTTCATCGTTAGCAAGCCCGCGTCAAATATTGGGTGGATACCTTTGGTCTTTTATTAGCCATATTCGATCCAACCGTAGTAGAACTCAAGCATCCTAATGGCACTGCAACCGCAGTCCCACTTCCCTTCCATCAGCATCATCCTCTAATGTTTATAATACTAGAACATATATCAGGCATTTACCAATGAGAGATCTGGTAGATGTATAATATTATCGATATCGGATTCTTAGTGTCTTGTCTGATAGTCTTTATGATGGTGCTTCGTCTGTTGTCGAACAAATTATTAGTCTACCAACTGCTTCTACAAAAGGACAGAACATGTGACCGTCAAACTCAATGCAGTCAAACCTCAGACCAATATGATCTAAGCACCAAATCAACTTATCTTCAGGTTAGATTACATTTCTAGTCTTTTTCTTACTTGTTCTTTCGATTAGTGGCTTGAATCCTGAGAAAATGTTCATACTTGTTTTGATCATTCTTGTTTTGTCACCTTTCAGAACATCGGTGGAGAAAGTGTGCCTTTAAATCATGCATCTACTGCACAAATATTTGGATGCGGACGAATGGATCTTAGGATGAGATCCGTAAAGACATTAGTCTTACATCAAGAGATGGGAATAATTTAATGAGTAAATCTTTGTTAGTGAAGAGAAAATATAAGATTGTGTTTGAGTCGAATAAAATTGTATTGACTCTTAATAATATTTTTATTGGAAAATATTTTATATGATGGATTATTTAAATGTTGTTGATTTGAAAGTCAATCAAATTTCTTCATCTACGATTATTTGTTGTTCTATTAATTTCTGAGTTTTGACATGTTATATTAGGACATACAAATTCTGATTTTATGAAAAACAAATGATATCATTAAATCTCATACATAATATTAATACTCACTAGAATCAGCACCAAGACAAGGTTACCTGTATATTTGCTCTTACATCTAGCATAAGGGGGAAACAAAACCAAACGTGCTTACATATTATCAAGCTTTATAGTGCCATAAAATGATAGATGCAGCCTAATATTAAAAAACCAATAAGAACTAAATCATTCAATCGAGAAAACTTAAAACTAGCAATCAAGATCAAATAATTTCAGGTTAAATAAGCATTAATTAAGGATAGAATAAGCCGATATGTACTCTTCTAATGAGCTCAAGATCGAGCTCGGCGGGGGTGAGGAGCAAGTCAGCGTTGGGATAGCGATAGAACATGAACTCTCGCTCGCCGTCGGAGCGGAGACTGACAAAAGCAAGCGATGTGCGCGCTACACCTTCGAAGCGGGCGCCGGATACGGACACGCTATTATTCCACAGCACTCCGGCGAGCATGCGGGCGAAGTCATCATCGCCGAGCTTCCCGATGAAAGCCGGGCGACCTCCGAGCCTCGAAACGGAGATGGAGACGTTCGCTGGAGCGCCTCCGGAGGCCTTGACAAATGACGGCGCCTCCACCAGCGAAACGCATGCGACCGTGGACACGAAATCAATGAGCATCTCGCCGAAGCTCACAACAATATTGATGCATACCTGAATTGGAGGTCCGGTTCACGGGTTCTGTTGCTGGCGGGAGAAGCTGTTTTTTATCTAGGCGGTTGATGTAATTCAAAAAAGAGGTATTTTTGTCTTTTCGTTGTCATCTTTCTCTATAAATAGATGGGTGTGTGTTGTGTGTGTGTGTGTGTGTGTGTGTGTGTGTGTGTTCTTTCTCTTCTGATTACTGATAACATTTTACTTCATTGAATTAGGTTGTTTAGCATAATTGTTGTGTCTGGAATCTGGATTGTATCATTGGTATCAGAGCTACCTTTCATGTTCTCTGTAGCAATAGCACCGGCGGATAATACCCGATCGAAAGATTTTCAATCAGGGGTGAATGATATAAAGGTGCAGCAGGAGAACATGGCCAAAACACTGGAAGAGGTTAAAATCTTGTTAACTGCTCTTCGATCGGTCAAATAGGTTGATGGTGGAGGTGGAAGTTCGTCTTCCGATAATAGATCTACTTCGAGTGGTTATCATTACCAAAGATTCTCCAGACCGGAATTTCCTCGTTTCTATGGCGATGCGCTTATGGATTGGATTTATAAGTGCGATCAATTCTTCGACATTGATAACACTCCGGATGACATGAAAGTTAAGATCGTCGCTGCTCATGTGGAGGGTAAGGCCCTATGCTGGCATCAGGCGTACATGCGAGGCCGATTGACCCATCAAGCTCCTAGCTAGGAAGAGTATTGCAAAGCTTTATCTCTTCGATTTGGATCTGTCCTTTACGATGATCCAAGGAGTGAATTGAAGAATTTTCGGCAACGGGGTAGTGTTCAACAATACTTGGATGAATTTGATGCTCTTCTTCATCGAGTTCAGATCTCTGATGATTACGTTATTAGCTTCTATCTAGCGGGCTTGAGGGATGAAATTGAATATGCAGTGCGAATGTTCCAACCTAAGTCTCTACAGGAAGTTTTTTTCCTTGGCACGCGTCCAGGAACATAAGATATATATGTCGCATCGGAAATCTTCTGGAAGTTCATCTGTGGAGGGCACACGACCATTAAAGAGTTCTCATGTGGGAAAGGTGGATAATACCTCCAGTAGATCTATATCCTTCCAGCCTTCCTCATCTCGTCGGGGCGTCCCAAGATTGACATCCGCTGAGATGGACGAGAAACGCAGTAAGGGACTCTGCTTTTGGTGCAATAGTAAATATATGTCTAGCCATCGCTGTTTAGAACGGCATCAATCATATACGCTGGAATTGATCCATGAAGGTGAAGATGATAGAGAAACTGAGACACAAGTTGTTAATGAGGTGTCTGTAGTGGAAGAATCCTTGGATAATATAGAAGAACCCCGAGTGTCGGTGCATGCCTTGACGGGAATAACACACTTTTATACCATGTGCGTCACGGCTTCCTACCAGGGTCACCCGATCCAGGTCTTGATCGATCCGGGGAGTACTCATAATTTCTTAGACATTGATGCGGACTGTTAACCCAAATCCTGCGGACTCGACCAGTGTCCGCCTTCCGGTCTCATCGGCGGACTCCCAGGTGGGTTCGCGGTCACTCTCCAGGGGAGCCTAAGACAATCTCGGGCGGACACTTCCAGAGTGTCCGCGGACTCTCTCCAAGTACCAGCAGTGGCGCGGGAAGAGTTACTCGCCAAAGAGCCCGCGTCCATCCAATCAGCAGTTCCAGTCTCCCAGAGGAGTCACGGCGGGCACTCTCCAGAACCCTCCTAGGCCCCTTTTTGGTGAGCGGGCGCACGCGGTCACAGCTTGTCGTGCCCGCGCGCCCTCTTTCTTCTCTTCCACAACAGACGCTTCGGTTCCTTCACGCGGAGGGGCATTTAATACAGCATTAAATGCCCCCACCGACTACGCAGCCTACCCTTTTGTATAAATAGATGGCCAGGGGCGCTTGGAAGGGGACACGGAACTCTGGCCAGAATCTACCCTATTGTAGGTGTGGTATCTGAGTTCTAAGCTCGTGGTTACCTTCTGCTTTCATTACTCTTGTAATAGCTTGTAATAGACCCTTGTGCAATATAAAAAAACCGCAGCAAGAAAGGCATTCCCCGATGCGGGCTAATCTGGTGTCCGCCGCTTTCAGCGGCATCCGCTTTTCTGGTTTTTGTTCGCCTTGTCCCGCGGGTTAGTAAGCGGTTGCTCGCAGTCTCCGATCTCGCTCTCTGTCCTCCGGAGTGCTCGCTGAGTGTGGAGAGTTGGTGACAATTTTGGCTCCAACAGTTCAAACACACGACCTTCAGATTCGAGCAACCGGCGAATCCACCTGATGGAAGGCGAACATCCCAAGCAATCTCAACAGGTGGGCGATTCCCGGGAAAACGCACCAATCACCCACGGCGAGTTCAACCAGCTACTCAGCTTGGTGACCCAATTGGTCACCGGGGTGAGCACGCCCAAGCCGCGGAGCGCCCGCAAGAGACCGCGACCCTGGACGCGTTGCCGCCTCCGCCAGGATATCCGCTCCCACCCCCACCGTGAGGCGAGGAAGCGCGCGCTCGTTAGCAGTTTTTTAGAGAAACCGCGGCCGAATATTGAGGACGGGCTTTGGTTTTCGACGAGCCAGAGCATGTGGACGGAACGGAAAGCTACTCGCCGTTCACTTTCGTCATCGCAGAGGAGACCGCTCCTCATGAATCTAGGGAGCCTCGGCTCACCGGCTTCTCGGGGAAAGAAGACCCCTCCTACCATCTTCAAGCTTTCGACGCCTCAGTCTCTCTCTAACCGCTCTCTGAGGCGCTCCGCTGCAAGTTGTTAGCCACCACGTTCGATGGAAAGGCGAGAGAATGGTTCTACAGCCTCTCTCCTGGCTCGATCTGTTCTTTCAGAGAGCTCCGAAAGGAGTTCCTGCAGAGGTTCACCACCTCGAAGCGAAGGAAGGCCGATTTGGACGCACTATTCCAGATCCGGCAGGGTCCAAAGGAAACCTTAGGACAGTACCTGGACCGCTTCCAGGCCTTGATTATGGAGGTTTCCGACGTGGATTCTCAGGTGTACCGGGTGGCGTTCACCAACGGCCTGAGATTCGGACACTTTAAGCTAGAGATCAGCGTCAGGAAGCCAAAGACGTATGGCGAACTCATTGAGCGAACGAACCATTTCGTCGAAGGAGAACGCAACAATGAGGACTTCGTGGCGAATCTCTCCGACCTGGGAGCCCGCCGCCCCCAGCAGTCCTCCGGTCGTCTTTAGATAGCGACTCAGCGGATCGACAAACCTTACCAGAACTTCCAGCCCCCCGCTCAACGAGGGAGGAACTTCCAGCAGCGATCCCATCATCGCCCCCGCCATTTCCAGTAGATGAGGCCCATGCAGCCTCCTCACCCTCAACAAAACAACATCCTCAACCGTCCACTCCTTTTGACGGCTCCCCCCAACGGGAGAGCATTCAGGAGGAGTGCACTGACATCGGGATCCTGATGGAGGAGGTAGTGGAGATCCTCCAGAAGCAGCCTAACTTCAGGCCGCTGATACCCCTGAAAGCGGGATTCTGAGGTAAGAACCAGGGCCTCTACTGCAAGTTCCACCGAGACACCAGGCACGACAGAGAATTGTCGGGTCCTCCGTGACTTGGTAGAGAAGTTGCTGAGGGAAGGAAAGTCAAAGTACCTGCTCCTAGGCAGTGCCACGGAAACCGCCGCGACGAAAGGAAAAGGAAAGGAAAAAGATGGAGTTAGCCTGAGTATTCAAAGGTGCGGCAATATAGAGCAGGGCGGCGACAGCAGCCGAGAAGACAAAGAAGAAGAATGCATAGAGGTCGAAGGGGTCGGACGGTTGAGGAGCATCAACTACATCCACGGTGGCGTCGGGACTGAGTCCTCCCGGAAGGTAAGTTTAAAACGCCTCAGTGAATGGGAAGTGGCCTCAACCTCCCTCGCTCCGCCACTCCGGGGAATAGTCACTTTCAAGAAAGAGGATTTGCCTCGAACCACTAACCCATTCCACGATGCGGTAGTGATTAAAGCAATCCTGGATGAATTTACGGTGGCCCGGATCCTCATCGACACGGGCAGCTCCGTCAATGTGCTCTTCAAGCCCGACTTCGACGTTATGAAGACAGATATAATCCTGAAGGCTTGCGACGGGCCCCTGTATGGCTTCGTAAAAGAAAGAAAGGAAGTAGAAGGAGGGATCGACCTCATCGTGGTCCTATGCAAGGTGGCCTGACCAGAATTTTTTCTGGTAATCGACGCGCCGAGCAGCTAAACGTGATTTTCGGCAGACCTCTCCTGGATGATTTCCAAGCTATAGCGTTGACATATCATCAGGTCCTCAAATTCTAGCTGGGCGGTAAACAGTTCAGGGTCAAGATTGATCCCAGGACCACCAGAGAATGCTATATCCGGTCGGTTAACTCGATCGAAGAGTTTATTCCCCCTCGGGTGGGGAGTGTCGCCAAGAAGGGCCGGCCTCTCTGACAGGACAATGGAAAAAGTCCTGGGGTGACGATCAATTTTATTTTCTGAAACTATCTGTCATTTCTCTTCTATGTTTTTAAATCACTCGAGTATCTTATTGCTAACTCTTTCCATTTTTGGACATTATCTGCGAATCTCTGCGTAACACAATGTGATATTTTCGGCCCCAGCTGTTCGTTATTCATCTGACGGTTGGTCAGCATTTCTTGGCTCGCGGATACTCTCCTTGGGCGATCATCGAGCCCTGCTTGAACCCCCTTGTACGGATCCGAACGTCTCGAGCGGAGGTCTTCAGGGTACCGACTCTCTCCGCGGGTGCGGGCTAAGTTTCTCCACCCTAAGACCACAACAACTGCCTTCACAGGAACAATCCGCGATTGGCATACGTGGCGGGATAGGAACGTGATAGCCGACAATGCGTCAACAGAGACATTGTCATTGTCATGGACACCTCTCTGAGGACACGCTCTGAACCACGGGTGCTTCATACCCCTTGAGTATATTCGAACACTACTTGCGGAGGAGAACCCTGCGGATGTCATAAGCTCAATTAGTTGTCATAACCTCTGACAATGGACCCCATGGTATGAGAGGTGGGAGCCATAGCCCCCCGGGACGTCCTTTCGGAGGAGCGCTCTGTCCTCGGGCACTCATAACCCTACTGGACTATCCCGGCAGAGGGAAGCCCCACGAGAATTACCTCATCGCCCCGGAAAGTTTGTTCCCAAGCAGTTAAATAGGCGGGCACTCGGCGAATAGTGCCGCCTTCGGCCTTTCAAATCTTAAATAGGCGGGCATTCGGCGAATAGTGTCGCCTTTGGCCTTTTAATCTTAAATAGGCGGGCACTCGGCGAATAGTGCCGCCTTCGGCCTTTCTAATCTTAAATAGGCGGTCACTCGGCGAATAGTGTCGTCTTCGGCCTTTCTAATCTTAAATAGGCGGGCACTCGGCGAATAGTGCCGTCTTCGGCCTTTCTAATCTTAAATAGGCGGGCACTCGGCGAATAGTGTCGCCTTCGGCCTTTCTAATCTTAAATGGGCGGGCACTCGGCGAATAGTGTCGCCTTTGGCCTTTCTAATCTTAAATAGGCGGGCACTCGGCGAATAGTGCCGCTTTGGCCTTTATAATCTTAAATAGGCGGGCACTCGGCGAATAGTGCAGCTTTCGGCCTTTCCAATCTTAAATAGGCGGGCACTCGGCGAATAATGCCGCCTTCAGCCATTCCAACCTTAAATAGGCGGGCACTTGGCGAATAGTGCCGCCTTCGGCCTTTCCAATCTTAAATAGGCGGGCACTCGGCGAACAGTTCCGCCTTCGGCTTTTCTAATCTTAAATAGGCGGTCACTCGACGAATAGTGCCGCCTTCGACCTTTCTAATCTTAAATAGGCGGGCACTCGGTGAATAGTGTCGCCTTCGGCCTTTCATAGGCGGGCACTCGGCGAATAGTTCCTTCTTCGGCCTTTCTAATCTTAAATAGACGGACACTCGGCGAATAGTGCCGCCTTCGGCCTTTCCAATCGTAAATGGACGGGCACTCGGCGAATAATGCCACCTTCGCCTCTTTCGTTGATTACCCTACGGCGAATTTCCAGGACAACTACACACGCGCGAGAAGAAAGGTACGCCTCAAATGCTAAATACATCATCACTCATTCAAATAACGTGCAGGGACATAAGCAGGAGCAAGAAGAAAGATAGTATCACCCATTAATGTCAAGGCGCTGCGGACAGGAAAGACCGCGCCGTCACCCAATCGAAAAAAAAAGCAAAAATACAGCTTATTCCCTCTCGGATCCTCCACTCCCGCCGCCCTCACGGTCTACGGAGCCAGAAGTCGCAGGCATCCCAGCATCAGGGTACAGCATCTCATAGCTGATGTCGGCATACTCCGACTTCAAGGCCCCCTTCTCCTTTAAAAGGGAAAGGGACACCTTCGCGGAAAGCTCGCCAAGCCGGAGCGCTTCCTTCCGGAATCTGGGATTAAGTGTGGTAGCATGAGCCTGTGCCAGAAGCAATTAGCGGGTCAGAAACCGCACGAAGGTAAGAATGGTTTCAAGTTACTCTTCAATACCAGTACATTTGCCCGCAGGCGAGAGTTCCTCCCCAGGACGTCATCAAGGGTATCCGAGACTGCGTTGTTGAAAGATAGCACCCTCAAGTGCGCCGACACAGCCCTCCCAGGGAGGTCGCACACAGGGATGTCGTCGATCTCTCGCTGATCCCCAAGGCCGCACACCACACCGAATATGTCGAGCGCGTAAGGAGGAGCTCGCTCGGACTCTTTCTAGGAGGGAAGCTCGGCATTGATTACAACGGAATCATGATCCTGAAGCATATCATACGCCTGTGTTCGTCCACAGTCGCCCTCCCCGGAGCGGGATAAGGAGAGGTCGCCCCCGTCTTCTTGCGAAAAGAAGCCCGGACACCCTTTCGCGGACGTCTGCCTCCGCAGCTGGATTCAGGAACGGCGTGCGGTGGGCGAAAAGGCTTGGAGGCGGGCATCATCAGCACAACTGCAAAGATAAGGGTCAGTCCGAGCGGACACAGGTATGCGGACAATCATTATTTATACTAACACTGTTGAAAGTGCAGATCCTGCACTTCCTGGATACAGCGGATATAATGCGAGACGACCAAGCATTCGCCATCCAGTAACCGCATTATCTGCGATTCAACCTCCGACAGCTCCGGGGGCTGGAAGGCCTCCTCCCCTCGCAAGTTCGAGACCATCCTGAACCCGCTGAAGTCCCCTTGGAAGATGGTGAACCATGTTCGTCGGTCAGTTATCATTTCCGCCAGGAGCACCTGCATCCGGGCAGAGCCGAAGCTCGGCCTGCCGAACTCAAGGAGCTACGGACGGAAGAGGCATAAGAACACCCCCAGAGTGAAGCGGATTTGTTGCGTCCGCAGATAGGTCATGAAGGCCAACGCGCACGCCACAGAGTCCGGCATCAGCTGAGTAGGCAGCACCACAAGGAAGTTGAGCACCTCCACCATCTCGGGGAAGATGGGGAACGTCCAGCCCGCGTCGAAGTAAGCAAGCAGCACTAACAGTTCATCCGCGAACACGGTGTTTGCCCGCTCGCTCTCCCTAGGTCGCCGCACAGAATAACCATCGGCCAACGGATATCTCAGCAGAAATCCCTCTAGATCGGCATTGGTAAGCACAGGGGGGGAGCTCGCCGCTCAAGAAAGCGATCGCACACTCAGAAAGGGCAGGAGCTCACGTCATTTTTCTCAGCAATCGCTTGTCCTCTAACGCGTGCAAAGGGAGGGGGAGATCATTGTTATTTATAGACTCCTCACTTTTGGGATCAAAAAGGGAAGAGCGCGCCCTATTCCGCGGGTGTTCAGCAGTGACTCGCAATCTCTCACCAAAAGCGGACCAAGCGCATACGAGAGTAAGTTCAACAAAGACAACACAGCAACAAAGGGAAACCGCAAGATATTTCATTAAAATAATCGAACAAAGGTACAAATAGTATCTGCGCGGCATCCTGCGCAGACATTCCTATCCTACTCAAAACAAATGGCTTCTTTGCGATGCGAGCTCCATCTCCATCCACAGCATCCACCTTTGCATGCCCGCGACGACTTCCCGGAATACCTTCAGTACCCTTCGAAACAGAGCTACCGACAGGCCGGCGCCTGCAACAATAGGCGCACACGGTAAGAATATTTTTATATATATTTCAATTAACCACAGGAAACAATACATGGTGTCTCCGAGCCGGGTGCGTTGTCGGAGTCCATTCCTTCCTCGCTGAATACCTCGACCAAAGTAATCGGGGGCTCAGTAGCAGCAGTTGGCGGGACGCCATTTTCAATCGAGCCAAACGAGCGAAAATCTATCCGCAGCGGAGTCGGCTGCCTCGCCAAATTGGACAGTGGACACCGGGCTCGCTCGGGGTCTGTCCGCTGAAGGTAGGTCTTCCTAGAGGCCTCCCCCCACTTGCGCATCTCACGCATCTGCGCATAAGTCCGCGGCCGCTCCCCCGGCTTCGACCCCTCGAGCAGAGGGATGATGATCGACTCCCGCCGAGGCGAGACGCTAGGACGAGCAAGGGAAAGATGCGGGCGTTCGGCTGGTTCTCCGCGCCCACCGAGCAGGTCATCAACGAAGTCGCCCATTTGGTCCATCGCCTCTGAAACACCCAAGGTTGGGACGAACACTCCCGGGGGTTTCGACGACAAGCTCTCGGCCACCAGGCTCTGCGGGAACTCCGCCCTGCAAGTCCCCTTGAGTGGCGGTTTCAGTACAGGCACGAGTCCTTTTTCTTCTTTTGTTACAGGAGCTTGTGCCACTTCATCCTCCAGCTGCTGCATCCGCTGCTGGATCTCCGCCAAAGAATGTGCGCTTTGATGTTGTCTCTATGCCGACATGCGGGTGGATACCTTCTTGGGGATCCCGCGGTTTAGCAGCGTTCTCACCGGGTGCATTCCCATGGAAGGGGATCTCGATGCCAACTCCTTCCCTTCGGTGTCCAACAGGATCGAGCCACGATGCGGGTCCAGGACGACCCTATGCGCTCCCTCTCCAGCTGCTTCACTTTCCACGCGCGTATTGGCGACAGAGTTCGGGTGCGGTCTCTTCGCCGCGGTCTTCAAACCTCCTCGATGACGCCCCCTCGATCTCGCCGCCCGGGCTCCTGCCCCTCCAAAGAAATGAGAACTGATCCAGCGAATTCGGCCATCACAACAAGAAATCGCCAGGCAAGGAAAGGCTGGGTGGGGTAGCCAGGTGGTCCATTCCCAGGGCTATTTATAGTTTCCAGTAGCGCGGGAACCGAATCGCAGTCTTTGCGGTTACCAATGTACTTTTTCGGAGCCTACACGGACTCAAAAAAGTGCGGAGATTCTGTTAACCCAAATCCTGCGGACTCGACCAGCGTCCGCCTTCCGGTCTCATCGGCGGACTCCCAGGCAGGTTCACTGTCACTCTCCATGGGAGCTTAAGCCAGTCTCGGGAGGACACTTCCAGAGTGTCCGCGGACTCTCTCTAAGTACCAGCAGCGGCGCGGGCAGAGTTACTCGCCAAAGAGCCCGCGTCCATCCAGTCAGCAGTGCCAGTCTCCTAGAGGAGTCGCGGCGGGCACTCTCAAGAACCCGCTTAGGCTCCTTTTTGGTGAGCGGGTGCGCGCGGTCACGGACTGTCGTGCCAGCGCGCCCTCTTTCTTCTCTTCCGCAACTGACACTTCGATTCCTTCACGCGGCGGGGCATTTAATACAGCATTAAATGACCCCACCGGCCACGCAGTCTACCCTTTGGTATAAATAGAGGGTCAGGGGCGCTTGGAAGGGGACACAGAACTCTGGCCAAAATCTACACTGTTGTAGGTGCGGTCTCTGAGTTCTGAGCTCGCGGTTGCCTTTTTCTTTCATTACTCTTGTAATAGCTTGTAATAGACCTTTGTGCAATATAAAAAACCCACAGCAAGAGAGGCATTCGCCGCTGCGGGCCAATCTGGTGTCTTCCGCTTTCAGCGGCATCCGCTTTTCTGGTTTCTGTTCTCCTTGTCTCGCGGGTTAGTAAGTGGGGTCGGAGTCTCCGATCCCGCTCTCTGTCCTCCGGAGAGCTCGCTGAGTGTGGAGAGTTAGTAACAATTTTGGCTCCAACATGGCCTATGTTATCAAAGGCGTAAGGCGCACCGAGGCGCAAAGGAGTCCTGGAGCCTAGGCGCAGGCACGCGCCTGAGGCACGTGAGGCGCAAAAATGAATTGGGTGCCCAATTCACTGAAAATCAGCGAATTGGATGCCAAATTCGCTGATTTTCAATTAATTTGGCATCCAATTCGCTGATTTTCAATGAATTGGGCACACAATTCACTGAAAATCGGTGAATTGGATACCCAAGTGCGCCTAAGTGTGCCTCGGGTGCGTCTGAGATCATGTTTTTGCCCACCTCCCAAAAAACAGGTTGAAGAAAACACCTAGAAAAGCCCAGGCGCTCCTTTGGTGCACCTGGGAGCTGGTAAGGCGCGCCTGGGTGCTCCTGGGGCACCTCGCCAGCCTCTGCCTTGCAGAGGCGAGGGCCGATGCGCCCATTGTTTTAAATGTCCGCCGACATGTCCGACATGTCTCCCGACATGTCATTTTTTAGGGCAAAACGATATGTTTTTCTAAAAAAAATAGACTGTCCTTTTGTAAAATATAGGCCGACATGTCCGAATTTTTCTGATATATCGACCAACACGACTTTTAAATATATCGCCCGCTATTTTATTTTATATTATATTAGCAGACTAGCATCATATGTTTAAATCGCCTATGAATATTATATTATGTATGTTTAAATCGATTAGACTTATTGTTTCGATTTTTTTAACGTTTTATTCTTACAACTAATTTTGTATAGTTGTTTCACAATTTCTTAATTTCATAGTACAAAAAATATGAAAATATTTAATACATTTATTACAAAAAATATGAAAATATTTAAATATTTTTTATTTGCAATAAACTTATTGTTATTAAAATAAAATTATTGTATACTATTAAATATATTTTACAATGTATCATTTTATATGTGTTAATAATATTTTATCTTATATATTATTCGATTTTATTTTGTAATATAAATGGCTCATTTTTATCTATTTGTTATATTATTTTTCTATTTTTATAACATATAATTATAGTTAGTATACATAAAAATAAAAATTTGATTTATAAGACATTAAAATCCGATATTTTAAAATGTCCCCGACATGTCTCCGACTTCCGACATCCGACATTTAAAAACTCAAACCAATATGTCGCCGACATCCGATATTTAAAACATTGGGTGCGCCTGGTGCGCCCAACGCTTCAGGCGCGTGCCTTGATAACATAGGATGCGGCTATCAAGCTCCAGTGTAAAATCACTCCCAGGCTTGCTTTTGGCGTAGCGATAGCAGATGGCAAAAGCATTTCTAGCTCACAGAAGGTAGTGGATTTTTGTTGGAGGATGCAAGGGGTTATGTTTGCCTCTGAGATGTTGCTCCTTACATTGTGCGGTTGTGATGTTGTGTTGGGAATTCAATGGCTAGTCACCTTGGGAGTGGTTAGGTTGGATTTTCATAATTTAAAGATGGAGTTTACCGGACAAGGTAAAAATCTCTCTGAGGGGATCTAAGAATGTGTCGGGCACATGGATGAAACAAAAGCAGTTGGAGAATTTGTTAGCTAAGGCAGGTCAACTGAACATGAATGCGGTTTGCCAACTCCAGGAGGCGGTGGTTGAGAGAAGA
This sequence comes from Dactylorhiza incarnata, assembly GCA_033032865.1. Taxonomy (NCBI): domain Eukaryota; kingdom Viridiplantae; phylum Streptophyta; class Magnoliopsida; order Asparagales; family Orchidaceae; genus Dactylorhiza; species Dactylorhiza incarnata. The sequence goes on along the minus strand of JAWHQI010000119.1, from coordinate 5,645,721 downwards.
AAAGATGAAGGGGGTCATGTGGGTTTAGTGAGTTTACAAAATCTGCAGTTGAGTGTTGCACAATCTCAGGAGTTACAAAGTCTTTTACTGTCGTATGCAGGAATATTTGCTGAACCTAAGGAGCTACCACCTGTGAGGCAACATGAGCAAAAAATTCCCTTGAAAGAGGAACATGTTTCAGTCAACTTGAGGCCCTATCGATATCCTCCATTGCAGAAAAATGTGATTGATTAAGGAAATGTTGCATTGTGGAATTATTAGATCTTCGAATAGCTCATTTGCTTCCCCTGTGGTGTTGGTAAGGAAAACTGATGGGATATGGCGGCTATGTGTGGATTATAGGCTTTTGAATAAACATACCATAAAGGATAATTTTCATATTCCTTTGATAGAAGAACTTCTTGATGAATTGAATGGAGCCTGTTATTTCTCTAAGCTGGACTTACGAGCCGGCTATCATCAGGTTCGTATGGCTGAGGAGGATGTACATAAGACGGCGTTTAGAACTCATCAGGGTCATTTTGAATTCCTTGTCATGCCCTTTGGGTTGACTAATGCGCCGGCGACTTTCCAAAGCCTCGTGAACAAGGTGTTCCAAGATCAATTAAGGAAGTTTATTCTTGTATTTTTTGATGATATATTGGTATTCAGCAACTCTTGGTCCGTTCATTTGAAATACTTACAATTCACAATGGAGGTGTTACAGCGGCACTCTTTCTTTGCGAAGAAAAGTAAGTATGGATTTGGTTTGTCTCAAGTGTCCAACTTGGGGCCCAAGTTATTAAAGGCGCACTGATGCGCAAATGGGCCCTGGAGCCTAGGCGCAGACACGCGCCTGAGGCACGTGAGGCGTAAAAATGGGGAAAAATAAAATCAGCGAATTGGGCTCCCAATTCATGGAAAATCAGCGAATGCTGAATTGGGCACCCAATTCATGGAAATTCAGCGAATTGGGCGCCCAATTAGCTGAAATTCAGCGAATTGGGCGCCCAATTCATGGAAATTCAGCGAATTGGGCGACCAATTCGCTGAAATTCAGCGAATTGGGCGCCCAATTCGCAGAATTTCTGCGAATAATTCTGCGAATTGGGCGCGCAATTAGCTGAAATTCAGCGAATTGGGCGCCCAATTCGCAGAAATTCAGCGAATTGGGCGCCCAATTAGCAGAAATTCAGCGAATTGGGCGCCCAATTCGCAGAAATCCAGCAATTCACTGAATTTCTGCGAATTGGGCGCCCAATTCGCTGAATTTCTGCGAATTGGGCGCCCAATTCGCTGAATTTCTGCGAATTGGGCGCCCAATTGGCAGAAATCCAGCAATTCGCTGAATTTCTGCGAATTGGGCGCCCAATTCGATGAAATCCAGCAATTGTGCGCCTTGGTGCGACTCGGGCGCGCCTCAGGCACATCGCCCGCCTAAGCCTTGCTGGGGCGCAACGGGGTGCGCCCGGCGCCTCAGGCGCGCCTTGATAACTTAGCTTGGGGCATGTAATATTTGTGCATGGAGTGTCGACTGACCCCACTAAAGTTTTAGCAATGATGGATTGGCCGGTGCCGACATCACTAAAAGAGTTGAGAGGTTTTTTAGGCTTGACAAGGTACTACAGAAGATTTGTTAAAGGTTATGGGAGCATGGCTCGTCCTCTTACAGATCTGTTGAAGAAGAAAGCATTCACATGGTCCAGGGAAGCAGAGGAGGCATTTATACATCTCAAAGAAGCTTTGGCTAATCCTCTAGTTCTCAGGTTGCCGGACTTTACTTTGCCCTTTACTGTGGAGACGGATGCTTCATAACGTGGAGTGGGGGCGGTGCTCTTACAGGAAGGAGGACTTGTGGCTTTCTTCAGTAAAGCTTCAGGACTACGCAATCAAGCTTTGTCAATGTATGAGAAAGAGTTGTTGGTGGTGGTCATGGTTGTAGACACTATTTGGTAGGGTGCTCCTTTGTAATTAGGACAGATCAGCAAAGCTTAAAATACCTTTTGGATCAACGAATTGCGACACCGGCCCAGCAGAAATACATATCTAAATTGATGGGGTATGATTATGTCATTCATTGCAAACATGGCAAGGATAACGTGTGTGTTGATGCTCTTTCTAAGAAATTTGAAGTGTCTGAAGGAAGTAAGTCCATCAAGGAAGTAAGTCCATCATGATGCCTGTGACAGCTGACATCATTCAACTGATCAAGGATTCTTGGAATACTGATGACAACATACAGAAGATAATTGCGGTTACGGAAAGTGAGCCACGGGTCAAGCCGGCGTATTTGTGGGAGAGTGGTATTTTAAGGCGCAAAGGCAAAATGGTGGTGGGCAATGATTTCAACTTAAAACAGAAATTACTGCAGCTTTAACATGATAGCTCCAAGGGGCATTCTGGTGTGCGCAGTACTTACCACCGACTAAGGAGCATGTTTTATTGGAAGAAGATGAAGGCTGGTGTATTGAAATATCTTCAGGAATGTTCGGTTTGTCAACAGTGTAAAGCGGATAATCAACTTCCTATGGGGCTGCTTCAACACCTGCCAATTCCCGAGCGGGTGTGGCAAGATTAAAGATATATCCATAGATTTCATTGATGGTTTGCTAAAGAGTAAAGGCAAATCCACCATTCTGGTGGTAGTTGATCGCTTGAGTAAATACGCACGTTTCATTCCAATTTCTCATCCTTATACAACTGAAGGTGTGGCGTTAGTTTTTCTGAATTCCATTTTCAGTCTCCATGGAATACCTGCTTCTATTGTTAGCGATAGGGATGCTGTCTTTATAAGCAATTTTTGGCAAGAATTGTTCCAGTTGTTGAAGGTACAGCTCAATTTTTCCACGGCATATCATCTTCAGTTCGACGGACAAACGGAGGTGATAAATCGATGCCTTGAAAATTATTTGAGATGCATGTGTTTTGATAAACCAAAAAGCTGGGTGGACTAGATAGCCATGGCGGAATGGTGGTATAATACCACATTCCATAGTGCAACTAAAATTACACCGTATGAGATCGTGTATGGCCAAGCGTCAGCACTTCATGTTCCTTACATTGAAGGAGGAAGCAAACTGGAAGTTGTGGATAGATTGTTGCAAGCTCGGGAGAAGATGATCACTATTCTGAAGGAGAATTTAATTCAGGCACAACACCGTATGAAGATGATGGCGGATAAGAAGAGGCGTGAACGAGATTTAGAAGTGGGTGTACGGGTATATATTAAAATCCAGCCTTACAAACAGTTGAATATGAGGCAGCAGCTGTTATGTCCTCGGACGGCATGCGCTTTCGAGGATTCAAATACGCCAGAAGACCAAAGGGAGCGCCGGGAAAAGACCGGGCTCAACCATCGGGTTCAGCCCGCCATTAATTAAATAAGGGGAGGAGGGCTGAACCGCACCGGTTCAGCCCTCACTTGGGGCCGGCCGGCCCCTAGGGGGAGGGGTTCACTTAAATACCCCTTTCCCCCTCCTTTGGTTCTCATGCATGATTATTTCCAGGTATTTTCTCCTTCTAGCAAACCCTAGCCGTTTTCTTCCTTACTAGTTTCTCTCTAGTTCTCTCTTTCTCTAGTTTGCCCTAGCAGTTCCTATCATTTGGTATCAGAGCATCCTTCCTGCGACCATGGTGACACGTTCGGAGGCGGAAATGGCGCGCTTGGCCGCCATCGAGGAGAACTACGCCACCTTGACGGATTCCGTAGCGGCAATCGAAGCAAGCGTGAAGAACTCGCAACAAAATCTGGAGGAACGCTTCGAGACGAGGATGGAGGAGTTGAAATCTCTCCTGTTACAAAATCTGAAAGGAAAGGCCGTGAACGGAGATGGATCCGACACCGAGGCAGCCAATGCGCCAAACGAGGGCAGCACGGGAGCGAGGAATAGCGGAGGGCTTCCGTCTAGGGCGTCCGGGCTCGGATCGGGGTCGGGAGAAGCGGGGGACGCCGCTCGGGGGAGCGGGTTCCCTTTCCGGAACGGCGGAGCATCCGGCGGACAGCAGGACGGCGCGGGGCTTTGCGGCAGAGATCCGGGAGGTCGGGAGGTGCCGGATCCATTCCGGCCTGGCTCCAGCAGGCCGACGAAGACCGCTGGCGGCCCCTGGGGTGTCGTCGAAGGATCAACAGCCCCCTGGGGGGTCGGCGGAGGAGCTGCGCCACAATGGGGTTTCGAACAGCCCCTGCAGGGACCCGGCGGCTTGCTGCGGCAGGGAGGTGGCTCCGGACAGGTTGGAGGAGCTCCGTTTGGACACGGACAGCACGCAGGACAACCCTGGAGGCCGCAACACCAAGGATTTGGGCTGTTTCGCCCTACCGGGGCGAATGCGGTTCCTCTCGGAGGCGCAACAGAATTTTTTCCTCCCCAACCAGCGAACGCTCCGAACGGAGTTTATGGACCGGCCAACATGGGGCCGGGGAGGCCCCCGGGGTGGAATCACGGAGGACTTCAAGGAGATCATGAGCAACACGGACCGCTGGGCCAAAATGGAGGCGGTTTGGGTGGGGCATTTCAGCGACCTTACATGCAACCCAAGCTGACTCGGATGAACTTTCCGAAGTTTCTGGGAGGCGACGCGCTCGAGTGGATCCAGAAGGCCGAGCTGTTTTTCAGATATCAGGAGGTTACAGCGGCTCAGTGGGTACAGCTGGCGGCCTTCCATCTAGAGGAGGACGCGTACCAGTGAACACAGTGGTTTTTGCGGGGGCGTGCCCACGCTCCTTGGGCCGAGTTCATAGAGGCCTTCTCGGCTAGATTCGGACCACTGGAGTACGAGGACGTGGAGGCCAGCCTACAGAAACTCCGCCAACGGGGCACGGTCACGGAGTACCGGACGGAGTTCGAGAAGCTGGCCAACCGGGTCACTTGGGGAGAGCAGACGTTGTTGAGCTGTTTCATCTCGGGTCTGAAGGACTACTTACGCGACGAGGTGCACGCGTACTTACCACGCAGTCTGAGCCATGCTATTAGCATCGCGCGGATACAGGAGGAACGTTACAATCGGCAGCGGAACCGGACGGCGACCCGGCCACCCGCGGCTCCCGCAACGGGACGAAAAGACCAGCTACCTCCCACTCGTCCCACGGTGACGAAGTTGACCTGGCCGGAGATGCAGGCTCGGAAGGAGAAGGGTCTGTGCTTTAATTGTGATGAGAAATACACAAAGGGGCACAACTGCCAGAAAATTCAGGTGTTTATGCTGCGAGAGGAGGATGAGGAGGAGGACCCATTGGAGAGTGTCGACGTTGAGGCACTCGACCTGACAGAGTTTGGAGCTTCTATACAGGCCATGCAAGGGGGATCAGCCCCGGTGACTCTCCGTTTCACAGGCCGGATTGGCAAGGAGTGTGTGACCATTCTGGTGGACAGTGGGAGTACCCACAATTTCATCAACCCGGCCGTGGCTTCGAAGGTGGGTCATGCGATTGATAGAGAAGCAGCGTTCCAGGTGGTGGTAGCGGATGGAAGCAAGCTGAAATGCGACGGCGTGATGAAGGGGGTGGAAATCCGCGTACAGAGCTACTTGGGCCATACGGACATGTACTTACTTCCGATCAGAGGCTCGGAGATGGTGTTGGGCGTCCAGTGGTTGCGGCAGTTACAGAGGGTGACCACTGACTGGGTGCGGCTGACGATGGAGTTCACCCAGCAGGGGAAGGACTACTGCTTGCAGGGCATTCGGTCTTCTCCTCTGAAGGAGATTTCTGTGAGGAGCTTACAGCTGTTGGAGGAGCAGGGCTCTCCAATGGCCATGGTGGTGGGGGTGGAGACGTCGGGTCCACCCCTTCCAGACATTCCAGAGGAGATACAGACACTGTTGTCCCAGTTCGAGGATGTGTTCCAGGAGCCTAGAGGCCTTCCGCCGCCCAGATTCAGGGATCATGGCATACAGTTGAAAGAGGGGGCTGCTCCCCCAAATGTCAGGCCCTACCGGTACCCGTACATCCAGAAGGCCGAGTTCGAGAGGAGTGTGAAGGAGATGTTGGCGACCGGCATCATACGGCCGAGCACCAGCGCCTTTTCCTCTCCTATCATCTTGGTGAAGAAGAAGGACGGTTCCTGGCGTTTCTGCGTGGACTACCGCAACTTGAATGATTCCACGATCAAGGATAAGTTCCCGATTCCGATGATAGAGGAGCTTTTGGACGAGTTGCATGGGGCGAGCTTGTTTACCAAGCTGGACCTTCGGTCCGGCTATCACCAGATACGAATGAAGACGGAAGATATCCACAAGACCGCGTTTCGCACGCACGATGGGCATTATGAGTTCTTGGTGATGCCCTTTGGGCTCTCCAATGCCCCATCGACCTTCCAGGCGGTGATGAACGAGACCTTTCGGCCGCTCCTTCGGCGATCGGTGCTCATTTTCTTTGATGATATCCTGATCTACAGTCGGACATGGGAGGAGCACATCGAGCACGTGGCGCAGGTTCTTACTATCCTGCGGCAGCATCAGTTCTACGCTAAGCTGTCGAAGTGCTCGTTTGGGCAACCAGAGGTGGAGTACTTGGGTCATCTGGTTTCGGCCCAGGGGGTCAGGGCGGACCCAAAGAAGATCGAGAGCATGGTGGAGTGGCCGCGGCCCACTACTGTGCGGGCGCTACGAGGTTTTCTGGGCCTAACTGGCTACTACCGGAGGTTTGTGAAGGACTATGGTAAGCTGGCACGCCCTCTTACCCAGCTTCTCCACAAGGAGTCCTTTACCTGGCATGATGAAGCCGAGCGGGCCTTCTCCGCTCTCAAGGAGGCCATGACGACCACACCGGTGCTCGCGCTGCCGGATTTCACCAAGGAGTTCGTCTTGGAGACGGACGCCTCCGGAGTTGGCATTGGGGCGGTTTTGATGCAGGAGGGGAGGCCGTTGGCTTATTTCAGCAAGGCCTTAGCACCTCGGACCCTGGGGCTCTCCACGTACGAGAAGGAGATGTTGGTGATCTTACATGCCGTGACGCTATGGCGCTCATACCTGCTGGGCCACCATTTTAAAGTTCGCACTGATCACCAGAGCCTGAAGCACTTCTTGGATCAGAGACTGGCATCCCCTCTCCAACAGAAGTGGCTGACCAAGCTGCTGGGGTATGATTATGAGATCGTGTACAAACAGGGCAAGGAGAACGTGGTGGCCGACGCCCTGTCCCGCCTACCGGAGAGCACCATCTTCCACCTTTCGGGGCCACTGATTGAGTCCCTTGATGACATTCAAAGGGAGGTCGCCGCGGACCCCGAGCTCCAACTGATTATAGAGGCCTTGTCCCAGGGCCAACCCACTCCTCCAGGTTACCAGCTGATTGGCGGGCACCTGTACTACCACGGGAGGGTGGTCATTCCCGTTTCTTCTACCTGGAAGGAGGTTATGTTGCAGGAGTTCCACTCGTCCCCGACCGGAGGCCATGCCGGGGTGCTCCGTACCCTCCAGCGGCTACGAGCCAACGTTTATTGGAAGGGATTGCGCCGCGATGCTCAGCGGTTCGTCCAGCAGTGTGACGTGTGCCAGCGCCAGAAGTACGAGACGACCTCCCCTGCTGGGCTGCTAACGCCCTTGGAGATTCCTCAGCGCATTTGGGAGACGGTCTCAATGGACTTCATCGACGGGTTGCCCCGGTCGCAGGGCAAGACAGTGATCTTGGTCGTCGTTGACAAGTTGTCCAAATACGGCCACTTTCTCGCCCTCAGCCACCCGTACTCCGCAGAGACAGTTGCCGATCTTTTTGCCCGGGAGGTGGTGCGTCTACATGGCCTTCCGAGTTCGATCATCTCCGACCGCGATCCGGTATTTATTAGCAATTTCTGACAGGAGCTGTTTCGGCTGCAGGGTACCCGATTACGTATGAGCACGGCGCATCACCCGCAGACAGATGGTCAGACCGAGGTCCTCAATCGGGGGGTAGAAACGTACCTCCGCTGCTTCGTCATGGATGAGCCCCGTTCTTGGACACGATGGTTACATTGGGCGGAGTATTGCTATAACACTTCGTTTCACACAGCCGGACGGATCACTCCATTCGAGGTTGTCTACGGGCGACCACCACCTTCTCTCCGGTCCTATGAGCCGGGTAGCACAGCTCTTCCAGCAGTGGATCGAGCTCTACGGGACAGAGATCAGACCTTGGTTCTCCTGCGGGACAATCTCCGTGCCGCCCAGGACCGGATGAAGTTACAGGCTGACAAACACCGGACGGAGCGGACGTTTCAGGTAGGGGACGAGGTCTTTCTACGTCTCCAGCCGTACAGACAGCTTTCAGTTGCTCGTCGGGCCAATCAGAAGTTAGCCCCCCGGTTCTATGGCCCGTTTCGCATCACTCATCGGGTGGGACCGGTTGCTTACACTCTTGCTCTTCCTGAGGGGTCCAGAATTCATCCCACGTTCCATGTGTCGCTGCTGAAAAAGAAGCTGGGCGAGACGGTCACTGCGACTCCCTCCCTCCCCGAGGCTACCACGACTGGTGTGCTACGCCCCAGTCCTGAGGATATACTGCTGTCCCGCTGGAAGAGACATGGCACGGAGTACCGCTCAGAAGTTCTGGTCAAGTGGAAGGATTTGTCCGAGGCCCACAACACCTGGGTGGATTTCCTGGAGTTCCGGGAGTTCTTCCCAGACTTTCCGCTTGAGGACAAGCTGGCTCTTGATGGGGAGGGGAATGTTATGTCCCCGGACGGCATGCGCTTTCGAGGATTCAAATACGCCAGAAGACCAAAGGGAGCGCCGGGAAAAGACCGGGATGAACCATCCGGTTCAGCCCGCCATTAATTAAATAAGGGGAGGAGGGCTGAACCGCACCGGTTCAGCCCTCACTTGGGGCCGGCCGGCCCCTAGGGGGAGGGGTTCACTTAAATACCCCTTTCCCCCTCCTTTGGTTCTCATGCATGATTATTTCCAGGTATTTTCTCCTTCTAGCAAACCCTAGCCGTTTTCTTCCTTACTAGTTTCTCTCTAGTTCTCTCTTTCTCTAGTTTGCCCTAGCAGTTCCTATCATTGCACTTTTATGTTAGGGGTAAGGCCTAACCCGTACCGGTGGGCAATACCAGCTGCTCAAATACCGCACCACGCGAAGCGGTCCACGGCAATGATCCATAGTGGCCCCCAATCCGGAGCCCCTAACAGGGCCGCGGCCCCCACACCCCAACCCGTCTCCTCAACCAGTTTAATTGAGGCGGGTTGTTGAGGCTGAGATTCGATCCCCAGACCTCCTTGATAAGGAGCCTTCAACACGGCTCTCATCACCAACTGAGCCGCGGCTCAGTTGGTGATGAGAGCCGTGTTGAAGGCTCCTTATCAAGGAGGTCTGGGGATCGAATCTCAGCCTCAACAACCCGCCTCAATTAAACTGGTTGAGGAGACGGGTTGGGGTGTGGGGGCCGCGGCCCTGTTAGGGGCTCCGGATTGGGGGCCACTATGGATCATTGCCGTGGACCGCTTCGCGTGGTGCGGTATTTGAGCAGCTGGTATTGCCCACCGGTACGGGTTAGGCCTTACCCCTAACAGCAGCATTCTTACAAGCATTCACCACGTTTTTTCGGCCCTTTTCAAATTCTGAAGAAAATTGGTTCGGTAACCTATCAGCTGTGTTTGCCTGAGGATGCAAAGATTCATTCGACATTTCATATTTCGCAGTTGCGTGAACATAAGGGTGTACCGCTATCACAGATCAATCTTCATCCATCTATGGTGAATGCTGAGGGTAATCTGCTGGTGGAGCCACAACTCATCTTGGATCGCCGGATTTTCCCCTAGAAGGGAACCGTGAAAACACAGGTTTTGGTGTAATGGAACGAAGGAGGATGCTACCTGGGAGGATTTGTGGTCGTTCAAGCAGCGCTATCCAAGATTTCTTCCTTGAGGACAAGGAAGTTGTGAAGGGGAAGGTATTGATGCATACCTGAATTGGAGGTCCGGTTCACAGATTCAGTTGTTGGCGGGAAAAACTGTTGTTAGCTAGGCGGTTGATGTGATTCAAATAATGGGTATTTCTGTCTTTTCGCTGTGGTTGTTCTCTGTAAATAGATGGGGGGGGGGGGGGGGGGGGGGGGGGGGGGGGGGGGGGGGGGCGTGTGATGTTATGTTGTTTTTTATGTGTAGTCAGCTTAATCGGCTGTGTGAGAAGTGTGTTCAGAGCTTGCTCTTTATGGCTTATGTTAACTGTCCATCCTTGTTTTCAATAAATCGATATCTTCTTTGTCTTGTGATTACTGATAACAGTTACTTCATTGAATGGTGTTGTTTAGCATACTTGGTGTGTTTCGATTGTATCTAGATGCAGCCTAATATTAAAAAAACTAATAACTAAATCGTTCAATCGAGAAAACTTAAATCTAGCAATCAAGATCAAATAATTTCAGCTGAAACAAGCATTAATTAAGGAAAGAATAAGCCGATATGTACTCTTCTAATGAGCTCTAGATCGAGCTCGGCGGGGGTGAGGAGCATGTCAGCGCTGGGATGACGATAGAACATGAACTCTCGCTCGCCGTCGGAGCGGAGACTGACAAAAGCAAGCGCTGTGCGAGCTACACCTTCGAAGCGGACGCCGGATACGGACACGCCATTATCCCGCAGCACTCCGGCGAGCATGCGGCCGAAGTCATCATCCCCGAGCTTCCCGATGAAAGCCGAGCGACCTCCAAGCCTCGAAACGGAGATGGAGACGTTCGCTGGAGCGCCTCCGGGGGCCTTGACAAATGACGGCGCCTCCACCAGCGAAACGCCTGCGACCGTGGACACGAAGTCGATGAGCATCTCGCCGAAGCTCACGACAATACCCTCGCCGCCGCCGCCGCCGCCGCCGCCGCCACCGGAGTCTCCTTTGGATGCTTCCATTGCTTTTGTCGGAGAAGACCAAGGGGAGAGAAGAAAGGGGCGAACAGATCGAGGGTAGATGACAGAGGAGAAGCGATGGGCGGTAAAGGGAGAGGGACGATGCCGGCGGCCACGATGGAAGAACTAGAAATCAAAAGTCGTATTTGCCTGTTTGTTTGATGAGACTGCACTCTACAGGGACAAGGGTGTCTATTATTATTAGCAAATTCGTTTCCTCTTCTAGCAAATCAAATCGTTACTACTAGTAAATTAAGAAATATGAAAATAGTTATTTAAAAATCAATTTATTACTAGCAAATCACCTATAAAAAATAAATCACTTTTCTTTCCCCCCCCCCCCCCCCCCCCCCCCCCCCCCCCCCCCCCCCCCCCCCCCCCCCCCCCCCCCCCCCCCCCCCCCCCCCCCCCCCCCCCCCTCTTTGGCAACTCCAATGCAAGTTATAACATGGAAAGCTCGAGACTGAACATGGAAAGACAAATGTCGCTTCAAACGAAAATACTTCATGTTCTCCTGGGGTAAAGAAATCCTTGGAGAAAACTGAGGCTCAATCGGAGCAGATTGGGAACCCTACAAATAGGGTCTTTTCCGACCTCCTCTCTAATTTTGCATTATTACAATGACCTCCCCTTTAACTGTTACAATGACCTCATGAGTAAGGTTGTAGGTATAGTTTCGATAAGAACGTACGATCCAAATGACAGACCGTTGTTTTGGCGATGCAGAGTTTGCTGGGACATTTGATCAAACACCTTGTCTGCAGCCCATAGTGGCTGATCGAACTCATGGCCAAGGGAATGTGGTAAGAACCCAGTGGTAATTCCTTCCAATTTAGAGAAGTTTAGTCCAGTGGATGATCGAACTCATGGCCAAGGGAAATGAAGAAATATCCCCTTGCATGCTTGATTCAATGCGAGAAAAAGAACGGTTGGATCAAAGAGGAGAATAATATATCATGAATATTTAAGTTCATGGATTTGCTAGTTGAAAGAAATGAACGTAATGCAGAGTCCTACGGGATTTGGGGAAGGCGAAGTGTGTGAAAGAAATGAATCCGCATAGAAAACTGAATGTATGTTCCACTTCGCTTTCCATCGCCTCTGGATTTTGAAACAACATGTTGAAATCCACAATTCTCATATTTTCTCGCAAATTCCACTCCGACCTAGCAAGTGATGGAGAAGATCTCTCGTGGAGATAGAGAGGAAGACTGGTTTGCTAGTAGTATTTTTGTAGGAGAGAAAAAAATGATAAAATTGATTGAACCATGTTTTTTTTTTGTTTGCTAGAAGTCAAATAGGGTTTGCTAATAACAACACTCTTATTATTGTAATTATCTATTTTTCTTAAAAATAATAAATCAATGGCATGGATATTAGTAGCACTCAAACATTTAATATTTTAGGTCTTTTTTAAAGGGAATTGTTAAAGGCAAATCCAAATTGGCTAAGCGCAAACCAAAAGTCTTAAAAACACAAACCAAAATTTCTTCTCCTGTTTTTTTACGCAAACCCTAAGTCGCAAAATCGCAAACCCTCTCGTGTTTCGCAGAATGAAGAAGACTCCAAAGTCCATACCGCCATCGCCTCTCCCGTCGCCTCTCCCATCGCCTCGCCCGCCACCTATCTCGTCGCCTCTCACACCGCCTCTCCCGTCGCCGGTGGTTTGCGAGGCTTTCGGCGAGCCACTCGACACGCAGACGTCAACATTGGAGGATTTTCAAGATATAACATCAAACCGGAGCATATTGTTGCAATTGAAACTTAATTCTCCATGAATTAGGGTTTCTAATTTCCATTTCAGATTTCCATTTGGTTTTTCATTTTAGATTTAGGCTTCATTTGGCACGGCTTATTTTCTCTGGTGAGTTTGGTCAAAAACGTCATTATCATAGAATGTATGTTTGGCAAGACAAAGGTTATGACCGCTACCCAAGAAAATGAACTAGTTTTGAGCATAAAATGCATGAATTTTTTTACGTGAGGTCGAGCGTTCACGAACGACGGGACCACCGCGTTCACGACCGCCACCACCGCGCTAAACGAAGCCTTGGTTTTCAATTTCTAATTTCAGATTTCCATTTGGTTTTCAGTTTCTAATTTCAGTTTTGTATATGGTTTTCAGATTTCCATTTGGTTTTCAAATATTTCATGAAACTCTTCTGTTTTGTTAAAAAAACAGGCTAATACATCATTTGGTGATATTTTGGGTTGGGAAAATACATTGCATACAAATCTACCTTAAAGGTAAATGTTCTACCAGTGGTGCCTTTTTCTAACTTTGCTTATATATGTACATTAAAATAACTTTATCTTATTAATCTTGGGAATTGTCTTTTTATGTTTGCAGTTTTTGATGAAGTGGATATATGACAGTTACCAGTTATAAAATGTCATGAATTTAGTTTTCATATTTTCATGTTTAAATTTTCATTTTACATTTTAGTGTTTCTATGTTATAAACGTGTTATTTTGTTGAACTGTTGTGCTGGAAATGTCATGAATTTAGTTTTTTTTTTGTCTAGAAAATTTGTTTTTGTAGTTTGTATTATTGGTTTGTTGTTAACAATACTGGTTTGTGGTTAACAATATATAATTGTGTAAGTAATCAAGTTTGGAATGACTGATAATTATTCAAACTCAGGCTTTCATCAGGTAGCATATTAAATACTTCAATGTACTCAATTTAGATGTTTGAATGTAAGCAGATTTCGGTTCTAAAATTTAAAACATAAGAAAGGTATTAAGTCCTACTAAATAAACTTTAATCTTATTTCCCCCAATATTTTAGATGTAAGAACCTTACATAAGCCCTTAGTAAGGATATCTTGATGTCGCGGCCCCTCCACCACTACTTGACGATGATCTGGTTGCCGAGGCGCAATGACATAAAGATTTTAGGTGCCATGATGATGCTAACGGAAGACAGCATTACAACATCCGCCCGCGACGTGCTAAGCCCACTTGAAGACTAATTTTATTTAATTATTATGCTCTTTTATTTTATATTTGTGAATATAAAATTATTCCATGTTTGAGTAATAATTTTATATTCATATAAGCATTTGTATTATTTATTTCCTGCACTTTAAACATTTGGTGTGTATTTAACCGCTCGGATGGTTGAGATTACATCTCTATCTTAAACGGTTATGTGTTGTTTGTAACTCCTATATAAGGAGACTTATTATAAGGATTAAGGAGATTTGGAAAAAAAGCCTAAACCTAATTCTCCCCCTTGAGAATTTCGGCCAAGAGGAATCCTCCTTGTCCCCCCCCCCCCCCCCCACTTGTGGTGTGAAGCCACCTCTTGCTCCCTCCATCCCTCTTCGGTGCGACTCCGGCGTGGATTCCTTCGGTACGACTCCAAGGAAGAAGGTTGCAGCCCTCATTCGGTGTGACGCCGGTGGAACCGTGGAGAGAGCGATTCTCCCACTTATCTTGTGCGTTTGTTGGATTCGGGTTGGGTAACTTCTCTCCCCCATCTTTGTGATTTCTTGCTTTAGATTTGTGGAGGTTGAGCATCCGTTTTATCCGCGATTTTTAAATACTCTGCTTGCAATTTCTGAAATTAATTTTGTTGCTATCGAACCTCTTTTATTCCGGATCGGGTAGGTCCAATTTGCTTGAGCGGATCTTGGCCTTTAGCCTTGGTTTTGCTCTCCAAAAGGATTGGCAACCTTTATGTTAATTTGGTGAATAATCTGACTCTCTTCCGATCGTTATTTTAGAGTCGATCATTCCTCCCTTGTGGTGTATGTGCTGCGTTAGATGCGAATCGTATTGCGATGATAGATGCTTGTGTAGGTGCGGTAGATCTAGGCGTGAAAGGCGTCGTGAGACTTCTTGTTCGTGTCAATCTCCAAATCACGGGGATCCCTACATCACATCTGTTGCATTATCTTTTGATCTCACATCCAGTAGGAAAATCATCCCCTGACTAGTGAGATAAGTCAACCAGACCTTTTTCATTCTTAGTTGCCTCCTCTTTCCATTGAACAATGTATTCATTCCAATGGTTTTTGTAGCTTGATTGTCACAAAAAATTGATATAGAGTGCATTTTCATACTCATCATTGGAATGTCCATTATCAGTTCTCTAATCAACTCTGCTTCTTCTGTTGCTGAAGCTGGAGCATAGAGTTCTGATTACATAGAGGATAGTGGAATGCATGTCTGCCTCTTAGAATTCCAAGCTACGACAGCTCCTCCTAGTGTAAACACAAAATAACTAGTGGATCTGTAAGACCCCCCTCCAAAATTGACAATCCGACAAGGGGATCTTATTACACACCACCCTTTTTGCATGACATCGAAGCGATCACGAAGGGTGGAGGCATTTCCTTCTCCAACCCTTCTTCTTGAACACTCCGTTGTCACGCATAGGGGTGATGTTAAGCGAATGTCACCACACCAACAGAGTAGCGAAAAAGTTCTCTAGTGGAAGACATCATTAATGAGTGCGCCTTATAGCACTTAGCGGAAGACGTGATCTATAGCGGAAGGTTAATTGTCACAGAAACCCAATACACAAGACTTGTATGAGTAATATCAACATCGCTGCCGCATTAAGTCCTATCCATCAAGGCTTCATTGCCATTATATATAGCATGAGATATGGCATAATAAAAGGAGATGCGGCTTAACGAACTTATACCTGACGTAGCCTGCTTTGTGGCTTCATCTACACCTGGGTGCTATCTCTCACCCGCACCTATCACTTGTGCTAATGACAAGTTATTAGAACCACGAATAGTATCAAATACCTATTAGCGTCAAACATAGTATAACATTTATAAGGGAGGGAAATATCTGGACTATCGTTGGGTCGTGGAAGACTTCCCGCGACCACCTCCTATGTACTCCGTATCATCATGCATACAGTATCGGACCCACGCAGTTCTATTAGTTTCACACGGGTTGCCCTTCCAGACCTTCCAATGTGTGGGTTGCCTCAGAGTATAACTCGTCGGCCATCCGATTTTCTACCCAAGGCATAATCTCCCAAAGGCATGATAAATTCCCGTAGGAATTATTCTCGAGACACATTATATTCTGGTTGGAATATCTCTCAGGGGCACAATATATTCTCGTAGGAATAATCTGTTGGATCGATTGACGCCCTTAGAGGGGGGGGGGGGTGAATAAGGGAATAAAAATCTTCTTTATAATTTTATACAATTTACTAAATTGTTTTGAGTAATTTAGAATGAAATAACAATTTGACTTAAAGGAGGAAACAATTATAATTTGCAATTTTATAAATTATGTCAAATGATAGAAATCAAGTAAACACAGAAAGAGACATGATTATATTATATAGAAAATGTGTTTACATAAATTGATTTCAATATCGCTTGAAATCGGAGGCGTATAAAGTAATACAATTTTTTATTTTCTATACCGACTTGTATCCCCACAAACCGGTTGGCTTTAGCCTATCCTTTCCCGGATAAGGCATCAAGCCGCTCTAGCCAATCCTTCCCCGGATATGGCCTCGAGCCCCCTAGATCTAATCACATAGAACTAGTCGCCAACACAAGGCGAATTCCCCCCTAAGTCCTACCCAGACCTAGTCGCCAACACAAGGCGAATTACTCCCTAAGTCCTACCCAGACCTAGTCGCCAACACAAGGCGAATTCTCTAAACGGTTACAAAAAGTATGGAATGCAAATAATGATAACAATAATAAAAACTCCCTATATGAGATCTCTGAAGATGAGGATGAAGGATCGTTGTAGCATAAGCGAGGTTGAAGCGATCGTCCTTCAGATGTAGCGTGACGCTGTCCTCCTCCAGAATTCTCCTTAAGCTTTTAGTGGGAGATCCATCTTCGGCAGCATAACAACAATGGAATTGTAGCACTTGCAACCTCTCTGGGATGGATTTTGCAAAACAAGAAGCAAAGCTCCAATATATAGAACTTCTCGCTAGCGCCAGCAGTAGCTCCTAGCGCCTGCGGTAGCGTTCATGTGGAGCGGTTGCGAAACCATCGGCGGCGTGGCGCTGTGCACGAACTTGAGATAGCGCCTGGCGGTAGCGGTTGCGAAACCGTCGGCGGCGTGGCAGAACAAACTTTCGTCGAACAAAATTTTCGTCGAGCGGAGCTTCAAGTTCGTCGAATGAAAATTTTTGTCGAACGGAGCCACAAGTTCGTCGAACGGAAATTTTCATCGAACAGAGTTTTCGTCGAACAGAACCTGAGCTAGCGCCTGACAGTAGCTCTAACGCCGGCGGTAGTGCATTCTTCCAGATTTTTGAATTCAGCTGCTTTCTACCTATGGAGTATTGCACCTATAGTTCCTGCACACTATAAACACACGACAAGCAAGATCAAATACAATTTGGGATTGGTTATTCTCAAACAAAGGGATGTGACACACATGTCCAACAATCTCCCCATTTTGATAATAACAAATCCTCTTAGCAAGAAATCAACAATAGCGTTTATAGTATATGATAAGCAAGATGATGGTACAACTATAATATATGATAAGCATGATGATATGCATACTCCCCCTATCTTAATGCTCCCCCTACATGAATGCAATTTATGTTTTACTCCCCCTAAATGATAGATTACATGAATTATGCTCCCCTTTAATCTTCTATATTTCTCCTATATAGATTTCTTCAAATAATCTTCCCCTTTTGGTATTATCAAAAGAAGGTGGAGTGAGGTTAGTAAGGAGGCATTCTTTAGGCTAGTTATAAATCATGATCGAGCTTTTGTAATAAATGAAATGATAAAGAGTTTAAGCATAGTATATATAAGAGATTTCAAATAAAAAGATAAGAGTTTTAAGCAAGCGGAAGATTATAAGTAACATCTTTTTGTAAGATTATAAGTAACATCTTTTTGTAAGCATGAAAAGCATAAGTAAAAATATGAGTTTTAGTTCAAAATTGAAAGATGTTTTAACCTTTTTGAAATCTCAAAGTTTTTCAAAAAGATACCAAGCATGAAATGAACATATCAAAAAGAGATTATACTACAATGTTACTTAATTTTAAGTTCAAGAGATACCAAAACATTGTAGAGATCATGCTAGGTTATCTAGTGCATTTCTTATATAAAGAGTAGTATAGATAAAGCATTAGAATCCAATACTCATGAGAAGGAGTGTTATGAAAGATAATGATGTGCACATAAGTGTATTTTGGGTAATGTTAACAATTGATTTAAATCACAAAATACAAGACATATGTAAAGTAAAGTGCATAATGAAACACAAGTATATTACTTTCACATACTTTAATGCACACTATTTTATAAAAAGTGGTGTATTAATCAAGGGTTGCACAAGACACTTTACTATTTTTTCCAAGGTGCTCAACCTCACAATGCTTATGAAGACTTATCAGGAGATTCAAGTAGTGCTTAGTGGAGTTATAGTTGTCTACATATATAATTTTTGTTCACATTTGTGAGACAACATTCTCCGAATACACTTGTTTTGCAAACCCAATTTTTTAACTTAACCACTTTTCTAAATTTCATAAGTGCAATTCAAATGTAGTGTAGACAATAAACTTATGCAAGTTTTAATTCATTGTACAAATACAATACACAAGCAAGCATTTTTAGATTTAAACAACACATGTTGATTACCAAAATAAGTGAGTGAAAGGTATCATTATCAATCATAATACATTTACTAATACTTAGATGCATGCTAAGCTTGGTTCTACACATATTTTTCAATACAATTGATGCACTTTAAATAGATATATCAAAAATAAACAAAACAATGTTCATAGTAATTTCAAGGAATAAATTTTAACATTGTAAAGAATTCTAAATAATAGAATTCATTCATGCTTGATATTAACAATAAAGATCATACAGTTTTTTTGTTGTTTTGAAAATTTTTAATGAAATAAAAACAGAAAAATCACACAAACATATTTTTGTATTTTTGAATTTTAAATTTTTGTAGTTGATTTTTCATAATGCAAATAAAACAAAAATAAAATAGACAGAAACACAAAACTAAATTTGTACATACAAACTGACATATTTTTGTTGATTTTTAGAAATTTTAAAAAATAGATAAATCATAAACCCACGCCAGCGCCGGCGCTAGCGTTAATGCTGGAAACAGTACATGATTTTTAAAGAATTTTAAAAAACTGATTTTTGATATTGATTAGGGATCTTAAGAGTAGTCTTATGCAGAAATTGTGTAATATTCAGAGATGTCTTGATTGCTCAAATTGCATAAAACATTAGCGTTTTACATGTTATTCATCCTAAGATGTCTAAGACTCCTAATTCCAACCTTAACATTTGAAATCTTGCATCGGGAAGAGGTTTAGTAAATATTTCAGCTAGTTGAGAGTTAGTGCCAATGAAACTAATCCTTACATTTTCCTTTTTAATGTGATCCCTTATGAAATGATAACGCACATCTATATGTTTGGATCTAGAGTGGTGTATCGGATTATTTGTGAGATCAATGACACTTTTGTTGTCACATTTTAGTTCAATAAGTTTTAGGTGAAAACCAAAGTCCTCTAAAGTTTGCCTCATCCATAGTGCTTGTGCACAACAACTTCCTAATGCAATGTATTCGGCCTCCGTGGTGGAGAGTGCAACCGAGTTTTGTTTCCTACTAGACCATGCAACTAATGAAGGGTCCTAGAAAATGACAAGTACCAGTGCTTTTTCTATCAAGTGAACAATCGGCGTAGTCCGAATCGGAGTAGCCGTGAAGTGTAAATGAATTATAGTGTGGGTACCATAATCCTAATCTAGATGACTCAATGAGATATCTAAAAATTCGTTTTACTGCTTTTAAATGAGATTCTTTTGGATTGGCTTGAAATCGAGCACATAAGCATACGACAAACATAATATCGGGTCTAGTTGCACTTAGATAAAGTAGAGATCCTATCATACCTCTATATAAAGTTTGACCTATAGAAATTCCTGATTCATCTTTTCCTAATTTTAGTGATGCACTCATTGGTGTAGAAGCATGTTTAAGGTTTTTAAATCCAAAATGTTTTAGGTGTTGAAATTTTGAAGTGAAGTGAAGGAGACTGGGCGGTCTGATTTTGGGAGACCGCCGAGACCGCGCGGTCTGTGCTTGTATTCTGCCAGTCTGGCTCTGCCGGTCTGTTCTGGCGGATTGCTGGTTTGCTGGTCTGTTCTTTCTAGCTGCGGTCTGTTCCCGAGTTGGTCTGCTGGTTGGCCTGTCTTCTTTGTTGGAAGACCGGGCGGTCTGTTCCTATGTGTGACCGCCTGTCCGGGCGACTTGTGTTTGGCGATCTGGCGACTTGTTCTAAGTCGGCCAGATGGTTCTGGTTTGCTCCTGGTGGTCTAAGGAAGGAGTACCTTTGTGACCGCGTGGCTTGTGTGCGGTCTCGTGTTCGCGCGACCTGTGCGCGACTTGTCTGCTGATCTGTGTCTTGGTCGGATGATCGTCCAAGTAGTGTGGTCGCGCGGTCTGCCTTATGAGACCGCTGGCGATCTGACGGGCGATGACTGTATCTCTCCTGTGTGGTGACGACATCCGTCTACCCGCCTATAAATAGAGGTGCAGGGCCCGTCATTCCTAACAAGAACTGTAAGAACTGAGCCTGGGTTAATTCGTGCGGTCTCACTTTGAGGTCGGGCGGTCTCGGAAGCGAGCTGACTGTTTGTTGTGTTCGCAGGTTTGCGATCAGCAGGTTGCGGTCTTCTTCCTTGGTGATTCCCAGCGGCTTGAATAAACAGTTCGGCAGCGGTCTGTCTGCGAACTGGTTTATGTTCGTTCTTATGCTGTTCGCAGCGAGCTCAGCGATCAGGCGACCTTCAGCGGTTAGGCGATCTGAGTTGCGGTCTGGCGACAACTTCAGTTCTTTGTTCCAATAAAGCTCCAGTTCGTGCGGTCTGAGGTGCGGTCTTGCAGTGCAGGCGGCTTGTCCGGTTTCTGTTCACGCGATCTCAGGTCAAGCCGGGCGAATTCTAGAGTTGAGCGGTCTGTGCGGTCTCAGCTTGTCTAGCCACCAGATTTGTTTTGGTGTATTTTGTTCTTCCCGTCTCCGTGATTCTGATGAATCATGTCTCGCCATGTATACCTCGCACTATAAATGAAGTTTGTGTTTCAATAAAGTTTCTTGTGTTGCTGTGTGGCATTGTGGTTGTTTGGCTTTAACTCAGTTGATGCAACTCCTGCTTACTCCTAAACGATTCAAATCAAAAAATTTAACATAGTATCAGAGGGAGGTTGTTGAAGTGGATAAGCAGTGATCAACTTGAGTTGCCATCGTCTTTTGAAGAAGAGACCACATAGATTGCCATGGAAGGCGGATTCGCAAGAGGGCTTGGTATTGAACTCCTTACATCGACTAACTATAAGAAATGGAGGTCGTGTATGGAGAGCTATTTACTTGGTGAGGATCTATGAGAGATAGTTGGAGGAGAAGACACACAAGAGGTGTTTCTAGCAGGAGATAATATGGCAGAGGTGAGACTTTGGAGGAGGATGAATGCTAAGGCAAAGTTCACTCTCAAGAGGGCTATCTCACCGGAGCTGTTTGATCACATCATTGGATGTAAATCTACTGCTGAAATTTGGACGTCTTTGGACGGGTTGTTTAATAAGAAGAATGTATCTCGGGTACAGTTTCTTGAAAATGAGTTGGCGAAGGCCTCTCAAGGCGATCTTTCTATTTCTACCTTCTTTCTCAAGATGAAGATCCTCACAGCAGAGATTTCTGCATTGGACCCTGATGAGCCCATCTCGGAGGCAAAACTGAAGAGGCATATCATCCGCGGGTTGCGGAAGGAGTATCTTGCCTTTGTGACTTCAGTTCAAGGTTGGGCAAATCAACCATCTCTGTTGGAGCTGGAGAACTTACTTGCTTCGCAAGAAAGTTTGGCAAGACAGATGGCGGGGATTTCTATCTCTGGGGGAGATAATGATGTGTTGTTCTCTGGGAAGAAGAAGAAGTGGGAGAAGAAGAAGCCGGGTTATGATGGACCCTCTACTTCAGGTCAGCAGGATAGGGGTTATGCTCCTAAGTCTGATGAGAAGAAGAAGGGAGATGGACCAAGGTGCTTCAGGTGTAATAAGACCGGCCACTTCAAGAAAGATTGTCGGGTTAATCTTCAGTCGGGACATGTAGCAGAGAAGGAGAAGCCAAAGTCTGATGAAGCTGGATGGGGAGGAGCTTTTGCGGCTAATATGACGGCGATGCCCGTTAAGGCCTTGGCTTCCATCAACTTCGAATAGGACTGGATTGTTGATTCAGGGTGTGGACATCATCTCACCGGGGATGAATCAAAGTTCTCTTCTTTGGCGCCTTACTCAGGTAACGATGCTATCATTACGACTGATAATTCTGTTCATGCTGTCGAACAAGAAGGTGTTGTCTCCCTGAGCAGTGATAAGGGTCCACTCACCTTGAGGAGTGTTTATCACGTGCCTGGTATGAAGAAGAATCTCTTCTCTGTGACCAATGCGGTCGATGCCGGTTATCACGTTCTGTTTGGCCCAACAGAAGTGAAGTTTCTTGAAACTCAACCGGAGATCAGGGGAGATGTTATCCATATTGGAAAGAGGGTGAAGGACTTGTTCGTGTTATCGACAAGTACCTATGTTGATAAGATGAAGACCAACGATAGTGCGGCTATCTGGCATGAAAGGTTGGGGCATGTTGGCATGGACAAATTGAAGTCTATGGCGGTAAGGGGCCTTGTCAAGGGCTTGCCTAGCTTGTCCTCTTATGGAGACGGTCATGTTCGTGCTGGATGTCAGTTTGGTAAGTCTCATCGACTTCCATTTGATAAGTCGCCAACAAGATGCAAAGCGCCGTTGGAGTGCATCCACGGTGATTTGATGGGAATGACAGCCACCCCAAGCCTTGGAGGCAATAGATATATGTTGGTGTTGATTGACGATTACACCAGATATGTCTGGGTGTATTTTTTGAAAGAGAAGTCGGAAGCCTTTGCGAAGTTTGTGGAGTTCAAGGAGCTGGTGGAAGGTCGGTTAGGCCTGCGGGTGAAAAATTGAGAACTGATAATGGTGGGGAGTTCACCTATGGTGAGTTCTCAAGTTTTTGCAGGAAACACGGCGTTCGGAGAGAGCTCACTTGTGCCCATAGTCCATAGCAGAATGGCGTTGCGGAGAGGAAGATCCGTCATCTGACGGAAACCTGCAAATGCTGGCTTCATGCCAAGAGTATCCCAAAGTCCTTTTGGGCGGAGGGAATGTCTTGTGCGGCTTACATCATCAACAGAATGCCTCTAAGTCCTATCAACATGAAGACCCCTCACGAACTAATGTTCAAGGAGAAACAGAGTGTTGCTCACCTTCGGGTGTTCGGATCAACCTGCTATGTGCATATTCCTGATGCTCTTCGGACAAAGCTAGATGCGAAAGCAAGGAAGCTAGTCTTTGTTGGGTATGATGAGCGGAAGAAAGGATGGAGATGCATGGATCCTGAGACACGGAGATCAGTGGTATCTCGGGATGTAGTGTTCGATGAAGTGACTTCCTACAAGGGGAGTTCAGGAGTTGAACTACCAGAAAGCAGGGTTGATGAAGCAGGGAAAGCT
Source organism: Dactylorhiza incarnata (assembly GCA_033032865.1). Classification (NCBI taxonomy): domain Eukaryota; kingdom Viridiplantae; phylum Streptophyta; class Magnoliopsida; order Asparagales; family Orchidaceae; genus Dactylorhiza; species Dactylorhiza incarnata. Next base: position 5,622,379 of record JAWHQI010000119.1, on the reverse strand, counting down.
GCGGGAAGTCTTCAAGTGGAGTTGCCTGTTTCACCAGGAGCTCCAGCTGTGTCAAGCTCTGAGATGGAGGCTTCAGGTTCTGGAAGCAGGGAGAGCGATGCTCCAAGTTCGTCTGAAAGAGGAGCTTGCGCAGAAGAAGCAGCTGAGGAGGTGGTTAGTCAGGTGCAACCTCTTAGGAGGTCGAAGAGGACTATCAAGCCACCAGATCAATACATAGGAGGAAACATGGTGAGCTTCATCTCATGTTTCTTCGCCGGTCCCTTGGATGAGAGGGAGCCGTCGAGCTTTAAGAAAGATAAAGCGTGAAGCAGTGGGATATTGCTATGCAAGAAGAGATGGATGCTCTCAAGAAGAATGAGGCTTGGTCTCTAGTGCCCAGTGATGCGCCATTTTCAGCACTACTAATTAGCAAGCACGAAATGCGATACGACGGCAGTGCACCGGTCGCTCAAGTAATAAAATAGGGAGGAACTCCCCGAATATCGTTCTCAAAGGACCGCAAGTTGGGTAGTATGATTTGCTCAAACCGGAAATTAGTTAAAAGGATAACTAAGTAACAACGGGGGGGGGGGGGGGGGGGGGGTTGTGATTTGGGTTCCCATGCTATTGCAAAATGAAGAGAAATGCGGGTCGAAAAGCACCGCTTCGCAAGGTGTGGGTGAGTGCAGCGGCCGCGATGCCGCACTTCGGTAAGCGGGTGGAGTGGCCTCAGTGCGAGGTTTTGTTAGGGTCGCATTCACCTCTTCGCTAACATCACCACTTGCAATCGCTAGGTGGCTTCACGCACAAACAACCTAGGCTATCACAACAACAAAAAGGGCTATTCTTGCCACCACATCATCATTGCACATGAACACAAGCAAAAATACATAATATTAACCTAACATGTGTTCATACAACAACACAAAGAAAGTACAAGCATCAAGGGTTAGAGAGGACCATAAAGAAGATGTCACCGCGTCTTGGGTTCTCGGCCGGAATGAGAGGTTGTCGGGCTCTCTCCGGGCTCGGCCCTCAGATGGTGTGCTAACTCGAAGGAGGCTGTCACCGCTCCAACGATCTTCAGCGCTTTTATGGTCTCCTAGGCGAGGAATGCTTGAGCTAGTGGCGGACAAAGCTTGCAAATGCTCCCGGATGGAGGAATGATGAAGGAGATCGCCGGAGAAGGTCTCCTCTTGTCTCCTACGGTGGAAGGGGTGAAAATGGCGGGATTCCCGGCTTTTCCCGCGAGGGGGATCGAGATCTCCGTCTCTCCTCCGATGGCAGCAGCAATTCCTGCTTTAAATACTAAACAGGTAGAATTTTGGTCACGCACGGTCGAACGCACGACCGTGCGTTAATTAAAGATAAAAGTTGGCGTGAAGACGAAGCTGCGTCGCCCGTGCGATTTACTCACGCACGGGCAAATCCGCCCGTGCGTCAAAACGCACAGGTAAATTCAGAAATAGCTAAAAACCGAAGAAACAAGAGGCCATGCGTTTTACTCACGCACGGGCGATTCCGCCCGTGTGTCAAAACGCACGAGTAAATTCAGATCGATCATTTTCTGCCCAGATCAGAGCACACGACCGCAATAGCCCGTGCGTCAAGGAAAACGCACGACCATGCGTTTCACACAGTCATGAATTCTGGGAGAAAACTGGATACAAGATAATCCGGCCACCTACATACAAGATAAAATAGCTGGGAATACACCTCCAGCACCAGATAAACATAGAGAAATAGAAGGGGAGCATCATGTGCTTACCCCCAATAACAAGGAGCACAAATGCACACCGAAACGGGCCTAAGAGTGCACCTAGCAAGGAATAATAAATATGAATGAAAACATGCCTAAAGTGTAGTGCATAGACTAGATAATCGGCCCAGATGAGTCCATAAATGTGTATATAAATGGGACTCATCACACCCCCAGACTTAACCATTTGCACGTCTCGGGCAAACTACTCAGCTCTCCGTCAGAACAATTGGATGTTAGCGTGAGTTTGAGCGGTAGAGACCTATGCGAAGTCGCGTGCGCACGTGCATAGAAATACATCAGAACAGAATTAAACTCAAGATTATATCTAACTATTTCTAGAACAGTAGTTTGAAATTTACTTTACTTGGATGGTGAATCCCGGTGAATCTTTCAGTCGCGCAAAAGGGAAAATGGCGTGACTAATGAGTAGAGTATTACTCGAATCGAAGCTCAGGACAAACTCCTAAGAAATCCATCAAAGTCGGTGTCCATAGGCTTGCATGTTCGCACTCTCTCTACTGCATGAGACGACTCGTATCTAAAATCAATAGGACTTATGGGTTAGGATTGGGCTTAGGTTGAGTTTAGGCTAGTTAAGTAGAAGGACGATGGGAATCGCATTCAACACAACCTGAGTACTCAAGAAAATTACAATCACCAATACAATATTTTCAAGAATTACACAACACCCCCAGACTTCAACTGAACACTAGGTGTGTGCTAAGCCAAATATAAATTGAATTTGTCGAGAGAATATTATTTTTGCACAACTATATATTTTTTTCTTTTCTATTCATTCTTTTCTTTTCTCTTTTCGACAAAATAACTTTTGTATGCTCAATAAAATGGATCCTTTAGCTAATTCAAATCTGCCATGCACAACAAAGATGACACCAAATGTGATCGAAAAAGAAATTTCTTTCAGCTCAAAGGTTGGTGCGAAAATAGGTTCGACCGTATGGCTTTGGTGAAATTTTAGTGTAGCTAAACAAGGAGGAAAGGTAGGCTCAAGTGGGCTTGCAACGGTGATTACGTAGGTAAGGATTTCAAAAGCACAAAATAGATCAAGAAATGGCCTATATCACATTTTATAACGGGTACTTTCAACGCAATCGTTTCAAGAGTCGCCTAGTGCAAGTTCTAGCCACCGAGAAAGGTTGTCCTTCCTTCCGACCCTAGTAATAAGCTACTAGTAGTCTAGCTACACTCGACCTTATGCTACCGTTGGATTCACCACTAAAGTAAAATAAATTGCAGCTACTATAATAGAAATAATTAAATTATAACTCTAAATTTTATTCTACTCTAATTAAATTTCTAGGCGTGACGGGGGCACTTGACTAGAGCACTACTCGAGTCAACATTTTTCTCTACTCCTCACTCATACGCTAACAATCCAATTCTTACGAGCGGGGAACCTCGCAGCGATACCCAAAAAGCACGCGTGATCAAGTGCGCGTGAACTAGGTGCAAGTGTATGCAATGTGTGCAACAAAATACAAATCCTAACTCAGCACATTCTAACATGTCATGCAAAGTATGTGCACGTGCACCGATCACTCTCTCCCCCAGACTTGATCAAAACCAACTAGAATAAACAATTCAAAAATAAGTAGGAAAGGGGTAGAGTTGACCTATGCTCATAGAAGAGCATGCCAGAAGTGCGGTAGTTCCAACATTAAATTTTTCACTTTCCTCATCCTCCACGCGAGAGCTTCCACCTATGATGTTAGCAAAAAGGCAATAACAAAACATAAAAGAAATTAAAAGGCAAACGGAACCAGGTGGTCCCCATGGGTTGTCTCCCAAGAAGCCCTTTTGTTTAACGTCCTTAAAGGTGGACCAAATACCTGTATTAAGCATTGTTCAAAGATAAATAGTTCTCACAAAGTTTTTTAGGAATTTGCTCAAAATATCCCAGAGATACAACATATAACCAAAGGCAAAGAGATAGAAATTAAGCAAGATTATACAAATCACATATTCGCATACAGCATAGAGACAAAAGAGAAAATCACCCTAACACATTTGACTCCGCTAGATACAATTTTCTACAGTCCTCCAAAACTGTGCCGCCCTCATAGATTTTCAAGCGATGACCATTCACCTTGAACGTCCCTTCTTTTTCTCCAGAAATTTCAATTGCGCCGAATGGAGAAACACCAATCACAGTGAACGGGCCACTCCACCGTGACTTCAACTTTCCAGGGAATAAGCGCAGACGAGAATTAGAGGAGAACGCTATCTCCCGGATTGAATTCTTTTGGCCTAATATGCCTATCATGCCACTGCTTTGTATTTTCTTTATATATGCGAGAGTTATCGTAGGCAAAATGCCGCAATTCTTCAAGTTCATTCAACTGAGAAAGACGCCGTTCCGCCGTTGCTACGATGTCCATGTTTAGGAACTTGGTTGCCCACAAGGCTTTGTGTTCTAATTCCAATGGTAGGTGGCATGCCTTTCCAAAAACAAGCTGGAAGGGTGTCATTCCTAAAGGGGTTTTGAAGGCAGTGCGGTAGGCCCACAAGGCATCATCCACTTTCATCGCCCAATCCTTTCTGTTTGAGTGGATTGATTTTTCTATTATTCTTTTGAGTTCTCTATTAGAAACTTCCACTTGTCCACACGTTTGCGGGTGGTAAGCTAAAGAGACTTTATGTAGCACGCCAAATTTTTTTAGTAATTTCAAAAATAGTCGGTTGCAAAAATGACTACCGCCATCACTTATGATTGTCCGTGGAGCTCCGAATCTAGAAAAGATATTTGTATGAATAAATTTCAAGACTGTACGGGCATCATTAGCAGCAACAGCCTCCGCCTCCACCCACTTTGAAACGTAATCCAGTACCACTATTATATAATGTTTTCCGTGAGACATTGGGAATGGACCCATGAAATCGATTCCCCAAACGTCAAACGGTTCATAAACTAACATATTATTAAGCGGCATCTCGTCTTTCTGCGAAATGTTGCCAGTTCTCTGGCATTCATTGCATTTTGAGACGTACGCGTGAGCATCCTTGAATAGCGTGGGCCAAAATAATCCACTTTGCAGCACCTTGCGTGCTGTCCTAGCAGCGCCCATGTGTCCTTCAGCCTCCCTATCATGGCAATGTTCGAGAACGGATCTGTACTCAGATTCCGGGACGCAACGTCTGATTATACCATCGCTACAAGTATGAAAAAACAATGGATCTTCCCAGAAATAATACTTTAAGTCCGAAAAAAGCTTGTTCCTCTGCTGAGGCGTAAGATTGGGGGAGAAAGTTTTACACGCAAGATAGTTTGCGATATCGGCGTACCATGGGGTTGTTGACGGATGCGTAGTGATGGAGAATAGCTTCTCGTCTGGAAAATAATCAGTCATTTCCTCCTCTTTGTTGTTGGAAGCATCAGCCGTCACGTCGTTCTCTAGCCGCGATAAGTGATCTGCGATTACATTCTCCACCCCCTTCTTATCTTTGATTTCCAAATCATACTCTTGCAGTAGTAGGATCCAGCGGATTAAACGCGGCTTGACCTCCTTCTTGCTGAATAGGTACCTCAGTGCGGCATGATCTGTGTACACTATTACTTCGGAAAGCACCAAGTAGGAGTGAAATTTCTCGAAGGCGAAGATCACAACAATCATTTCTTTCTCCGTGGTGGTGTAGTTCGCTTGAGCGTTATTTAGAGTTCGACTGGCATATGCAATGGTGTGAAAGGTTTTGTCTTTCTTTTGACCAAGCACTGCACCCACGGCTACGTCACTAGCGTCGCACATGATCACAAAAGGTAAACTCCAGTCAGGTGCCACCAAGATCGGAGCAGAGATAAGTTGCCCCCGTAGGGTTTCAAACGCTTGCATACAAGCTTTATTGAAATAGAATGGGACATCTTTGCCTAGTAAGTGAGAAAGAGGTTTTGAAATGGATGAGAAATCCTTAATAAATCTCCGATAAAATCCCACGTGTCCGAGAAAGCTGCGGATACCCTTCACAGAAGATGGCGGAGGAAGATTCTTGATGACACTAACCTTCGCCTGATCCATCTCAAGCCCCTGGCGGGATACCTTATGCCCCAACACTATTCCTTCGCGCACCATAAAATGGCATTTTTCCCAATTTAAGATGAGGTTGGTGTCCTCACACCGCTTCAAGGTCTTATCTAGATTGGCAAGGCACGAATCGAAGCTGCTGCCGAATAAAGTGAAATCATCCATGAAGACTTCGAGAAAATCTCCCACCATGTCAGCGAAGATTGCAAGCATGCATCGCTGAAAAGTTGCAGGAGCATTGCAAAGTCCAAATGGCATTCACTTGAATGCGAAGGTACCGGAAGGGCAGGTGAATGTCGTCTTGTCCTGATCAGCAGGGTCGATTAGGATTTGATTGTACCCGGAGTACCCATCCATATAACAGTAGTAGTCTTGCCCTGCCAACTTTTCCAACATCTGATCAATAAAAGGGAGTGGAAAATGGTCCTTGCGCGTAGCATCATTTAGTTTGCGGTAATCGATGCAGACCCTCCATCCGGTGATCACACGGGTAGGTAATAACTCATTCTTCTCGTTGAGGACAATGGTAATCCCTCCCTTCTTTGGCATAACCTGAACTAGGCTGACCCACTTGCTGCCGCTAATTGGATAGATAATGCCTGCATCCAAAAGCTTTATCACTTCTGCCTTCACTACCTCTTGCATCTTCGGGTTCAGCCGCCTTTGGGGTTGAACCGATGGCTTGTACTGATCTTCAAGAAGGATCTTATGCATGCAGACGGTGGGGCTAATTCCTTTAATATCGGCAAGGGAACGTCCGAAGACTTTTTGGTATCTTCTTAGCAACCTCACCAACGCAGCTTCGTCGTCCACATACAGAGTTGCAGAAATAATCATCGGATTCATGGTATTTTCCCCCATGAAGACATATTTCAGAGAGTTTGGTAATTGTTTGAGAGCTGGAGAGGTGTTTGAATCCGATGGCACAATAATTGATTCTCTGATCGGATGCAGATCCTCAGACTTGTCCGAGGATGAACCTCCATTGCCCACAAGGCTTTCTTGCTGCCAAAAAGTCTCGCAATCCCCCGGGCTCACATCAAACTGACTATCCAAGTCTTCGGTTGGCTCCGCTAGTTCGCCGTCTGTGATCTCAAATAGTTGCGCCGGATTGTGAACATTAAAAGATATGGCGTCCTGCCCCAATCTGAGAGTGAGCTCTCCCTGCTCCACATTAATGATGGCACGTGCTGTCCCGAGAAAGGGGCGCCCCAAGATAATAAGGACTCTAGCATCGGCTTTCATGTCAAGGATGACGAAATCAGCTGGAAAGGCGAGGTGATTTACCACTATGGTAAGGTCTTCCACAATCCCGACCAGTTTCTTGATTGTTCTGTCGGCTAGCTGCAGCATCACTTGTGTCGGCTTCAAAATCCCTGCACCTAGCTCTTGAAAGATGGAGAGCGGCATTAGATTGATGGAGGCTCCTAGATCACAAAGTGCCTGACCGAATCGGTGGTGACCGATTCTGCAAGGGATAGTAAAGCTGCCAGGGTCCTTTCACTTTGTAGGGACGTCGGTGATGAGGGTGGAGCACTCCTCAGTGAGATCAATGGTTTTGAGGTCCTCCAGGTCCTTTCGCTTTGAAATCAGCTTCTTCAAGAATTTTGAGTAACCCGGTATCTGGGAGATGGCCTCAATCAGCGGTATGCTAACTTGTACTCCCTTCATCATTTCTAGGAATCTACGAAATTGCTTCTCTGACTTCTCATTCCGTAACCTGTGAGGAAATGGAGGGCTAACAATACTTTTCGAGGGTTGTTCCATGCTCGCAAAATCTGGCACAGTAGGGATAGGAGTCGGCTCCCCTGTCACATCAGCATCAGGCCTGTCCGTAGGATTCGTAAGTGGTTCCTGTAGCGCAGGTGCTGGAGGTGTTTTCTGACATGGGAGGTTCTTTACACTCCTGCCACTTCTTAACTTCATGGCATTCACAGACTCGGGCGGCTGAACCACAATTCCAGAGACAACATTTGTGAGAGTACTAATAATAGAGTCGAGCTGCTAGATTGCTGCGGACTGTTCAGTAATTTTTTGCAGCATATCGCCCACGAGAGTAACTAACCGCTCTATTTGATCTGAAGGAAGGCATTCCTCTGCTCCATTAAGTGTTATTGCGTTAACTTCGCTAGTGCTCGGAGGATGAGTAAAGTGGCTCCAATACTGGATGGTCTGCACTATATTCACAACTATTTCCCAGGCGTCCTTCCCCGACTTATTAAATAGGGCGCCTCCAGCCGCGACATCAAAAAGCAAATGGAACCTGTCCATTACGCCAAAATAGAAAATCTGAATTAAAAAGTCTTCTGATAAATTATCACGGTAACAGTCCCTGTGTAAGGATTGAAAACGCTCCCATGCGTCTACTAATGTCTCGTCCTTTCTCTGACCGAAGGCAATAAGTTCCTTATGCCTATTCATACCTCACATGCGATGTTGAAAATCAAACAGGAACTTCCCTTCAAATTGCTTTCAAGAAGTTATCTCACTCTTTCGGGTATCCCGGTACCATCTTTTAGCTTTATCATGCAGAGAGAATGAAAATGCCAGGATCTTTTGTTGGTCATTTTCAACTCCATTAAATATACACGTATAATAGACTTCTAAGAATCCCTATACGTGATGTACTGCATCTTCATGTGTATCCCCGCTGAATTTGCAATTCTCAGATATAAACTCAATAATATCAGTGGAGATATTGGACGCAAGATTACTTATTCGTGCCTGATCTCTAAGATCGGTTAAACTTCCCTGATAAATATGTTGCTGGATAGAAGTCATGATAGACTTGCATGCAAGACAATGGATTTGCGCACAACAAGAAAAACCAAAAATACCTTAAAATGAATTTCCAAAGAAAAACAAATCATACACGCTTGCAGTCCCCGACAACGGCACCAAAAACTTGATGCGCCATTTCAGCACTGCTAATTAGCAAGCACTAAATGCGATACGACGGCAGTACACCGGTCGCTCAAGTAATAAAATAGGGAGGAACTCCCCGAATATCGTTCTCAAAGGACCGTAAGTTGGGTAGTATGATTTGCTCAAACCGGAAATTAGTTAGAAGGATAACTAAGTAACAACGGGGGGGGGGGGGGGGGGGGGTTGTGATTTGGGTTCCTATGCTATTGCAAAATGAAGAGAAATGCGGGTCGAAAAGCACCGCTTCGCAAAGTGTGGGTGAGTGCAGCGGCCGTGATGCCGCGCTTCGGTAAGCGGGTGGAGTGGCCACGGTGCGAGGTTTTGTGAGGGTCGTATTCACCTCTTCGCTAACATCACCACTAGCAATCGCTAGGTGGCTTCACGCACAAACAACCTAGGCTATCACAACAACAAAAAGGGCTATTCTTGCCACCACATCATCACTGCACATGAACACAAGCAAAAATACATAATATTAACCTAACATGTGTTCATACAACAACATAAAGAAAGTACAAGCATCAAGGGTTAGAGAGGACCACAAAGAAGATGTCACCGCATCTTGGGTTCTTGGCCGGCATGAGAGGTTGTCGGGCTCTCTCCGGGCTCGGCCCTCAGATGGTGTGCTAACTCGAAGGAGGCTGTCACCGCTCCAACGATCTTCAGCGCTTCTATGGTCTCCTCGGCGAGGAATGCTTGAGCTAGTGGCGGAGAAAGCTTGCAAATGCTCCCGGATGGAGGAATGATGAAGGAGATCGCTGGAGAAGGTCTCCTCTTGTCTCCTACGGTGGAAGGGGTGAAAATGGCGGGATTCCTGACTTTTCCCGCGAGGGGGATCGAGCTCTCAGTCTCTCCTCTGATGGCAGCAGCAATTCCTGCTTTAAATACTAAACATGCAGAATTTTGGTCACGCACGGTGAAACGCACGACCGTGCATTGCCCGTGCGTTAATTAAAGATAAAAGTTGGCGTGAAGACGAAGCTGCGCCGCCCGTGCGATTTACTCACGCACGGGCAAATCCGCCCATGCGTCAAAACGCACGGGTAAATTCAGAAATAGCTAAAAACAGAAGAAACAGGAGGCCGTGCATTTTACTCACGCACGGGCGATTCCGCCCGTGCGTCAAAATGCACGAGTAAATTCAGATCGATCGTTTTCTGCCCAGATCAGAGCGCACGACCGCAACAGCCTGTGCGTCAAGGAAAACGCACGACCGTACGTTTCACACAGTCATGAATTATGGGAGAAAACTGGATACAAGATAATCCGGCCACCTGCATACAAGATAAAATAGCTGGGAATACACCTCCAGCACCAGATAAACATAGAGAAATGGAAGGGGAGCATCATGTGCTTACCCCCAATAACAAGGAGCGCAAATGCACACCGAGATGGGCCTAAGAGTGCACCTAGCAAGGAATAACAAATATGAATGAAAGCATGCCTAAAGTGTAGTGCATAGACTAGATAATCGGCCCAGATGAGTCCATAAATGTGTATATAAATGGGACTCATCACCCAGGCCTAAGGGCATTACCCCTGTAACATGCAAATGGGTTTACAAGCTCAAGAAGAAAGCTGGCGGCACGATCGAGCGATACAAGGCTCGCCTTGTAGCTCGCGGGTTCTCACAGCATTATGGTGAAGATTATGATGAGACATTTAGTCCAGTGGCAAAGATGAATTCAGTCTGATTTGTTATTGCTTTGGCGGATCTTGTGGATGGGAGATTTGGCAGCTTGATGTTAAGAATGCTTTCTTATACGGAGAGATTGACAAGGATATCTTCATGATCCAGCCACCGGGGTTCATCTCGGAGGATCGTCCGGACTACGTCTGCAAGCTGAAGAAGGCCTTATATGGGTTGAAGCAAGTGCCTCGGGCGTGGTATGGAAAGATCGCGGAGTATCTCTTGTTCTGCGGGTTCTTTGCTTCAGACTCTAATTCTAGCTTGTTTGTCAAGAAGGAGGGGGCGCTTCGGGTTATTGTGCTGCTGTATGTGGATGACATGATTGTCACCGGGAACTCGAAGGAGGCGGTAGCAAGGCTGAGAGCTGAGCTTGCTATCAGATTTGAGATGAAGGATCTGGGGGAGCTTCACCATTTCCTTGGACTCGAGGTCCAGAGGCGGGAGAGCGGAGTGCTCATTTCTCAGGAAGGATATGTGGAGCGGATCGTTCAACGATTTGGCATGGTAGAAGGGAAGAGCAGTTCTATACCTCTGGAACAACATCATAAACTTCGGAAGGATGAGGGAAGAGTTCTATCTGATCCGTTGGTGTTCCGAGCTCTGGTTGGGAGCCTGATTTACTTGACCATCACGAGGCCTGATATTTCTTATGCAGTTGGCAAAGTGAGTCGGTACATGGCGGAGCCACGGAAGCCTCATCTTCTGGCGGCAAAAGGGATTCTAAAATATGTGAAGTCGACCTCTGATTTGGGTCTCCTATTTAGGAGAGGGTCAAGCTTGGAGTTGCATGGATACATGGATGCTGACTACGGGGGAGATGTGGATGATCGGAGATCAACGTATGGTTATGTCTTTATGATGGGCCCCACAGCTATCTCTTGGTGCAGCAAAAAGCAGGACTCAGTGTCCGTATCTACCACAGAAGCGAAATACAAGGCTTCGACCTTGGCAGCTCAGGAAGCCGTTTGGCTCAGGATGTTGGTGGAGGACGTTCATGAGGAGGTTTGAGGTCCTACTATTCTACGTGGGGACAATGAGAGTGCTCTCAAACTGGTTAATAATCCAGTCTGTCACGCGAGGACCAAACGTATTGAGATTGAGCACCATTTCATTCGTGAAAAGGTGTTGGGAGGATCTCTTATGGTCGAGCATGTTCGGAGTGTGGACAATGTCGCAGACATCTTCACAAAGCCGCTGTCAAAGGGACCATTTACACGATTGCGGAGTTTACTCGGGCTAGTCTCCACTTCCCACTTCAAGGGGGAGTGTTGAAATTTTGAAGTGAAGTGGAGGAGACTGGGCGGTCTGATTTTGGGAGACCGCCGAGACCGCGCGGTCTGTGCTTGTATTCTGTCAGTCTGGCTCTGCCGGTCTGTTCTGGTGGATTGCTGGTTTGCCGGTCTGTTCTTTCTAGCTGCGGTCTGTTCCCGAGTTGGTCTGCTAGTTGGTCTGTCTTCTTTGTTGGAAGACCGGGCGGTCTGTTCCTATGTGTGACTGCCTGTCCGGGCGGCTTGTGCTTGGCGATCTGGCGACTTGTTCTAAGTCGTCCAGATGGTTCTGGTTTGCTCCTGGTGGTCTAAGGAAGGAGTACCTTTGTGACCGCGCGGCTTGTGCGCGGTCTCATAGTCGCGCGACCTGTGCGTGACTTGTCTGCTGATCTGTGTCTTGGTCGGATGATCGTCCAAGTAGTGTGGTCGCGCGGTCTGCCTTATGAGACCGCTGGCGATCTGATGGGTGGTGACTGTATCTCTCCTGTGCGGTGACGACATCCATCTACCCTCCTATAAATAGAGGTGCAGGGCCCGTCATTCCTAACGAGAACTGTAAGAACTGAGCCTGTGTTAATTCGTGCGGTCTCACTTTGAGGTCGGGCGGTCTCGGAAGCGAGCTGACTATTTGTTGTGTTCGCAGGTTTGCGATCAGCAGGTTGTAGTCTTCTTCCTTGGTGATTCCTAGCGGCTTGAATAAACAGTTCGACAGTGGTCAGTCTGCGAACTGGTTTATGTTCGTTCTTGTGCTGTTCGCAGCGAGCTCAGCGATCAGGCGACCTTCAGCGGTTAGGCGATCTGAGTTGTGGTCTGGCGACAGCTTCAGTTCTTTGTTCCAATAAAGCTCCAGTTCGTGCGGTCTGAGGTGCGGTCTTGCAGTGCAGGCGGCTTGTCCGGTTTCTGTTCGCGCGATCTCAGGTCAAGCCAGGCGACTTCTGGAGTCGAGCGCTCTGTGCGGTCTCAGCTTGTCTAGCCGCCAGATTTGTTTTGGTGTGTTTTGTTCTTCTCGTCTCCGTGATTCTGATGAATCATGTCTCGCCATGTATACCTCGCACTGTAAATGAAGTTTGTGTTTCAATAAAGTTTCTTGTGTTGCTGTATGGCATTGTGGTTGTTTGGCTTTAACTCAGTTGATGCAACTCCTGCTTACTCCTAGACGATTCAAATCAAAAATTTTAACATTAGCATATCATGGACATATTTAGTTTGACATACAAAGATACCATCAATTCTTTGTGATATTTGAAAACCAAGGAAATAAGAAAGTTCTCCTACAAGTCTCATTTCAAATTCATTTTTCATCACTAAAATTACTTCTTTACACATCTCTTCATTAGTAGATCCAAAAATAATATCATCAACATATATTTGTAAAATAATATATATCATTATTGTTGTGCTTAATGAAGAGAGTATTATCCGCACTTCCCATAATATAACCGTGCTTTAATAAAAATGATGTAAGTCTTTCATACCATGCACGGGGGGCTTGTTTTAAACCATAAAGCGCTTTCTCTAGTTTATAAACATGATTTGGAAATTTTTCACTAATAAAACCGGGGGGTTGTTCAACATAAACTTCTTCTTTTACAAACCCGTTTAGAAAAGCACTTTTCACATCCATTTGAAATAGTTTTATTCTTTTAAAGCTTGCAAATGCTTGAAAAATTCTTATAGACTCTAATCTAGCAACGGATGCAAAAGATTCATCAAAATCTACCCCCTCAATTTGAGAATATCCTTGTGCTACTAATCGTGCTTTATTTCTAGAGATTCTTGACTCACCATCTAATTTATTTTTAAAAATCCATTTTACACCTACAACCGGGTGATTAGATGGGTTTTCAACTAATTTCCAAACATTATGTCGCTCAAATTGTTCTAACTCTTCATTCATAGCCAAAAACCAAAATTCATCATTTAAAGCAGTGAAAACGTTTTTTGGTTCTATTTCGGAAACAAAACAAATATTTGAGAAATATTCATGAAGAGAAGAGCGAATTCTTACCCCGATGGATGGTTCACCAATTATCAATTCTCGTGGATGATCCTTTGTGAATTTCAAGGCACTTGGAGGTACATATTCATCTTCCTTGACCTCCTCTTCTTCTTTGGAAGGTTCCTCATCACCATGCTCCAAAGGTTGTAAGAGATCATCCTCATTGCCTGCGGAAAGTTTTTCTACACAAGGAACAAATTCATCACATTTTACATTTATTGACTCTTCAACTCTACTAGCTCTTTTATTAAAAATTCTATAAGCTTTACTAGTTGAAGAGTACCCAAGAAAAGTTCCTTCATCACATTTTTCATCAAACTTTCCCAAGCTATCTTTTGTATTCAAAATAAAACATTTACAACCAAAAACTTTAAAATAAGATACATGAGGCTTCTTTTGAAAATAGAGTTCATATGGTGTGAGATTAAGAGATGGGCGAAGCATGATTCTATTCAAAACATAACACGATGTACTTACACTTCGGCCCAAAAGGACTTAGGTAATTTATATTCACATAACATAGTGCGTGCTAGTTCTTGAAGTGTCATATTCTTTCTTTCTACAACACCATTTTGTTGTGGTGTGCGTGGTGTAGAGAACTCATGTTTAATGCCTAACATATCACAAAAGGATGTAAATTTTTCATTTTCAAATTCTCCTCCATGATCCGAGCGGATGCATTTAATTTTTAAATCACTTTCATTTTGAATACGAGTACATAATTTTGTAAATTCACAAAACGCATCGGATTTGGAAGAGAGAAATAATGTCCAACAATATCTTGAAAAATCATCTATTAAGACATATGTATATAATCTACCTCCAAGACTTGGAGTGCTAACGGGACAAAAAAGATCCATATGAATTATTTGCAAAGGTCTTGTAGTAGAAATGAAATTTGTACTTTTGAAAGAGGATCTAGAAAATTTACCTTTTTGACATGGTGAACAAAGTGAAGGTAAAGTTCCATTTAACCTAGGCAATCCTCTAATTAAATTACATTTGGCAAGTTTTACAATGAGCTTTGTGCTAGCATGCCCTAGTCTTCTATGCCAAAGTTCTAATTCATCGTTTTTAGTGATAAAACATTTTATAGATGATTTAGAAAGATCATGAAAAGAAACTGTATAAACATTATGTATTCTTGGTGTAGTTTGTAAAATATCTTTTGTAGTAGGATTAGCTATTTTGCATAAGTTAGTGGAAGATTCAAATAACACATCTAATCCTTTATCACAGAATTGGCTAATAGAAATTAAATTGTGTTTTAATCCTTTCACATAAAGAACATTAGATATAGTAAAGGATTTGTTACCAACTGTACCAATTCCCATGATCCTTCCTTTTCCGTTGTCACCAAACGTCACGATCCCTCCCTTCTTCTTTTCTAGGCTAAGGAACTTAGCTTTATTGCCCGTCATGTGCTTGGAGCATCCTGAATCCAAGTACCACACGTCTTCATTGTCCTTAGCCTGCCTGCACATCTAGAAAGAAGATGAGAGTAAAGATCCGGATACCCAAGTGGTACCACCCATAGAATAAGTGGAAGCCTTAGGTACCCAGATTTGTTTTAAAGTATTTTGTTTTATTTTCCTGCAAGAACTAGATGTGTGACCTAACCTATAACAGTTTGCACACGAAATAAAGGGGGTTGAGACCCTTTTTAGGAAAAGTTTCTTGCTGGAAGAAATTGGATTCACAGAAGAAATACGTTTTGAAAGAGAGAATTCAGGTTTCTGGTATGAGGTGCTAGCGCCGGCGTTAGTGGCTAGCGCCGGGCGGTAGCCCTCACCTCGATATCCGAGGCCAAATTTTCCAGAACCACGACACTGGTTCCCTAAAATTATTTCTAGTGATTTTTGGCCAATTCCAAATTTTTTAATGGCCATGGTGGGATCATGACCTTGTGCTTTAAGTGAAGAATTTTCTTTCACAAGCATGACACACCTATTTTCAGAACCTTTTGTTGTTATTTTTGATTTAAAAAAGAGAGGCTTCTAATTTCCTTTCTAATTCCCCATTCTCTTTTGTAAGAGTGTTGGCATGAGAGAGGGCTTTAGAAAGTGACTCTTCAATATCTTTTGCCAATTTAGTGGAGTGATCACACTCTTGGCAAGAAACCTTTCTCTTTTCTAAAACAATTACCTTTTTGGAAAGCTTTTGATTTTCTTTAATGAGAGATTCATTTTCACGATTCAATAAAATACTATCTTTCATATTTTTGTCAAAAACTTTGCAAGTTTCAAGGAATTCATTATAAAGTTCATCATAAGTGGGAGGAGTTACCTCAGTGTCACTAAGAACACTGGTGTCGTCGCCGTCGTTTCCATGTCCCATGAGGCACATGTTTGCTTCCTCATCTTCGCTTGATGAAGACCCGCTTGATTCTTCGGAGGAGGAGGAGGAGGAGTCATCCTATGTTCTCGCTTTTAGCACCTTCTTCTTCTCCTCCAAGAACTTTGGGCACTGGCTCCGAATGTGCCCAGTCTTCCTACAATGAAAGCACTCCGGTGGAGGTCTTTCATCTTCATCGTCGCTCTCCTTTTCCTTATTTGAGGTTGACCTTTTCCATCTTTCATCCTTTTGGATAAATTTCCGAAAAGTGTTTTCCTTTCCGGATTTCGCATGAATTTTTGGAAATTCTTCACCAAAAGGCTTTCTTCATTTTCATCCTCATCCTCTTGGCACTCCTTCTTTGATGTTAGTGCCAACGCCTTCTTCTTTGGCTCCTTGTTGTATTCATCATATTGGATTTTTAGTTCTACCTCATGGGTTTTGAGATTCCCAATGAGGCTCTCAACTTGGAGCGTTCTTAGATTGTGCGATTCTGAAATGGCCGTCACCTTCGGGTTGAATTTCGGTGGAAGGGAACGAAGGATCTTTCGGACCAAGTAGCCATTGGAGAAGGTCTTTCCAAGAGCTTTGGAGGCATTGGCGATCTTGGTGAAGCATGTGTACATGCCATCAACATCTTCACTTTCATCCATCCGAAATTTTTCATATTCCGACTCAAGTTGGAAAAGCTTTGAATCTTTAACCTGCGATGTACCTTCATGAGTAACTTCCAAATGATTCCAAATTTCATATGCAGTAGTACATGCAGAAATTCTATTAAATTCATTTCTATCTAACGCACAAAATAAAGCATTCATAGCTTTGGCGTTATTTTTGCATTTTGGCTTATCCCGATCATCCCATTTATCTTTTGGTTTATCTAAAGTTATATCTCCAACTACAAGTGTATGAGGAGAGTATTCCTCTTCTACCATATTCCATACCTCAATATCTAGGGTCATAAGAAAACATCTCATCCTATTTTTCCAGTAATTATAATCTGACCCGGTAAAGAGTGGAGGTCTACTAATTCCCTGACTCTCGGAAAAAGCGAGATCATAAGACGCCATTATTAATGGTTTTTAAACAGTTTGGAATAACCTCCCTCTGATACCACTTGTTGGATCGATTGGCGCCCTTAGAGGGGGGGTGGGGGGGTGAATAAGGGAATAAAAATCTTCTTTATAATTTTATACAATTTACTAAATTGTTTTGAGTAATTTAGAATGAAATAACAATTTGACTTAAAGGAGGAAACAATTGTAATTTGCAATTTTATAAATTATGCCAAATGATAGAAATCAAGTAAACACAGAAAGAGACATGATTATATTATATAGAAAATGTGTTTACATAAATTGATTTCAATATCGCTTGAAATAGGAGGCGTATAAAGTAATACAATTTTTCCTTTTCTATACCGACTTGTATCCCCACAAACCGGTTGGCTTTAGCCTATCCTTCCCCGGATAAGGCCTCAAGCCGATCTAGCCAATCCTTCCCCGGATATGGCCTCGAGCCCCCTAGATCTAATCACCTAGAACTAGTCGCTAACACAAGGCGAATTCCCCCCTAAGTCCTACCCAGACCTAGTCGCCAACACAAGGAGAATTACTCCCTAATTCCTACCCAGACCTAGTCGCCAACACAAGGCGAATTCTCTAAACAGGTACAAAAAGTATGGAATGAAAATAATGATAACAATAATAAAAAATCCCTATATGAGATCTCTGAAGATGAGGATGAAGGATCGCTGTAGCATAAGCGAGGTTGAAGCGATCGTCCTTCGGATGTAGCGTGACGTTGTCCTCCTCCAGAATTCTCCTTAAGCTTTTAGTAGGAGATCCATCTTTGGCAGCATAACAACAATGGAATTGTGGCACTTGCAACCTCTCTGGGATGGATATTTCAAAACGAGAAGCAAAGCTCCAATATATAGAACTTCTCGCTAGCGCCTGCGGTAGCTCCTAGCGCCTGCGGTAGCGTTCGTGTGGAGCGGTTGCAAAACTGTCGGCGGCGTGGCGCTGTGCACGAACTTGAGATAGCGGCTGGCGGTAGCGCTAGCGCTGGCGGTAGCGGTTGATAGTTTATATAGGTGTAGTCAATAATACCTAGAGGGGGGGGGGTGAATAGGTTTTACTTATTTTCTTTGTTTAAACCTAATGTTTCTAGCTGCAGAAAACACAATCACAGAAAGCACACAAGGATGTATAGAGGTTCCTCAAGACAGGGTGTCTTGAGTAGTCCTCTTTCCCCCTTCACCTTTCTAACAGTGAGTTAGACAAGGCCCACAAACTCCAATCTCGGCTCCTTGAGCTTACACCACAAGTTCCTCAGAACTTCTCAGATCAAGAGTGATCCTACCGTAGGCACAACAACCCTACTCTCAAGATCAGCAGCCCTACGCTCAGGCTCAGCAGCCCTACACCTCAGGCTCAGTAGCCCTACACCTCAGGCTCAGCAACCCTACACCTCAGGCTCAGCAGCCCTACACTCAGGCTCAGCAGCCCTACACTCATGCTGTCAACACAGCTTTACACACAGGCTCAACAGCCTTTCACTCAGGCAATAATGCCTTACAAAGATATAATAGAGTTTGAACAAAATACAGAAGACAAAAGGTTTACTCTTAGGTCTTCTGAATCCTTTCTTCAGATCTGAAAACAACAGCTTCAGATTTGTATCACCTTGATCTTCTCCTTCAGCAAAGCAGAAGATCAACTTGCCCTTCTTGAGTTTGTACAGGAAGAGCTAACTAATCTCCCTTAGAAGATTAACTTCAGCTTCAGAGAACAACTTCAACTGGCTGAAACATGAATGCTCGATTGCGGCGTGCAGCAAAAGCTTTTCAAATGGAATAGTTCTTGTTGTTGTGCCCTAGCATCTTCTTTTATACCTCCAGAAGGCTTCAACGGCTATATCGATCCTCCTGACACAGTATGGGGCAGATTGGAGTTGCTTTTCCCTCTCAATTATCGCTTGCGCCAAAAGCAGATCCCGTCAGCACATTTGGATCTATCTCAGCGGTTGGGCTGAGACAGCATCCAGTCTCAGCGGTTGGTCTGAGACAGCTTCCAGTCTCAGCGGCAGCTCCAGTCCCCTTCTCAGCGGTTGCTCCAGTCTCCGTCTCAGTGGATCCGCTGAGACAGCTCCTCGTCTCAGCGGTTCTGACCCTTCGTCTCAGTGGTTATGCTGAGACAGATCTTCATCTCCTTGTAGATGATTTCTTCTTATCTAAGGCCATGTTTGGCCCTTCCTTTTGAGTCACCTGTGCCTGTATATCCTACACAAGTATAGCTTTGTTAAATACAATATGTCCTTAGCATTGAGAGTGATGCCTCTTCAAATCAAGGTAATATTGAGGGAAATATACCCAACAATCTCCCCCTATTTGAAGAAGGCAGAACATCCCCAATGCTAAGGTCCATTAACAATAGAAATCTTATCACAGAAAAAGTGATCTTATAGAAAAATGATCTGTGAAGCATAGGACCTAACACCCTAGGCATTTGCACTGGCCCTTTCTCCAGCATTGGTACTGGCCCTATCTCCCCCTTTCTGGTTTCTTCATTCTTAACCTGCTATGGATAGAGGGACAACATCTATAGATCCCTTTGGATCAACTTATAGGCTAACCTATACAGTCTGAGCATTTGCCAACTTCCCCTCAACCTGAGCAGGGAATTTACCCCCCCTCAATTGGAGAGCTATTTTCTGTAATAGCTGATCCATTTCAATTTGAACATCCCATTTAAGCTACTGAATACTAGAGATAATAAATACAGAGTACATATATCAATAGTAACAAACACAATATTATGATCAGAATATGAAATATCATTTCATTTTAATGTTCAGTACAGACAAAGAAAATTCAACTTATTGTTGTACATTCAATCCAAAAAGAAATTTCAAGGCTGGTTCTTCTAAGATGGATCCTGGGAAGAACTTTCCCCATCTGTAGACTTTCTTTTCCTAGCAGCCTTGATCTTCTCCTTTATTTTGAAGTACAGAAATGGCTTGGGAAGATATCTTGGGAGAATCCTTAAAGGAGTTTCCCTTCTTACCATGTTTTCTTTGAGAATCCTTTCCCTTAATGATTCCCTTTCAAGGTGTTTGATCCACTCAGCAGCTGAATAGACATGGTCAATGTCCTTCATTGGATTGCCATGGCTCACCCAGGTATTGACAACAATTGTGTCCAACTCCAGATTGTCATCTTCATGGAGTGGATCCTCTAATCTTTCCATTCTTTTCTGTGCCATGTATTCTTCACCAGTTTGAATACCCTCTACCCTTCTCCTCTTTGCTGCTCTCTCATCAGCAATCAGATTTGATTGACTTTGGAAGTCAAAGTCTTCATCTCTGTTAGGGTTCAAGACTGGAAGATTCAAAGCAATTCTTGTTCCTTGCAGCACTTTTAAGCTTGAGTCCCATTGATTCTCAGTGACCTTTCTGACCATGGTAAGGATATTTTCTTGAATAGCACTGGAAGCATTATTGACCACTTCCACCACTTGCTTGCTGGCTTCTTCTTGATTGGAGAGTATCAGTTTATGGGAGGACTCCATGTTGTTATACAGCTGTTTGTGAGCTCCTTTCAGCTTAGTATGTAGATTGAGAATCTTCTCCTCCCCTTCTTTGCTGTGTTCCACTATCTTCTTCTCTATTTCAGAATGTTGATTCAATATGGATTGGGAGAGAGTTTGAAAGGTGCTGTCTACATCATCTAAAATGTATTCCTTTGCCTTGTCAATGTGGGACTTGACTTGGCTGCTTGATGTGTTGATCACTTGTGCCATTCTGGTAACAGCTTTTTCCCAGACATTTTCATTTTTGTAGAGCTGATTCTTTACATATGTGATGTCCTTTGTGGAATCCCCTTGATGGTCTGCAATATTCTTCAGAACTGTGTGCTGGGCAGCAACAGTATTTTTGGTCATTTCAAACCATCTTATCATCTGCAGAAGAATATGATCTGATGCCATTTTGACATCATTAACCTGGGCATTGAGCTCAGTTCTCACTTCAGCCACTCTTGACTCCATTCTTTGCTCACTGGCCTGGATCTCCTGAGTCAATGCTGCTCTTGTTGTATACAATTCATTCCTTATCTGGGCAGAGACATCATGGACCTTTTCAGCAATAATCTCTTTCATAGACAACATCTGACCCTCAATCATTGTTTGTATTGAGTTTAACAGGTCAGATGTGTCCAGAGCTGCAACTGGCCTTTCCTGGGCTAATTCCTTTTCAACCATCTCTTCAGCTCCACTTTGAGCATTAGCCCTCTCATCATCAGGGATCTGCTCCCCCTTAGATGGGGCATGAGGTGATACCAATTCCTGTTGATGTTCTCCCCCACTAGCATACCCACCTTCTCCTTCATAGGCTGGGTTATGCTCCCCCTCACTTGGGGCATCCATAGGAGGAGAATTTTGTCTAAGGTCACCTAAAAAAATGATTGATGAGTTAGATACCTAGACTATACTATTGATAGAAAAGAGAGGCCTAACTGAAATCCTAATTTACCAGGGATAGGTGAATTGGGAAATTCATCTTCAGCTTGAGGAACAACTGGATCAACATTCATCTGAGTTGGCTCAGGATTGGGCTCAACTCTTCCTTGGGGCTCCTCATCTCTTCTTGTCCTGAGGACATCTTCATTATCTATGTTCATTGGGTTGCTGCCAGATCTAAGATCAGAACCATGAATGCCCTCATTTTCAGACCCATCTGACTTTGAGGATGAATTTGATTTCTGCTGGGATGGCTCTTTCTTCTTTTCCTTTGCCACAGATGGCTGGCTCATAGGGAGCACTCTGGAGAATCTATCTAGAGTCTTAATGTCCATTCTTTTGAGATAATGGAGATTTGACCCCTTGGAGTTTGCAAAGGTCTCTGAATGACTATTCTGTAGGTACAGAGATAGTATTCTTGCCATATTGGGGGCTTGTAGAGATTCCTTTATCCTTTGAAAAATAACTTCTCCCCATGAGGTTCTCTTGGACAGAATTATCCTAGTCATTAATTCAAACATGAACTGTGAGACAGTGTCATGTGAACCAGGCTTGCATAGGATGGCTTTGCCCACTATATCAGACAACAGCTTCCCCTGTTGATTGAAGAACTTCCTCCTTAGACAACTGGTTTTAGTATCACTGTATCCTATCCACTTTAGGGCAGTCTGCTTATCCTTTTCAGATATCTCCTCCTCTTCAGTTTTACGGCAGGGAGTTAATTTCAGTCCCTTCTCCAACCTTTTAGCTGTAATCTTTATCTTCTCACTTCCTATCTTGGATTTCAGGATGGTTTTGGAAGGAGATAATTTGACATTGTTGAACCATTCCAGAACTTCAGTTCTGAGAATGCAGCAGGGTTCAGACAGCATGTGCTCCAGACCTTGAGCTTCCATTAGATGAATCACGTGTCTTATTTCTTCTGAGGCATGAGAGAATCCATCTCAGACGATTTCATAGCCCTCCAGGAGATCTTTTGAGCTTTTTGGCGCCATGGAAGCAGAAAAATCGAGGCGCTGAGATGGGAGAGTAGATGAATCGTCTCGGCGGCTGAAGGTTTGGCTTTGTGGTGTGTTTTAAGTTACAGTGTATCTATTTATAGAATTTCAGTTTCGTTTTTATTAACCCTAGGCTTTTAGACTTAATTACCTTATTTGTGTTAAGGAGTTTTTGGGTTAATTATCAGATTTCATTTTGAACATACCCCGTCTCAGCGGTTCCGCTGGGATAGTGAACTGTCAACCACTGGGATAGTTTGCTCGTCTCAGCGGTTCAACTGGGATTTTTCTCAGCTGATTTAGCTGAACATACTTCTGCAGTTTAGCTGATCATAGGGTTTAGACCTAATGTAGATATTTTGTAAGAAGAAATGTCCTAGCCATGTCACTAAGTTGTAATGTATAATAATGTAAAGCTTTATAATTCACAATTCAGAATCAACAATAGTGACAGCTACTACTCATACATTTAGGACTATTCCACACTAAGCATGCCAAGATCAATTTTGAAGGTATTGAATTTAGATTCATCCAGTGGCTTTGTAAAAATATCAGCTACTTATTTGTCAGTGGGGACAAATTCAAGACAGATATCTTTACATTTTACATGTTCTCTAATAAAATGATATCTAATCTCTATATGCTTAGTCCTGCTATGAGAGACAGGATTTTTAGCAATAGAGATTGCACTGGATGAATCATAATACAAAGGAGATTCCCTTACCTTGAGGTTGTAAACCTCCAACTGATGCTGTGTCCAAAGGAGTTATGCACAACAGCTACCTGCTGCAATGTATTCAGACTCAGCTGTGGATATTGCCACACTGGTTTGTTTCTTGCTGCTCCAAGATATCAATCTTTTCCCTAGGAATTGACAAGTACCACTTGTACTCTTCCTGTCTTCTTTGCAACCTGCAAAATCTGCATCTGAAAAACCTGTTAGTTCAAAGTCATTGTTCTTAGGGTACCACAGGACAAGATGCAAGCTGCCCTTAAGGTATCTCAAAATCCTCTTCATAGAGGTGTAGTGAGATTCCTTAGGACATGCTTGATACCTAGCACAAACACATGTAGAATACATAATGTCTGGCCTACTAGCAGTCAAGTACAATAGGGATCCAATGATACATCTGTACATGGACTCATCAAAGGTCTTTCCCTTTTCATCCTTGTCTAATGATACATTAGACCCATGAGTGTTCTCATGGTGGAGGCTGATTCCATCCCAAATTTCTTGATGAGCTCCTTAGTGTACTTGGTCTAGGAGATGAAAATTCCATCATCAGACTGTTTCACTTGGAGCCCAAGGAAATATTTGAGCTCACCCATACTGCTCATTTCAAACTCCCCCTGCATTAGATTGGCAAATCTCTTGCAGAGGTTGTCATCAGTAGACCCAAAGATTATGTCATCAACATAAATTTAGACTAAGAGACACTTGCCCCTTGTTTCCCTAAGAAACAATGTGCTATCAATCTTTCCCCTCATGAACTTGTTTTTGAGGAGAAAGTTGGACAAAGTCTCATACCAAGCTCTTGGAGCTTGCTTGAGACCATATAATGCTTTCCTAAGAAGGTAAACATGAGAAGTTAGAGTTGGATGCACAAAACCTGAAGGCTGTTCAACATATACCTCTTCCTTCAAGTCTCCATTGAGGAAGGCTGATTTGACATCCATCTGGTAGACTTTGAACCCCTTGTGGGCAGCATAGGCAAGGAATAGCCTAATTGCTTCCAACCTTGCAACTGGTGCAAAGGTTTGATCAAAGTCTATACCTTCCTCTTGCCTGTATCCTTTGGCTACTAATCTGGCCTTGTTCTTGATGATTGTACCATTCTCATCAAGCTTGTTCCTGTATACCCATTTCGTGCCAATCACATTGTGTCCCTGAGGTCTTGGCACCAGCTTCCATACTTTGCATCTCTTGAATTGTAGGAGCTCTTCTTGCATGGCTTCAATCGAGAAGGTGTCTTGATTGGCCTCTTCAAACTTCTTGGGCTCCATTTGAGAAAGGAAGCTCAAGAATAGTGCTTCATTTTGAGCTCTGCTTCTTGTCAATATGCCTTGGGTATGATCTCCAATTATTAGATCCCTTGGATGATCTCTCAGGTTCCTTGCAGCAGCTGGAAGAGGGTCCTCTGGAGGCTGTGGTTGTTCCACTGGTTCAGCTGTGATTTCACCCTCTTGCACCTCTTCTTCTTCAGGAATTGCAGCAGCTGTTTGTGTTTTGCTGCTGCTGGGCCTGTCTTGGACAGTCAGCTCATGCATCCCTTCTTCATTTCCTGTCAAAATAGAAGAACTAGACCATTCTTTGTAGAGAAGGCTGGTCTCATCAAACACAACATGCATAGATTCTTCTACAACATGGGTTTTCTTGTTATAAACTCTATAAGCTCTACTATGTGAGCTATACCCAACGAGAACCCCCACATTACATTTTTCTGCAAACTTTGTTAATTGAGATTTTCCATTATTTAGAATGTAGCATTTGCAACCAAAGATTCTAAAGTAAGAAATTGTAGGTTTTTTGCCTTTCAGAATCTCATAAGGGGTTTTCCCAAGGACCTTATTGATGGAGGCTCTATTGAGAATATAACAGGCTGTATTGACTGCCTCAGCCCAGAAGTATTCTGGGAGTGAGGAGTCACTAAGCAATGTTCTCCCAGCTTCTATCAAGGTCCTATTCCTCCTCTCAGCCACACCATTTTGCTGTGGAGTCCTTGGGGAGGAGAACTCTTGGGTGATACCAAATTCTTGACAAATTTTGTCATGGCTTCAGATTGAAATTCAGTGCCATGGTTAGTTCTTGTCCTGACCACAGAACATAGTAGATCATTCTGAATAGCCTTGACATAATTTATAAAGACATGTAAGGTATCTGACTTCTTCTTAAGGAAGAATACCCATGTATACTTTGAATGATCATCTACAATTACCAAGGTATACAACTTCCCACCTAGGCTCTGAATTGGCAAAGGACCAAACAAGTCCATGTGCAATAGGTATAAACACCTTTCAGTATCCTTGGAGCCAATACTTTTAAAGGTGGTCCTAGTTTGCTTACCCATTTGGCAAGCATGACAGGGACCACTTTTAACACATTTTAGTTTAGGACTATTTCTAACAAGGTTTTTAGAAAATAATCTATACATAGTCTTATAGTTAATGTGGGCAAGTCTCTTGTGCCATTGGACACAAAGAGACTCACTTTCATTAGCTACAAGACACACAGAAGAGATTGAATAATTGCAAATGAAGTATAAGCAATAAACATTTCCACTCCTAGTGCCTGAGAGAATGGTCTCCAAGTCATTAGACTTTTTGATCAAGCACTTGTCATTGTGGAATTCAATGACATAGCCTAAGTCACATAGTTGGCTTATGCTTACAAGGTTGTGTTGCAACCCTTCAACATAAGCTACCCTTGTGATTGAGACTATGCCATTTGAAATCATACCATATCCTTTGGTGACTCCCTTTTCAGATCCACCAAAGATAACTTTGGGTCCATTCTTCATTGGATGGTAATCCTTTAGAAGATCCTTAGTTCCTGTCATGTGCCTTGAGCACCCACTGTCCAAGTACCATATTTGGTTGAGACTGGTACTTGAACTAACTTGCAACACAAAATTTAATGTACCTTAGGATCCCAACTGATTTTGGGTCCTAGGTTCATGTTAACACCATAGGGGATATTCCTAGAAGGGGCTGGTTTGGCTTGAGGTTCAATCTTTGCCTTTGGCACATTGGGGTTGTGCCAACAATCAATTACAAAGTGTCCCACTTTGCCACAGCACCAACACTCATGAATGTTGTATCTTCTCTTCTGAGCATTTCTTGAGGATTGTGCAGCACAATCCTTATGTCCAGGAATAGATACACCGACATTCTTCCTGTTCCCCTCAGCAATGATTTGACTGAATGTCATTCTGTGTGCTGTCTTAATGCTCTTTGTCCTGATGGCATCAACTTGCAATGGCTTGGCAACCATACAAGATGTGATGGCATCTGACACTGAGCACTCAGACATGTTTACAGATTTGGCAGCAGTCATTTTCTTGACTGATTTAACCTTAGAAGGGCTTGCCTTCTTATTCATGAATGATGTGGCTGAAGTACCAAAAACAAATGGTCCATGTTGGGCCATTTGAATTTCCTCATGGGGAGCCTTCATGGCACTCAATCCCATTCCCTTTCTTCCATTATATGAAGGAGCATTTTCCTTCCTATAGCACCTCTCATTCTTCCAGTGACCATAAATGCTTTCATGGTCATACCTGTTGGAGGGAAGTATTACCTTTTGAAAGATGGGTTGAGGCTTAGCTTTCTCCTTGCTCTTTACTCCACTCCCTTCTCCTAATTCCATTTTATTGAACCCTAATCCTCTCCTATTGGTTTGAAAGGAGAAGGTGTCAATAATAGGTAGCACAGATTTGAGCTTGGAGAATTGAGCCACCAGCATCCTCTCCTTGAGGAGCTTTTCTTCAAGATCCTTAAAGATCTTGTTCTTGTGGATTATGGTGCCCACATGGATGATTGACATTCCCTTTAGCTTGCCAATCTCCTTGCTCATTAGAGCTAGCTGGATAGCATGCTCAATGCACTCAGATTTTGATTGCTTTAGGGAAGTAATTTCTTGGGCTTGCCTCTTGGCTAGCTTTTTGCTCCTTTTCAGAGCTTCCAGAGTGCACCATACCTATCAATCAATTGATTGACATCCTCCTCAGAATCTGATTCACTTCCAACTTTAGATGGAGGAGATTCAGATTCTGGACCTGTTTCATAATCAGAAAAAGAAGAAATGCAGTGTATTAATACCTGCTCATGTTCTGAATTGCTGTGGCTGTCCTCATTTTCAGTCCATGGTCTTCTAGAGTGACCTCATCCTCCTCTACATCACTATCTGAATGTGATAGAGGGGCCCTGATTCCTATCCTGGCAGCAGGACAGTCTTCTTCCTCCTGATCAGCAAACAACCCTAAGTAGGCTTCCTCCTCACCATCTGAATCTAAAGATGAAGATTCAAATTCACTCCAGCTTTTGCCTTTCTTAGCTAGGAAGGATTTTCTCCCTTCCTCTCCTTCTGGTGATGAGGTTTCTTGTCACCTCTTTCCTTTCTCTTGACTGGACAGTCAGCAATGACATGTCCAGGCTTACTACATCAATAACAAATTATGTTAGTTGTAACATGTTTACTAGACTTAGAGTCATACCTGTCCCCTTTGGGATGTTGCCTCTCAGATCTGTAATGATCCTTCTTGGGATGAGAAGAGGAGGAAGGTTTGTTCTTCCATTGTTTCCTCTTGATCATCTTCTTGAACTGCCTTGTGAAGGCAGCAAACTCCTCATCAGAAGAGGAGCTGTCTGATTTGCTGCTCTCAGATTTCTCAGATTCAGCAGCCTTTCTTGGAGGTGACTGCACTCTAACCTTGTTCCTCTTAGAGCTTTCATCTTTGAGAGCAATAGATCTCTCCCTTGTGTGAGCCCTGGAGGAGGAGTCCTCCTCCTTTCTTGCAGAAAGCTGCATCTCATATGAGAGCAGTTTCCCAAATAGTGTATGGGTGAGGGTTTCTCCAAGTCTTGCCCCTTCCCTGATTGCACAGATTTTAGTTTCCCATTCTCTAGTTAGAGATCTAAGGAACTTGTCATTGAGTTAATAATCTGTGACCACCCTTCCATAGGTTCTTAGTTCATTTACAATCCTAAATAACCTTTCATAGCATATGGAGATATTCTCCTGGCTCAGCTGTCTGAAGGCTTCATACTCTTGATTGAGGAGTGACTTTCTATCATCCCTCACTTCAGCTGTTCCCTCCATATAAATAACAAATGTGTCCCACATTTCCTTGGCAGTTTGGCAGTGGACCAAGTTCTGATAAGTAGTGTCATCAATGGCATTTAATATTATGTTTTGGGTTCTCTTGTCCATAGTGTACAATGCTATCTCATCATTGGTCAGCTCAGAAAATACCTTAAGTACTTTTCTAGTAGGGTCAATAGTGGAGACTTTCTCAAAGGTATAAGGACCATTTTTGACAGTCAAAAAGATCCTTGGGTCTGAGGCTTCCATGAATAGCCTTACCCTTTGCTTCCATATCCCAAAGTTTTCTTTGGAGCATATGGGCAACTTCATTGACCCCAACTCCTTCTTCATTCCACTGTTGGCCATTGGACTTCAGATTTGACTACCCCTGTATAGGATCTGATCAGACTGTTAAGTCTTTTTGATCAACCTAGCAATGATACCACTTGATAGTTTATATAGGTGTAGTCAATAATACCTAGAGGGGGGGGGGGTGAATAGGTTTTACTTATTTTCTTTGTTAAACCTAACGTTTCTAGCTGCAGAAAACACAATAACAGAAAGCACACAAGGATGCATAGAGGTTCCTCAAGACAGGGCGTCTTGAGTAGTCCTTTTCCCCCTTCACCTTTCTAACAGTGAGTTAGACAAGGCCCACAAACTCCAATCTCGGCTCCTTGAGCTTACACCATAAGTTCCTCAGAACTTCTCAGATCAAGAGTGATCCTACCTCAGGCACAACAGCCCTACTCTCAAGCTCAGCAACCCTACACTCAGGCTCAGCAGCCCTACACCTCAGGCTCAACAGCCCTACACCTCAGGCTCAGCAGCCCTACATCTCAGGCTCAGCAGCCCTACACCTCAGGCTCAGCAACCCTACACTCAAGCTGTCAACACAGCTTTACACACAGGCTCAACAACCTTTCACTCAGGCAATAATGCCTTACAAAGATATAATAGAGTTTGAACAAAATATAGAAGACAAAAGGTTTACTCTTAGGTCTTCTGAATCCTTTCTTCAGATCTGAAAACAGCAGCTTCAGATTTGTATCACCTTGATCTTCTCCTTCAGCAAAGCAGAAGATCAACTTGCCCTTCTTGAGTTTGTACAGGAAGAGCTAACTAATCTCCCATAGAAGATTAACTTCAGCTTCAGAGAACAACTTCAACTGGCTCAACGTGAATGCTCGATTGCGGCGTGCAGCAAAAGCTTTTCAAATGGAACAGTTCTTGTTGTTGTGCCTTAGCATCTTCTTTTATACCTCCAGAAGGCTTCAACGGCTATATCGATCCTCCTGACACAGTATGGGGCAGATTGGAGTTGCTTTTCCCTCTCAATTATCGCTTGCGCCAAAAGCAGATCCCGTCAGCACATTTGGATCTATCTCAGCGGTTGGGCTGAGACAGCATCCAGTCTCAGCGGTTGGTCTGAGACAGCTTCCAGTCTCAGCGGCAGCTCCAGTCCCCTTCTCAGCGGTTGCTCCAGTCTCCGTCTCAGTGGATCCGCTGAGACAGCTCCTCGTCTCAGCGGTTCTGACCCTTTGTCTCAGCGGTTATGCTGAGACAGATCTTCATCTCCTTGTAGATGATTTCTTCTTATCTAAGGCCATATTTGGCCCTTCCTTTTGAGTCACCTGTGCCTGTATATCCTACACAAGTATAGCTTTGTTAAATACAATATGTCCTTAGCATTGAGAGTGATGCCTCTTCAAATCAAGGTAATATTGAGGGCAATATACCCAACAGCGGTTGCGAAACCGTCGGCGGCGTGGCAGAACAAACTTTCGTCGAACAAAATTTTCGTCGAACGGAGCTTCAAGTTCATCGAACGAAACTTTTCGTCGAATGAAACTTTTCGTCGAACGAAATTCATCGAACGAAATTTTTTGTCGAACGGAGCCACAAGTTCGTCGAACGGAAATTTTCGTCGAACGGCGGTGCCTCTAATGCTGGCGGTAGTGCATTCTTCCAGATTTTTGAATTCAGTTGCTTTCTACCTGTGGAGTATTGCACCTATAGTTCCTGCACACTATAAACACATGACAAGCAAGATCAAATACAATTTGGGATTTTTTATTCTCAAACCAAGGGATGTGGCACACATGTCCAACATAATCCTCGAAGGCATAATATATATTCCCGAGGGAATAAATCTCAAAGGCACACTATATTCTCGTAGGAATAATTCTCGAAGGCACAATATATTCTCGTAGGAATAATTTTCGAAGGCACAACCCATTCCCGTAGGAATAATTCTCGCATGCACAATATATTCTCGTAAGGATAATTCTCGAAGGCATCATATATTCCTGTAGGAATAATTCTCGAAGGCATCATATATTCCTGTAGGAATAATTCTCGAAGGCACAACCCATTCCCGTAGGAATAATTCTCGAATTCACAATATATTCCCGTAGGAATAGTTCTCGAAGACACAATATATTCCCGTAGGAATAAGGATCGAAGGCACAATATATTCCCGTAGGAATAATTCTCGAAGGCACAATGTATTCTCGTAGGAATAATTCTCGATGACACAATATATTTCCATAGGAATAATTCTCGAAGGCATCATATATTATTATAGGCAAGTCTTAATTAAAAGCCAAAGACATCGTCTTGTCCGCTCTGCTCTGAGAATGGCGGCCAGTCCAAAATGATTTAAGGCTGACTCTGAAGGAATGTCCCATCTTCACGTCAACTCTAAATTATAGGCAACACTGAGATAAGATATAGTAACTGAAATACTGAAATAAGGTGCAGTAATCAAAATGCTAGGATAAAAACAAAACATCGATCTGTCCGCTCTGCTCCAAGTGTGGCGACCAGTTTGGCACTATTTAGGGTTGACCCTGAAGGAATATCTCATCTTCACGTCAACTCTAAATTATAGGCAATACTGAATCAAAGTACAATAACCTAAATACTGAAATAAAGTGCAGTAATCAAAATGCTGAAATAAAGCCAAACATCGATCTGTCTGCTCTGCTCTAAGAGAGGCGGCCAGTTCGATACTATTTAGGGTTGACTCTGAAGGAATGTCCCATCTTTATGTCAAATCTAAATTATAGCCAACATTGAAATAAAGTACAGTAACTAAAATACTGAAATAAAGTGCAGTAATCAAAATGTTGAAATAAAGCCAAACATCGATCTGTCTGCTCTGCTCCAAAAGCGGCGGCCAGTTCGACACTATTTAGGGTTGACCCTGAAGGAATGTCTCATCTTCACGTCAACTCTAAATTATAGGCAACACTGAAATAAAGTACAATAACTGAATTACTAAAATAAAGTGCAGTAATCAAAATGCTGAAATAAAGACAAACATTGATCTGTCCGCTCTGCTCCAAGAGCGGCGACCAGTTCAGCACTATTTAGGCTTGACCCTGAAGGAATATCCCATCTTCACATCAACTTTAAATTATAGGTCACGCTGAAATAAAGTACAGTAACTGAATTACTAAAATAAAGTGCAGTAATCAAAATGTTGAAATAAAGCCAAACATCGATCTGTCCGCTCTACTCCAAGAGCGGCGGCTAGTTCGACACTATTTAGGGTTGACCCTGAAGGAATGTCCTATCTTCACGTCAACTCTAAATTATAGGCAACATTGAAATAAAGTACAAAAATGAACTGGACCAGTACGAGACTGGAGTGGTGCTGAAAAGAAACAAAAGTACGGAAAACAACTAGACCAGTGCGATACTGGAGTAAAAGAAATTGCAATAGATATATAGGAGGCTTCGGTTCCATCTCCGTTCATAGGAGGAAAGTTTTGTTCTGTTTCCGTTCATAGGAGTCTCTTCCAAATTCTGCCCCATTATTACAGTCTGACCATGGGTTTTACTTGTGCCTTTTAAACATGGCTTAAACGGATTTGAGGAACGTTATTATGAGTTCCTTAATTTCTCCAAAAAGAAGCGACTTCCAATGTCCGAGAATTATTCTAAATGCAGCTCGATGATTTGTCAAAACCCCACATTGCTTAGAGCTTGATTTTTCATTTTCATTCATCATTTATTTGAAATATCCTCCAATGATTATCATGTGATTGCGTGCTACGATTTCTTCGCACAATTTTTGGAAAAATTGATACCGTTTTTACCCGAAAATTTAGCGATTTCACCATTTTCCTCCAAATGTCCTCATATTTTGATAGTATACTCAAAATAGTCTATTAAGAGCCAATAAATTTCCCCAAAAAAATTCTAACCTTTTTAGGGGGTTTATTTTGTCCAAAGAAGTCTTGTTTAGGCCCCTAAAAATATCAATTCAGTTATAAACATCTCAAAAAATTACAGTACCCTCAAGAGGCCCTAATATGAGTCTAGGATTTTTCCTAAAATTTTCCAAGATATTTAAGGCCTTTATTTTGTCCAAACCAATCCTGTAAAGGACATAAATAATTGCAAATCACTTTAGAAAATGCCAAAAAAATACTGCAAATAGCCCTTATGGTAAGGAACGTTTTTTATGTTCAAACCATTTTGCCTAGGAGCCTACAACTCCCTCAAAAAATCTGCAAGAGGAGGGGGGGGGGGGGGGGGGGGGGACTGGGGTGCGGTTAGCCGAATCCTAACACATGGATTGGCTAACCGCGCGGGCGCTGGAGTTCTGTCCCCCGCAGCAGATCTGGAGCCGATCTACTGTGGGGGGCACGTATGTTGAGGAGGGCGGGAATTAAGATTCCCGCTGCCGTTCAATCTCATCGTGGAGATCGGATGGCAGTTGCTGCTCCCCGGCGGTGTAGAGGGTGGCGGCCTCTGCCACCGCTTCCCGGCAGCCGCCCACCGGCGGTGTCGCCCCCGGTTGACTCGTCGAGGGCTGGCGAACCATCTGGCGGTGGTTTGGCAGCCTGACGCCGCCGGCCACCGCCAGATTTCTCCAAAAATGAGGGGCGGGTGGCGCGGTCTGCATGCGTCATTCCAGCTGGTACCACGCCGCCCTCTCTCCCGGATGGCCATACCAATGCCCCCGGCCGGCTTGTCTGGGGTCAGGCCTCTCTCCGGCGGTGGCCTGCTGGCCTGGCGCGATCGACCGCCACCGAGGAACGTGAATCAAAAGAAACAAGAGACGTACGGGTGCCGTCGGAGACACGATTTCCGGCGGCTTCGTCACCTTTTGCCACTGGTGAATGGGTCCCCTGGTGGTATAATACTCCCTCAACGCCACCCCCGGCGCTGGTGGGGCTCGCTCCGCATGGCCACCACCCGTACCTGGAGCTTGGCTCGGGTGGTGCTGGCGGCGCTTCGGCGGTGGAGGAGGGCATGCAACACATTGGGGGAAACGAGGAGGGAGGAGGAGGGAGTTTCCACCTGACGAGGGAGGGTCCGAGTGGTGCTGGGTTGGGTTGCCATGGAAGGTGGCGGAGGTGGCGTGAGCTGGGTGGGGTTTTTCGACAAGGCATCTCCGGCCGGGGGGGGGGGGGGGGGCTATGGTGGGGTGGTGTGTTCCAGTAGAGGGGGAGGGGGATGCCTTTATAGGAAGGGAGGAGGGCCTCCCTTCCTTTCTCCCCGATGTGGGACTAAGGGAGGGGAGTGGGGGAAGATACTTTTCCCCCTCCAGCTATCCATGACAACTGGCCACTCCCTTTGGTGTAGTGGGCAGCCCCTCCTAATGGTATAAGGAGGGGAGGAGGTCATCCCTTTAGTGGGGTGGTGGATTATGGGAGAAGTGGTGGGAAGGTGGTGGGCTTTTGCCAAGGCCCATTCAAAAATGCCCTTGGCTGATTTTTGCGGCCCAAGGAATGGAGGGGTGGGGACACAATGTTGGTGATTGGGGGGGGGGGGTGAAGCCCCCTTCCGGAAAATGATTCCCAAAACAGAGATTTTTGAGGGTTTGACCAAAGTCAACCCTAGGGTGGGTCCCACATGTTGGTCAAAGTTATTATGGGTCCGAGTCGTCGAGTGACTGGTCAATGTTGATGTGACGGGATTGAAATCCAGTGTTCACATATTACGAGCATTTATTTTATTTACTTGACCAAACAACGTCGGAATTGAGCGAAATGAATTCTGTTGCACTTGTATCGTCTATACGAGTCTAACGAAACAAACAGAATTCAATTCGGAGCACGTTTGCTCAATATTTTAAAATGGCATTGTTGCGACACTCAACGTTTCTCAAAATGGTCGTTTTCCCCAAACGACCTCGGATTGGAACGAAACAAGTTCCGTTGCACTCGTTTCGACCACACGAGTCTAACACAACTGACGGAAGTCAATTCGGAGCATGTATGCTCAATAAACTAAAATAACATCGTCGTGACGCGCTACGATACTCAAAACGGTCACTTTCCCCAAATGACATTGGATTGGAACGAAACGAGTTCTGTTGCAATCGTATCAACCATATGAGTCTAAACGCTACTGACGAAAGTCAATTCGGAGCACGTATGCTCAATATACTAAAATAGCATCGTCGTGGCGCACTACGATACTCAAAATGGTCACTTTCGCCAAATGACCTTGGATTGGAATGAAACAAATTCTGTTGCACTCGTATCGACCATACGATTCTAACGTAACTGATAGAAGTCGATTCGGAGCACGCATGCTTAATATTCTAAAATTGCGCCATCGTGACGCACTACAGTACTCAAAATGGTCACTTTTGCCAAATGACCTGGGATTGGAACGAAACAAATTCTGTTGCACTCGTATCGACCATACGAGTCTAACGCTACTGATGGAAGTCGATTTAGAGCATGTATGCTCAATATACTAAAATAGCATCGTCGTGACGCGCTATGGTACTCAAAACGGTCACTTCCACCAAATGACCTCGGATTGGAATGAAATGAATTCTGTTGCACTTGTATCGACCATACGAGTCTAACGTAACTGACGGAAGTTGATTCAGAGCACGTATGCTCATTGTACTACTTCAGTGTTGTGGCGAAGCACAATGCTACCCAAAATAGTCATTTCTCTAAATGACTACCATTTTGGGGTGTAGGTCGGGTCGTGATTTTCTATGACCCGACCTATGCGCTTCTAAGGGTTTAACTGAACCGGATAGACCCTATTTTAAAGTTGGGATGTTACAGGATCTACTATCATCAATATATAAGCACCAGGAGGCATCAGAATATCCTTCAAGCGCATGAGGATGTCCA
Organism: Dactylorhiza incarnata; assembly: GCA_033032865.1. Classification (NCBI taxonomy): domain Eukaryota; kingdom Viridiplantae; phylum Streptophyta; class Magnoliopsida; order Asparagales; family Orchidaceae; genus Dactylorhiza; species Dactylorhiza incarnata. The sequence goes on along the minus strand of JAWHQI010000119.1, from coordinate 5,586,947 downwards.
ATGTAATATAAAGCATACTTCTCAATGTACTTTATGTTGGATTTGTAGGCGCCCTTAGAGGGAGGGGGGGGGGGGGAATAAGGGTTTTAAAACTTTGTTATATTTTGAAATTCTAAGATATCAAAATAGTGAAGAAACCAAAAAAGTCCAGTGAGATAAAATAAAGACATGATTTTATTAACTTGAAATAGTAGAATACAAAACTTGATTTCTAATGACACTAGAAATCGTAGGCGAAAAAGTAAAATCCCTTTTTGTTTTCTATCCTAACTCATATCCCCACGAACCGGTGGATTTAGCATATCCTCTCCCGGATCTGACCTCAAGCCGATCTAGCTAATCCTTCCCCGAATACGACCTCGAGCACCCCCTAGACCTAATTTAGATCTAGTCGCCAACACGAGGCGAATTCCTCCATAAGTCCTACCCAGACCTAGTCACCAACACGAGGCGAATTCTCTAAATGATTACAAGAGTAAAGAATTGAAATAAACAACAACAATATGAAATACTCCCTCTCAGGAACTTCTGAAGTCGGAGACGAAAGATCGTTGTAGAATAAGCGTGGTTGAAGTGATCGCCCTTCAGATATAGCGTGATGAAGTCCTCCTTCAGAAACTCTCTAAGCTTTTTGGTGGGAGATCAACTCCCGGACGAATAAGGCTCTGGAATTTTGGCACTAGACCTCTCTCTAAGATGTGTGTTGAAAACGAGAGAGGAGGGCTCCTTTTATAAGAGAGAGCTAGCGCATGCGCTATCGCTACCGCCGACGCTATCTTGAATTAGGAAATATTTTCCGCATGCGCATCTTTCATTCCAAGGAAACCTTGCAGAGTTCCTCTTCTGCGTCGAGATAGCGCTCGCGCGCGCTAGCCGCTAGCGCCTTCTATACTTGCCTCCCGAAATTGCTCTAATCAGAGCTAGCGCCTGCGTTAGTGGCTACAACCGACGCTAGTGGGCATGCTAGAATTTTGGCTTCAAACTTGTGGGCATCCTTCTTATGTTATACTTAAGTCATATGACTTTGTTTCTTGCACACTTAAACACACAAGATTAAATACACATAGGATTTGTTATTCTCAAACCTAGGAGGCATGCTAAGCTTGGTTCTACACAACACTTTTCAATACAATTAATGCACATGTGATTAGATCTATCAAAGCATGATAAAAATAATGTTAAAAGTAGTTTGAAAAGATGAATTTCAACATTGTAGAAGGTCTAAATGATAGATTAAACCATGCTTGATTTTAACAATAAAGTCCATACAGTTTTTTTTGATATTTTGAAAAATAATTTTGTGAATAAATTTTGAACTCATATAATTGATCCTTGATTTCTCGAGGTCTACCCTGTGAGGGGTTTGCACTGATACTAGTAGATGTGATGGGGTGATATCCCAAATCTCCCTTTCGCAAGATGCATGTAAATAGAAAAAGTTAAGTTCAAAAATAAATTTTTGGTAAGTTTTTTGTTTTATAATTTTGTATTTGATTTTTTGTATATAGAGATAGAAATCAAACAAATAAACAGAGAAAGGAAGAGAATAAAACATTTTTTTGTAATTTGGCTTTTGTAAATTTTTATTTTAATTTTCCAAAAATCAATTACTGGCAGAAATGAAAAAATAAGTAGTAGATATAAGAGAACATAATTTTAAGGATTTAGCAAAAATTGAAAAATACAGAAAGTCAGATAGGCGAGCAAGCGCCGGCACTAGCGCTAGCGCGGCAAACAGTACACAAAATTTCAGGATTTTGAAAATTCTAATTTTTGATCTTGAATAAGTGTCCAAAGATTAGTTTTATGCATTTCAGAAGGTTTGGAGATGTTTAGATAGGTAAAAAATGCATACAACAATTGTGTTTATGAATGTGACTTAACCCGAGAGATCTTGGAAACCCAATTCTAGTCTTAGCAATCAAAATCTTGCATCGGGAAGATGTTTAGTGAATATGTCAACAAGTTGGGAGTCCGTACCATTGAAACTCACTTTTGCATGCTCTTTCTTAATATGATCCCTAATGAAGTGATGGAGAACATCTATGTGTTTGGATCTAGAGTGGTGTACGAGATTATTTGTAAGGTCTATGACACTTTTGTTGTCACATTTGAGATCAATATTTTTGAGATGAAAACCAAAATCCTCTAGAGTTTGGCTCATCCATAAAGCTTGTGCACAACAACTCCTAAGAGTGATGTATTCGTCCTCCGTGGTGTAGAGTGCAACCGAAGATTATTTCCTACTAGGCCATGCTACTAATGAGGGTCCTAAAAAGTGACAAGTACCGATTAGTGCTTTTTCGATCTAGTGAACATCCAGCGTAATCCGAATCGGAATAGCCGTGTAGTGTAAATGAATCATTGTGCGGGTACCATAATCCTAATCTAGATGACCCTAATAGATATCTAAAAATACATTTTACTGCTTTGAAATGAGATTCTTTTAGATTGGCTTAAAAGCGAGCACATAAACATACGACAAACATTATATATGGTCTAGGTGCACTTAAGTAAAGAAGAGATCCAATCATACCTCTATGTAAAGTTTGATCAATAGAAATTCCAGATTCATCTTTTCCTAGTTTTAATGAAGCACTCATATGTGTAGAAGCTTGTTTATGATTTTCAAAACCAAACCGTTTAAGCATATCATGAACATATTTTGTTTGGCAAATAAAAATACCATCATTTCATTGTGACATTTGAAAACCAAGAAAATAAGAGAGTTCTCCTACAAGGCTCATTTCAAATTCAATTTTCATTACTAAGACTACATCATTACACAACTCTTCATTAGTAGATCCAAAACTTATATCATCAACATATATTTGTAAAATGATTAAATCGTTATTATTATGCTTAATGAAGAGTGTGTTGTCGGCACTTCCCATTACATAACCGTGCTTTAATAAAAATAATGTAATTCTTCCATACCATGCACGGAGTGCTTGTTTTAAACCATAAAGCATTTTTTCTAATTTATAAACATGATTTGGAAATCATTCATTTATAAAACCAGGGGATTGTTTTACATAAACTTCTTCTTTTATAAACCAATTTAGAAAAGCACTTTTAACATCCATTTGAAATAATTTTATTCTTTTAAAACTCGCAAATGCCAAAAAAATTCGTATAGATTCTAAGCGAGCAACGGGTGCAAAAGTTTCTTCAAAATTTACCCCCTCGATTTGAGAAAAACCTTGAGCGACTAAGCGGGCTTTATTTCTTATAATTTTAGATTCACCATCTAATTTATTTTTAAAAATCCATTTTACGCCAACAATGTGATGATTAGATAGACATTCTAATAGATTTCAGAATTTATTTCTTTCAATTTGATCTAACTCTTCATTCATAGCCAAAAACCAAAATTCATCATTCAAAGCAATTGAAACATTTTTTGGTTCAATTTCGGAAACAAAATAAATATTCAAAAAAGTTTCATGAAGAGAAGATCGAGTTCTTACCCCACTAGATGATTCCCTAATGACTAGCTCCTTTGGATGATTCTTTGAGAAGTTTAAGATGCTTGGAGGCACATATTCATCTTCCTTGGCCTCCTCCTCCTCTTTGGAAGGTTCCTCTTCGTCGTGCTCCAATGATGGCAAGGGTTCATCATTTATACCTGTAGGAAGTTTTTCTACACAAGGAATAAATTCATCAAATTATACATTAAAAGACACTTCAACCTTACTCGTTCTTTTGTTAAATATTATATAGGCTTTACTAGTTGAAGAGTATCCAAGAAATATTCCTTCATCACATTTTTCATCAAACTTCCCTAAATCATTTTTGTATTGAGAATAAAGTATTTACAACCAAAAAGACTTTAAAATATGATACATTAGCTTTCTTTTAAAAATATAGTTCATATGGTGTGAGATTTAAAGACAGGTGAAGGATGACTCTATTCATTACATAACATGATGTGCTTACAGTTTCAGCCCAAAAAGACTTAGGTAATTTGTACTCAAATATCATAGTACGTGCTTATTCTTGAATTGTCCTATTCTTTCTTTCCACAACACCGTTTGTTGAGGTGTGTGCGGTGTAGACAACTCATGCTTAATACCTAACATTTTGCAAAAAGATTTAAAATTTTCATTTTCAAATTCTCCTCCATGTTTTGAGCGAATGCATTTTATTTTTAAATCTAGTTCATTTTGAATACAAGTACATAATTTTGAAAATTCGCAAAATGCATCAGATTTGGAAGAGAGAAATAAAGCCCAACAATATCTAGAGAAATCATCTATTAGAACAAATGTATATATTCTACCACCAAGACTTGTGGTGCTAACAGGGCCAAACAGATCCATATGAATTAATTGCAAAGGTCTAGTAGTAGAAATTTTGTTTTTTGCTTTTAAAAGAAGATTTTGTAAATATTACTTTTTGACATGGAGAACATAGTGAAGATAAATTCCATTTAGTCTAGGCAATCCTCTTATCAATTCCTTTTTCGCTAGTTTTAAAATAAGCTTTGTACTAGCGTGACCTAAACGTCTATGCCATAGTTCTAACTCATCATTTTTTGTTATAAAACATTTTATAGATGATTTGGAAAGATCGTGAAAGGAAACTACATATACGTTGTGAGTTCAAGGTGTAGTTAGTAAAAAATCTTTTGTGTTAGGATTAAATATTTTGCAAAGATTTGTGGATGACTCACATAAAACATCTAATACTTTATCACACAATTGACTAATAAATATTAAGTTATGTTTTAAACCTTTTACATAAAGAACATTAGAGATAGTAAAGGATTCGTTACCCACTGTACCGACTCCCATGATCCTTCCTTTACCGTTATCTCTAAAGGATACAATCCCTCCCTTCTTATTTTCTATGCTAAGGAACTTTGCTTTGTTGCCCATCATGTGCTTGGAGCAGCCCGAGTCCAAGTACCATACGTCCTCTGTATCCTTAGCCTTCCTGCAAATCTAGAGAGAAGATGAGAGTAAAGATCAGGATACCCAAGAGGTACCACCCATTGAATAAGTGGATGTCGTAGGTACCCATATTTTCTGTAAAGATCCCTATTTTATTTTCCTGCAATAGCTAGACGTGTGTCCAAACCTATTATAGTTTGCACACGAAATAATGGGGGTTGAGACCCTTTTCTGAAATTCTACATTGCTCTTATTGGATGAGGTTTGATTTTTGGAATAAACATAAGATTTTTTATATGAGGGGCTACCGCCAGTGTTAGTGGCTAGCGCCGGGCGATAGCTGTCACTTTGATATCTGATCCCAAATTTTACAGAGCCATAACATTGGTTCCCCAAAATCATGTCCAGGGATTTTTGACCAATTCCAAATTTTTTGATGGCCATATTGAGGTCATGAGTTTGTTTTTTAAGAGACGAGTTTTCTTTTACAAGCATGACACATTTATTTTTAAAATCCTTTTTGTTTTTTTCAATTTATAAGAGAGAGGTTTTTAGTTTTCTCTCTAAGTCCCCCTTTTCTCTTGTACGAGTTTTGATTTGTGAGAGGGCCTTAGAAAGAGAAACTTCAAGATCTTTTGCCTTACATAAGGAGTGTTCACACTCTTGGCATGAAAAGTTTCTCTTTTCTAAAGAAATTAATTTTTTAGTTAGCTTATGGTTTTCTTTGATGAGAGATTCATTTTCATGATTTAAAATAATATTATCTTCTATACTTTTATCACAGGCTTTGCAGGTTTGAACAAATTCATCATAAATTTCTTCGAAGGTGGGATGAGTTACCTCAGTGTCACTAAGAACAATGGTGTCATAATCGTTGCCTTTTGCCATCAAGCATAAGTTTGCTTCCTCCTCGCTGCTTGACTCAGATCCGCTTGATTCTTCAGAGGAAGAGTCATCCCATGTTGCGGCTTTCAACACCTTCTTTTTCTCCTTCCCTTTGTATTATTTTTCTTTTTGCTCCTTTAGATACTTCGGGCACTGGCTCCGAATGTGCCCAATCATCCTGCAGTGATAGCACTCCGAGGGTGGTCTTTCTTCTTTGTCATCACTTTCCTTTTCTTTCTTTGAAGAAGAGGAAGACCCTTTTTGTCGAGCATCCTTCTGGAAGTATTTCCGGAAGGTGTTCCTTCTTTCCGAATTTCTAATAAATTTTCTGAAGTTCTTAACCATGAGACCTTCTTCATCTTCATCTTCATCTTCGTTGCTCTCCTTCTTTGATTTCAGTGCCAACAGCTTTTTCTTTGGCTCCTTGTTGTATTCATCGTGTTGAATCTGGAGTTCTACCTCATGGGTTTTGAGATTCTCAATGAGGTTCTCGGTCTGGAGCGTTCTTAGGTTGTGTGACTCCGAGATGGCCGTCACCTTTGGATTGAACCGCGGAGGTAGAGAGCGAAGAATCTTTCTGACCAAGTCACCATCGGAGTAGATCTTTCCAAGAGCTTTTGAAGCGTTGACGATCTTGGTGAAGCGTGTGTACATCGAGTTGATGTCTTCTTCAGCATCCATCCTGAACTTTTCATATTCCGACTCCAGTTGGAATAGCTTTGCATCTTTCACCTGTGATGTATCATCATGAGTAACTTCTAATTGGTTCCAAATATCATAAGCAGTTATACATGCAGAAATTCTATTAAATTCAGTTCTATTTAAAGCACAATATAAAGCATTCATTGCCTTAGCATTATTTTTGCATTTGAGTTTATCATTATCATCCCATCTATCCTTAGTTTTTTGTACCGTAACCTCTCCTACTACCACTGTAGGAGGAGAGTACCGAACTTCTACCATGTTCCAAACTTCTATATCCATGGTCATAAGAAAACACATCATCCTAGATTTCTAGTAGTTGAAATCTGACCTAGTAAAAAGAGGTGGAAAAGTGAGATCATAAGACGCCATTTATTCCTAGTTGTTAGACCGTTTGGAATAAACCTAGCTCTGATACCACTTGTTGGTTCTGTAAGCGCCCTTAGAGGGGGTGGGGTGAATAAGGGTTTTAAAACTTTTGTTATATTTTGAAATTCTAAGAGATCAAAATAGTGAAGAAACCAAATAAGTCAAGTGAGATAAAATAAAGACACGATTTAATTAACTTGAAATAGTAGAATACAAAACTTGATTTCTAATGACGCTAGAAATCGTAGGCGAAAAAGTAAAATCCCTTTTTGTTTTTTTATCCCGACTCGTATCCCCACGAACTGGTGGCTTTAGCCAATCCTCCCCCGGATCCGACCTCAAGCCGCTCTATCCAATCCTCCCCTAGATATGGCCTCGAGCACCCCCTAGACCTACTCTAGATCTAGTCGCCAACACGAGGCGAATTCCTCCCTAAGTCCTACTGATGAGTCCAATATTTATAGTGTTTTATGGACTCATCCAGGCTAGTTTTCACTCGTCTGCACTACACTTTCAAGCCATATTAGCTTGTATTTCACCCACATTCGCTTTCATGATATATGCACTCTTTAGGCCCATTTTGGTGTGCATTTGAGCTCCATGTTGTTGGGGGTAAGCACATGGTGCTCCCCAACCTTTTTTCTGTTTCTGGATTGAGCTGAAGGGGTGTTCCCAGCTGTGTGAGTTCTATATGCATTGTTATGCAGGTGGATGGACTGTCCATTTTGCCCAGAGTTCATGTTTGCATAAATCGCATGGTTGTGCGTTTCCTTGATGCACGATCGCTCCGATCATGCGCGGTCATCTCTAGCTCAGAATGGTGGGTTATCCCTGATCGTGCGATTTGTTCACGCACGAGCATTTTGCCCGTGCGTGAAGGAAACTCATGATCCCCTGTTGAGTGCAGGTTTTAGAGCTTTTTGAATTTACCCATGCGTTTTTACGCTCGGTCGGCTTCGATCGTGCATGAGTAAAATGCACGGGCGCTTCTACTTTGTCTTCCTGGGCTTCCTCCTTCATTAATAATGCACGGTTCACGCACGGTCGTGCGTTCGACCGTACGTGACCAATTTTTATGACTATCTGCTATTTAAAGTAGAAATTCGGCCCTAATAAAAGAAGCGACTTCCAGCCCGCCATTTTTAGCTCCAGCCCGCCCTTTTCATTGCTCACCACCTTCCATTCTAGGAGAAGCTCCGACCATCGCTTTCTTGCAAATATTACGCTAAAGCTTCCGTCTCGGCCTCCTCCATCATCCTCGAGCTCAAGAACGCCATTTCTTGAGAGTTTCTGCTGCATTCAAGGTTCTCCGGCGAGAGCTAACTTGAGCTACATTATGAAAAAGACGAGTAACGTAGAGGAAGGTGACATCTCCTCTGAACCTCGGATGACAACTGAAGACCGATCTCGGACGAGGCTTGACAACCCTAGGATTCCGACCGTGGACCTTCAGCGAGTCTTCGAGCTTGGGTTTACTCTTTGCCCCTTTGTATTGTTTCAGATATTTCATGTTAATGTGTGTTTGTTAAGGATGATATACATAAACCATTTGTGAATGTTAATGTAATTTCATGCTAATGAAGTTTATTGCGGTTTATTTGAGTTGAGGAGCGCCCCATTCCACCATCCACTCCATCGCTACGTTGTGCGCTGCACTAGCGATTGCTAATTGCGTGCTTTGTGATGAGGTGATTATGACCCTCACTCCGCCGGTTACGAACCACCCATCTGCAAGCCTTCTTGTTCATCCGCAAGCCTGCTCATTCATCCACCAAGCGAAGCGGTGCAGTCGACTCGCATTAGTTAATTTAGCTTTCGTTAATCGCGTCTCTCATAACCAATCCAAAACCCCCTTCTTTTTTATTGGTTTAGAAATCTCAATAATAATTTCCCCAATGAGAAAATCACACACCCACCAACTGCAGTCCTTTGTGAACGATATTCGGGGGATCTCTCCCACTTTTATTACTTGTGCGACCGGTGCACTTGCCGTGAGCGCATCAAGTTTTTGGGGCCGCTGTCCGGGATTGCAGTCGTGATGTGATTTTTGTTATTGAAAAAGTTGTTACGAGAGTTGTTGTTCTGTTTGTTTTCTTTTTTTATCTGCCTAATACAAGTAAGCCTATGGACTATTTTGAGATTCCGACAGAGCTCGTTGTTTGTGTTTCTCAAGGAAATCTATTCAGTGGAATGTTTGAAGAGGATGCTCTCAATTATTTACGGAGCTATTCCGAAGTCTGCAATACATTCAACTATGTGGAGGAGAATTCTGATAGAATCAAGATTCAGTTATTCAAATTTTTACTTGCCGGAAGGGCTAAGACATGGTATCGAGAGTAATTGACCGACTCTGCTATGATATGGAGCAAAGTAGAAGAAGATTTTTTTAAAAAATCTATTCCAGAGAACACCTATTAGAACTGAGGCGTGAACTATTGCTGTTTATACAAAATGAAGATGAGCAGTTGGTGGAAGCCTGTGAGAGATTTCTAAGTTTACAAAAGTTCGGTTCTGTGCACTGTTTTTCTGAATCGGCACGCCTTCAAATATTCTACTTCGGGGTGTCAATTCAAGATAGACAGTACTTTGACTTAGCTGCAGGAGGATATTTATTCAGTAAGAGCAGTGTGGAAGCCTGGGAAATCATCGACATAATATCAAGGACTAGTGGAATGCAGGGCATGCATGCTGAAAGAAGAAAAGAGACTTGTGCGGTCGGAGCAGCATACCTTATGAAGGAAGCATCTCGCCTAGATTTGACTGAAGGAACTTTATACAAATTCACAATTTGTGTGCTGCAATGTCCGGAAGCACAGAACGGCGGTAATAGATTTTATGGCAGCAATCGCCACGATTATACGACATCCCGTAGAAATTGTGAGTGCCATGCAACTCCGAAGCGGAAAGTCAACTGGAGGTAGCTTACCTCAACCTGACTCCTCGCCGAGGCAATGTAGGGAGTCTGGTGAGCACGTTAATGCAGAAAATTGCATTGACACTCAACATTATTATGTCGCGGTGCCAACACAGAGCGCCACCCACGCTCCTTTTCCTCATAGATTAAAAAACATAAGGAAGGAGAGGCAATTTCTGAAATTTCAAGAAATGATGAAGGAAGTTCAGGTGACTATCCCACTTATGGAGTCCCTAACACAAATTCCTCAGTACACAAAGTACTTAAAAGAATTGCTGGTGCAGACAAAGCGCTTGGAGAATGCGAGTTCAATCTTGACATTAGGGGAGGGTATTATTTTTTCTAGGGAACACTGGCCATTGAAATTAAAGGATCCAGTGAATTTCACTATCCCCTGTACAATTAGGAACTCAGCTTGTCACCACACATTATGTGATTCAGGGGCATCCATCAACTTGATGCCACTTCATACATTCTTAGAGCCAGTGAGAACTTTGAAACCTACTAACATCACTATTCAATTAGCTGATCGGTCAATGAAAAGGCCCTTCGGAGTTGTTGAGGATCTTGCGGTAGCTGTCAATGAACTTGTATTCCCTGCAGAGTTTGTTGTCATGGATATTGCCCCAGACCCTTCTATCCCTCTCATTTAGGGGAGACCATTTCTTGCAACCGCTCGTGCCATCATCGACGCGGAGAAGGGGAGGTTAACGTTGCATGTTGGAAATGCCAAAACCACTTTTGATAGGTACAAGGATGCAAGTAAGGTGATGAGTAGTGGGATGAACGAAGTGGAATTCCTCAAAAGTACCAGCTCTGAATCACTTTCACAGCTTTGCGGAAGTGACATGGAGGAGTCCCATTGGGATATGGGTGAGATGGATCTGAATCAAATTGAGCACGCGTCGAATCACAGTTCCAAAGACTCATCTTTTGAGTGCCCTCAAAACCCTCCCTCAATATCCCTGAAACCTCTTCCTCCTATGCTGAAGTATATATTTCTGGGAGAAAACCGGACATATCCTGTGATAATTTCTACATCGCTTTCCCCTGAGCACGAGGATCATCTGAGCAACCTTTTGCCCTCACGCAAAGGAGCTTTTGGATGGAGTATCAAAGATCTAAAAGGGATTAGTCCTACTGTGTGTATGCACAAAATCTTATTGGATGAAAATGTCAGACCGTTCGCGCAACCGCATCGACGGTTAAATCCGAAAATGCAAGAAGTAGTACAGAAATAGATAATAAAATTGCTGGACGCTGGAATTATATACCATATAAGCGACATCAAATGGGTCAGTCCCATTCACGTGGTGCCAAAGAAAGGGGGCATTGCAGTCGTTGAGAATGGGCAAAATGAACTGCTTCTTACCAGAACAATCATAGGGTGGAGAGTGTGTATTGATTATAGAAAGCTTAACGATGTGACACGCAAGGATCATTTTCCACTGCCATTTATTAATCAGATGCTGGATTGGCTGGCCGAAAATGAATACTACTGCTTCCTAGATGGATACTCTGGGTATAATCAAATCCACGTCGACCCAAAAGATTAGGAAAAAACAACGTTCACATGTCCATCCGACACATTCACATTTAAACGGATGCCCTTCGGGCTTTGCAATGCTCTAGCAACCTTCCAACGATGCATGCTAGCTATCTTCCATGATATGGTAGGCAAAGTTTTAGAGGTTTTTATGGATGGCTTTACTTTGTTTGGTGTAGAATTTGATGCTTGCTTGGAGAATCTCTCAACTGTGCTAAAACGCTGCGAGAACACAAATCATGTGCTTAATTGGGAGAAATGCCATTTTATGGTAGAGAAGGGGATAGTCTTGGGACATGAAGTCTCGAACTTGGGAATTGCGGTTGATCAGGCTAAGGTAGATATCATCAAGAAGCTACCTCCACCAACATCTATGACACAAATTCGCAGTTTCCTGGGGCACTCCAGTTTCAACCGGCATTTCATAATAGATTTCTCCTGCATCGCGAAGCCTCTAAGCAATCTTCTTGGCAAGGATGTGCAATTTGATTTTAATGGAGAATGTTTGCAAGCCTTTTGCAGGTTGAAGAGTTGCTTGACTACCACGCCTGTGCTTTCTTCACCTGACTAGACATTACCTTTCAAGCTTATGTGTGACGCAAGTGACTTTGCTGTTGGGGCAGTGTTGGGGAAAAGGAGGAACAAGGTTTTTCATACAATCTATTATGCTAGTCGCACTCTAAATGATGCTCAACAAAACTACACGACTACTGAGAAAGATTTTCTAGCAGTGGTTTTTGCTCTGGAAAAATTTCATCTGTACTTGTTCTGTCTAAGGTAGTGGTGTATACCGACCACGTGGCTCTGAAGTACCTCATGCGGAAAACGGACGCCAAACCAAGACTCATCCGATGGATTTTGATGTTGCAAGAATACGACCAGGGTGTGCAGGATAAGAAAGGAGTTGAAAATGTTATTGCTGATCATCTCTCCAGGTTGGAAATCAATGATCGTTCATAAGCGGAAATTGATACAATTTCCATTTCGTTTCCAGATGAAACTCTCTTTTCTATTAAGACTGCCCAAGGTCAGTCTCCATGGTATGCGGATTTGGCTAACTTCCTGGCATGCAATGAATTACCTCCCAACCTGTCATTCCAACAGAAAAAGAAATTTCTATCGGATGCCATGTATTATTTTTGGGAAGACCCGTTACTGTTCCGCACTTGTGCCGATGGGATCATCCGAAGGTGTGTTCCGAAAGCGGAACATGAGTCAATTCTTCAACATTGTCATGATGGTGAGGCAGGAGGGCACATGGGAGCGGCCAGGATTGCACATAAGGCACTCCAATGTGGATTCTACTGGCCGACTCTATTCAGAGATGCTTACATGCATGTTAAGGAATGTAATGAGTGTCAGCGAGCCGGGAATATCTCTAGACGAGATGAAATGCCCCTTCAGAATATGCTTGTGTGTGAGCCCTTTGATATTTGGGGAATCAATTTCATGGGGCCATTTCCCCCTACGATTGTTAAAAGCTATTTTATTGTTGCAGTTGATTATGTATCAAAATGGGTTGAAGCCGAAGCTGTGTCTGCAAATGACGCGCGAACCGTGCTGAATTTCCTGCATAAACACATCTTCACTAGGTTTGGGGCTCCGCGCTCTATTATCTCTGATGGGGGAAGCCACTTCTGTAATTGACAGTTCACTAATATTCTCAAACTCTTTGGAGTTCATCACTGGGTAGCTCTGGCATACCATCCACAGACGTGTGGGCAGGTAGAAGTTTCAAATAGGGAGTTGAAGCGGATTCTGCAGAAATCTATTCTTGGGAATAGGAAATATTGGGCAAAGAAAGTTTATGAGGCACTTTGGGCCTACAGGACCGCTTACAAGACCCCTATAGGGATGTCTCCTTACCAACTCGTTTTCAGTAAATGTTGTCACCTACCTGTGGAGTTGGAACACAAGGCTCTATGGGCAACCAAACTTCTTAATATGGATCTCACAGTAGCCGCTAGAAAATGACAAATGGAGCTGAACGAGCTTGATGAATTCAGGCTTCTAGCTTATGAGAATGCACGTATCTACAAGGAGCGTACCAAGCATTGGCACAACCGACACATTGCACCAAAAGATTTCAAGGTTGGGGACAAGGTATTATTATACAATTCATGATTGAAATTGTTTCCGGGGAAGTTAAAATCTAGACGGAGCAGACCATTCATAGTGAGCGGGGTGTCACCGTTTGGAGCTATAGAAGTTAGAGGTGAAAATCTGGGAACGTTCAAGGTCAATGGGCATAGATAAAAGCACTATGTTCAAGGAGAAACCATAGAGAAAGAACAACATATCAATCTAGAGAGCCCGGTGGAAGCATAGTACTTCTCTTTTAACTATTCAGCATACAGTTTTGTTTTAAATATTATATAATGAGACTCTATTTCATGATGAACTTTATATAATGCTAATACAGGTATTTGGTCCACCTTAAGGACGGTAAATAAAAGGGCTTTTGGGAGACGACCCAATTTTGCTGCTTTGTTTATGTTTTTGTGTATGTTGGAGATTCTATTTTGTAGGTGTGGCGACTGTGGTGGCGGACACTTGGAGCTAATTCTCAGATTTAACGCCAATCTTCTGGTATGTGATAAGTAGTATTTATATAACTTTTTAATCGAAATTTTTGTAATTATTTAATATGAATTTTTCTATTTCATGTCAATTTTAGGTTATAAGTAGTTCTTTTATAATTTTGATTCTAACTTAGCTTAATTTAAATTTTTGCAGAATTTTGGGAGAAATTGGTGAAATTTACAAGTCACACCCTCGGTCACGCCCATGACCAAGGGTGTGTAACCTGAAGATCAAACTAGATTCGATGACACGCTAAATGAGCTAGTCCACAGCAAGTCACGCCCTCGATCACGCCCGTGACCCAAACTCACATTCGTGACCAAGAGCGTGTAAACTTAGAATCTTCCCAGCTAGCTGTCGTCAAGACATAGAGATGCCATCGAGAAGTCAACCTAAGTCACTCCTGTGACCCAGATGTCATTGATGCGCAAATCCTACACACCACTATAGATGGTGGCTAGACTGCGGCACGACACGGCAGTGTACCGATCGTTCAAGTAATATAAAACGAGGAGTAAATCCCCGAGTATCGATCTCGGAAGGAACACAGTAAGGTGGAGTTGACTATTGAGGAGGGACTTGAGATCGAAGTCCTTTCGAGCGGATGGATGCGGGAACGAGGATTTTGGATTGTGGAAAACAAAGAGAAAATGCTATGACTACTCCTATGCAATGCCGCTATGCGCAAATTCTACACACCACTATAGATGGTGGCTAGACTGCGGCACGACACGGCAGTGTACCGATCATTCAAGTAATATAAAACGAGGAGTAAATCCCCGAGTATCGATCTCGGAAGGAACACAGTAAGGTGGAGTTGACTATTGAGGAGGGACTTGAGATCGAAGTCCTTTCGAGCGGATGGATGCGGGAACGAGGATTTTGGATTGTGGAAAACAAAGAGAAAATGCTATGACTACTCCTATGCAATGCCGCTATGCAGTGCTTCGCTTGGCGGGATGGAAGACTACGTAGGCCTTGAACGCGCTACTTCGTAAGGGCGGATGGACGAGTTGGCAAACGGAATCGAACTATGCAGGCCTTGAGCACGCTGCTTCGAAGGGCGAGTGGAATACACGGGCCGCTATGCCACGCTTCGGTAGGCGGATGAGCGAGTAGGCTAACGGAATGAGGGTCGTCGGCACCTCTTCGACAAGCATGCCACTAGCAATTGCTAGTGCGGCATACGAACGTGACGGCGGGATGGAGGATGGAATGGGGCGCACCTCAAGCAACTCAAACAACAAACATTTCACATAAACATGAAATATATAGAAATACAAACTAGTTTAAGTGCAACTTCATCTTAATACACAGATCTAACTACATACACATAAATAAGAGAAGAATAAGGCAAGAAATCGACCGAATCCGAAGGCTCGTTGTGGATTCACGGTAGGAAGCACCGGGTTGTCAATCCGCGTCCTAGCTCGGTCCGCACTTACGTCCGGGGTAGAGAGAGCTGTCACTACTCTCCAATGAGCCCGTCTTCTTCGTGTCACGATCCGGTAGAGGTTGCAAACTTCCTCTTGCTTGATGGTGATGGCGGCTAAATCTACCCTTGGAGCGCTAGGATGAAGGAGGAGGCCGAGAGGAAGCTCCGGCTCAAGGTTAGCGTGAAGAACAAGCCCGGAGCACCTCCATATGGTGGGCGGCGATGGATGGGGCGAAAAACCTGCGGAAGGGGCAAAAACGGCGGAGCTGGGCGGACAAACGGCGAGGATTCTGACCTAAATCGCGAGCAGGGCACTTTATAGGCGCTGGAATAAACAATGCGCACGATCGTTGGCGCACGACCAGTGGTCATGCGCACTATCATCCTGTGATCGTGCGCCTGCCTGGACGGAGCCTGCAAGGCAAGAAAATTATAAAATATAATGTTCGCACGAGCAGTGGCGCACGACCAGTGGTCGTGCGCGCTGTCGTATGTGGTCGTGCGATAAGGGGAGACAGAACTCAGAATTCAGGGGTTAAGTGCACACGATCAGTGGCGCACGACCAGTGGTCGTGCGCAGTAGAACCAGTGATCGTGCGCAGTGTTCCTGTACAGATTTGTATCGGGAACACCTGCACGACTCCTGCTTCAGCATACAACACTAATCAAACCACGAAAGTGACACTTAACCATGCATGAAAACTAATAATGAAGATCAACAAGAAATAACACCAAAACGGGCCTAAAGGTGCACTTAGCATGGAGAATCAAATATAAGTGAAAACATGCCTAAAGTGTAGTGCATAGACTAGAAAATCGGCCCAGATGAGTCCATAAATGTGTATATATTTGGGACTCATCACACCCCCAGACTTACCTGTTTGCGCGTCCCGAGCAAACAAATTCTAAGCGAACGGGGAATGAAAAGTAGATGGCTTAAAATTACAATACAGAGTACCATGCGAAGTCGCATGCTCACGTGCATAAGAAAAATAGTAGAGCAGATTTCTGATTATACACAAACAGTTTATATATTTCTAAAAGAGTAAAAGCATATTACAACCACTCAAAATGGTGAACAATGGTGAATCATCCGGTCATGCATACGGAGAAAGTAAACTAAGCGCTGAGATGAGCATTGCTCAAGATTGGGGTGCCGGACAAACTCCACCGAAATCCATCGGTGTCGGTGACCATTGGCTCACCCGGTCACATTCTCTCCACGACACTAGATTGGTCCATAGCGTGAGTCGGTAGGACTTTTAGGTTTTAATTGAGGCTTGGGTTACGGTGAGGTAAACAATGATAAACAAGAGGGCTTATAACACGCAACCCAAATGAGCTTTAATATAACTACCCGCGCACCAAAATCGAACGCAAGTGCACCACACCCCCAGATTTGGACTTTTGCAACATAGGTGTGTGCACCGCCTACTCCCAATACATAATTTTTCTACATGATTTTTCAATAAAACTCTTTTTTTTTTCTCTTTTCCTTTTCATTTTTTTTCTTTCTATCTTCTTTTTCTTGTCTTTTTTTCTTTCAGCAAAATTTTCAAATGAGCATATCCACAGATTCACAAAATAAACACCACAATCAACGCCCCCCACAATGTAAATAAAACTACAACTAAAGCTCAGATTTGGGTGTGCGACTAGGTTAGGATTTTAGGTTTTGGTGAGATATATGTGGAGCTGAATCAAGAAAAGGGTAGGCACAAAGGGGCTAGCAAAGGTAGACGATAGGCATGAAATAAAAAGTTCAACCGGGCCAAAATAATGGCCTACGTCATTCTCACGCACTAGAACTATCCTATGCCAATGCTTCAAGAATCGCTTGGGGCAAGTTCTAGCCACCGAGAAAGATTCTCCTTTCTCCCGACTCAAGCAATACGAGTCTAGCGATCGTTTACACACATCCCCATGCTACCGTTTGATTCCACCGGAGTCACCATTTGAGTAGAGTAAACAACATTTACACTAATAGAAAAAAATATAAAACCATAAGTATAAAGAGAAGTCTAATCTACACAAATTTCTATGCAACCGAGCACTCGACTAGAAGCACTACTGGAGTCAACATTTTACTCTGCTACATAGTCCTAAGCCATCACCTAGACTTTCCCAAATAAGCAGAAGAATTAAATTCACAACAGAGCAAGCAAACAGATGAGTACGCGCTCAAGTGGGTGCTGTGGTGTGCAATGAAGATGAAAAATACTAAATAAATGAAATAGAAATACTTATAGCATGCAATGCAATCGTGCATGTGAGTGGGAACAAAAACTGCTCTCCCCCAGACTTAAACTAAACAAAATGCGCAAAATATAGCTATGAAATTTAGAATAATGCTAGGGAAAGAGAGTACCCAGCGCTCAGAAATGAGCACACCAGAAGATTGGCGTGTAAGCTAAAATGAAGCTACATCATCCGCCATCCAGAAGAAGGATACCTGCAGGGGTTAGCTCCGCAGAAACAAAAGAAAATAGAAAATTGAAAAGAAATACAACTAACTAAACATGATTAGATGAAATAAAAATGCAGAAAAGAAAGATAACTACTGGGGTTATTGTCATCCCAGCACGACTTATTCAAATTGAAAACAGTTATAGCTAATGGGTCTATGAAAAAGGAAATGGACAGGTAATTGTTCTAATATGCGTGTCGGTAATGGGTACCGACACGGCGACAGAACAGACACGCCTCTACCCGAATAAAGATAAAACCTGCCCACCACAGGTAGAGGGAAAAGAAAGTAAGAAGAGGAGGAGGCCTGGTCCTCACTCATCTCACCAAAACAATCCTTGCCCAACAAGGTATCGTCCACAGCAGGTCCGTAGGAGGAGAAGGCAATGAATGAGGCTTCCTTAATGGAGAAGGAATCAACCTCCTCGCATAAAAGGACACACTCATCATTGACTTGAGCACAAAGCTCCAAGTCCTCCTGAAGTACCTGTGAAGATTCAACCTGCACAGGCTCGGGTGAATAAGGGGGTCAAGAAATAAAAGAGAAGAAGGACAAAAATAATCAGAAATCGGGGGAGTGATCCCGGTCTCACTCCCATCAGGTTGGGGAAGTAAAATAATGTTTGCATTGTCATCAATGCTACAAGATTCGGCGGGATCGATAGTGGCCATGCCCAAGATTTGGACTTCCTCCACCGGTGTTGAGGAAAACTCCTCTTCACCTAGAAGGTTGTCCTCCTTCATAGGAATAGGCACAACACATAGATCGCCAGCCTCATCCTGCGACACATCCTTAACAATGTCGTCGGAGACGAGTATAGTATGCACAACAGGTGGAGGAGTAGTGCTCGGATAAAAGTCGAGCACCGATTCCTCACAAAGAATCGAATCCACTAGGGGTGGTGGATGCACATGGAGAATAGGCTCAGAAATGTTGGTGCATAGATCAGCCGCACATCCGGTGACCGTATCCATGCCATTCCCTTCAAGATGTGAAGGTGACAAAGACACATAACCGGATGTTGAAGGTGTGCCGCCAGAGTTAGGAGTTGGGACGATCTGGATATCCGGCTCGTCATCCTCGTCCAATTGGCGAAGATACTCGGCACAGTCCTTCAAGACATGATCAGTGCTCCGACAAAACCGGCACTGCCTAGCGGGCTTCTTTGGCACAGCGGGTGCTGAAGCCGAAAAGAAGTAAGACGGTAAAGGCTCAGCAGAGTAGCCATAAGACTTACGCGCACCATATGGAGTATCAGACGAAGTCGGTGCTCCATATGCTGGGCTATAAGAATTATGCCTACTATTCTCCGTAGGGCATTCATCACTAGAGTGGGAGGTAGCTCCACACCAACGGCAACGGAAATTAAGATGTGCCCACATAGTGCGAAGATAAAACGATTCAAAAATAAAAATGCTATTGTGCAAAATACTACACCTAACAAAAATTACTAAAGCAACCTAATTAAAACAGGAAAATGGAATAAAAAGAAATAAAACAAAGTAATGCAATTTACAAATGGAAGGGCTTCTCTCTCAGGTTCTCCCTCTCCAGAAAACTCACACGACTGTGATCCCCGGCAACGGCGCCAAAAACTTGATGCGCAAATCCTACACACCACTATAGATGGTGGCTAGACTGCGGCACGACATGGCAGTGTACCGATCGTTCAAGTAATATAAAATGAGGAGTAAATCCCCGAGTATCGATCTCGGAAGGAACACAGTAAGGTGGAGTTGACTATTGAGGAGGGACTTGAGATCGAAGTCCTTTCGAGCGGATGGATGCGGGAACGAGGATTTTGGATTGTGGAAAACAAAGAGAAAATGCTATGACTACTCCTATGCAATGCCGCTATGCAGTGCTTCGCTTGGCGGGATGGAAGACTACGTAGGCCTTGAACGCGCTACTTCGTAAGGGCGGATGGACGAGTTGGCAAACGGAATCGAACTATGCAGGCCTTGAGAGCGCTGCTTCGAAGGGCGAGTGGAATACACGGGCCACTATGCCACGCTTCGGTAGGCGGATGGGCGAGTAGGCTAACGGAATGAGGGTCGTCGGCACCTCTTCGACAAGCATGCCACTAGCAATTGCTAGTGCGGCATACGAACGTGACGGCGGGATGGAGGATGGAATGGGGCGCACCTCAAGCAACTCAAACAACAAACATTTCACATAAACATGAAATATATAGAAATACAAACTAGTTTAAGTGCAACTTCATCTTAATACACAAATCTAACTACATACACATCAATAAGAGAAGAATAAGGCAAGAAATCGACCGAATCCGAAGGCTCGTTGTGGATTCACGGTAGGAAGCACCGGGTTGTCAATCCGCGTCCTAGCTCGGTCTGCACTTACGTCCGGGGTAGAGAGAGCTGTCACTACTTTCCAATGAGCCTGTCTTCTTCGTGTCACGATCCGGTAGAGGTTGCAAACTTCCTCTTGCTTGATGGTGATGGCGGCTAGATCTACCCTTGGAGCGCTAGGATGAAGGAGGAGGCCGAGAGGAAGCTCCGGCTCAAGGTTAGCGTGAAGAACAAGCCCGGAGCACCTCCATATGGTGGGCGGCGATGGATGGGGCGAAAAACCTGCGGAAGGGGCGAAAACGACGGAGCTGGGCGGACAAACGGCGAGGATTCTGACCTAAATCGCGAGCAGGGCACTTTATAGGCGCTGGAATAAACAGTGCGCATGATCGTTGGCGCACAACCAGTGGTCGTGCGCACTATCATCCTGTGATCGTGCGCCTGCCTGGACGGAGCCTGCAAGGCAAGAAAATTATAAAATACAATGTTCGCACGAGCAGTGGTGCATGACCAGTGGTCGTGCGCGCTGTCGTATGTGGTCGTGCGATAAGGGGAGACAGAACTCAGAATTCAGGGGTTAAGTGCACACGATCAGTGGCGCACGACCAGTGGTCGTGCGCAGTAGAACCAGTGATCATGCGCAGTGTTCCTGTACAGATTTGTATCGGGAACACCTGCACGGCTCCTGCTTCAGCATACAACACTAATCAAACCACGAAAGTGACACTTAACCATGCATGAAAACTAATAATGAAGATCAACAAGAAATAACACCAAAACGGGCCTAAAGGTGCACTTGTCATGGAGAATCAAATATAAGTGAAAACATGCCTAAAGTGTAGTGCATAGACTAGAAAATCGGCCCAGATGAGTCCATAAATGTTTATATATTTGGGACTCATCAGTCATGACCGTGACTTTCCCGCATGATCCCTGCACACCGTCGCACCGAAATCAAACCCACGCCGCATTAAATGAAGCCATCCAAGGTCACGCCCGTAACCCAAATGTCACGGGCATGACATGTCACTTTTTGCTGCGCCATCACGCAAAACCCACGCCGCTGTTGGAACTGAGCTGAACAGGGGTTACACGCCCTTGGTCACGCCTGTGACCGAGGGCGTGTAACATGACATTTTTTTCTATAAATTCAGAGGTTCTCCTTGAGTCCAGGGTTCAGAAATCTTGAGAGGGGGATGTTGGAACATGGCTTTCCGCATCCCTTTAATTTGAGAATAACAAATCCTATTTGTATTTGATCTTGTTTGCCATTGTGTTTTTAGCTTGCAGGTTTGGACAGATATGACACCAGGTTGCTGCAATACTGGTCTGGTACTATCCACAAGCAGAAAGATTGAAAGATGTCTAATGCCAGGCGTTAGGTCTTAACGCTGGGCGTTAGCGATCGACGGGATGGTCTGCCGATCGACGGGATGGGATGCCGATCGATGGGATGGCTTGTCGACTGAATAAAAAGAGAAAGAAACTCAACGTCAGGCGTTAGTACTTAACGCCGACGTTAATAATCGACGATTATGGCAAGGAGGAATGCAACCGTGATAGATGAAGCAATTCAGGAATGATTTGACTCAACGCCCGACATTAACTCTTAACACCGGCGTTAACTGTTGTTCCCGCCAAGATGCAAAATGAATGGAGGGAAGCTGCCGTGATTGCTGGAGCATTTTTGGAATGATTAGACTCGACGCCCGGCGTTAGAGTCAACGCCAGCGTTAAGGTTGCCTAAAATGAAAGTTTCCAAAGATGCAGATCTCCTTCCTGTTTTGAAGATCCGAGCCATCAAGTTATTTCTATCCCGAGTCAACGCCCGACTTTAACTCTTAACGTCGGTGTTAGCTTCCAGTCCTATAAAAAGGTGAATTTTGTCTTCTCCAACTACTGATTGAAGAGAGCCCTATTCCAGCACTTCAGAAACTTTGTGAGGGCTGTTTTTCCAGACCAACACATCTCCCACTCATATTTAAAAAGGAGGAATCGAACTAGGCTTGGATCAACATGATAACTCAACGCAAAGAACGCATGCTTGGACTTCAACGATCTTCAGCGATTCTTCGCCGTCTCCTTCAGATTACCACATAGGGAGTTTCATATTTGTCTTTTGTATTTGTCTTTTATTTTTAACTTTGTAATCGGTTCGGAAATTCTCCTCGTGTTGGCGACTAGGTCTGGGTAGGACTTAGGGAGTAATTCACCTCGTGTTGGCGACTAGGTCTAGGGAGTAGATCTAGGGGGTGCTCGAGGCCTTTCTAGGGATAGGAAGGCTAGAGCAGCTTGAGGCCGTATCTGGGGAGAGATCGGCTAAAGCCAACTGGTTCGTGGGGATACGAGTCGATTAGAAAACAAAAAGAATATTTCATATTTCGCCTTCGATTTCTAGCGTCATAGAAATCAGATTTTGTAATCAATTTTATAAATGATAATCATGTCTTTTCTTGTTTAATAAAATTGATTTCATTTCTAATTTCATTATCTCTTTACTTTTGATTTAACTTACTTCTACCAAAATATCAAAAGTTTTCTATTAAAGTTTAAAGTTTTTAAGACCCTTATTCACCCCCCCTCTAAGTGCGCCTCAAGATCCAACAAATGGTATCAGAGCGAGGTTATTCTAAATCGGCTTAACAACCGAGAATAATGATGTCTCTTGATCATGATCTCGCTTCTACTAGTGGAGAAAATTTTAATATAAATGAAAAAGTATTATCACCACCTTTATTTATGGGCACAAATTATAAAGGGTGAAAAATATTAATGAAATTTTTTCTTAAAGCCTTAGATGAAAAGTTTGGAATATTACTATTGAAAAGCCACCTAGCGTACTAACTAGAAACGAAATTGTTTTAAATGCAAAATCTTTAAATAGTTTATTTTGTGCGTTAGATCAAAATATTTTCAAACTTATTTATACTTTACCTACCGCATATGAGATTTGGAATTTCCTTGAAAGAACATATGATTCTCCTTCTATAGGTATGAAACAATCACAAGAACCGAAGAATATACAAGCTTGCACAAATGTTCAAGAAAGCTCCTCATGGGATGGATCAAAGGAGTGCACATCTAGTGGAAGAGAAGAAGAAATCTTATCTTCGAAAGAGGAGTGCCAAAAAGATGTCAAAGGAACTATATGTTCAAATCTTGCCTCATCCACTAGTGCTGTAAGGAAATCAAAATCTCTTATTGTATGTAATTCTATTTCTACATTACAATTGCTTCAAACTACAAAGCGAAAAATTAAGAAATTGAAAAATGCTAATTGTAAATTGCACTTAGAAAATAAAGGTTTACAAGCAAAAGTTAATGAAGAATCAAATTTTGAGTTATCTCGGTCTACCCATGGCTCCTTAGTTGAAAACATTACACTTTGTGTAGAATATAATGAATTAAAAGAAAAACACATGAAACTTGAAAAGGAGTTTATTTTTGTAGAAGAACAAAATGAAAGATTATGTTTAGAAAATTCATCTTTGAAAAATGATTGTGCTAAGTGTAAAGACTATAAAATTGAAATTAAAGAGATGGATGAAACATTTGAAGAATATAGAAATAACTATCAAAATCATATTGATTCAATTGTTTCCACTCTTAAAAATAGCACAATCGCTTATAATAAAGCTAAACATAATTTAAAAATTAAGAATAATGAATTAAAAACTAAATCAACTTGCTTAAGGAAATTATAAAGACAAATTCTCAAAACATTAATTCACAATATCAAGTAATATCTAAAAACAAGTTGAATATGAATGTCATGACTAAACCTAAAAATGGGAGTAAGGAACACAAAGTATTTGTAAATCAAAATCCCAATCACTTTTATTTAAAAAATCATTATTCTCCCAACTTAAAAATAGAAGTGCACAAATTTCCTATGAAAAATATTTTCAATCATCATTACAATTATACTCTTCAAAATAAAGACAATCATAATGGAAATTTGATGCATAAAAATAATATTAAACCAAGGTTTGAATGGAGACCTAAAGTTAAAGATGAAACACAAACTCCACTCAAAAGGGCTCATTCATTTCCATCTCCCCAAAAGCAAACATGATGTATTTGGGTACCCGAAGGAACCATCCCACTTGGTCCCCTTTGGATACCTAAATCTCTTATTCATTAGGTATCATACAAATGCATGAAGTAGAAATAATTAAATATAAAATATCATCAACTCTACTTCATGATATGCTTAAATTTTTTTTACCATCATGTTATGGTCATTTTGTATAACATGTGATATGACTTTCACACATTAAGCCACAAATTCATTAATGAATCAAATTGAATGAAATTGAATAAAAGTCATTTCATCTCTCAAGTGACCTATATATATATATCTTTTTTTAACCTTCTAAATCCATTACCTTTAAATTTCTTATATCATCATTATAAATTAAATGCTAAATGCTTATATGATATTATCAAGACTAATAAAATAATTGTCAAAAAGGGATTTAAAGGAAGATTATGGGGTCTTTGGCTAAATGTATAAAATGCACAAGTGATTGATTACTTATTTAATATCCTTATGTCATTTGATAGCCTCTAATATGTTTAATCATAATCATGAAAAATCGGAATTGAATAATTGCAAAAATTATATGTTTTTAAACAAAAACCAAAATTAAATTTAGAAAAATAGGCGAGATTTTGACGCAAAATTCAAACGATCATAACTTTTGATCTGTTTGTCTGATTTTCGCCCATAATAACTTTTTAGAATGAGGACGAGAAGATCTATGCAATGGAAAACCATCTTTGCTCGTTTGAGTTCATTTGGACCCTCAGAATTGCCAAAATTCAACTATGTTAAGAAGTTATATCCGTTTTTCTTTTTCGACAATTTTTTTGTGTCTACGAATTTTTTTGTCATAGGCCCCTGTGTCCCCTTCCAACAAATCATATGCTTGTAATCTTTACATAACCTTGCACCTTATTACCATAAACTTTTCATTCTAGCATCATCACTTACTATAAGAAGAAATCAATGTCTATGCTAGATATATCATGTTATGCTAAAGAAAAATTGAATAATGAAAATTAAAAGTCAAGAAAATTATATATATATATATATATGTTTTTGTTTAATATTCACAAACCAAAGAGAAAATTTATAAAACCTTTCAAAAATAGCAAAAAAAATTGTTTCTCATTGTATTCATTATTCACCTTACAATCTTTCTCTTTAATATTTTGAAAATGTTGAATATGAATTGTTTTATATATTTCACTTACAATAATTAATTATGAGTATCAAAATTTCTATGTGATAAAATTAATGATCATAATTATATTATGTAATATCAAAAGATTCTTTTGGTTCTTTCATATGATTGGTGATCATGATAATTATATGAATAAATTATGTATTGTGGTTGCATGTATCTTACTATATCTAGACCTTAGAATCACCTTGATATCAATAACGTCAAATCAAACCATCACTTATTTCTAGGTTTACAAATTGAATTTCTATCAATTTAAAAGTCATGCATTATTCTTATGACATAATATGAACTCATCATACTGGCATTATCAACTAATAAATATTATCATTCATGCTAGTTATCAAATAATGCCATAATGAATCCATCTTAGAGTAGAAAATAACTATGTGACTTTAAATTGTTTCCATAAAACAAAATGCTTAGGATGTCCATGATCATTCACCCACATTATGTGTCTCACAATAGCGAGAGCGTAGGTTTTTATGCATTAGAAGACCTAATCTCTAAGTCATGTTTTGTCCTTAACCGGGGAGGGTTCCAGTGGGGCCTTGCGAGGAACTGGGTGGAAAGAGTGCTAGGTTGATCATTCTTGAGTGTGTGCATATAGGATTAACACCCCATCCTACGACATGTGTGCAGCTCCTCATGCCCATCCGTCACTTAGTACGGGGCTAGTGTGTAGACATATAGTTAGGATATTATAATCTAGGACATACCTATATCATATGTTGTGCATACACTCTTTAATATTATTCATGCATTCTTGGTTTGATCGAACATGCTTATTTTGTGTTTTGCATATCTTATTATTTTTGAGCTCTAATGATCTTTTAAAACACAAATATATGAAAACCAAATAAAAATATAAAAACCATTTTGAACAAATAAAACATGCTTAAATAGCCTTCTCCTCATTTCCATTTTCTCTGAAATTGTTACACTAAGAAAGTCTACGTACATACTCCATATTCCAAAGAATTTTTTTTTCAAAAACCGCAAAAATCGAGTACTATTTCGGCGTTAACTACTTAACGACAAGCGTTAGCCTTTTTCTCCAGATCAAAATTCTGCTTTCACTAGTGTATTTCTGGTATTTTTCTATTGATTTTTCTCAGTTTATTTTGTCTGATTTCAAATTATTTTGTTATTGATTTTGTTGTTTTTATTCCAAAATACAAAAAAATTTAAATAATTCAAAATGATCAAAAATATGTTTTTGTTATTTGTTTTGCTTTAACTCTTTACAAAATTATGGTTTGACTATAAAACTTCACAAAAGCAAACATCTTCGTTATTTTTGTTTCAAATGGTCAAAATTGATTTTGCCATACTCACAAGGATTTTCTTCAATGTCTAATTTTAATTTCAAATTTCCTAAACATTGTTTTTATCATGCCTTGACCTTAATCTGATTATGTGCAATGAAATAGTCTATAGATAATCGTGTATGATTGCCTAGCATGCCTCTAAGTATGAGTAATGTTGTATACTAATCAATGATTAATTCACTCACTATTTTGGTAATCTACATGTGCTCATAATCTTAGTCTTGCATGATTGTGTAGTGTAATTATTTTAACACATTAAGTTGTATATCTAAATTACCTACACCGTCTTTCAAAAATAAATTTCTTACACACATAGAAGTGTTATTTCAATAATATAAATGTTTGCAACAACAAGTGATTTCGGAGACCTTTGGCCCAAAATAAAAATTTGAAATAAAAAGCCAAAGATAACTCCACCAAGCACTACTCACCCTCCTGATAAGTCTTAATGAGCATTGTGAGGTTGAGCACCTTGGAAAGAATTGTAAAGTGTCTTGTGCAAACATATCTCTTTTTTTTCACTTCTACTTGTACACCAGACCACTAAAGTAAAATTTGTATACAAATGCTTATGTGCTCCCCCAAGCAATACTTCGCTCCCTGATAAGTCTTAATGAGCATTGTGTGGGCAAAGCACCTTGGTAGTTGTACTTATGTTTTGTGCTTTGAAATTGTATTATAGATGTGATGTGTGAAAGTAATTATAAGAGTGCAATCTTAATATTGTTGTTACTATTTCATTACATATGTCATGTGTTTTGATTATTTCACTTGTATAATTTTATCAAAACACCTTATGCACACATCATTGTTTTTCATAAAGCTTCTACTCATGAGAATTGGATCCTAATGCAAAATTACATAGTTCTCTAAAACCTTAAGTAAAAGCACTAGATTGCAATGCATGATTTCTATAATGTTTTCTATACTTGAAATATGAATTGGTTACTTTGTAGCTATTATCTTTTTTGAATATGTTAAATAATGCTTGCCTATTAGTTATGAAAATTTTCAAAGTTAAAATGCTCAAATGTGAAAAGTCTAGATATATATTTTGTTGAAATAGTCAAACTATTACAAAAAATATTAATCTTAATAACTGTGTTTTATCTTTTCGCATTCCTATTTGATCATGTCTCCTTATACCATGTGCTCTCATGCTTATTTCTACATTTTGTTTTCACTTGTGCTTTGCCAAACAAAATTGCATCTCTTTTAACAAGTAGTATCACTCTTAAAATAAATTTAAAAAGCAAGTGATTGCATTCCTTTGGTATAATCTTTGAATGATGCTCTTTCACGCTTATCAAATATTTTTTTTCGATGTGCTACTCTCTTCCTTAGCTCGATCATGACTTACTTTATGCTTACACAAAACTCTTAATCCTCTCTTAGTTATGTTCTACCTTTTGCCCTCTTTTTTTACTCCACCCTCTTTTGCTAATAACAAAAGGGGGAGACTAAAATGATAAATCACAAGGAGGAGTAGGATTCACTAGATTAAGGAGGAGCATGAATCTAGTCTATGGGTACATAATCTAGTCTATGGGTGCATACACTAAGGGGGAACACTTATATTGGGGGAGCACAATGTTAAAAGATCTATAATTCTTATTATTATCTCTATGATTACTTTGTGTCATATATCTTTCTAAAAACACATATCTTATAAATGATTATGATTTATCTCTATTGGATTTGTTATTATCAAAAGGGGGAGATTGTTGGAACATGGCTTTCCGCATCCCTTTAATTTGAGAATAACAAATCCTACTTGTATTTGATCTTGTTTGCCATTATGTTTTTAGCTTGCAGGTTTGGACAGATATGACACCAGGTTGCTGCAATACTGGTCTGGTACTATCCACAAGCAGAAAGATTGAAAGATGTCTAATGCCAGGCGTTAGGTCTTAACGCTGGGCGTTAGAGATCGACGGGATGGTCTGCCGATCGACGGGATGGGATGTCGATCGATGGGATGGCTTATCGACTGAATTAAAAGAGAAAGAAACTCAACGCCAGGCGTTAGTACTTAACGCCAACGTTAACAATCGATGATTATGGCAAGGAGGAATGCAGCCGTGATAGATGGAGCAATTCAGGAATGATTTGACTCAACGCACGACATTAACTCTTAACGCCGACGTTAACTTTTGTTCCCGCCAAGATGCAAAATGAATGGAGGGAAGCTGCCGTGATTGCTGGACAATTTTTGGCATGATTAGACTCAACGCCCGACGTTAGAGTCAACGCCAGCGTTAAGGTTGCCTAAAATGAAAGTTTCCAAAGATGCAGACCACCTTCCTATTTTGAAGATCCGAGCCATTAAGTTATTTCTATCCTGAGTCAACGCCCAACGTTAACTCTTAACGTCGGCGTTAGCTTCTAGTCCTATAAAAAGGTGGATTTTGTCTTCTCCAACTACTGATTGAAGAGAGCCCTATTCCAGCACTTCAGAAACTTTGTGATGGCCGTATTTCCGGACCAACACATCTCCCACTCATATTTAAAAAGGAGGAATCGAAGGAGGCTTGGATCAACATGCTAACTCAACGTGAAGAACACACGCTTGGACTTCAACGATCTTCAACGATTCTTCGGTGTCTCCTTCAGATTACCTCATAGGGAGTTTCATATTTGTCTTTTGTATTTATCTTTTATTTTTATCTTTGTAATCGGTTCAGAAATTCGCCTCGTGTTGGCGACTAGGTCTGGGTAGGAATTATGGAGTAATTCGGCTCGTGTTGGTGACTAGGTCTAGGGAGTAGATCTAGGGGGTGCTCGAGGCCTTTCTGGGGATAGGAAGGCTAGAGCATCTTGAGTCCGTATTTGGGGAGAGATCGGCTAAATCCAACCAGTTCGTGGTGATACGAGTCGGTATAGAAAATGAAAAGTATATTTCATATTTCGTCTTCGATTTCTAGCGTCATAGAAATCAGATTTTGTAATCAATTTTATAAATGATAATCATGTCTTTTCTTGTTTAATAAAATTGATTTCATTATCTCTTTACTTTTGATTTAACTTAATTCTACCAAAATATCAAAAGTTTTCTATTAAAGTTTAAAGTTTTTATGACCCTTATTCACCCCCCACCCCTCTAAGGGCGCCTCAAGATCCAACAGGGGAGGTGCTGCTAGAGCTGTTAGTGAGCTTTTTCTTATTTTTCCCTTACATGTTCTCTCTTTTTCTTCCTTTCATGCAATGTTCTAGTTTCCTTTTGATGCAATAGTTTTTAAGCTTGTAATACTTACTTTTTCTAGCATTGTAATCTTGGTTAAGGCTAGTAATAGTTTATTTTAATTTCAATAAAAATAGTTTTGTTTTCTTCACTTCTCTTTCTCTTTTAATTAGCTTTTCTTCATGCAATTTTATCTTCCTCTCTTTTACCCCTCCACCATGATTAACTAATTCTCATTAGTGCTCGATCAAAATGATCCGAGGATGAGATAATAAAGTTATGATTTTCTAAGCTCTTTTTTTCCGTTTTTTCTTAACACTTGAATTACCCTTGATTTTTAACTAGTGAGGCCATATTTTTGATGTATGGTTTTCGCTTAGGTTTTCATACTTAGCTAGCCGAGAGGCTCAAAGTATGAATTGATCACTCAAGGGTAAAGAGAGTTGCACGCATCCCTCGAGAGAGGATGATGTAAATCTCCCGGATTGGAGTCAAATCCAATAGTGAGGTTCACAACGTAAAACAAGTTTTAGGTAATCGATTATAGGACGAGAGTCCGGTTGATTTTTCCTAAACTTAGTTGGGAATTAACCTCGAGAGAGGCATGTTCAATCTTCGGGAACCTCCACGCTCAAGTAGTTTAATTAAAATGGAATTAGATTTATCTTTCTTTCACTTGATTATTCTCACTCCAAGATGATTTTAGATTGAGCACTAATCTTTTTACCATCGTTTAAACCTTTCTTTTAGTTTGCAAATTTTCTCTTTTAGCTAAGTAAAACAAAACTCAAAAAACTATTAGATAAGATAATAGTGATTTTCCTCGAATTAAAAGTAATCAACGTGCCCCGTGGAATACGACCTTGGTATTTCTAAATATCCTATACTATAGACTTGCCTTCATCGCATATAGTTTTGGAAAACATCTTTAACCCTTCGCTTTGCAAAACCCTAAATTTCTATATCAAGTTTTTGGTGACATTGCCAGGGATTTTGTGTAGATATTTGAAAAGAGGATAGCTATTAATTTTATCATGTTTCTTGTTATTTTATTTTGCTTTTTCTAATTTCGAAAAAAAAATCTTAAGGGTGTAATTTAAATCTTGGAAAGGGACGTTGGGCTCTCATCCCATCTCATCTCCTAGTACCGGTGAGAACCCCTCACAGGGCATACCTTGGGAAATCCGAGACTAACTTAATCCGCCTAAAAGAAAAAAATATTTATAATAATCGGGTTTTCCTTTTTCTTTATTTTTAGTTTTATTTTTCTCTCTTTTCTCCTTTTCTCTCTCTTCTTTCCCTTTTTCCTTTTTAGTGTATGACCCAAGGAAGCACTTCGAATGTTCCTTTTGATCCATAGATCGAGCGAACCCTTTCGCGGCACCGCTATTCTCATGATCAGGAAATACAATTATTATTCGAAGAGTTGATCGGGGATACTAACACGACAAATATGGATTCCAATCTTAATCTTCCTAATCCTAACGCGCCCAATCCTAATGAGGCCACGCAATGGACCATGTCCTATTATGTACGACCGAATCTGGAAGGCACACAGTCAAGTATTGTTCGCCCCGCGGTGGCAGACAATAACTTTGAGATCAAATCCTGCATCATACAAATGGTGCAGTAATCAGTGACCTTCAATGGTCAGCCAGACGAAGATCCAAATTGTCATTTTTCTAATTTTCTCAAAATTTATGACACATTTAAAATCAATGGCGTCACCGATGACGCCATTCGATTACATCTTTTTTCCTTTTTCTTTGCGGTCTAAGGCCAAGCAGTGGTTGGGCTAACTTCCTAGGGAGTCCATCACTACATGGGCCGATATGGCGGAAAATTTCTCACTAAATATTTCCCGCCTGCGAAGATTGCCAAATTGCGAATAGATATTGCATCATTTATGCAAATTGACTTGGAGACTCTCTATGATACATGGGAGCGCTTCAAGGAGCTTTTGCGTAGATGCCCTCACCACGCACTTCCCACTTGGCAACAAGTGCAAATCTTTTACAATATCTTGAATTTCCAAACTAGGCAAATGATTGATGCGGCCGCCGGGAGTACTTTAAATAGGAAAACCCCGGAGGCCGCTCAAGAGGTTTTTGAGGAAATGACCATGAATGTGTACCAATGGAATATGCCCCGAGCTAGGCCTAGCAAGCCAGCTAGAATTTTTGAAATAGACGCAAATGCAAATTTAGCTTTACAAGTTGAGCGCTTAACAATGCAAGTGGCGGAGATGTCTGCCTCCTCCGCCACTCCTCCTTGGGCTAATAATATTTTAATTGAAGAGCAGGTTGACTACATGGGAAATCCACCTCGTCCTTCCTATAACCCGAACTCCCCTCTGTACAACAACACTTACAATGCGGGTTATAGGAACCACCTGAATTTCTAATGGAGCAACCAAGGAAATGCTCAACTTCCTTTAAATTTGAATCAACCTCCTTGTTGGGAATATAACCCTCAATGTTCCTTTGATTTGAAGAGGCATCACTCACAATACTAAGTACATATTATATTTGATAAAATTTATTTTGTCACAAGGTTTGTACAGGGAGATGATATTCCATACAATGGAATAGGTTCAAAGGTGTGCTGATTAATCAGCTGAGAAAGTTTCCCTGTCTCAGCTGAATTGCTGAGACGAGGACAGGTGACACTAAGAAGCATCATATCTCTACTGAGCTGTAGATAGACAGAATCTACTGAGAAGAGAAACTGTCTCGGCGGATCCACTGGGAAGACAACTGCTCAACCGCTGAGACTGAAAGCTGTCTCAGCCCCACCGCTGAGACAGATTCAAACATTGAAGAAAACAAGTGGCGCGACATGCCTTTGGCGCAAACAGCTGTAAAGGGAGATTAGAGCCAACCATCTGCTCCCAAGGTGTCAGAGCTTTCCCTTGAGTGCCGTTGGAGATGTGCAGAGTATAAAAGAAGAAGTTAGGGCACTTTTGAAGGAGGTGGTCAAGTGCTAAACAAATTTACAACTGTTCCATTGACGACCCAGAACTTCTTATTCTCCTCCTGCTCACTGAACAAGCAAGAAGAGACTGATAGAAAAGATTGCTCTTCTACAAGAAGGAGCAAGGTGCTCCTTCATCCTTCAACTAAAGAGGAAGATCAGATAGTAGCTGGCTCACAAATCATCATCCAGTCAAGCTACTAGAAAGCACAAGCTGTGCTAGAACTACAGAAGACACCTTCTCTGTGTTGTTTGTTGTAGTAAGCATAAAAACTCTTTTACTATATGGCTATTTGACCTGAGTTGTAGGGCTGTTAGGCCTGATATTGTAGGGCTATTTGGCCTGAGTTGTAGGGCTGTTAGGCTTGAGAAGGTAGGGATATTTGGCCTGAGTTTGTAGGGCAGTTAGGCCTGAGGTTGTAGGACCAGGAGGTGGTCTGAGTTGTAGGAGGTGGATTCCTCTGAGGTAGGGCTGCTGTGCTTGAGGTAGGGTTTGGGAAAACCTGAGAGATCCTGTGGGATCTGTGCTATAGACTCTTGGAGCTGAGATTGTAGAAGTTGGCCTTGTCTAACACTCTGTTAGAAAGGTGAAGGGGGAAAGTGGACTACCCATAGACACATTGTCTTGGGGAACCACTATACACACTTGTGTGTTTTTTGGGTTTGCTTGATTACTAGCTTAGAATAGTTTTAACTATATATATCATCTAAGTAAAAATAAAAATACCTATGCACCCCCCCTCTAGGTGAATTGATCATATACCTATAATCTATCAAGTGGTATCAGAGGTAGGTTGGTCATAAAGGGCTTAACTGTCTGACCAGATCCTACATAGGTATTGTTATTTCTGAATCCAATGGCTTCTAATGGAGTTCAGAGGGAAATAGGTTCCATGAAGCTCCCTATATGCAAAAAGGAAACCTTTGGCATTTGGAAACAAAGGGTTAGGATGTACATGGAAGCTTCAGACCCTAGGATCTATATCACTGTTCAGGAAGGCCCCTTCCTTATCATAAAGCCCTCCACCATTGATCCTACTAGGCAGGTAGGCAAGTCTTACACTGAAATGACAAGGGATGAGATAGCATTGGCTACAATGGATAAAAGGGCTCAAAATATTATAGTCAATGCTATTGATGATTCAACATTCCAAAACTTGGTGCACTGTGAGACTTCAAAGGATATGTGGAATACATTGATTGTTTACATGGAAGGGACTGAAGAAGTGAGTAACGATAGGAAATCCCTCCTCAATCAGGAGTATGAAGCTTTTAGGCAACAAAACCAGGAATGCATAGCTGACTGCTATGAAAGATTTTTCAGAATAGTAAATGAGTTGAGGACCTATGAAAGGACCTTTACTCATTATGAGTCAATGGAAGTGGCAAAGCTGAGTGAAACTCCTCCTCACACTCTGTTTGGAAAGTTGATCTTATATGAGATGCAACTATCTGCTAGAAAGGAGGAGGACACCTCATCCAGGCCTCATGCTAGGGAGAAGTCTGTGTCCCTCAAGGCTGAAGGGTCCAAGAAGAGCAAGACAAGAATTCCTACCCCTCCAAGAAGGGGTGCTGACTCAGAAAACTCTGAACACTGCTCATCTGATAGCAGCTCTTATGATGAGGAATTTGCTGCCTTCTCAAAGCAATTCAAAAAGATGATGAGAAGGAAGCAGTGGAAGAATAAGCCTTCCTCCTCCTCACACCATAGGAAGGATTCAAACAGGGCTGACAAGCAGCACCCCAAAGGGGACAGGTATGATTCTAAACATGTTAAACATGGTTTAACTAATGTGATTTGTTATTGCTGCAGTAAGCCTGGACATGTCATTGCTGACTGTCCAGTCAAAAGAAAGGAAAAGGGGGACAAGAAGCCTTATCACCAGAAGGGAAGAAAGGGTGAGAAATCCTTCCTAGCCATGAAGTACAGAAGCTGGAGCGAATCTGAGTCATCATCCTCAGATTCAGATGATGAAGAAGAAGCCTACATAGGGATGTTTGCAGTAGAAGAGAATGAAGATTATCCTGCTGCCAAGGTTGGAGTCAGGGTCCCTCTATCACACTCAGATAGTGATATAGAGGAGGATGAAGAGGACAATGTTCAGCTAGGCCTCATGACCATCACTGATGAGGAGGACAGTCAGAACATCTCAGAAAATGAACAGGTATTAATTCATTCCTTATCCTTTTCTAATTATGAGACTGGCCCAGAATATGGAGCACCTTCATCAATTGGTGGAAGTGATTCAGAATCTGAGGTGGATGTCAATCAATTGATTGACAAGTATGATACTCTCTTGGAAGCTTTGAAAAGGAGCAAAAAGCTAGCCAAGAGGCAAGCCCAAGAGATTGATTCCCTTAAGATGGAAAAACAAGAATGCACTGAATCTTCTACCAAGATGAATCAGATGTATAGGGAAATTAGCCATCTGAAGGGGATAACTATCACCCATCTGAGCACCATATCCCTGAAGAATAAGGTCATCAAGGATCTTGAGGAGAAGCTTGTGAAAGAAAGAAGCCTAGTGGCTCAATTCTCCAAGCCAAAGTCTGTGCTCCCTATTATTGACTCCT
This sequence comes from Dactylorhiza incarnata, assembly GCA_033032865.1. Taxonomy (NCBI): domain Eukaryota; kingdom Viridiplantae; phylum Streptophyta; class Magnoliopsida; order Asparagales; family Orchidaceae; genus Dactylorhiza; species Dactylorhiza incarnata. Next base: position 5,551,531 of record JAWHQI010000119.1, on the reverse strand, counting down.
TCTCTTCTCAATCCAATAGAAGAGGACTAGGATTCAATAAAATGGAAGCAGGAGAAGGGAGTGGAGAAAAGAGCAGGGGTAAGTCTAAGCCTCAAACCACCTTTCAAAAGGTATTACTCCCTTCCAACAGGTATGGCCATGAAAGCATGTATGGTCACTGGAAGAATGGAAGTACCTATAGGAAGGAAAACACTCCTTCCCATAGTGGAATAAAGGGAATGAGATTGAGTGCTATGAAGGCTCCCCATGAGGAAATTCAAATGGCCCAACCTGGACCATTTGTATTTGGTACATCAGCCCCTTCATTCAAGAATAAGAAAGCAAGCCCTTCTAAAGCTGATTCAGCCAATATCATGACTACTGTCAAATCAGTGGACATGTCTAATTGCTCAGTGTCTAATGCCATCAAAACTTGCATTGCCCAAAAGCCAAAGCAAGCTGATGTCATTAATACAAAGACCACTAAGACTGTCCACAGATTTATTTTCAGCCAAATCCTTGCTGAAAGAAACAAGAGAAAAGTTGCAGTCTCTCCTCCTGAACATGTGGACTGTGCTGCACACCCCTCAAGAAATGTTCAGAAGAGGAGATACAACATTCATGAATGTTGGTGCTGTGGTAAAGTGGGACACTTTGCCATAGACTGTTAGCACAATCCTAATGTGCCAAATGCAAAGATGAGTCTTCCTGCAAAGGGTGCAGCTAGTGTAAGGACATTTTATCATGCTAATAAGTACCTAGGAACTAAAGCTATTTGGGCTCCTAAGGATAACTAAACTCTTTCTTGCAGGATAATTCAAGTACCAGCCTCAACCAAATTTGGTACTTGGACAGTGGGTGCTCAAGGCACATGATAGGAACAAGTTAGATGAAAATGTCACAATCATAAAGAACAAGGCAAGGCTGGTAGCCAAGGGGTATATGCAGGAAGAAGGGATAGACTTTGATCAAACCTTTGCCCCTGTTGTAAGGTTGGAAGCAATTAGGCAATTCCTTGCCTATGCTGCCCACAAGGGGTTCAAAGTGTATCAAATGGATGTCAAATCAGCCTTCCTCAATGGTGACTTGAAGGAAGAGATTTTGCAGGCTGCAAAGAAGACAGGAAAAGCACAAGTGGCACTTGTCAATTCCTAGGAAGAAGGTTGATATCATGGAGCAGCAAAAAGCAGACAAGTGAGGCTATCTCCACTGCTGAGTCTGAATACATTGCTGCAGGGAGCTGTTGTGCACAGTTATTGTGGATTCAACACTAGCTAGAGGACTACAACCTCAAGGTAAGTAACTCTCCTCTCTATTGTGATTCATCCAGTGCTATCTCTATTGCTAAGAATCCTGTCTCTCACAGCAGGACTAAGCATATAGAAATAAGATATCATTTTATAAGAGAACATGTAGAATCTCAAGATATCTGCCTTGAATTTGTCCCCACTGACAGTCAAGTGGCTGATATCTTCAGTAAGCCATTGGATGAGGCCAAGTTTAATGCCTTCAAGATTGAACTAGGAATGTTAAATGTAGAATAGTGTAAAACACTTCATTCTTCCAATCTTGATTTGATGTAACTTAAAATGTTGACAAATCAACCCTATGAGAGACATGATTAGGCATTCAAGTAATCCTATCTATAATGATTTCAAAGTAGTATGATCAGCTTAACCAGAACAATCTGTTTCAGCTGAGCTTCAGGTTGCACTTAAGCAGCTGGGAAAAGTCTCAGTTCGACGAACTCTTTCCTGGGTTCGACGAACATCGTGTTTCAGCTCGACGAATTCAGTCTTCCAGCCAGTCCAGCATATTTTGTCTTCAGTTCGACGAACTTCAGTTTGAGTTCGACGAACTCATCTTTGTGTTCGACGAACTCAGTTTGAGTTCGACGAACTCAGCCTTATGATGTAGTTCAGATGAACTCAGCTTTGTGTTCGACAAACTCAGTTTGAGTTCGACGAACTCAGCCTTATGATGTAGTTCAGATGAACTCAGCTTTGTGCTCGACGAACTCCAGTTTGAGTTCGACGAACTCAGCTTTGTGTTCGACGAACTCAGTTTGAGTTCGATGAACTCAGTCTTATAATGGAGTTTTAGATGAACTCAGTTTGTGTTCGACGAACTCCAGATTGAGTTCGACGAACTCAGCCTTATGATGTAGTTTTAGATGAACTCAGTTTGTGTTCGACGAACTCCAGTTTGAGTTCGACGAACTCAGCTTTGTGTTCGACAAACTCGGTTTGAGTTTGACGAACTCAGCCTTATGATGTAGCTTCATTTACACTTACAATTATAAGAGGAATCAAATCCAATTACTAGGTTTAATTTCACCTAAGTCTTAAGCCATATAAATAGATTAATGATTGATTAAAATATCACACTTTCCTTTAACCTAGCCGGCGAGACAAACCCTTCTCCCCTAAGACTCAGCGACCTGTAACTCAAAAGAAATGGCGCCAAAGATGGCAAAAGAGCTGCAAGAAGGCTATGAAATAGTTAGGGATGGATTCTTGCATGCTCCAGAGGAAATCAAAGTTGTGATTGATCTTCTATCTACCCAAGGTCTTGAATATACCCTATCTGAGCCCTCAACAATTCTCAAAACAGAAGTTCTAGAATTATTCTCCAGTGCTTAGCTATCCTCCTCAAAGTCAACCATTAAGGGAAAGATAGGAAGTAGGAGGATAAAGATATCCCATAAGAAAATTGAAAAGGCTCTTCAACTGCCCTCCTGCAGTAAAGAAGAAGAGGATGATGTCTCTGAGGAAGAAAAAGTCAATGCCTTACAGTGGTGTGCCTACTCTGATGCCAAACTTGGCTCTCTTAAGAGGAAGTTCTTCAACCAAAGAGGCAAATTGCTCTCTGACATTGTTGGGAGGGCCATATTGTGCAAATCAGGATCTCATGACACAATCTCCAAACACATGTTTGAATTGATGTCAAGAGTTATCCTACAGAAGAAGACTTCCTAGGCAAAGGTAATGTTTTAGAGAACTATAGAATATCTACAAGCCCCCAACTTAGGAAGAATCTTATCTATCTATCTTCTAAACACCTACCAGACTACTTTAAAAAATCCAATGGATTCAATCTCCATTATCTAAAAAGAATGGACATAAAAACTCTAGACAGATTTATTAGGGTTCTTCCAATGAGCCAACCTTCTCCATTGAAGGAAAAGAAAAAGGGAGTTCTGGTGAAGAAGATGAGGAGAAGAAGAATGATATACTCTGACTCAGAATAAGAGCCAGAAGAAGATATACAAGATCTGGATAATCAAGTTCCAGCAAGCAGTCCTCCACAGGATAACCAAGGAAATAATCATAACACTAAAAGTCATGCATGCATTAATCCTGAACCAGAGAGACATGATGATGCTGAGATAGTGCATCAAGAGGATAAGGAAGACAATGTCACAACTAATAGAAATATCACCATCTCACACTCCTCTCCTGAAGACAATGAAGACAATGACCCTATTGATCTTCAAGGTGAGATTGATTCAATTATCCTCAACCTAAACAAAAGGTTTAATCAAATCCCTCCTGAACCAGCAGGTTACTGGGAAGATGATGTGGCAAATGTTGATCCTGACTCAGAGGGGGAGCAGCTCAACACATCACCAAATAAGAACAATATTAATGCTCCAAGTGAGGGGGAGCAAGACAAGTGTATTGAAAAGGAACAAGAGTAGTTATCAGCTAATAAGGATAATAGAACTCACATTGAGGTAGAATAAGTCCCTGCTCAGGTTGAGGGGGATCAAATTCATGCTCAAGTAGAAAAGGAGCTAAGTGCAACAACTACAACAACTGATGACAATCTCCTCAGCTCTATTAATACCATAATTGAAGGTCATATGCTCTCAATAAAGACCTATATTGATAATGGATTATATTCTTTGAAGAAAGAGATTATGGCTGAAGTACAGGAAATCAAGGAAGACACAGCAATCCTAAACAAACAAATGACCAAATGGTTTAATCTAGTAGAACCCACAGTGATTGCTCAGAACACTATACTGAGATCAATGGACAAACACCTCCAAATGACAGAGGATGACATGAGATATGTCAAGAATTATGTAAGCAAGACAGATGAAGTCATAGAACAAGCCTCCAATCACATTGAAGACTTTGTCTGGAAAACAACCACCACTATGCTTGGAGAGTCAGAGAAGATGAAGGATGACCTAAAGGGGGACTTGGAAAATGCTTTCCAAACTCTCTCAGGCTCTGTAGCTGCTGCCTCCCAATCCCTAGAAGGAAAAATAGTTGAAGAAGCCAGAAAGGGGGAGATGGCCAATGCTAAGACCAACTCAGAGTTAGCTCTACAAGTGCTACAGGGTACAAGGATAGCCTTCAATCTTCCTCTGCTGGACATCTTCAGCAAAAAAGATTTTGAGTTTGAGGGGCAAGCCAAACTAGCTCAGAATGCTCACCTAGCAAAGAGGAGAAAAAGAAAACATGTGATGCTAGCTGAAGAATTTATGGCTATGCAAAGAAAGGAGCAGGACAATGATCCAGATTTTGAGTATTGGAGTGATGACTCCAAATGCATTATTCTGAATGCTTGGGTAAACCATGGGCAGATATGCAAAAATATCGACAGGATTTACCCAGCTGAAGAATGGATAAAACATCTGGAAAGAAATTCTTTGAGGGACTTGATCTTCAAAGAAAACCTTGTGCTGAAGGACAATCCAAAAAGAATGCCTTCAAAATATATTCCAAAACCCTTCTTCTATTTCAAAAGACAGGAAAACAAGAAGAAAGTGGTTGAGCTAAAGACTGTTGCTTCCAAAGGGAAGGAAGTTGCTGATGTGAACAAAGCTGAAAGTTCCAAGAAAAGGAAAACATAAATTGCTTATGTTAATAAAAGTGGAACTAGATCTATGTATTTACTCTTAAACTGAAATGACAATGAAAATTCTGTTGAACTTAAATGTGTATGTTATGAGATAAATCAGTCAAAGCTTAATATTCTCTTTTCAGTACTTCTGCTTCATATGGTCTGTGATGCCAAGTTTTTAATAACATACAATGCTGGTATCATATTCACTTTGTATAATCTGTCATGATTTTTGTTGGAATGCTTAAACAATGTTATCTTCTGGATGTTATGATATCATGAATGTCATATAGTTCATTTGCATGATAAGTCTTTATTGGCTATGTACCTTAGCATTGAGAATGTTCTGCATTCTTCAAATAGGGGGAGATTGTTGGGAATATTTCACTCAATGTTCCTTTGATTTGAAGAGGCATCACTCACAATACTAAGTATATATTGTATTTGATAAAATCTATTTTGTCTCAAGGTTTGTACAGGGAGATGATATTCCATATAATGGAATAGGTTCAAAGGTGTGCTGATTAATCAGCTGAGAAAGTTTCCCTATCTCAGCTGAACCGCTGAGACGAGGACATGTGCCACTAAGAAGCATCATATCTCTATTGAGCAGCAGATAGACAGAATCTGCTGAGAAGAGAAACTATCTCAGCGGATCCACTAGGAAGACAGCTGCTCAACCGCTGAGACTGAAAGCTGTCTCAGCCCCACCGCTGAGACAGATTCAAACATTGAAGAAAACAAGTGGCGCGACACGCCTTTGGCGCAAACAGCTGTAAAGGGAGATTAGAGCCAACCATCTCCTCCCAAGGTGTCAGAGCTTTCCCTTGAGTGTCGTTGGAGATGTACAGAGTATAAAAGAAGAAGTTAGGGCACTTTTGAAGGAGGTGGTCAAGTGCTAAACAAATTTACAACTGTTCCATTGACGACCCAGAACTTCTTATTCTCCTCCTGCTCACTGAACAAGCAAGAAGAGACTGAGAGAAAAGATTTCTCTTCTACAAGAAGGAGCAATGTGATCATTCATCCTTCAACTGAAGAGGAAGATCAGATAGTAGCTGGCTCACAAATCATCATCCAGTCAAGCTACTAGAAAGCACAAGCTATGCTAGAACTACAGAAGACACCTTCTCTATGCTGTCTGTTGTATTAAGCATAAACACTCTTTTACTGTAGGGCTATTTGGCTTGAGTTGTAGGGCTGTTAGGCCTGAGATTGTAGGGCTATTTGGCCTGAGTTGTAGGGCTGTTAGGCCTGAGATTGTAGGGCTATTTGGACTGAGTTTGTAGGGTAGTTAGGCCTGAGGTTGTAGGACCAGAAGGTGGTCTGAGTTGTAGGAGGTGGATTCCTCTGAGGTAGGGCTGCTGTGCCTGAGGTAGGGTTTGGGAAAACCTGAGAGATCCTGTGGGATCTGTGCTGTAGGCTCTTAGAGCTGAGATTGGAGAAGTTGGCCTTGTCTAACACTCTGTTAGAAATGTGAAGGGGGAAAGTGGACTACGCATAGACACACTGTCTTGGGAAAACACTATAAACACTTGTGTGTTTTCAGGGTTTGCTTGATTACTAGCTTAGAATAGTTTTAACTATCTAAATCATATAAGTAAAAATCAAAATACCTATTCACCCCCCTCCTCTAGGTGAATTAGATCATATACCTATAATCTATCACTCCTAATCAACTTCTTAACTTCACCCCCCTCCAAATTTTAATCCGCCCAGTTTTCAACCGCAACAGCAAAAGCTCTCTCCGCTTGAAGAGGTCTTTGAAAAATATGTTGCTACAAATGAAATGAACATCCGAAACCTTACCAGATCGATCAAAAATTTGGAGAATCAAGTGGGCCAGCAAGAATAGATGTTCTCCGATTGTCAGCAAGGAGCACTATCGGGAAATACGGAGCCAAATCCAAGGGAGAGCGCGAACGTGATTACACTCCGAAGCAGGAAGGAGGTGGTTTCAAAATAGGACAAACCCAAGGTAACTTCTTCTCCTCCTCCTGCTCCTATTTTATCTTGGAATTTGCCCGCTACACTAGTTCCGCACGCTACTAGTTCTAATATTACGTATTCTGTCTAAATTTAGGAGTGAGTGCGCCGAGAAAAATTACAATTTTTTTTAGAGATTTTAAAACAAATTCATATTAATGTACCCTTCTGCGAGGCTATCTCCCAAATGCCGAAGTATGCGAAATATCTTAAGAAGTTGCTCTCCAATAAGAAGAAATTAGAAGATATTTCACATATTTTGTTAAACGTAGAATGCTCCACGGTTATACTCAACAAATTGTCTCAAAAAGCAAATGACCCGGGATGGTTCTCCATCCCATGTCTATTTGGCAATTCGTTAGTAAAACACGCCTTAGCGGATCTTGGAGCAAGCATCAATCTCATGCGTTTTTCATTATTCAAAAAGTTATGTCTAGGAAATCCTAGCCCCACTCGAATGAGTATTCAATTAGCAGATTGTTCATTAAAATTTTCGGTAGGGATAGTGGAGGATGTGCTCATTAAGGTTGACAAGTTCATCTTCCCGGTGGACTTTGTCATTCTTGACATCGAAGAGGATGCTGAAGTACCCCTCATACTCGGTCGCCCCTTCCTTTCCACATCCCACGCAATTATCGACGTAAGTAACGAAAAGCTCCTCGTACGGGTTTGAGACGATGAAGGTGCTTTTAGTATAAATCCCTCGATGCGAAACATCTTAGAGAATGACGATTCATGCTTCTATTTAGAAGAATGTCTTGAGAACGAATTTTATTCACTTCCCGATTTAGTCTCCAAATCGAGTCACGATTCTGAGCTCGCCGAGCTCTTTTGTTTAGAAGAAGAAGTCTCTCGCTCCACACCACCCGAACCATTATTTTTAGAAAAATTAAAATCAGAACTTCTTATGAAGAGCCACCCATTTTAGAATTGAAACAACTCCCTCCTCACCTAAAATATCTATTTTTAGAAAAAGAGTCTAAGCCACCCGTTATTATTACATCCAAACTTAGCGATTCCGAAATTTCTGAATTGACTATATTCTTAAGCAAGCACCGCCACGCAATTCGGTGGCAAATATCAGATATCAAGGGTATTAATCCTTCCTTCTGCACTCACAAAATTTTCTTCGAAGATAATTCCCGCAACGCGGTCCAGCCTCAACGACGACTAAACCTGAATATGAAAGAAGTCGTTAAGGATGAATTTATCAAACTTCTAGATGCGGGAATCATCTACCCGATATCAGATAGTACTTGGGTTAGCCCAGTACAAGTCGTGCCGAAGAAAGGCGGTGTAATGGTAGTAGCGAATGAAAATAATGAATTGATCCCAACCCGTACCATTACGGGTTGGCGGATGTGCATCGATTATCGAAAACTAAATGATGCCACCCGGAAGGATCACTTCACGTTACCTTTTATCGATCAAATTTTAGAGCGCCTTTCAGGTCACTCCTACTATTGTTTTCTCGATGGTTTGTCGGGATATTTTTAAATCCCTATTTCGCCCGTCGACCAAGAGAAAACAACATTCACTTGTCCCTTTGGCACCTTCCCTTATAGAAGGACGTCATTTGGTCTTTGTTACATGCCGGCTACATTCCAAAGATGTATGCTGGCGATATTCGTAGAGTTAGTAGAGGAAGTGATGGAAGTCTTTATGGATGACTTTTCCATTTTCGGAAATTCTTTTCAAAATTGTTTAAAAAATCTCGAGCGCGTGCTACAACGTTGTGAGGAAACAAATTTAGCTCTTAATTAGGAGAAATGCCATTTTATGGTCAAAGAAGGATTAGTCCTTGGCAATAAAATATCGGGCAAAGGGATCGAGGTCGATAGGGCCAAGATCAAAGTAATTGAAAAACTCCCCCCTCCAACGAATGTAAAAGCTATTAGAAGTTTCCTAGGTCACGCAGGCTTTTATCGGCGCTTTATCCAAATTTTTCCAAAATTACGAAGTCGTTAACCCATATTCTCGAGAAAGAATCTTCCTTCTTTTTTAACAACGAATGCTATTTGGCCTTTAAACTTATAAAAGAAAAGTTTATAAATTCTATGATTCTAATTGCGCCGGATTGGTCGCTACCCTTCAAAATTATGTGCGACGCGAGTAATATTGCGGTAGGCGTCGTATTAGGTCAACGGGTGAGTTAGTATTTCTACCCAATTTATTATGCGAGCAAGACACTCACGTCGGCACAAGCGAACTACACTACTACCGAGAAGGAGTTTCTAGCCATCGTTCTAGCTTTTGATAAGTTTAAGTCATACATCACTCTCTCGAAAGTTATCGTCTTCACATATCACTCCGCTCTTAGATATCTTTTAAGTAAATCTGACGCCAAGCCTCATATTTTGCGATGGATCCTCCTCTTGTAGGAGTTTGATTTAGAGATCCGGGACAAAAGGGGAGCCGGAAACTTGGCAGCCGATCATCTTTCTCGATTAGAAAATTCCACTTCGGAAGCATTAATAGAAGCCGACATTAATGATAAATTTTCTGAAGAGCGCCTCCTTGCTCTCAAAAATATAAATTCATCTTCCACCCCCTAGTTTGCGGATTTGGCTAACTATCTAGTAGCCCGGGTCCTACCAAAAGAATTCTTGAGTCAGCAAAAGAAGAAATTCTTTTCTGATTTAAAGAATTATTTTTGGGAGGATCCCTTTTATTCAGTGTTTGCGCAAACCAGGTAGTGAGAAGATGTGTCTCGAGTGAGGAAGGTCTAAAAATTTTACGGCATTGTCACGAGGGACCAATCGGTGGTCATTACCAAGTGAACTAAACCGCGAGGAAGGCACTGGAGGCGGGCTTTTATTAGACCATGCTCTTTAAAATGCTCACACCCTTGTGAGTACTTGCGATAGCTGCCAGCGGTCGGGGAACATCTCCCGCCGGGATGGGATGCCCAAAAATATTTTCTTAGAATGCGAACTTTTCGATCTTTGGGGTATTGATTTCGTTGGTCCTCTCCTTCCCTCTTTTGCAAACAAGCATATTCTAGTTGAGGTCGACTATGTGTCGAGTTGGGAGGAAGCGCAAGCTCTCCCCACCAACGATGCGCAAGTCATCGTTAACTTCTTAAAAAACTTATTTTCTCGATTTGGCACGCCGCGCGCTATAGTTAGTGATCGGGGAACCCATTTTGGCAAAAGCCAATTTACAAAATTTTAAGCAAAATATGGTGTCACGCACAAACTATCCACTGCTTATCACCCACAAACAAGCGGCCAAGTCGAAGTCATAAATCGAGAATTAAAGCAGATTTTAGAAAAAAACTGTTTCTATTAATCTGAAGGATTGAGTGCTTAAGCTCGATGACGCGCTATGGGCCCATCGAATGGTGTACAAGACCGCTATCGATTGTACACCATATCAAATGGTTTATGGCAAGGCTTGCCCACCTTCCGGTCGAATTAGAACACAGTGCATTTTGGGCGCTTAAATTTTTAAACCTCGATTCTACGTTAGTGACCGAACAAAGAAAATTCCAAATGAACGAATTAGACGAGTGGCGCGCGAATGCGTACGAAAGTAACAAATTATATAGGGAGCGAACAAAGTTTTATCATGATAAAAATATAAAATTTCCTAAAATTTTTTCGCCGGGCGATCTCGTCCTCCTTTATTATTCTCATCCTCACCTTTTTCCGGGAAAGCTAAAATCTTGTTGGTCTGGACCCTTTATTGTTAAAGACGTTTGGTCCTATGGGACAATTTTAATTTCCCACCCGGAAAAAGTTCCTTCAAAGTTAATGGGCATCGTCTTACGTTATATCTTCTAGGTGATCTTTCAACGAAAAGAGTGATTCTATTATTCTTTCACCAATATCGTGAGCGCCAATTGGGTCAAGCTAAGCGACCTTAAACAAAGCGCTTTTGGGAGGCACCCCAAAGTTATCTTTTTATTATTGTTTTTGTTTCTTCTTTAACATGTTTTTGTAGGTAACTGCCGCTTCCCCCCGCATCCTCAAAATCAGGGAAGCCCTTTTTCCTTCTTCTTCCTTCTCTTTTTTTGTCTTGCATATCTTTTTGTTTTGTGTTGCAATTTATTTACTTTCCTTTTTTTCCTTTTACTTCATACTTAGTTTTAAACATTGGGGACAATATTTAAATTTAAGTATGTGGGTGTAAATAGCTCTTAAAAATGCAGTTCTTAATTTAGCAAATCTTCAAAAAAAAAAGATATTTTCTTATATTTAAGCTTGTAAAACCCAAAAATTCAAAAAACAAAAATTAGAAAATCGAAAATTTAAATCTTAGAAAAAGACGTTTGGGTTATCATCACATCTCACCTCCTAGTACCGTTGAGTACCCTTCATGGGGTATACCTCGGGAAGTCCAAAAGTTAACAAAAAATTTTTAGGTGTAAAGCTTGCTTTTTATCTTTTATTATCAAAAATTCAAAAATAAAAAGATAATATCAAAAATTCCCAAAAATATGAAAAACTTAGAACAAAAAACCAAAAATTCTTATACCCGTCCTACTTGTTGTTTTTGTGATTTCTTAGAAATCTAGTTGAGAATGTTTATAAGCATTTTTAGGTTTTTAATTGGCTAAAATTTTGTTTATCATAGTTTGTTAATTTTAAATTTTAGGTAATCTTGTTTTAAGAATCATCTTTTGATTTTAACTTGAATTGAGAATTTATTTAGCATGACTTTTTTTTATTTTTAAATGGCTTCATTTTATAGTAAATTTGCTAAACCTCTTTAGATTTTAATTATATTTTCTTCTAGCTCTTTAGATCTTAGGAAATTTAAATTTACTAGAATTTGCTCTCAATATAATTTAAACTATAAGCTAGAATTTTTTCCTTCCCTACCCCTTTGTTGGCATTTAAAAAAAAGTATTTTAAAAGATCATATGTCATGAGAATAAGATGATAAAATTCATTATTCCCTAAATATATGTACCCCAAATCATTTAAAAGATTATATGGCATGAAGTAAGAGAATAAAATTCATTACTCCTAAATATATATATTTTGGGTTTTTATTAGAAGAGAATTTAAAAGATTATATGGCATGGAGTAAGAGGATAAAATTCATTACTCATAAACATATCCAAAAAAAATATAGAAAAAAAATAGATGTGAGAGGATAAAATTTATCACCTCCATTCAAAAATCTCTTCTTATGCCAAATTTTGTGAAATCCCCCTTAGCGAATTATCATTGATCTAGATTTAGTTTAAATTATGGAGAGAGCAATATTTAGTAAGTTACTTTTCCTTAAGTTTCTTTTAAGATAGAGTTCTTATAATTTTTATTTAATCTAGTTTTATAATTTCTACAATTTTGTTAGCGAATTAATCATCTTGATAAGTCAATGCCTAAACACTCCTCCTCTTTTCAAATCATCATCATAATTTAGGACTTAACTCCCCCTAGAATTTATTCTTAACCTAACTTTTGGTTTAAATGTAATTTTAGTTTATAATTTAAAATTTTATGGATGTCTTATAAATTATGTCTCATACTTTTGCTCTGGAATAGCAAAACCTCAAGTATGGGGGTAGTTGATAAATAGTATTTATATAACTTTGTAATCAAAATTTTGGAATTATTTAATATGAATTTTTCTTTTTCATGTCAATTTTAGGTTATAAGTAGTTCTTTTGTAATTTTGATTCTAACTTAGCTTAATTTCAATTTTTGCAGAATTTTGGGAGAAATTGGTGAAATTTATAAGTCACGCCCTCGGTCACGCCCATGACCAAGGGCGTGTAACCTGAAGATCAAACCAAATTCGATGCCATGCTAAATGAGCTAGTCCACAGCAAGTCACACCCGTGACCCAAAGTCACGCCCGTGATCAAGGGCGTGTAAACTTAGAATCTTCCCAGGTAGCTGCCATCGGGCCGTGGAGATGCCGTCGAGAAGTCAAGTTAAGTCATGCCCGTGACCCAGATGTCATGGACATGACTTTCCCGCGTGATCCCTGCACACCACCGCACTGAAATCAAACACACGCCGCATTAAATGAAGTCGTCTAAGGTCACGCCCGTGACCCAAATGTCACGGGCATGACATGTCACTTTTTGTCGCACCGTCACGCAAGACCCAAGCCGATGTCGGAACTGAGCTGAACATGGGTTACACGCCCTTGGTCACGCTCGTGATCGAGGGCGTGTAACATGAATTTTTTTTCTATAAACTCAGAGGTTCTCCTTGAGTCTAGGGTTCATAAATCTTGAGAGGGGAGGTGCTGCTAGAGCTGTTAGTGAGTTTTTTCTTATTTTTCCCTTACATGTTCTCTCTTTTTCTTCCTTTGATGCAATGTTCTAGTTTCCTTTTGATGCAATAGTTTCTTAAGCTTGTAATCCTTACTTTTTCTAGCATTGTAATCTTGGTTAAGGATTGTAATAGTTTATTTTAATTTCAATAATAATTAGTTTTGTTTTCTTCACTACTCTTTCTCTTTTAATTAGCTTTTCTTCATACAATTGTATCTTACTCTCTTTTCCCCCTCCACCATGATTAACTAATTCTCATTATTGCTCGATCGAAATGATCCGAGGATGAGATAATCAAGTTATGATGTTCTAAGCTCTCTTTTTCCATTTTTTCTTAACACTTGAATTACCCTTGATTTTTAACTAGTGAGGCCATATTTTCGATGTATGGTTTTCGAGGTTTTTATACTTAGCTAGACGAGAGGCTCAAAGTATGAATTGATCACTCAAGGGTAAAGAGAGTTGCACGCACCCCTCGAGAGAGGATGACGCAAATCTCCCGGATTGGAGTCAAATCCAATAGTGGTGTTCACAGCGTAAAGCAAATTTTAGGTAATCGATTATTGGACGAGAGTCCGGTTGATTTTTCCTAAACTTAGTTGGGCATTAACCTCGAGAGAGGCATGTTCAAGCTTCGGGAACCTCCACAGTCAAGTAGTTTAATTGAAATGGAATTAGATTTATTTTTCTTTCAGTTGATTATTCTCACTCCAAGGTGATTTTAGATTGAGCACTAATATTTTTACCATCGTTTAAACCTTTCTTTTAGTTTGCAAATTTTCTCTTTTAGCTAAGTAAAACAAAACTCAAAAATCTATTAGATAAGATAATAATGATTTTCCTCGAAGTAGAAGTAATCAATGTGCTCCGTGGAATACGACTTGGTATTTTTAAATATCCTATACTATAGATGATAAGGTACACTTGCCTTCATCGCATATAGTTTTCGAAAACATCTTTGACCCTTCGCTTTGCAAAACCCTAAATTTCTATATTAGTATGCTCATTTCTGAGCATGGGGTATCCTCCCCTCCTTCCTCCTTTTATAATTATTAGAATTACATTCTGTGAGGTTTAGATTTAAGTCTGGGGGAGAGTAGCTTGTCGTTACCCATACACACGTGCACATGGCACAACATACTAGAAGATATAATGTATTTCAATCATTTGTATATTTGTTCATTTTCACCGCACACCATAACACCCACTAGAGAGCGCACTTAATCATAGGCGCTTAACGATTTTAACTCGTTTCTTGTGTGTGATTGGGAAAATCGTTATGCTGGCTTAGGATTGTGAGATGGAGTAAAATGTTGACTCTCGTAGTGCTCTAGTTGAGTACTCGCGTCTTGCATATAATTGTGTGTAGAATAAATTTTTCTTTATGCTTATAGTTTTTTATTTTTCTATTTGTGTAATAATTGTTTATTCTACTCAAAAGTGGTGAATTCGGTGTGAATCCGACGGTAGCGTAGGGATGCGTGTAGACGGTTGCTAAGTTCATATTGCTCGAGTCGGGAGGAAGGATTATCTTTCTCGGTGTCTAAGAACTTGCCCCAAGCGACTATTGAAGCATTGGTATTGGTTAGTTTAGTACGTGAGCGTGATGTAGGCCATCCTTTTTGGCTAGTTTGAGCATTGTGTACCGATCGTATCTTATAATCCTTGCTAGCTCCTTTGTGCCTACCCGATCCTCTTGATTCAGCTCCACCGCTCTCTCACCAAAGCCAAAAAGCCGATTCTAGTCGCATACCCAAAGCCGAGCTTTAGCTGTGTTCATAATTTTTCTCTTGGGGTGTTGATGTGGTGATGTTGATTATGGAAATGTGGATGTGCTTCAATGGTATAGTTACTGAAAATGTTGTGAAAAGAAAAGGAAAAAAGAAGAAGAAGAAAATTAGAAAAAGAAAGAAATGAAAAAAAAAAAATTATAATTTTGAGTGAGAAAATAGTTTAACTGAAAATCTTTTTACGATTTGTATTGGAGTAGGCGGTGCATAGACCCATGTTTTCAGGTTCAAGTCTGGGGTGTGGTGCACCCACATGTTTATTGTGTTGCGAGGTTAGCTCTTTTGGGTTAGCTGTGTAAGCCTTCGAGTTTATCATTGTTTATCCTACCGCAACCCAAGCCCCATCTCTATCCTAAAGTCCTACTGACTCACACAATGAAACGAACTAGTGCCGTGGAGAGAGTGTGACCGGGTGAGCTTATGGTCACCGACATTGATGGATTTCAATGGAGGTTGTTCTGAGTACCGATCTTGAGCAATACTCGCCTCAACGATCAGTTTACTTTCTTCATACGCATGACCGGACGATTCACCGAGATTCAACTTTTTAGTAGAAATAATATATAATTACGCTCTTAGATTGTTACAAACTATTTTGTTTGAGTAAAAAATCTTTCTATTGCATTTCTACGCACGCGAGCATGCGACTTCACATGGTACTCCGCATTTGCAATTGTTAAGCCAACTATTCCTTTTTCTCGTCTGCATAAGGGATGATTTGCTCGGGGCGAGCAAACGGTTAAGTCTGGTGGTGTGATGAGTCCAATATTTATAGTGTTTTATGGACTCATCCGGGCTAGTTTTCACTCATCTGCACTACACTTTCAAGCCATATTAGCTTGTATTTCACCCTCATTCGCTTTCATGATATGTGCACTCTTTAGGCCCGTTTTGGTTTGCATTTGCGCTCCATATTGTTGGGGGTAAGCACATGGTGCTCCCCAACCCTTTTTTTTGTTTCTGGATTGAGCTGGAGGGGTGTTCCCAGCTGTGTGAGTTCTGTATGCATTGTTGTGCAGGTGGATTGACTATCCATTTTGCCCAGAGTTCATGTCTGCATAAATCGCATTGTTGTGCATGTAACGGTCCAGGCCCGCCAACACGGGACCCAGCTGGACCGCCAACACCCTCCCAACCCAGGCCCGCCAACAAGGGACCCAGCAAACACCGGAAGGGTTCAGCCTAACCAGATGGTCTGCAGACCATGCACCCCAACCCCTCTCCATCCCACAATAGGGCACAGTGGATTGTTGGAGACTGTAGTCCCCCTTTGATGAGAATTGAGTCAGTTAAGCGGCATCGCGTGGACTTCCCAGGAGGTCACCCATCCTGTGACTACTCCAGCTCGAGCACGCTTAACTATAGAGTACTTTCACTTCTCACTTAACTATGGAGTACTTTCAATTCTCATCAAAGGGGGACTGCGGTCTCCAACAACCCACTGTGCCCTATTGTGGGACAGAGAGGGGTTGGGGTGCATGGTCTGCAGACCATCTGGTTAGGCTGAACCCTTCCGGTGCCAGCTGGGTCCCTTGTTGGCGGGCCTGGCCTGGGAGGGTGTTGGCGGTCCAGCTGGGTCCCGTGTTGGCGGGCCTGGACCATTACAAAAAGTCCTATCCTAACATACCCCAAACAACTAGACCCCTAAGTTGGTTTTATCATGACTAGGTCATGACAAAACCATAGGAAGAGCTCAAGACCATGAGAACTTAGGTGAGAAGGAGAAAACCCAAGTGGTCTGCAAATAACAATTTTCAGATACCAAACATAGGGTTGGACTTAGGGGCCTCACCTTGAACCTTGACCCCATCATAGTGTCCCTAATCCACTAGGGGCCTCCTTGGAGCACCAGGGACCCATTGGGGTCAACAAAAGGGGCCAAATTGACCAAAGTCAACCCTAACCCTAAATTGGTCAAACTAGTTCAATTAGGGCCAATTGGCCTCCACCATGCCAAATTGACCCTTCCCCTACCCTCATAGGGTCACTAGGGACCCATTGGACCAAAAAGCCCCATCATGGGTCCACCAATTTGGCAATTTTGACCAAAGTCAACCCTAGCCCTATTTTGGTCAAAGTGGCCTATTAAGGGTCAATTGACCCTCACCTTGTCAAATTGACCCTACCTAGACCTTCCTAACCCTTAAGGGAGGCCAATGGGTGACTAGCACCCGTTGGGGTCAACCCAAATGGTCAAATTGACCAAAGTCAACATTATGCTATATTTAGGTCACAATAACCTATTTTGACCTAATCAAGCCCAATTCACTTAGGCTAGACCCAATAGAGGTGGTCCAGCACCTATTGGGGTTGGGTGCTACTGAATTGGACATTCAATTTCAGGAAATTCGTCCAGAATAGAGAAAGCCCTAATTTGAAAGAGAGAGAAGGAAGGGGGAGTTAATGGAGAGGAAGAGGAAACCTCCCATCTCCTCCAATAATGACACCATTCATCCCCTCTTGGGGAGAGGAGAAGTTTCCAGCCTTCTCCCGAATGGATTGTCCCCTATTCTTCTCCCCCAAGCCAAAACCGAAATCACCTTGATGGCCATTAATGACATTCAAGGTTGTAACCTCCCCCTCTCCCAATCAAGGTGTTATGACTCATCCTAAGGCCTCAGAGCAGCCAACACCATCCAACGGCGCAGCCAATGTCAACATAAAAGCAAGATCAACAGCTATAGATTATCCAGGGGCAATCAACGAAGATCCAACCAACATCGCAACATCAGATCATGAGAAGCAGCTCATCACAGACCGTGGAATCACAGCCATCGAAACAAAGTGACAAAGCCTGTCATCACCGCCAGCAGCAGAAGTCAAACCGCAGGAATACACCTTTTTAATTAAAAAGCACTGTGTATCGATTATCGTTCCAAGTCTACTGTTATGCATGTAACGGTCATCTGACCGACTATATATATTAGCTCTTGTATCCGTTTTGAAGGAAGTAAGAAAAGTATTAAGTTCTTATCGTCTCTTCCTCCTCCTTTTCATCTATCTTCCTCCTCCCTAGCCAACCCCTGGATCTCCTCCTTCTATCCAACCCCGGGATTGTTACATCTTGGTGCTCTCATTGATTTTACTCAAGCAGCCAGACGATACTCACAATGGGAGATGGACTACGATCAATCACCGAGCTCAAAGCAGCCCTTCAGACCGAGCAAGCAGCCCGCGTCAACCAGATGGAGGAAATACACCAACGCCTGCTGACAGAACTTAATCAGCAAACACAACAGATGCACAACTATTTCACCAACGAGCTACAAACCAAGGAAAACCTTCTGGCCCGACAAATACTTGAAACGAAGGAGAATTCCGTAGATCACATTACAGATCAAATCACAGTGCTACGAAAGGACATGATGCAGCAATTTGAAAACCTTTTCAAACGTGGTCTACCGACGGAACACAAACCCATTATTATCGAATAAGCAATGAGCAGTCAACCTCGAGCGCCGGATAACTTTCCGACCCAACCAACACATGGGATCCATGGAGCAAACCCATTGTTCATCACCACCCAGGTAGTTTCTAACCGCCCTGGTAATATAGAAATATCTTGCCCTCGCTTTTCAGAAGGGGACCCCACCGATTGGCTTTATGAACTAAAACGATACTTCGAGTTTAACGAGATTAGGCTCCAGGACTACTTACTAATCACTGCCTTTCACCTCGACAAACCCGCCTCAAAATGGTATCAAGCCACCCTTAAAGATCACCCCGCACTGAACTTTTCAATGTTTGTCGACGCCATTCACAAACGGTTTGGCCCATCGCTATATGTGAAACCAGCCGGACTATTAACTAAATTACACCAAACAACAACAGTCCTAGCATATAAACGGGAGTTCGAAGAGTTAATCACCAAAGTACCGGGATTAACACCTGATTTCATTGCGGATATGTTCGTTTCCGGACTTAAGGAGAGTATTCGGGGACCAGTCATGTTAGCACGACCCACGGAAATACACGACGCATTTTCCATCGCAAGAATATATGAAGATTAGCAACACCTAAATTATAAACCACGCACCCCATACAACAACACGAACACGTACTCCGGTACTAAACCAAACCACACCTTCTTTAATAATAAACCAAGATTACCACCCATCAAGCGACTTGCCCCCGCCGAGCTCCAAGCTCGTCGGGAAAAGGGATTATGTTATAACTGTGACGAAAAATATCATATAAATCATAAATGTAAAGGCAGGGGAGTACTCCTATATTTAGGCGGCACAGACGAATCCAATGACGAAGTAGAAGAACCACCCGACATAGGAGTAGAGGAGGGAGACCCCACCACACCCATCTGCCTTCACGCTCTCACAGGGGCCATTCCGGACCACAAATTACGTATGACGGGCTACATTAATGGACAACCCTTAGAAATTTTCATCGACGGGGGAAGCACACACAACTTTATATCCCTTCGGATGGCTGCCCACCTACAACTCCCCATCCTCAAGATAACTGACTTTCCCGTCTTCATGGGTAATGGCTCCACCGAAACATGCCACGGGAAGTGCAAGGATACTCAGCTGCTCATCCAAACCAGAAAATATACGTCTCACTTATATGTCCTCGACATAGAAGGCACGAACCTCATTCTTGGCCAACGGTGGCTAAGGACGCTGGGCCCAGTAACAACAGACTATGCCAAACTCACTTTAACCTACTCCAACCCTCGAGGACAAGTGACCTTAGCGGGACACCAAAAAGGAACCCATGTTGGACATGTATCATCATCGCAGCTGCGTAGGATGGTAGCACTTAAACCCTCAGCAATGTGCCTTTTGATTAGCAAATACATCGCAACAACCAAAGCCGCCAATATTACGGATTTCAAAAATACAGTTCCACCAGCTTTTTACAAAATACTCCGGACTTTCACACCTCTGTTCGAAGAGCCGATAGCATTACCCCCGACACAAAAAATTGACCACCAAATCAACCTTACCCCCAACTCCATCACGCCCAACTTAAAACCTTTTCGATACCCACATCACCAAAAAAATGAGATCGAAGGAATGGTCGACAAAATGCTCCAGTCCGGACAAATTAGGCACTCCACGTCAGCGTTTAGCTCACCAGTTATCTTAGTAAAAAAAGACGGAACATGGTGTTTTTGTGTGGATTACCGAGCCCTCAATAACATCACAATCAAAGACAAATTCCCTATTCCGACCATAGACGAACTCCTCGACGAATTACACGCGGCACGTTTTTTCTCAAAAATTGATCTTAGATAGGGATACCATCAAATACGGGTAGCAGTCAGGGATATACATAAGACAGCTTTCCGAACCCACCAGGGACATTATGAGTTCGTTGTCATGCCATTTGGGCTTACTAACGCCCCATCCACCTTCCAATCTCTAATGAACTCGATATTTCGACCCTACCTCCGCAAGTTTATCGTAATTTTTTTCGACGACATCTTAATTTTTAGTCCCACTGAGTCAGACCATCATACTCACCTTCGACAAACCTTGGAGATTTAAAAAAAAAATAATATTTGTTTATCAAATTGTCCAAATGTTACTTTGCTTCCCAAGAAATTGAATTTCTGGGGCACATTATTAGAAGGGGACAGGTCCTCCCAACACAAGCAAATATTGAAAGCATCACCAATTTTCCCAGCCCAAAAAAACAACGAGATGTAAGAGCCTTTTTGGGCCTTACAGGCTCTTACTGAAAATTTATCCAAGACTATGCCAAAATAGCATTTCCCCTCACCGAATTGCTCAAACGACACACATTTTCCTGGAACCCCAAGGCTCAGGAAGCGTTCGAGCAATTAAGGAACAAGCTTATTACCTACCCTATCCTAACCCTCCCAAATTTTCAAGAACCCTTTATTTTAGAAACCGATGAATCCGGGACAGGCATAGGAGCCATCTTAAAACAGGCCCACCAAACAATTGCGTATTTTAGTAAAAAACTCTCCCCCGCCATGCAGAAAAAGTCCACTTATAGCCGAGAAATGTTTGCCATCATGGCCGCTGTCAGCAAATGGCGCCAATATCTGCTAGGACATTAGATCACCATACTCACGGACCACCAAAGCCTCCACCATTTGCTGACACAACAAATACAGACCCCAGAACAGCAAACCTTTCTATCCAATCTTTTAGGATACGATTTTATCATAAAATACAAAGCAGGATGCAAGAATCAGGCCGCTGATACCTTATCCCGATTACCAGATAATCTAGACCCCCCTATAGGCAATATCCTCACCATTCCTCACTCCCCCTTACTAGTAGGCCTGGAAGAGGATTATAAACATGACGATTTTGCAAACCAATTAACATCAGATCCACAAAACTACCCTAATTGGACAAAAAAGGAAATTACATCATGCGGCACGATAGGATTTACATTCCAGACAATTCCAAAATCAAAGCAAACATCATCACAGAAGCACACGGTAGTTTAGCCGGCGTCCATTCAGGCATCAAGGGCACCATGCAGCGCATACAACCCCATTTTTTGGCATAAAGTGAAACCAGATATCACCACATACATTAGCCAATGTGACATCTGCCAAAAAGCCAAAGCAACTAACCAACTACCTTACGGCTTATTACAACCCCTACATATACCCAGCAAGCTATGGGCTGATATTATAATGGATTTCATTACCCAACTCCCCAACTCCAATGGATACACGATAATATTAGTAATAATCGACAGACTGTCTAAAGCCGCCCACTTTGCTCCCTTAAAACATCCCATTTCAGGCCCTAGCGTAGCTAAGGATTTTTTGGGCTGCGTGGACAAATTGTATGGCTTACCAGAATCTATTATCTCGGATAGAGATACTATCTTCCTAAGTAATTTCTGGGTGGAGTTATTTCGACTCCAATGAACTCATTTAAAATACAACTCATCTTATCACCCACAAACCGACGGTCTAACCGAGTGAATTAATCGCTGCCTCGAACAATACCTTCACATTTTTTCTCACAATCAACCAAAAAAATGGTCCGAGTTCTTAAATTCTGCAGAATTTCACTATAATACATCATATAATTCATCGATCAACATAACCCCATTCAAGGTCATGTTTGGTCGATCACCTCCTAGATTACTTCCTTATACCGCAGGTACCTCCAACAATGAAGCCGTGGAGGAAGTTCTGCAAACCCGGGATGAATTACTTCATTGCCTCAAAGAAAACCTAACCAAGGCTCAGCACAGAATGAATACGTAAGTAGACAAGAAAAGAAAGGAACTCAATCTTGAGCAAGGCGACAGGGTCCTACTCAAACTTCATCCCTACCGGCAACTTACCATGACCCGACCATGAGGATAGAAATTAGGCCTCAAATATTATGGCCCTTTCCAAATTATGGAAGTCATTGGAGCCACGACATTCCGCCTCCTCCTCCCGCCCGAATCCAAGATCCATCTGGTATTTCACGCATCCATGCTCAAACCAGACATCGGCGACCCGAAGATACAACCCATCAATTTACCCAAACTTAACTGGAAAAATAATCCATTGCACTCCCCGCTCTCCGTCGTCAGCACGCGCAACATCATTCGACACGGGGAAAACGTTGATCAAGCGCAGCCTGTCTAGCGTTGATGTATCTTCCCAGGTGGTGTCGGTGGGGGGTAAGCCCTCCCATTGAACCAGCTACAACTCCAAGCAGCACACAAAAATGGCGACCTCACACCAAAGCTCACATGGTTAAGAAAACAACAAAGAAACCCTCGCAGCAGATTCACACCACCACTGCCAGTACCAACGAACTGGGGAAACAAAATGAAAAGAACAAACTCCACACCACCAAACCAAACAACTCAACCACCAGATCACTTACCCTCGCAACACCAGGCCTCAGATGACAACACCTCCGCATATTGTCCGCATCATCGGCACAGAACTCTCCCTGCTGCGGCACCGATCGATGAACGTCCAACCAAGACATCAACAGCTCCACACAGACAACCACCATCACCGGCGAACGCAGTACTCTTCGCTCCATATCCTACCACAGCGCCCAAAAAAGAAAGAATGACGCTGAGGACAGCGTCTCGAAGAAGGAGGGCCATGTTATGACTCATCCTAAGGCCTCAGAGCAGCCAACACCATCCAACGGCGCAGCCAATGTCAACATAAAAGCAAGATCAACAGCTATAGATTATCCAGGGACAATCAACGAAGATCCAACCAACAGCGCAACATCAGATCACAAGGAGCAGCTCATCACAGACCATGGAATCACAGCCATCGAAACAAAGGGACAAAGCCTGTCATCACCGCCAACAGCAGAAGTCAAAACGCAGGAATAAACCTTTTTAATTAAAAAGCACTGTGTATCGATTATCATTCCAAGTCTACTATTATGCATGTAACGGTCATCTGACCGGCTATATATATTAGCTCTTGTATCTGTTTTGAAGTAAGTAAGAAAAGAATTAAGTTCTTATCGTCTTTTCCTCCTCCTTTTCGTCTATCTTCCTCCTCCCCAGCCAACCCCTGTCTCTCCTCCTTCTATCCAACCTCGGGATTATTACACAAGGCCTTTAACATCTTCAACAGAGTGAGAGGAGTGAAACCCCCAACTTTCCCAAAAGGATTGTGCACTCTAGGCTCGGATTGGCATGGCTCCAAAAGCTCCCCGAGCTCCCATGGTGAACCCAAGATCCACAAGGTTTTCGGCCTCAATTCAGGTCCGATCCCCTTCTCCTCCCCTAGTGCGTAGATCTGAATTCGATTGGGCCTTGATTCGAGCCAAAATGGCCTTGGATCGAGCTTCCCAAAAGGCTCGTTTTAGAGCTTTTTTCCCCTCCCCTAAAACACTATTCCGGCCACCTCCAGCCGACAAACCACCGCCAAACGATGTCCACCACCTCAACGGAGGTGGTGGTGGCGGTGGCCATCCGGGAAGGTGGTCGGATCGCCGACAAGATGGTTTGGAAAAGCTTCAGGAAAGGGAAATAATGGCTGTTAACTTGATGAGGAAGACGTAATCTGGAACGTCCAAAATCTGTCAAAAAAATTATGATATAATAAATGCTAATATTTTATGTTAGTTACTTACTTAGAACTATATGTTAGTTTGAAACAGAAAAATGGATGCCTTAGAGGCCAAATCTGAAAATGTGTATGAGACAGACTTTTATAGCCCTGAAAGTCTATGTCATTTTAAAATTTGTTTCAGACCAAAAGGAGTACTGTAGATCTCTGTAGGGTCATTTTGGTGGGACTGGTCCCAAGGGTAGGACAGACACAATTGCTTGAATATATTTTGATTCGTAAATGGTACTGCCTTGAAATTTCGAACATAGGCTATTTACACCTACACACACATCATATCCAAAAATGGGAATTTTAGGAGAACATTTTTTTAAGGTTTTTGTAATAATTTCATAATTCATATGTTAATTAATTAGTCGGTCAAATGACCTCCAATGCCCTCTAAATTTTGGTGGGTACTCCTTGGGGTTATTATATGACCTTGGTAAAAATCTCAGCCCAATTGGGACTGATTTAGTTGGGTAATTGGCTAACCCAAGTTGGGTCAAACTAGGTCAAAATAGGGTATAATGCTCATTTTGGGGTATTGGGGGTCAAATCTCATCACTATGAGGTGAAACCTTGGCCACTGGTTTAGGATCACCTAAAACACCTCCATGAGTGATATGGGGTGGTGTGGAGGTGGTTATGCCCTAAGACACTAGTTTTAGCCCTAGGTGTGCATATAGAACCTTTTGAAGGCCATGTGGTCAAAAGCCCTAAAATGGCCATGGAATTTAGGAGATATGTTCATGGGGTGTGATTATACTCTAGAGAATTTTGAGAGAATTTTATGAGTACTTATTTCCCCTAAATTAGGTAATAACCCCTTTAGGGAAATTTCTTATAAGAGATATTTACATGCTCAAATGGTCTTGGATGTTGATGAAACATTGGTAGTACCCGTATAATCATATTATAGACCTCTGGTATTTTTTGTGTAATTTATTAAGTGATTTAACTAGTACTTCATTCTCAAGGCACCTATTTTGCCTAAATCTTAAGGAAAATAATTGAGGCTTCAAAACTCTCTGGAAAAATGTGCAACTTGGTTATTGGGCATTTCAGAGCACTAGAAAGCTCTGTAAATTTTTATATAATTTTTGGAGATTGTTATTAGTAGGTTACTTCACAACATGCTCATATTAGGATTTCTTTGGAATATTTATTTAAGTGGTTAATATGCCTTTATAAATTCTAAAATTTGGCCTGATAACTTTTTTGATCAATATAAATGTATGGTAATTTTCCCATAATTTTTGGACAAGTGTTGTTGGTGGTTGGTTCTTTAATTTCTAATTTTGGTTAAATATTCAATATTATAATTAGAAGAAAATTCCTGATTGTAAAATTGTACACTATGGATTTACTGTTATTTTGGCATGATAAATTTATCCTAAATTTATGAGAGTCATGTCATAAGAATACCTTGCAGTTCATGTTCATATTCATACTTGGCAATTATTGGAGAAATTTAAATAAATGCTAAAATGTTGAGGAAAAATATGATTTTCTGGATTTAGCCTTAATATACCATGGTTGTCCTCCAGTAAAAATCTTGTGTCATGTGGGTGAATATTTGGAGTACCTCTACTTATAAGCTTCATATAGTTGGTTTGGTCTGCGTATAGTAAAAATATGAAACTTGAGTATTTAGGGGCCTATCAAGTGGAAGTGGCATGTAGATGGTGTGCATGGTCAGGTTGAAGAGGATGAGGTCACCAGAAGGAGTTTTGGAGATAAGAGTGCTAGGTGGGCTAAGGGAAGGGTCGTGCTTGGGATTGACGAAAGACCGTCTTTCCCCTAGCCTATCATAAACCACCTAGGGTTAATACAAGTGAAAAGATAAGAGGCTTAGGCATATGGGTAGATACCCATAATATTAAATGTCTTGAGAAAGGGAGCCTTGGGGTGTCATCCCATTATAGCTCCTAGTACCGTAGCGAGCCCCTAACAGGGTAATCCTCGGAAAGTCCAAGGTTAACCATAAACTGTATGGCTAAGTTGTTATACAAGATTAACGAAGTAATATACTCACTCACACTCCATTATCACGGGTGCTTTAGTCGGTTTAGTCTTACGAGCAGTAGGCTCGGTGGTTGTAGCAATAGACTTATTAGTCTGGTGAGTTGTGACTCAACCATGTTTGTTGTGCCGGACGGGTTAGCCCGGGGAGCTTATGGCTCAGAGGTAGATGAAAACATGCTTGCATGTGCATAAGGTGGTGGGTCCTTAGTGTTGATGGTCGTTGTATCGACATTAATACTTGGGCTCGGTAAGTGTGGATAACCCTTTACCAAAATAAGTCTGGTGGTCTAACCAGCAAGAGTACGGAGTAGCTCCGCTGTTGTGTTCTTAGCGTTGAGGCATACATTAGGTCTAGGTTAGGTAGTGAAAATACCAACCTAGAGGTGGGCGAGGCCCAACCCACCGCTTCTGTTTGCCACTACGGGAGTATCCTGGGAGTTTTGCTAGCTCCAAAAAGGGGGAACTAAAGGTCTGTGCGCATAGAGTCGTAGTGGGTGAGTTGCACTTGTGTGAGCATAACATTTAACTGCATACCTTGCATGTCATAGCATCAACATTGCATTTCAACCCCTACCCCTATCGTATAAGTTGGTTATGGGACTTCTTATACGATAGGCCTTGCTAAACGACCCCTTGGTCTGTAGGTTTGTGTGAGCATGCCTATAAATCAATGGTTTCATTCATTTTACCTGTTTTTATATACTGCCCTTACTTATTCTTTACCTGCTCTTACTATGCTCTTTACTACTTCGATTATATATATTTTGCGTAGTGGTAGACATTCCCTGTGCCCCTAACACCTGTTATTGTTTTCACCCCTTGTTGTCCTCCGCTTCATCCTTCCCGCACGGTGCCTAGGAGTCACCAGGAGAAAGGTGGAGGATTGGCTTAGTCTTTTTAACTAACGGTCGGTGGACCTTATCATTTTAGGGGACCGAGGAGATGCTGCAGCACCAGAGGCCGGTGCAGATGGAGACGGGGCAGTCTAGCACGGGAGCACCATTGGAAGGATCTGTGAGCATTGTTTAGTTCTAGTATTTTATGCTTCCGCGTGTGTCTATGTAGTGAGGATTTGATGTATCGGGCAGGAGCCCTTATTATTTCTGTCTTTTGTTTCAGTTATATTTATGTGGACATCTCCTTATGATGATTTACCATTTTTGTGATGTGGACTTATCTTCTCAAGTTTGTCACTCTTACTTTTTCTGTGATCGATAAGGCCGACAGGATCGGCGTTTTGTAGTGGCGACCTTCCCGAGTGATGGTGCCATCGCAAAACGGCGGTTCTGGGCATAAGACCCCGGATTTGAAAAAAAAAATGGGGTCTTACAGTGCATTTCCTTGACGCACGATCGTTCAGATCATGCACAGTCATATCTGGCTCAGAATGGTGGGTTATCCCTGATCGTGTGATTTGTTCACGCACGAGCAGTTTGCCAGCGCGTGAAGGAAACGCACGATCCCCTATTGAGTGCTGGTTTTTGAGCTTTCTAAATTTACTCGTGCATTTTTTCGCACGGTCGGCTTCGATCGTGCGTGAGTAAAATTCACAGGCGCTTCTGCTTCGTCTTCCTGGGCTTCCTCCTTCATTAATAACACATGGTTCACGCACGGTCGTGTGTTCGACCGTGCGTGACCAATTTTTATGAATATCTACTATTTAAAGCAGAAATTCGGCCCTAATGATGTAGACGACTTCCATCCCGCCATTTCCAGACCAGCCCGTCCTTTTTGTCGCTCACCACCGCCCATTCTAGGAGAAGCTGAAAGTCAATTGAATATCAGTTGAAAGTGAGTTGATATAATCAACCACGCTTTGATACCAATTGAAAGTGAGGTTAGATCTTAGATTTACTCTAGAGGGGGGGGGGGGGGGTGAATAGAGTATTTAAACTTTTTCACTTAAGTTTATAGCGGAATTAAAATAGTGATATATGTATGTGTATTGAGTGAGTAATAAAAGTAAACACAAAGAGAGCACACAACACATCACACAAAAAATCACAACACACAGGACACAAGGATTTTTATAGTAGTTCCCCAATAAACCTGGGTATGTCTACTCTTCTACCACACTTGGTAGGATCTACTAGGTTTTTGATCAGGTGCCCTATCACCAAGGGGTTTTTGATCAGGTGTCCACACACCAAGGAGCTTTTGATCAGGTGCTCTAACCAAACCACAGGTTTTTGATCAGGTGCCCTGCCACCAATGGGTTAACTTTTGAAGGGAGTTATAACCATGTACAAGAGGGGATAAGAAGGGTTTGGATGTTCTTCTCTGTCAATATTCTGAGAGAAGACTCTAGTGGATTATTGTTGTAAAGCTCCTCTGTCTGAGTAAAAATGTTTGATAGTAGATGGCTGGAGCTTTCTCTTGAATAAATTGATCTTCCTGTAGCTGATGAATCTAGAAGAATAAGTTCTTCAGATTATTGTTGCTCTTTGAAGATCTGATCTAGCAGCAGAAATACTGAGAGAATAGAGTTGATGATGTTCTCAGTGAGTAATATGGTGCTGCTATTGAGGAAGATGAAGATCTGTAAATGTTTTCTTATGTTTCTTCTCTTCCTGTAACTTTTTGAAGAATGGCATTCTTCTCTGTCGGCTGTCCTGCTATCCTGTAATATCTTGCTGTCCTGTAATAACGTTTTTCCTTTTTCCTTTTTACAATATGTCTGATTTGAAAAATCAAATCAACAGAATAAGGAATAGAATAATCTGTAATAAATCCTTCTTGGGACTGCAAAGGTAGGCAAAACAATTCTGCAGAATACTTAATTCCTTTTCCGTGAAATGTTCCTTTTCCATTAAATGTCAACGGCTATAATCTCGGAAGAAGAGAATAGAAAGGAATATAATAAGGCATAAATCTTGTCTTATCTGGAATATAGATCCGTTGCTGTAGACGATCTGAGTTTAGAGAAATTAACTGATCTTTTGAAATTAAATCTGCTGTCATTTAATTCGTCGAACATAATTAGATTCGTCGATCTCAGAGATGAGTTCGTCGATCTGAAGATATTCGTCGAACGTAGACTGAGTTCGTCAAACTGAATATTTCGTCGACCGTTGAGTTGCTGTGAATTGAAGATCGTTGACCGCTGAGGCTGATTCAAATCATTGACCGCTGAGGGCAAGTCGTTCGTCGAACGCAGAGTGGAAGCGGTTCGTCGAACGCAGAGAGCAAGCCGTTCGTCGAACGTAGAGCCTGAATATTTTCTTGAGTTCTAACAGCCTAAACCCTTGACCCATTGGCTATACATTGGGGTCAACTTGATCCTAGTCAATAGATAGTGATCCTAGCCCAAATCAGTAATAGGGTTGTTCCAACAATCTCCCCTTATTTGGTTTAGGACACTATTTGACAAAACTTGAAACAAACAAAAATAACAACAGAACAACAGAGCATATATATCTGATATATTTTAAATATTTCATCAGATATAAAAATATGATGCTCTGAGTTCTGAAACATTACAATGAAAATAGAAATAATAAAGAAACCTTTTGTCTTTCTGAAATCTGCTTTCTTAATTCTGAAATCTGATATTGTCTTTCTTTGATTTTTCTGAATTCTGATTAGCTGAGTTGTAGTCAAAAATTGATTATCTGAATCTGCTTTGAATCTATTGCTTCTTCTATATCAAAAGCTGTATTCTGAATCTGAACTTGAACATGAAGACTTTATCTGAATTTGCATTAAGCTGGAGCAAACACTGCATCTGGAATTTGCAACATATGAAGCTTGTTCATAAAGCATTTCTCCCTTTCATAAAGCATCTCCCCCTGAGACTGGAGCTTCTTCAGCTTCTCCACCTGCCTAGTTCATAGAACATCTCCCCCTGAGCAACTGCATCAAATGGAGCTTATTCATAAAACTTCTCCCCCTGCCTAGTTTCAGGAAGACCTGAAGCTAGGCCCCTAGAGGAAGGGACATTTGATGGGAGGTCGGGAAGGATGCAATCTGATTTCCAGAAATTTGATCTGATAATGTTGTTGCATTCTTTGACTCAAGGATGTGTACCCATTCCTTTATTACTGTTACTGGGAGTTTGGTTCTGACACCAATTGAAAGGTAAGCTTTGATTCTGATACCAATAGAAAGTTCAAGTACCAATTGAAAGTTCAGGTTTTCTGATATTGAACTTGCAATTTCATTTGTATTCTCTGTCTTGAGAGTGTAAACTCATTCTTTTATTTCTGTAACTGATAGTTTTATCGCAATTAAAAGTCCTCTAATATCAGTTGAGGTCTCTGATAGTTTGATACCAATTGAATACCAATTGAAAGTGACCTCTGGTATCAGTTGAGGTCTCTGATATCAAAAGAAAATGAGTTTGATCATGGTGGTCAATAACTTCTTAAGTTGTTGTTCTTCAAACAGTTGAAGAATATCTTGGAAGAAATGACTGCTTAAGATAGTGATCATGTACCTGCAAAAATATCTCTTGTAGAGGTGGTGTTCCTCTCCTTATTTGATAGGTTAGTTCCAACAATGCATGGACTCTTCTATTTTAAGGGTAGATTTGTTATAAACCCTATATGCTTTATTAGAAGGAAAATATCCTAGATTTTGCTTTAATAGGATTCCATAAATATGATGAGTTGCTACAACTTTTAAGGAATTCTAAGGAATTTTTATCTTCTCAAAAATATATTGCCTGATACCTTCCTTCTTATAGAATTCTCTCATCAGAAGAGATTCAAAACTCAGTGCCATGTGTTGGGTTTTTCTAAATACCATTCATAATGATATGAACACATCAAATGTGCGCAGCGGAAGAAATACTAGAACAACCCAAAGAGTAAGGAACTTGCAGATCTCATGAATCAAGAGATTAGGAAAGCAAATGCAATATAAAGTATCTTTGCGGGATTGAGTCAACACTCATCTAAGGTGCTCCATAGAGAAATCCGAAATCTGCCTTTGAGTTCTTCAAGAATCGAAATGGATCGATCCCTCTATAGAAGTCCACACAAGCAAAAGGAGAACCCTAGCTTCTTGTCGTACAAGAACTAGGTTGGAGAAGGATGCTCTCAACGTCCCCGCAGACTGCTAGGTCCGAGACAGGGGAGGCGACGACCGTCGGCGGTGACTAGCGGCGGCGGAAGACGATCGGCGGACGGGAAGATTGAGATGCCCTCGCGCGGAACAGTTCCGGTCGGCAGTTCTCGTATAAAATCGCAAATGGATTAAGTCCCCGTAAACCTAAAATCGCATGCCCTTTTATACTAAAATGCATAAATCAGGCTATCCGCAGACCAGAGGAAAAACAGAACATTTCTGTCCAGATTTACATTCGCCGAATTCGACTAAATAATATAACCGAATTCGACTCAGATTCGTCGAAACCATTTCGACGAATTCGTCTATATAAATTCGTCTATATAAATTCGGCGAAACCCTTTAGTTGAATTTGTCATTTATTCAACTAAACACTTTAGCCGAATTTGACTTAGCCGAATTCGTCTAAACCCTTTAGCCGAATTCGTTTAAAGCCTTTAGCCGAATTCGTCTAAACCCTTTAGCCGATTTTGTCTAAATCCTTTAGCCGAATTATCTAGTGTAAATCCATTCGTTTAAATACTTTAAACGATTTCCTTTTTGAGACATTCTCAACTTGATTCCAAGCATTCACAGGATTGGTCCTTCACTCATATCCAATATGAGTAAGGCCAACACAATCCTTTCTCCAACTTCTCCAAACGCTTTTATGTGCGACCCTATAGGCTTATATTGCGTTGGCAGCAATACTAACTGTTGATTGCTTTGAGATCACCTCAGAAACTCCAACAGTCTCCCACTTGATCACAAAGTATCAACAAAAGTCTCACAAACAATGAGCGACATCTAGCAATACATCATTGAGACCCAAACAAGAAGAGTTCATAAATCAACAAGCCTGTCATGACCAATGTATCAGTGTTGTCATGTCCCTTTGTCCTTTACATCCAGATAGAACTAGAGGCATGGACTGTGTCACCCTCATAATTGTTCAATCCCAATTTCCTGATCTAGAATAGACTGTCTGAAATTGGTGAGCTCAATATCATATATTGACTTAACCAAGCATGGCCATGCATTTCTCAGTCTCATTCCATCAAGGGGCCCATGGATGTAACTCCTGTCATATAGGAGGACAAATCCCATTTCTGCTCACACACAAACATCCAAATGATTCGTAACATACCCAGCAACCACCCTTATCGTCAACCTTTCTCAAGAGAAGACTTTAGATGGCATCAAAGTACGCTCTTCCTCACATGATGAATGCTATGACTTCAGGTCAAAGGACCACAAACACCATTGTCACTTGAGACCTACTTGTGCCACGTTCATATAACAATCCACAAAGTAGTCTCACGGGGGTCTGTCCAGTACAACTTGTTCTTAACAAGTACCCATGTGATGACTTGATATCACAATATCATGACCTGTGAGAACCGGTCATCAGTCAACGCACATGCTAGTCTTATGGTCTCATCCTCGCCCTAAATTTCTAGGATGATACCTCGACCAGGGACCATTTAAGAATGAAGCTTCATTTAAACATAGACCCTCATATTCAAGTCACGTACTTAAATTCCTATGGAAGCAAACATTCTAAGGGCATTCATTATGTTATCTAGAAACAATTGACATAATAAAAGAACTTGCCATAAATGTAAAATGAAACATACACTACATAACACAATTCATCAAATGAATAAACAACCGACAAACATACAATCCACAAGGCTCCCACTAAAGACGATCATTCAGGTATCTAAAACCCATTGATCTAGCATGACCATCATGCTTCTTTTGCGCAAGAGGCTTTGTCAGTGGATCCACTGTGTTTTCTTCAGTCGGTACTCTGCAAATGTTCACATCTCCTTGATCGACAATCTTTCGAATAAGATGGAACCGCCGAAGTATGTGCTCGGAGCGCTGATGAGATCTAGGTTCCTTAGCTTGGGCAATTGCACCGTTGTTGTCACAATAGAGAACTATGGGATCAATAATGCTAGGAACTACATCTAGCTCGCCGATGAATTTCCTAATCCACACAGCCTCCTTTGCCGCATTTGCGACAACAATATACTCGGCTTCTGTCGTAGAATCGGCAACTGTCTCCTGCTTGGAACTCTTACAGCTTACAGCTCCTCCATTAAGGCAAAATGCAAAACCTGATTGAGACTTTGAATCGTCCCTATCAGTTTGGAAGCTAGCATCCGTGTAACCATTTATAACGAGCTCTTCCTCTCCACCATACACCAAGAACATATCCTTAGTCCTTCTCAAGTACTTTAGAATATTCTTGACAACTATCCAGTGACCATCACCAGGATCAGACTGATACCTGCTCATCATGCTCAAAGCATAAAATACATTGGGTCGAGTGCATAACATTGCGTACATGATTGATCCAATTGCCGAAGCATATGGAATCATCTTCATGCGGTCCATATCTTCCAAAGATTTAGGACACTGATCCTTAGAGAGACTCACACCATATGACATGGGTAAGAATCCTTTCTTGGACTCAAGCATGTTGAACCGTTTCAACACCTTGTCAATGTATGTATGTACTCTAGGTCAAACCCAGCAACTTCTTCAATCTATCTCTATAGATCTTAATACCAAGTATGTAAGTCGCTTCACCCAAGTCTTTCATAGAAAAGCAGTTCCCTAGGTTGTTCTTAACAACTTGCAGGGTCGGAATGTTATTCCCGATCAGCAGTATGTCATCTACATACAATATCAGGAAGACAACAATGCTCCCACTAATCTTCTTGTAAACACAAGGCTCATCTTCATTCTTGATGAAACCAAACTCTTTGATCTTCTCATCAAAATGCAGATTCCAACTTCGAGAAGCTTGTTTCAATCCATAAATGGATCGATTCAACTTGCATATTTTAGCGGCTTCACTTGGAGATTCAAAACCCTCGGGTTGCGTCATGTACACTTCCTCAAGGAGGTTTCCATTAAGGAAAGCCGTTTTGACATCCATTTGCCAGATCTCGTAGTCATAATACGCAGCAATAGCAAGTAGAATTCTGATGGACTTGACCATAGCTACAGGGGAAAAGGTTTCATCATAGTCAACACCATGAATTTTCCTGAAACCTTTAGCCACCAGCCGGCCTTTGAATGTCTGTACATTCCCATCCATGTCGGTCTTCTTCTTGAAGACCCACTTGCACCCTATGGGTCATACCCCTTCAGGTGGTTCCACCAAGGTCCAAACTTGGTTTGTGTACATGGAGTCCATTTCAAATTTCATGGCCTCAAGCCACTTCTCGGAGTCTGGTCCATTCATAGCCTCTTGGTAGGTTGCAGGCTCATCATCATGATCCATAAGCAACACATTACCTATTTGAGTCATGAGAAATCCATATCTCTCAGGCTCAAATCTTAGTCAACCAGATCTACGTAGGACTTGTGTTTCTTGAGCAGGCTCTCCAGCTACAACTTCTTGTAGTCCTTGCTCAGGTTCCAATTCTGGTTCGTTCATTGTTTGTGGCTCTTGAACTTCTTCAAGTTCTACCTTTGCAGTCTTTCTGGATAAGAACTCTTTCTCCAAAAAGACACCAGTCCTTGCGACAAACAATTTGCCCTCAGACGGTAAGTAGAAGTAGTATCCTTTGGTTTCCCTAGGATACCCCACTAGATAACATTTATCTGATTTGGGTTCCAGCTTGTCAGGCATTTGACGTCGCACGTATGCCTCACAGCCCCAAATTTTGATGAACGACATACTAGGACGCTTCCCAGTCCATATATCATATGGTGTCTTTAGAACCGTTTTTGTTGGAACTCGATTTAGTGTGAAAGCAGCAGTCTCTAAAGCAAAACCCCAAAAGGAAATGGGCAAATCTGCAAGACTCATCATCGATCGCACCATGTCTAACAAGGTACGATTCCTCCTCTCAGAAACACCATTATGTTGAGGTGTTCCGGGCGGAGTGAGCTGTGATACAATACCACACTCTTTCAGATGATCACGAAACTCATGACTCAGATATTCGCCACCTCGATCAGATCGGAGTGCTTTTATCCTTTTTCCCAGTTGGTTCTCTACTTCATTTTTAAACACTTTGAACTTTTCAAAGGTCTCGGATTTGTTCTTCATAAGAAACACGTATCCGTATCTACTGAAATCATCAGTAAATATAACGAAGTAGTAGAACCCAGCTCTAGCCATAGAACTCATGGGTCGGCATACATCATATGTATTATACCCAAGAGATCATTAGCCCTCTCATCACAACTAGTGAAAGGAGCTTTCGTCATCTTACCTAATAAACATGACTCGCATCTCTCAAATGATTCATAATCAAATGAGTCTAGTAGTCCATCTTTATGGAGCTTGGATATGCGTTTCTCGTTTATATGGCCTAAACGACAATGCCAAAGGTACGTAGGATTCAAATCATTTGTTTTTAGTCTTTTAGTATTTTCTACATTATAGATCGGATGGTCTAAGTTCAAAACATATAAACCATTAAACAATTGGGCTACACCATAACAAACATCATTCATAAAAATTGAACAACAATTGTTCTTAATTATAAACGAAAAGCCTTTCATGTCAAGACATGAAATGGATATAATGTTTCTAGTTATGGCTGGAACAAAATAACAATTATCTAATTCTATTACAAGCCCAGTGGGCAAAGAAAGATAATAGACACCAACGGCGACGGCAGCAACTCTTGCTCCATTCCCGACACGCAGGTCTACCTCCCCTTTACCCAGCATTCTTCTCCTTCTCAGTTCCTGCACATTTGTACAAATGTGAGAACCGTATCCGATATCCAATACCCAAGATGAAGGAGCAGAAAGGTTTATCTCTATAACATAAATACCTGAAGTGGAAGTCACACTTCCCTTCTTCTTTTGCAGATCCTCAATATAGAGGGGACAGTTCTGCCTCCAATGCCCAGCCTTACCGCAGTGGTGGCACTTTCCTTCCTTCGCCAGACCTTTCTTTTTCAGTGCAGAAGATTTGGGATCAAGATGAGACTTAGATCCTATCTTCGTCTTCTTGAATCCCTTAGTCTTGCCCTTGCTTTTATGCACCATCAGTATGGGGCTAGCAGGCTTGACCTTCTTCATATTATTTTCAGCAGTTCGCAACATGCCTAGGAGCTCGGGCAGTGTCTTGTCTATTTCATTCATGTTATAGTTCAAGACGAACTGCTCATAACTGTCCGACAACGATTGCAGGATCAGATCCGTGGCTAACTCTTGGCCCATGGGAAAACCCAGTCTATCAAGGTTCTCGATATACCCAATAATCTTGAGTACGTGAGTCCCTACTGAGTCTCGAGCTCCCATTTTGCACTGGAATAATGCCTTGGATATGTCAAACCTCTCTTGCCGGGATTGCCCCTCGAACATTTTCTTGAGGTGCCTGATTATCTCATAACCACACATGCTCTCGTGTTGCTTCTGAAGCTCAGAGGACATGGTAGCAAGCATGAGGCATTCCACATCCAAGGTATCATCCTGATACTTCTTGTAAGCATCTCTATCTGCTCTCGAAGCATTTCCGGTCGGCTCTGTGGGGGCTTCACCTTCCAAGACATAGAGCTTGCGCTCTTGCCAGAGAACAATTCTCAGGTTCCTGTACCAGTCGAGGAAGTTCATCCCGTTAAGCTTGTCCTTCTCAAGAATAGCTCTCAGGGACAGGGTGGAGTGAGATCCACTTGCCATGGAAATTCTACAATGAATTCGCAAAACTTTCAGTACTGTGTTTCGAAATACATTTTATATTAATAATGACTTTTATTAAAAGCTCCCACTATTTTTAATCAAATCGACAACCATTAATTTCGATTCGGAGAGTTTATACGAGCTACTCTCTTAGTGGACAAGATCCGTATTTCACCAACACAACGAGTCCGCTTTGGCATTCCTCTCATAATGCGGTTATTTAGGTAGACAACATTTGTCAATTGCATCACTATGCAACTCTTGTATGGTTGGTGAATAACTCTTTATTCGCATCCATCATATGGAGCATGCCAACCCTATGCCTCTAGGCACTCAACCTTTGAGGTCACCTAGTTAAGTTAGACCCGATGTCGACAGTGGGATATCACAATTATCCGCTCGCACCCTTACCAAGATAGATTAATGCACCTTGCTTTGGCAAGCCCACACTTCATCGATCGAGGCAGGAAGAGTGCATCCATCGGAAGGCATCCGTATACTTAATATTGGATAAGGGATTTTATTTTTTCAATAGATGAACATTTCATCGTGATTAACATTTAATCACCATATACATACACAAAACAAATGCATCCCCTATGTGCACATAAAAGGATTATCAAAAGTTTGATAATAGGGGCTAAATCTGAATACTTAGAACACTTCTAAATCTTCAGGCTTACATGCATTGAACACAAGCAAAGCAACTCCACTTGTGCAGTAGACAAGCTCGTCTCTCATGTCAGATTCAATAATCTAAACATATGGTTTCACAAACCATATCAAGGGACGGTTACTGTAAAGGAGACACAATCTCTGAAACAATGAAATCGCAACGCAATCACATGCGTTCCTGACGGGCTTCCAAGGGGCAGCGCCCCTGGAGGTGGTCTCGCTGACTGATCAGCGAGCGGGGTCAAGGGGCAGAGCCCTTGCGGGGTGCGGGGCAGAGTCCCGTCCAAAATTTTGAAATCCCACCACCAGAAAGCACACAAAACCACATCAAATGTGATGTTCCAAGAAGAAATATATACATTTAGAACGCTTCCAAATTTATAGATTTGCACGCACTTGATCGCAACCTGGCTCTGATACCACTGTTGGGTTTTTCTAAATACCATTCATAATGATATGAACATATCAAATGTGCGCAACGGAAGAAATACTAGAACAACTCAAAGAGTAAGGAACTTGCAGATCTCATGAATCAAGAGATTAGGAAACCAAATGCAATATAAAGTACCTTTGCGGGATTGAGTCAACAATCAACCAAGGTGCTCCAAAGAGAAATCCGAAATCTGCCTTTGAGTTCTTCAAGAATCGAAATGGATTGATCCCTCTATGGAAGTCCACAAAAGCAAAAGGAGAACCCTAGCTTCTTGTCGTACAAGAACTAGGTTGTAGAAGGAAGCTCTCAATGTCCCCACAGACTGCTAGGTCCGAGACAGGGGAGGCGGCGACTGTCGGCGACGACTAGCGGTGGCGGAAGATGATCGGCGGACGGGAAGATCGAGATGCCCTCGCGCGGAACAGTTCCGGTCGGCAGTTATCATCTAAAATCGCAAAAGGATTAAGTCCCCGTAAACCTAAAATCGCATGCCCTTTTATACTAAAATGCATAAATCAGGCTATCCGCAGACCAGGGGAAAAATAGAACATTTCTGTCCAGATTTACATTCGCCGAATTCGACTAAACAATATAACCGAATTCGACTCAGATTCGGCGAAACCATTTCGACGAATTCGTCTATATAAATTCGGCTATATAAATTCGGCGAAACCCTTTAGCCGAATTTGTCATTTATTCAACTAAACACTTTAGCCGAATTTGACTTAGCCGAATTCGTCTAAACCCTTTAGCCGAATTTGTTTAAAGCCTTTAGCTGAATTCGTCTAAACCCTTTAGCCGAATTCGTCTAAATCCTTTAGCTGAATTATCTAGTGTAAATCCATTCGTTTAAACACTTTAAACGATTTCCTTTTTGAGACATTCTCAACTTGATTCCAAGCAGTCACAGGATTGGTATCACTGGCCAGCCGCAGGCCTGCTATCACTGCCTCGTACTCGGCTTGGTTGTTGGTAATCAGGAAATGGATGCTCAAGGCCTGCTAGATCTTTGTCCCTTGGGTACTTATTAGGATGATTCCCCCTCCATAGGAGTGCTTCCCTGACGCGCCATCCACCAACATCCTCCAGGCCACTGGGGGAGGTGATTCATTCTCCTCTACTTCAGTCGCGTAGTCCTCCATGAAGTCCGCCACCGCTTGTGCCTTGATTGACATCCTGGGCACAAATGTGATGTCGAACTCACTTAGCTCTACGGACCATTTGGCTAGCCTTCCTGAATGCTCCACTCCTTCCATGACTTTGCGAAGCGGGTGGTCGGTCACCACTTTAATGGAGTGTGCTTGGAAGTATGGCCTGAGCTTTCGATCCGATACCACCAAAGCGAAAGCCAAATTCTCCAAGATTGGGTATCGGAGCTCCGCCTTCCTCAACACCCGGCTAACATAGTATATGGGAAACTGTCTCCTCCCTTCTTCCCGGACCAACACCAAACTTACTGCTTCAGATCCTACCCATAAATATAGGGATAGATCCTCCCCTTGCCTTGGTCCCTGGAGTAGGGGAGCCCACGTGAGCTGCCCTTTCAGAGCTTGAAAAGCTTCCACGCATTCTGAGGTCCACTCAAACATCTTGTTTCCCCATAACACCTTGAAGAAAGGCGCACACTTCTCACCCGCCTTTGAGAGGAACCTGCTGAGTCCGACCAACTTCCCCGTGAGGCGCTGAACCTCCTTCGCATTCCTTGGCGCCCCCAACTCTAAGATGGCCTTAACCTTATCCGGGTTAGGCTCCACCCCTGCCGGGGTGAGCAAGTGACCCAGGAACTTCCCCCTGCTAGCCCCGAAGATACATTTCAGGGGATTGAGTTTCATCTTGTACTTCCGCAAGGTCCCAAAGGTCTCTTCTAGGTCCTGGAGGTGAGACTTGAGATCCCGGCTCTTTATCATGAGGTCATCAACATAAACTTCCAGGTTTCTTCCCTTTTGCTCTCGGAAGACCCTGTCCATCATTCGTTGATACGTTGCCCCTGCATTCTTGAGCCCAAAGGGCATCATCTTATAACAGTAGCACCCGTCTCCTGTGATGAAGGAGACATCTTTGATGTCGGGGGGGGGGGGGGGGGGGGTGCATTCGAATTTGATGGTAACCTGAAAAAGCATCTAGAAAAGACATTACAGGAAAACTGACGGCTGAATCAACCAGCGCGTTGATTCTAGGCAAGGGATAACAATTCTTGGGACACGATTTATTAAGCAAGGAAAAATCAATACACATCCTCCACTTACCTCCTCCCTTTTTTACCATCACCATGTTGGATACCCAGCCTGGATACTGGATCTCTGATACAAAACCCGCCTGTAGAAGCTTACCCACCTCCTCTCGGATGGGCCCCTCCAGCTTGTCTGCTGTGGCACTCTTCTTTTGACGGATGGGGCGGGTGCCTGGGTCGAGATTGAGGCGATGGCAAGCCACATCCGCATCGATCCCGGGCATCTCCGCGGCACTCCAGGCGAAGACATCCACGTTCTACTGGACGCAAGCCAGGATCTGCTTCTGCTCCTCCAGGCTTAGCTCTCCGCTGACGCGGACCTTCTCCACCACCCCGACCCGGGTGGTGACTTCGAGCTCTACGACCTCCTCTATGGCTTCCAGCTGGGACTGCTCTCCCCAACCTTCTTCCTTCTCCTCGTCGCAAGCTGGCACTTCATCCCTCTCTTCTCCTTCTCCCCACTGAACCTTCATCGCCTCTTCCGCCCCTCGCTCCTGGGCCCGACCTTCTGCCTCTTCCTTCTCCCCCTCTTCCTTCTCCTCCTCTCCTCCCATCTGCTCTTCTGCCTCTCTATGGCCCGCCAACTCTCCCACCTCCTGATCCCACTTCTCGGCTTCGGCCATCCAGGAGATGGTGTTAACCGCCGTCACGTATCACTGCCTAGCTACCTTCAGATCCCCTCTTACCCGAATCTGGATCCCCCTTGAGCTGAATTTGAGACATTGGTGGAAGGTGGAGGGGACGCATCGAAAAGCGCTGATTAGTGGTCGTCCGAAGATGGCACTATAGCTGCTGGGGGCATCCACTATGACGAAGCGGCAATTCCGAGATTGCCCGCCCAGGACTACGTGGAGCCCCACTCCCCCTCTACCTCCTTCCTCTCTCCGGAGAACCCGAACAATGGTCCATCCGAGGCCAATACCCTTTTGGCTTCCACCTTCATCTCATCGAACACCTTCTTGAAGATCACGTTGACGGAGCTTCCGTTGTCCACGAGAATCCGGGACACTGTGAAGTTCTCGATGGAGGTCTGGATGACCAACGCTTCGCAGAAAGGGTCCTCATGACCCGGCATGTCCCTTTGAGAGAAAGTGATTTTTTCTGCTGGGGGTGGGGCCGCGGATGTCGAAGCCACACTCCGACGGTAGATGGTATGGAGACTCGCCTTGCGGGTTGC
This sequence comes from Dactylorhiza incarnata, assembly GCA_033032865.1. Lineage (NCBI taxonomy): Eukaryota > Viridiplantae > Streptophyta > Magnoliopsida > Asparagales > Orchidaceae > Dactylorhiza > Dactylorhiza incarnata. Next base: position 5,510,394 of record JAWHQI010000119.1, on the reverse strand, counting down.
CTCCACCCCTACTCCTCTGTTGATCACTCTGATCCCTCCTCTGGTCCCCAAATCGACCCTGTCCTCACACCTCTCCTCCTCGTCCTCCCGAGGCAGGACCTCCTCGATCCTCACCTGCTGCTGCTAACGCGGCACCGATATTCTAGCCCTCTTTGTCTCTAAGAATTCCGGGAATGTGGTCGTTGCGTGACCTTCCTCATCATGGAAGTCACAGTATGGCAACGCCACCTCTCCCCTCCCGGCCTCTGCCGCCCTATTTCCTCTTCTCCTTCCCGCTCCTGCTTCTGCTCCTTCTCTCCTTCCTCTTCCTCCTCTTCCTCTCCTGATCGCCATAGCTTGCTGAGGCGGGGGAGGCATCTGCCTCGGACCCTGCCTCCATCCCAACTGTTGGGGTCTTCCTTGCCCTCCATGGAAGTTACCCCCTCCCAGGGCGTAACCTCTTATTTGACCTTGCATCCCCCCGCCGTGCTGCCTCCATCCCCCCCTCCGGGGCCTGGGGCTCTTCCCTTCTCCGCACCTCCTGCTGCTTGACCTCCGGCTCACTGAGCTTTGCTAGCCTCTTGGTGAGCTCCGGATTGGCCTCCTCACTTTCGAACTCCCCCGCCACCCTCTCCATCAACTCCTCGTAGGAGACAGGGGCCTTCCTCTTCAGATCCATCTTGAAGAAACTCTCCTTCAGCCCCAACGTGAAGGCGAGCTGAAGGGCAAACCCGGGCATCTCCTGGGTGAGCAATACTTCTTCCTGAAATTGGTCTGCATAATGAGCCAGCGACTCCTTGGGCTCCTGCTTCACCTTGAAGAGGGACTTGGCGTCCTTCTTCCTCTTCTTCGAAGTTGAAAACCGCAACAAGAAACTTCTATGCAAATCCTCAAATGCGTAGATTGATCAGACAGGGAGTTGGTGGAACCACTCCCGGGTCTTCTCTTTTAGGGTGACGACGAAGAGCCGACACTTGAAGGTGTCTGATATCGGCCTGATAGAGACCGAGTCCTCGAACGACTGCAGGTGCTGGACTGGGTCATCCCGGCCATGGTAGTAGACCCTGTCCCACTTGTTGGACATGTGTGTCACATCCCTTTGTTTGAGAATAACAAATCCCATATTGTATTTGATATTGCTTGTAGCGTGTTTATAGTGTGCAGGAACTATAAGTGCAATACTCCACAGGTAGAAGGCAACATGGAATCAGACTTTTGAAAGGAGCAGCACTAACGCCAGCGCTATCACTAACGTCAGGCGCTACCTCGTTCGACGAATATGGAACTCTGTTCGACGAAAATTTCTCGTTTGACGAATGTGGAACTCCGTTCGACGAAAATTTCCGTTCGACGAATGTGGAACTGCGTTCGACGAAAATTTTCGTTCGACGAATGTGGAACTCCGTTCGACGAGAGTTTGTTCTGCCACAACACCGACAGTTTTCGCTACCGCCAGCACTAGCGCTACCGCATGGCACTATCTCAAATTCGTGCACAGCGCCACGCCGCCGACAGTTTCACAATCGCTCCACACGAACGCTACCGCAGGCGCTAGGAGCTACCGCCGGCGCTATCTCCAAGTTGTATAAAATGATGGGCTCTCTCTCGTTTCAGTGAGTGCTTCCAGAGAGATTACCTGTGCCAAATTTCCAGAGCTTCTACTCTGCCGAAAGTTCATCTCCCACTCAAATTCAAAGAATATTTCTGGAGAAGGAAGCCACCACGCTGCATCCGAAGAACGATCGCTTCAACCTCGTTTATGATACAACGATCCTTCATCCTCACCTCCAGAGATCACATATAGGGAGTTTCATTATTGTTATATTTATTTTCATTTCATAATTTTTGTAATCGTTAAGTTAATTCGCCTTGTGTTGGCGACTAGGTCTGGGTAGGACTTAGGGGGAAATTCGCCTTGTGTTGGCGACTAGTTCTAGGTAATTAGATCTAGGGGGGCTCGAGGCCATATCTGGGGAAGGATTGGCTAGAGCGGCTTGAGGCCTTATCCAGGGAAGGATAGGCTAAAGCCAACCAGTTTGTGGGGATACAAGTCAGTATAGAAAAAGAAAAATTGTATTACTTTATTCGACTCCGATTTCAAGCGCTATTGAAATCAATTTTTTGTAAACACTTTTTTCCATATAATATAATCATGTCTTTTTGTGTTTACTTGATTTCTATCATTTGGCGTAATTCATAAAATTGCAAATTATAATTGTTTTCCTTCATTAAGATAAATTGTTATTTTTGTTCTAAGTTTCTCTAAACAATTAAGTAAAAAATTTACAAAGAATTTTATTCCCTTATTCACCCCCCCCTCTAAGGGCTCCGCAAGATCCAACAAGTGGTATCAAAGCGAGGTTATTCCAAATGGTATAAAAACCAGGAATAATGACGTCTTATGATCTCGCTTTTTCCGAGGGTCAGGGAATTAGTAGACCTCCACTCTTTACTGGGTCAGATTATAATTATTGGAAAAATAGGATGCGTTGTTTTCTAATGACCCTAGATATTGAGGTTTGAAACATGGTAGAAGAAGAATACACTCCTCCTACATTTGTAGTTGGAGAGGTTATGTTAGAAAAACCCAAAGATAAATGGGATGATCGGGATAAACTCAAATGTACAAATAACGCAAAAGCTATGAATGCTCTATTTTGTGCGTTAGATAGAAATGAATTTAATAAAATTTCTGCATGTACTACTACATATGAAATTTGGAATCATTTGGAAGTTACTCATGAAGGTACATCACAGGTTAAAGATTCCAAGCTTTTTCAACTGGAGTCGGAATATGAAAAATTCTGAATGGATGAAAGCGAAGATGTTGATGGTATGTACACGCGCTTCGCCAAGATTGTCAATGCCTCCAAAGCTCTTGGAAAGACCTTCTCCAACGGCGATTTGGTCCGAAAGATCCTTCGTTCTCTTCCTCCAAAATTCAACCCGAAGGTGACGGCTATTTCAGAATCGCACAATCTAAGGACGCTCCAAGTTGAGAGCCTCATTGTGAATCTCAAAACCCATGAGGTGGAACTCAAAATCCAATTTGATGAATACAACAAGGAGCCAAATAAGAAGGCGTTGGCATTAAAATCAAATAAGGAGTGCCAAGAGGATGAGGATGAAGATGAAGAAAGTCTTTTGGTGAAGAACTTTCGAAAGTTCATGCGAAATCCAGAAAGGCGAAACACTTTCCGGAAATTTATCCAAAAGGATGGAAGATGGAAAGGGTCATATTCAAAGAAGGAAAAAGAGAGCGACAATGAAGAAGAGAGACCTCCACCGGAATGCTATCATTGTAGAAGACGGGGCACATAAGGAGCCAATGCCCAAAATTCTTGAAGGAGAAAAAGGAGAAACGACACAAAGGGAAAGAAAAGAGGAAGGTGCTAAAGGCAAAGACATGGGATGACTCCTCTTCCTCCTCCTCCGAAGAATCAAGCGGGTCTTCATCAAGCGAAGATGAGGAAGCAAACATGTGCCTCATGGGACATGGAAACGACGGCGACGACACCAGTGATCCTAGTGACACTGAGGTAACTCCTCCCACTTATGATGAACTGTTTAATGAATTCCTTGAAACTTGCAAAGCTTTTGATAAAAATATGAAAGATAGTATTTTATTAAATCGTGAAAATGAATCTCTTATTAAAGAAAATCAAAAGCTTTCCAAAAAGGTAATTATTTTAGAAAAGAGAAAGGTTTCTTGCCAAGAATGTGATCACTGCACAAAATTGGCAAAAGACATTGAAGAGTCACTTTCTAAAGCCCTCTCTCATGCCAAAACTCTTACAAAAGAGAATGGGGGAATTAGAAAAGAAATTAGAAGCCTCTCTTTTGCAAATCAAAAATAATAAAAAAGGTTTTGAAAATAGGTGTGTCATGCTTGTGAAAGAAAACTCTTCACTTAAAGCACAAGTTCATGATCTCACCATGGCCATTAAAAAATTTGGAATAGGCCAAAAATCTCTGGAAATGATTTTAGGGAACCAGTGTCATGGTTCTGGAAAATTTGGGCTCGGATATCGAGGTGAGGGCTACCGCCCGGCGCTAGCCACTAACGCCGGCGCTAGCACCTCATACCAGAAACCTGAATTTTCTTTTTCAAAATGTTTTTCTTCTAAAAATCCAACTTATTCCAGCAAGAAAATATTCCAGAAAAGGGTCTCAACCCCCTTTATTTCGTGTGCAAACTGTTATAGGTTAGGTCACACATCTAGTTCTTGCAGGAGAATAAAACAAAATGCTTTAAAACAAATCTGGGTACCTAAGGCTTCCACTTATTCTATGGGTGGTACCACTTGGGTATCCGGATCTTTACTCTCATCTTCTTTCTAGATGTGCAGGCAGGCTAAGGACGATGAAGACGTGTGGTACTTGGATTCAGGATGCTCCAAGCATATGATGGGCAATAAAGCAAAGTTCCTTAGCCTAGAAAAGAAGAAGGGAGGGATCGTGACGTTTTGTGACAACGGAAAAGGAAGGATCATGGGAATTGGTACAGTTGGTAACAAATCCTTTACTATATCTAATGTTCTTTATGTGAAAGGATTAAAACACAATTTAATTTCTATTAGCCAATTATGTGATAAAGGATTAGATGTGTTATTTGAATCTTCCACTAACTTATGCAAAATATCTAATCCTATTACAAACAATATTTTACTAACTGCACCAAGATTACACAATGTTTATATAGTTTCATTTCATGATCTTTCAAAATCATCTTTAAAATGTTTTATTACCAAAAATGATGAACTTGAACTTTGGCATAGAAGGCTAGGACATGCTAGCACAAAGCTTATTGTAAAACTTGCCAAAAGAGAGTTAATTAGAGGATTGCCTAGATTAAATGGAAATTTACCTTCACTTTGTTCACCATGTCAAAAAGGTAAAATTACTAGATCCTCTTTCAAAATTAAAAATTTTATTTCTACTACAAGACCTTTGCAATTAATTCATATGGATCTTTTTGGTCCCGTTAGCACCGCAAGTCTTGGTGGTAGATTATATACATATGTTTTAATAGATGATTTTTCTAGATATTGTTGGACAATATTTCTCTCATCCAAATCCGAAGCGTTTTGTGAATTTTCAAAATTATGTACTCGTATTCAAAATGAAAGTGATATAAAAATTAAATGCATTCGCTCGGATCATGGAGGAGAATTTGAAAATAAAAAATTTACATCTTATTGTGATATGTTAGGCATAAAATATGAGTTCTCCGCACCACGCACACCACAACAAAATGGTGTTGTAGAAAGAAAGAATAGGACACTTCAAGAGCTAGCACGCACTATGTTATGTGAATATAAATTACCTAAGTCCTTTTGGGCCGAAGCCGTAAACACATCATGTTATGTTATAAATAGAATCATGCTTCACCCATCTTTAAATCTCACACCATATGAACTTTATTTTCAAAAGAAGCCTAATGTATCTTACTTCAAAGTTTTTGGTTGTAAATGCTTTATTTTAAATACAAAAGATAGCTTGGGAAAGTTTGATGAAAAATGTGATGAAGGAACATTTCTTGGATACTCTTCAACTAGTAAAGCTTATATAATTTTTAATAAAAGAACTAGAAAAGTTGAAGAGTCAATTAATGTAAAATTTGATGAGCTTGTTCCTTGTATAGAAAGACTTTCCGCAGGCAAAGAGGATGATCTATTGCCTCCTTTGGAGCATGGTGATGAAGAACCTTCCAAAGAAGAAGAAGAGGAGGTCAAGATGTAAGACCCTCTTTTTTTTTTTGCTTTCAAACCGGGTCTTACCGCCCAGAACCGCCGTCTTGCGGTGGTACCATCTCACTACATGGTCGCCTCCACAGCACGCCGATCCTGCCGGCTATACAACTTTATCCAGGCCAACCATAACCACCAAGGAATGTATAAACCAAACGATGAATCCACAACAATCACATAATTGAAACAAACATGTCCAGAATGAGAGAGGGTTACACATAATAACTACTAATAATCAAAGTGCGGAAGTACAACACAAAATACTAATAAGGCACTAAGCCTAATCAAACACTAATTTCTTCGCCTCACTCCGAGCAAAGATGTAGCAGTCTAAACATCCGCAGGTCTCGACACCCTCGATAGCGTATAACTCCGGCCTCTGCCCAGGGTAGATGTGCAAGGTTGGCAGGTGAGGAGTCTTGCTTACCGGAGCTCTCCCTGCAGCTGCTGAAAGTCTGACTCCGGGCCTAGGCACTGCCTCAACCCCCACCCTCTGGGGGTTGTCCTGCTCGACCTGGTTCTCCTGTAATAATAGGGTCCACCGACTGTAAGTCTATAAGACTCAGCATATTCCTCACCGCCTCTACCTGCGGCTTCTAGGCACCGTGCGGGGAGGAGGAAGCGGAGGACAACAAGGGGTAACAAAAGTGAGCAGATGACAAGTGCAAGGAAAAAGTAGTAATAATCCAGTGGATAAATCGTTCTAGCAGTTCTATTATTAATCTCAAGGTAGAGTAAAGAAACAGAGAAAAACTATTGTAGCAGTAATAAGAGCGGGTAAAGTAATAAGTAAGTAGCTAGGAAAACTAACCTCAACTTATATGCGTACACACAAGGCATATAAGTCAAGGGATCTGGCAAGAAGTAAACTCATCGTATAAAAGAGCCCATACAACTTTATACGATGAGGTCTCCGAATGTGCAGACATGCGATGCTATGGCGTGCAATGCAATGATGCAATGATTGAATTATTATTTCATGCACATGCAACTCACCCACACGACTCTGTACGTACAGACCTTTAGTTCCCACTTTTCGGAGGTAGCTAACCTCTCGGGCACCTCCCGTCGTGGTCAGACGGTGGCAGAGGAGCGGGCGTCTCCTCACCTAGGTGGGTAAGTCACACTACCAGACCTAGGCCCAAACGTACGCTGTGTTACCGGTACCCGGTACCCACGAGCTCCTGCGTACTCTTGCTGGATCCGAAGAAACCAGACCTTTATTTGGCCAGGCAGAGTTTTGGGGAATCAGTCCCGTCGGACGCGCAGTAAATCAACCTGGCCCCTTCATAATCCTCTAGCACTGCCGAGTCAATGAACTGCTGTCGGTGTGACGACTAAGCCAGAACCGAAGACCCACCACATCTTATACACAAGCGACATATGTTAGCCTTTACAACCGAGCCTTCAGCTCGCAAGTCTATATCAACATTTATAAAGTAGAGCCTACAGCTCGTCAGACTATACCAGCCTTATATTTAAACAACGAACCTTCCGCTCACTAGACTACACTAGTCTGATATATATAAACTACGAGCTTACCGCTCGCTAGACTACACTAGTCTTATATATAAACTACGAGCCTACCGCTCGTTAGACTATACTAGTCTTATATATATATATCCCGAGCTTACCGCTCGCAGGACTTTCCCAGTCCATCCTTATATATCCCGAGCTCACCGCTCACCGGACTATCCCAGTCCATCCTTATATAACCCGAGCTCACAGCTCACCGGACTATCCCAGTCCATCCTTATATATACCGTCCCGGTTCGGGATGGAAGTTAACTTGTCGAGTTCTCCTACTTAACTAGTCTTGTCTATAATTTAGTTGATCTTAGAAGCTTTAGGGTTAGCCTTGGACATCCAGAGGGTTACCCGGTGAGGGGTTCGCAACGGTACTAGGAAGTGTGACGGGCTGACACCCCGAACTTCCTCTCCCCAAGGCACTTAATCTTGTTGGTATCTACCCCTTTTTACATGATCCCCATCTTCCTCTCCAATTACATTAAATCCCTAAGATAAGTTAAACTTGGCACATAGGAGTGGGGGAGTTCACTTGAACTCCAACACTACCAACTGTGACCGGGTGCTGACTCTCCCGTCGTCACATTCTAAGCTCGAGTTCCCTTCTTCACCTAGGAACTACACACATACACTTAAAATTCTCATCCTTACTTGGACCCACACTCCTATCCTTCGTCATCCTTAATCCAGGGTTTGCCTTAGTTACTTCCCGACTTCGCCCTTGAGTATTTACCTTAAGATGGCTCACCAGGCTATGGGCAGTTCTACTTTCCTATAATCACTTAGTACCGATGGGTTGTGTGTGTGGCCCTTAATGAGGTCTAACCTCCTTTTCATATCACTGTGAATTCATACCTTATAGTTTGCTAAACGTGCTCTCAAACCTCATTTCCCAAGATGGCCTTAGAGATGCTCACTCTAATAATCTGTAACTTCGTAATATTCAAGAGCTAATAGTTCTATGTATGAAGGCGGGTGGTGGTTTATGTCATGTAGATCAGGTTGGCTACCCGTGGACCAAATTGAGGTAGCGCTAGATTTGACTCCTATGGTGAGATATTAAGCTTATCATGTCTAAATGAGTTCCAAGTTTTTGGCCATAGGCTCTTAATGGGTGACTAACCAAAACTCCGATACCAGACTTCATAATATTCTAAGGTGTTTACTCACAAACTCTATTTAAAATGAATGGTGTGCGAACAGGGTTTTGTACCTTGAGCATCAATTAGATATCCCTATGAGTTCTAGTAATTTTACCTTAACATAGCATTGGTCTGGGAACCTCAAACCCCAGGTCTCCCATTTTCCAAGAATTACTTGACCTTATTTATTAGTTATAGCTTTTGATGTGCAGATAAGAGTTTACACTACAAGTGTTGGACTAAGGCTTCGTTAAATTCTGGGGAACTACTATAGTTCAATATTGGTCTAATGCTATCAACCCTAAACCTCATATTAATCCAAGATGTATTTGACTTTAATTACCTTTCATACATTCTTGCTAAATGCACCCAATGTTTAACTTAACAAATTACGGATTTGTACATGTCTCACTAAAAAAAATAGTATAGAAGGAGCTATATTTAGCCAAATGACATGAGGTCAGTGGATTTTGAAAGGTAACATCAAGCTCTACATTAATCATGTTGATTACAAACTCCAGAAATGTATTTAACCTAGGTGAATTCAACTTACAAGTGATGTACAAGATATTCAACCTAACAAATTACAGGTTTGTACATGTCTCACTAAAAATAGTATAGAAAGAGATATACTTAGCCAAATGACATGAGGTCAGTGGCATTTGAAAGGTAACATCAAGCTTTACATTATTCATGTTGATTACAAACTCCAGAAATGTATTTAACCTAGGTGAATTCAACTTACAAGTGATGTACAAGATATTCAACCTAACAAATTACAGGTTTGTACATGTCTCACTAAAAATAGTATAGAAAGAGCTATACTTAGCCAAATGACATGAGGTCAGTGGAATTTGAAAGGTAACATCAAGATCTACATTACTCACGTTGATTACAAACTCCAGAATTGTATTTAACCTAGGTGAATTCAACTTACAAGTGATGTACAAGATATTCAACCTAACAAATTACAGGTTTGTACATGTCTCACTAAAAATAGTATAGAAGGAGCTATACTTAGCCAAATGACATGAGGTCAGTGGCATTTGAAAAGTAACATCAATCTCTACATTACTCATGTTGATTACAAACTCCATAAATGAGTTTAACCTAGGTGAATTCAACTTACAAGTGATGTACACGTGTAAAATTCAGCAAAACACCATTGTGGACATGTCACACCAAAAATGACATAGAAGGAGTTGTACTTATCCAAATGACATAAAATCAGTGGAATTTTAAAGGTAACCTAAAGGGCTACAATGTTTATGTTGATTACAATCTCCAAATATGAGTTTAACCTAGGTGAATTCAACTTACAAGTGATGTACAAGTGTAAAATTCAGCAAAACACCATTGTGGACATGTCACACCAAAAATGACATAGAAGGAGTTGTACTTATCCAAATAACATAAAATCAGTGGCATTTTAAAAGGTAACCTAAAGGGCTACAGTGTTTATGTTGATTACAATCTCCAAATATGAGTTTAACCTAGGTGAATTCAACTTACAAGTGATGCACAAGTGTAAAATTCAGCAAAACACCATTGTGGACATGTCACACCAAAAATGACATAGAATGAGTTGTACTTATCCAAATGACATAAAATTAGTGGCATTTCAAAGGTAACCTAAAGGGCTACAGTGTTTATGTTGATTACAATCTCCAAATATGGTCCTAGCCCAAGTGAAATCAACATGCAAGGTGGTATGCAATGTTCACATGCAAAGTACATTTACACCTATAAACTAAAGTGACCAAGAGTGGGACTATTGCACAACCTAGATATTATGAGCCCACAATTTCCAACACCCCTAAAAGTGATGCCTTCATTCCTATCTCATGCATGGACAAAATCTCATGGCCAAGTCTTGAGCCATTGAGAGAGATTCTTCAATTCCACCTTTTTGCTAAAATGCACCCCATTTTCCCATACACAACTTTGCATGCATGTGAAAACCCCAAACTCAAGGGGGTCATGATGTCGAGTCCCCTAGCAAGCATGGGAACAAAATCAGTGACATACAAGGTGATTTACACCTTCACTTTCACTAAAACCCCTAAGAGCCAAAAGTTGCTAAATGCACACAATTAACCCTTTGAGCCATAAGCTTAAAATTGAGTCCCAGGAAAAACTACTCATGCAAATGGGATAAAACTTAAACCAGAGGCCATACATGCCCTAAAGGGGCCATAACCAAAATTTGAGATCATTAGGAGTTATATAACTCCAAAAATCCCATATATTTAATTTTCTAGGTTTTGAACAAAACTTTAGAAAAATTAACTCTCAAAAATCTGATACTCAAACCTAAGCTAGGTATAGGGCACATACATGCATAGCCAAAATATCAACTTCATCAGATTTGTCATTTAAGAGTTATACTAATTTAAAGGTCTGGTTTGAGTTTTGACCAGCCTCACTAGAATGAGTGCTGTGGGTCCCACACTTAACCAAATAGCCTGATTCCACTTCCATTAGAAAGTAGACATCAAGGCCTACAAATGTTATATCTGGGCATTTTTCGAATTATGGCCTCTAAAGGCCTTAAAATTGGGCATGAATGTTCATGTAAAAGTGTGACAGATTATTAAATAATAATACACATGTATACACTTAAGCATAGTGATGAAATCCGATCCTGCACAGATCTTGACGCAGGGATCAACGACATCCCGTCGTCTTCCCCGATAATCAACATCCCAGATTTCATGCGGCTGGGCGGTTTTGCGGGCCGTTTTCCGGCGAACTGAGGCCGCCTCCGGCCAAACGCCCAAGCCCACACCTCCACCCGACATAGGGCTTCCGGGTGGCGGTGGCCGTTTGGTCGGAGGTGGCCGGAGGAGCTCTCCGGTATCTTACATTTTTGCGGTCGGAACAATAGAAAAACGGGAATGGAGAACTCCATTCTCTTCGTGATTTTGAAAATGGAAAGCTTAGAGGACTAGCACAGGAGGAGGGGGAAAGGGACATTGCCTGAGCACAGCCTTAGCGGCGAGTGTTGCGGCGGAGGAAGAGTGCGTCCCTGTTCCCGGCATCCATGGCTATCCCGTGCAACTGAGGATGAAAACTTGCTCTGGAAGGGGGGCTCGACTGCTTGGAGGGCTCTGAAGCTAATGGCGAGGAGAATTGAGAGGAAGAGCGAGTATATGGCTGGCTATCAATACCCGGTGATTTCCTCTATGTCGCCACCGCCCTTGCTAGCTAGTCTCAGACCTCCAGCTCACCAGGAAATTACTCCCGAGCTCACATTGACACCAGAGGAGAGTGAATCGGGTGGCATTGCATTGGGAAGGAGGGAACAACCATTATGGTGGCCGGCAAGGTGAGCTCCCTCTCTCCTCCCCTCCCTCTCAACGGCAGCCAGCTCAGCCTCTCCCCTGCTGGAATCCCTTGGGAAGGTTTGAGAGCATGCCAGGAATTAAGGAGGGGTGGCCAAGTGGCCACACCTCCATGAATTCCTCTTGAATTCAAGCTTGGAGGTGGCCGGCCACCCCCTTGGTGGACCTCCTCCTTGGACCCAATGTAGGCTCCATGTAATTCAGCCCAATGGTGGGTTTAATTAGGTGGGGTGGAGCCCAAAGTTCTAAAGTTGGGTTTGGGCTAGGTCCACCTAGCTTGAAATTGGCTCACTTGACCCAAATAGGGCAAATTGGGCTTTTGGGTTTAGGCCTGACCCTAGCTCACTTCATCCAATGTGACTTACCCACATTGTTTCCCAAGTCCCTATGGACCTACTCCAAAAAGAATTGAGTCAAGGTGGGGTCAATTGGGGTTTGATTGCACTTAATTGCCTATAGGGGCAGTTTGGGTATTTTGTGGAATTTGCCCTAATTTTCCAAAATTGACTGTGCACCTTGGTTCATTTGGCTCTCTTTTACTCCCCTTAGTGTTTAAGGGTGATCCATTTGATCATACTAGGTCAATTGGAGATTAATTTGGGTTTTAGCACGTTTAGGTCAATTTGGGGCTTTTTAGAAATTGACCCAATTTCCTAAATTGATGGTCCTGTGATGGGGCTTTTGGGTCCATTTGGTCCCCTAGGGAGGTTGCCATATGAGGGTGGGTCCAATTTGATCATTTGGAGATTCAATTGCCCTTAATTATGGTGGTTTGACCTAGGATAGCTCAAAGTTGACTTTTGGTCAATTTGACAAATTTGGTTGACCCCAAGGGTCCCTGGTGGCCTACTTACCTCCTTGGATGGTCATAGGGATCATGGTGGAGTCATGTTGGCTTTTTGGGGTCTTTTGGTCACCTCTAGGCTAGGACATCAAAATTTGCTATTTGCACCCCAAAAAGCATTCCTTCCTATCTTAATGAGTTCATGGGGCCTCTTTGGCCCACTTTGTGTACCTAACTCTTCCTCGGAACATATTCATGGTTATGTGGGGTGTATAAGATATTTTAGCTTCCTTTTCAGTTTACTTTTCATTAGAGTGGCCCATGGTGGCTGAGTGCACACCATGTGTTTTTCACTCCTTCCACTATCATTCTAGTGTTCAATGTCACTTGTCCTATTTTTGTCATGACTTGTCATGACAAAAATTCTCCAGGGGGTCTAGCAGTTTTGGGGTTGTTACACAAAAAAGATGAATATGTACCTCCCAGCGTCTTAAAATTCACAAAGGATCATCCTCGGGAACTTATAATTGGTGAACCATCCATCGGGGTAAGAACTCGCTCTTCTCTTCATGAATCATTTTCAAATATTTGTTTTGTTTCCGAAATAGAACCAAAAAATGTTTCTACTGCTTTAAATGATGAATTTTGGTTTTTGGCTATGAATGAAGAGTTAGAACAATTTGAGCGACATAATGTTTGGAAATTAGTTGAAAGACCATCTAATCACCCGGTTGTAGGTGTAAAATGGAATTTTCAAAATAAATTAGATGGTGAGTCTAGAATCACTAGAAATAAAGCATGATTAGTAGCACAAGGATATTCTCAAATCGAGGGGATAGATTTTGATGAATCTTTTGCACCCGTTGTTAGATTATAGTCTATAAGAATTTTTCTAGCATGTGCAAGCTTTAAAAGAATAAAACTATTTCAAATGGATGTGAAAAGTGCTTTTCTAAATGGGTTTGTAAAAGAAGAAGTTTATGTTGAACAACCCCCCAGTTTTATTAGTGAAAAATTTCCAAATCATGTTTATAAAATAGAGAAAGCGCTTTATGGTTTATTAAAGACTTACATCATTTTTATTAAAGCACAGTTATATTATGGGAAGTGCGGATAATACTCTCTTCATTAAGCACAACAATGATGATATAATTATTTTACAAATATATGTTGATGATATTATTTTTGGATCTACTAATGAAGAGATGTGTAAAGAAGTTATTTTAGTGATGAAAAATGAATTTGAAATGAGTCTTGTAGGAGAACTTTCTTATTTCCTTGGTTTTCAAATATCACAAAGAATTGATGGTATCTTTGTATGTCAAACTAAATATGTCCATGATATGCTTAAACATTTTGGATTTGAAAAACATAAACATGCTTCTACACCAATGAGTGCGTCACTAAAATTAGGCAAAGATGAATCAGGAATTTCTATAGACCAAACTTTATATAGAGGTATGATAAGATCTCTACTTTATCTAAGTGCAACTAGACCCGATATTATATTTGTCGTATGCTTATGTGCTCGATTTCAAGCCAATCCAAAAGAATCTCATTTAAAAGCGGTAAAACGAATTTTTAGATATCTCATTGGGTCATCTAGATTAGGATTATGGTACCCGCACAATAATTCATTTACACTTCACGGCTACTCCGATTCGGACTATGCCGGTTGTTCACTTGATAGAAAAAGCACTAGTGGTACTTGTCATTTTCTAGGACCTTCAATAGTTGCATGGTCTAGTAGGAAACAAAATTTGGTTGCACTCTCCACCACGGAGGCCGAATACATTACATTAGGGAGTTGTTGTGCACAAGCACTATGGATGAGCCAAACTTTAGAGGACTTTGGTTTTCATGTAAAACTTATTGAATTAAAATGTGACAACAAAAGTGCCATTGATCTCACAAATAATCCGGTACACCACTCTAGATCCAAACATATAGATATGCGTTATCATTTCATAAGGGATCACATAAAAAAGGAAAATGTAAGGATTAGCTTCATTGGCACGGACTCTCAACTTGCTGATATATTTACTAAACCTCTTCCCGATGCAAGGTTTCAAATATTAAGATTGGAATTAGGAGTCTTAGACATCTTAGGATGAATAACATGTAAAATACTAATGTTTTATGCAATTTGAGCAATCAAAACATCTCTGAATATTATACAATTTCTGCATAAGACAACACTTAAGACCCCTAATCAATATCAAAAATCAAAATTTTAAAATTATTAAAAAATCGTGTACTGTTTGCCGCGCTATCACTAGCGCCGGCGCTAGCGTGGGTGTGTGATTTTTCTGTTTTTTAAAATTTCTAAAAATCAACAAAAATATGTTAGTTTATAAGTACAAATTTATTTTTGTGTTTCTGTCTATTTTTATTTTTGTTTTATTTGCATTATGTAAAATCAACTACAAAAATTCAAAATTCAAAAATACAAAATTATGTTTGTGTGATTTTTCTGTTTTTATTTTATTAAATTTTTTTTTAAAACAAAAAAAACTGTATGAAAATTATTGACAATATCAAGCATGTATGAATTCTATTATTTAGAATTATTTACAATGTTAAAACATATTCTTTCAAATTACTATGAACCTTGTTTCGTTTATCATGCTTTGATATATCTATTTAAAGTGCATCAATTGTATTGAAAAATGTGTAGAACCAAGCTTAACATGTCTCTAAGTATGAGTAAATGTTTTATGATTGATAATGATACATTTCACTCACTTATTTTGGTAATCAACACGTGTGTTTAAATCTATAAATGCTTGCTTGTGTATTGTATTTATACAATGAATTAAAATTTGCATAAGTTTATTGCCTACACTACATTTGAATTGCACTTATGAAATTTAAAAAATGGTTAAGTTTTAAAAAATTGGGTTTGCAAAACAAGTGTATTCGGAGAATGTTGTCTCACAAATATGAACAAAAAATTATATATGTTGACAAATATAACTCCACCAGGCAATACTTGAACCTCCTGATAAGTCTTCATAAGCATTGTGAGATTGAGCACCTTGGAAAGAATAATAAAGTGTCTTGTGCAAACCTTGGTTATTACACCACTTTGTTAAAAAATTATGTGCATTAAAAGTATGTGAAAGTAATTTACTTGTGTTTTATTGTGCACTTTACTTTACATATGTCTTGTATTTTGTTGATTTAAATCAATTGTTAACATTGCCCAAAATACACTTTTGTGCACATCATTATCTTTCATAACACTTCTTCTCATAAGTATTGGATTCTAATGCTTTATCTTACTACTCTTTGTATAAAAATGCACTAGATAACCTAGCATGATCTCTACAATGTTTTGGTATCTCTTGAACTTAAAATTAAGTAACATTGTAGTATAATCTCTCTTTGATATGTTCATTTCATGTTTGGTATCTTTATGAAAAACTTTGAGATTTCAAAAAGGTTAAAACATCTTTCAATTTTGAACGAAAACTCATATTTTTACTTATGCTCTTCATGCTTACAAAAAGATGTTTCTTATAATCTTTCGCTTGCTTATAACTCTTATCTTTTATTTGAAATCTCTTATATACTATGCTTAAAATCTTTATCATTATATATAAATGCTTAAAATCTTTATCATTATCTATATTACAAAAGCTCGATCATGCTTTATCATTAATAAGAAATGCCTCCTTACTACCCTCACCCCACCTTCTTTTGATAATACCAAAAGGGGGAGATTAATTGAAGAAATCTATATAGGAGAAATATAGAAGATTAATGGGAGAATAATTCATTAATTCATGTACTATCATTTAGGGGGAGTAAAACAAAAATTGCATTTATGTAGGGGGAGCATTAAGATAGGGGGAGTATGCGCATTATCATGCTTATCATTTACTATAGTTGCACTATTATCTTGCTTATCATATACTATAAACACTATTGTTGATTTTTGCTTAGAGGATTTATTATTATCAAAAGGGGGAGATTGTTGGACATGTGTGTCACATCCCTTTGTTTGAGAATAACAAATCTCATATTGTATTTGATATTGCTTGTAGTGTGTTTATAGTGTGCAGGAACTATAGGTGCAATACTCCACATGTAGAAGACATCATGGAATCAGACTTTTGAAAGGAGCAACACTAACGCCAGCACTATCGCTAACGCCGGGCGCTAGCTCGTTCGACGAATGTGGAACTCCGTTCGACGAAAATTTCTCGTTCGACGAATGTGGAACTCCGTTCGACAAAAATTTCCGTTCGACGAATGTGGAACTGCGTTCGATGAAAATTTCTGTTCGACGAATGTGGAACTCCGTTCGACGAGAGTTCGTTCTGCCACGACACCGACAGTTTTCGCTACCGCCAGCGCTAGGGCTACCTCCTGGCGCTATCTCAAATTCGTGCACAGCGCAACACCGCCGACAGTTTCGCAACCGCTCCACACGAACGCTACCGATGGCGCTAGGAGCTACCGCCGACGCTATCTCCAAGTTATATAAAATGATGGGCTCTCTCTCGTTTTAGTGAGTGCTTCCAGAGAGATTACCTGTGCCAAATTTCCAGAGCTGCTACTCTGCCGAAAGTTCATCTCCCACTCAAATTCAAAGAAGATTTCTGGAGAAGGAAGCCACCACGCTGCATCCGAAGATCGATCCCTTCAACCTCGCTTATGCTACAACGATCCTTCATCCTCACCTCCAGAGATCACATATATGGAGTTTCATTATTGTTATATTTATTTTCATTCCATAATTTTTGTAATCGTTAAGTTAATTCGCCTTGTGTTGGCGACTAGGTCTGGGTAGGACTTAGGGGGAAATTCGTCTTGTGTTGGCGACTAGTTCTAGGTGATTAGATCTAGTGGGGCTCGAGGCCATATCCGGGGAAGGATTGGCTAGAGTGGCTTGAGGCCTTATCCGGGGAAGGATAGGCTAAAGCCAACCGGTTTGTGGGGATACAAGTCGGTATAGAAAAGGAAAAAAATGTATTACTTTATTCGCCTCCGATTTCAAGCGCTATTGAAATCAATTTTTTGTAAACACTTTTTTTCCATATAATATAATCATGTCTTTTTGTGTTTACTTGATTTCTATCATTTGGCGTAATTCATAAAATTGCAAATTACAATTGTTTTCCTTCATTAAGATAAATTGTTATTTTTGTTCTAAGTTTCTCTAAACAATTAGTAAAAAATTTACAAAAAATTTTATTCCCTTATTCACCCCCCCTAAGGGCGCCGAAAGATCCAACACCACTCCCCGAACCCTTCCGGGACAGGTGCAGAAAAGACCAGCTCGCAGAAGGGGCTTCCTTTACCTGCTGTCCTTTCCTGCTCCACTCGCCCCCCGAGCTCCCTCACCTGGCTTTAGCTCGCTGGGGCACTGCTCGCGAGAGCCACCCTCGCCGGAGCCATTCCCACGGGCGTCGCGCCCGCCAGGATCGCGCTCGCCTGTGCCGCACCCGCCTGCACCGCACTTGCCTGCGCCGCACCCGCCTGCGCCGCGCTCACCTGCCCTGTGCTCGCCGACACCAAACTTGTCGGACTGGCGAACATCACTCGCCCCTCCAAGTTCTGCACTGACCCTCCGGCCACCTCTTTTTTAGCCCTTCCTCCCGGGGCATCCTCACCAACCGCTGCCGGAGGATGGGACACCTGAACCGCTGGGGTCGCGAACTCGCTACGTAACGCTGCGACCGTGAACCCGAGGGTGTCGAGGACTTTCTTCCTGAAGTCCGAGAACATCCTTTGCATCGCCGCCGGGGGTTACCCGCAGAACTCCTCGCCTTGCTCTTCATCTCCTGCCATATCCCTTTCTTGGAATCTTCTTGGACTAGCCACACTCCACGCTCACCGCACTAAAATGTTGAAACCGATTTCTCGGTCTCTTGTGAAGCTCGGGCCTGGGAAAAAAATCGCGCCTGGTCGAAAACCCGCAGAACTCCTCGACTTAAGCTTCAAATTGCCATTGTCGCGCGATACTGCAGCCATGAGGAAAAAAACAATTCCAATTCCAATTCCAATTCTAGAAAGTCATCCTGTAGCCAAACAACTAGGGTCCGTTCGTTTGAACGGAATTGACTTTCTGGAATTGGCATTGGCGATTAGAAATCCAATTCTAATGTTCGGCGCAACGAAATTTACGAGAATATTGGCTTTTATATGAAAACCCATGACTTTGACTTTGAACTAAAAAATCAAATCGCCAATTTTTACCTCCACCCATGAGTTTTCCGCATAATTGAGTGTTTTTGTCAAAGTTTTCCGACCTACGTGCGTGTTTTCCTGTCGGGAGTGGGTTTTTCCGCCGGGCACGTGTTTTTCGGTCAGCGCATGTTTTTTCGGTCGGGCATTCATTTTTTGCACAGGTTGGCGTTTTTCGCCCGAGCGCGCGTTTTTCGCCCAGGCGAGATTTTTTCGCCCGGGCGCAAGTTTTTTCGCCAAGCGCGATTTTTTCCCCCGGGAGCGATTATTTCGCCCGGGCGCGTTTTTTTTTCCCGGGCGCGCGTTTTCTACCGGGCGCCCGTTTTTCGCCCGGGCGCGCGTTTTTCGCCCGGACGTGCGTTTTTCGCCCGGGAGTTTTTTTTCGCCAGGTTTTGTTTTTTCGACCGTGCGCTCGTTTTTCGCCTGGGCGAAAAAAATGCGCCCGGGCGAAAAAAACGCGCCCAGGCGAAAAAAACGCTCCCGGGCGAAAAAAATGCGGTCGGGCGAAAAAATCGGTCCCGGGCGAAATAATTGCTCCCGGAAAAAAAACGCACCCGGGCAAAAAAATCGCAGCCCGTTCGAAAAAAACGCGCCCGGGCGAAAAAATCGCGCCTTGGCGAAAAAAACGCGCCCGGGCAAAAAAATCGCGCCCGGTCGAAAAAGTCGCGCCCGAGCGAAAAAAACGCGCCTGGGAAAAAAAAACGCCCAGGCGAAAAAATTGCGCCCGGGCGAAAAAAAATCGCGTCCGGGCGAAAAAAAATGCGCCCGGGCGAAAAAAAACGCGACCCGGCGAAAAAATGCGACCGGGAAAAAAACGCAACCGGGCAAAAAAATCGCGCCCGGGCGAAAAAAACGCTCCCAGAGAAAAAATAGCGCCCGAGTGAAAAAATTGCGCCCGGGCGAAATCAACGCGGTGGGGCGAAGAATCGAGCCCGGGCAAAAAATCGCGCCCGGACGCGCGTTTTTTGGCCGGGCGCGCGTTTTTCGTCCGCGCGCGCATTTTTCGCCCGGGCGCTCGTTTTTCGCCCGGGCGCTCATTTTTCGCCCGAGAAAAAATGCGCACCTGGGCGAAAAAATTGCGCTTGGGCGAAAAATGCGCTTCGTAAAATATATTATGCAATTTAAAGCGTTCGGCGCTAACGCCTATTTTGAGTTTTATAAAATTATTGTATAATGTAAATTCCAATACCAATTACATTATTCAGCCGAACAACTTTTGTGCCTCAATTCCAATTCTGTTGACTGAATTCAATCTTACAGCCGAACACCAAAATTGGAATTCTGTATAAAGCCAATTCATGTAGATATTGGTTTTCGTCGAAAAGCCAATTCCAGAAAGCCAATTTCGTTCAAACGAACAGACCCCTATAAGGGTTTGTTCGACGCACAGGTATTTGCTTTGGATTCCAGAAAGCCAATTCCGCTATTCGGCGCGCAAGAATTGAGATGATATTGGGTTTGAGACCAAAAACCAAGGGTTTTGATTTTAGCCTAAAAGCTAAAGGGCCGAATACTTGCCTCTTTTCCTTGGATTTCCGCATTTTGGCTCCCGATTCAGATAAATATCGCATCCCAACTCCTCCCGCGATGATGGCGTCGACAGCTCCCCCACGATGACATCGACAGCTCCCACGACGATGGCATCGACAGCTCCCACGACGATGGTGTCGACTGCTCCCGTGATGATGGCGTTGACTGCTCCCGTGATATTGGCGTCGACTGCTCCCGCAACGATGGAGTCGACTCCTCTCACGATTTAGAGAGCCTTCTGCATCATTCTCATTATCCCGAGCTGAGTTCTTCTCACGCCTGGTTCCCTCTTCGTTGGGGCTTCGATTTCCCCTTCTCTCTTCCCCTGATAAACATGGTTACAGCAGGACATTGTCTTCCTCTTCGCCGACTGTCTCTGCCCTAGTTACGAAACAAATTGAGGGTTGCGGCTTTGGGGTTACTGTTGCTATTTCTTCTCCCCGGATTGGTAACTTTTTTTTTCTGCTGCTTTCGATTGATTGGTTACTTCACTATAAGCATCTTCTTCTCCCCCTTCTTCTTGAACTTCTCCTATCTGCTGGTAGTTTTTAAAAGGAATTTTCTTCCTGTGAATATCTAATGGCATTGTGGTTTACTGTTGCTATTTGTTCATACGAACTTATGTTGGTATAGTGGATTATTTTAGCGGTTACTTTTAATGGAGATTTGTATTGAAGTATTGCTGCTAGTGTTATAATAAGGCTATTCCTATGATCAGTTGCTTGCAATGAAGGTTGCAATAGTTTGTTAGTTGGATTTCAGTTGATATGTGGCTGTTCTAGCAGAAATTTGATTGGTCTTGGTGGGAGCATATTGTAGTTATTTCAATTTCCTAATAAAAGATAATTTATGGTTAAGCTCAGTTAAATCTTATCAGTCATCATTATAATCAACTGTGTTTGGAATCTATTTTTTATTTACGATCACTGATTTACGATCACTTAATTATGGTAATATTTATTGAAATTAGCTATATACTTGACATCGTGTGAGATTGTGATGATTAATTTTCTATTTTAAATTAGAGCGCAAAACATTATTATCCACAATTAGTAGCAATTCATATGGGCACATTTCTGTTTTTATTTTTATTTATGTTACATTTTAAGAATCATGATTTTTTAAAATTTCAATTCCAGAAAGCTAATTTCATCGTGTATGTACAACTCCGTATTCGCCGAGTGGGTTCCACAAACACAGGAAGGTCAAGAGCTCAAGAGTCGAGCGCACCCATATCCACAGGGGCCCTGATTAGTATTCGCCCAACAGGTCAGAATAGCATTCACCCATGAGGGGATTCAGGTGTGCAGGTAGGCAGGCGAATGAAGGTCGAAGCCTCATCCGCTCAGGATATCAAGAGGCGGCGAGTGGGCCCCCAGGGCCCCAGGAGCCAAGCGGTAGGATATGGGTTAGAGAATTTTTGGGCAAGTGAGGCCCCACTCGCGAGGAACTCGCGTGGTAACAAAGCAGACAGGCGAGTGAGGGCAGACAAGACCTCATCCGCCGAGCGAGCCGAGTACCTAACGAGTGGTGCCCTCACAGACCACTCGCCCGGTGGAACACGGCGGCAAGGAGCCTAGCGAGTGGTGCCTTCACGGTCCACTCACCTAGAAGGCTCTAAGGGGGAAATTACCTAGATACCCCTTTATGGGCTGTTAATAGCCCTTTAGAACAGCAGAGTTAGGCTGTTAGCAGACCAATTTGGGGTGCCGTTAGTAAAATCAAAGGGCGGATTCTTGCTATTTGCAGACCAGCCTAGAGAATCTATAAATAGACCCTTAAGGGCACCTTGGAGGAGAAGGATCGCTTGAGTTCTCTCCTCCTAGGCATGTTTTGGTTGGCTGCTAGTGCCCTCCAAGGTGCCCGACTGAGCATTGGTTAGGGAGGGGAAGCTCTCTGAGACCTTCCGGGTGTATGGCGGGACCTACTCGCTATAGCCTTGGGTCTGTTCCTAGTTCTTCATCGTCAGTCAAGAGTGTAAGTGAGGGATAAGTAGGCGCGGGCTACACCCCCTTGTGGGTCCGAACGCAAGAGACCGGTTGCCGGTTTTAACATTTTTGGTGCGGTGAGTGTTGGATCTTACGGCGCCCTTAGAGGGGGGGGGGGTGAATAAGAGAATAAAAATCTTTTTATAATTTTATGGAAATTACTAAATTGTTTAAAGTAATATTAGAACACAAAATAACAATTTAGCTAAAGGAAGAAAATATCATAATTTGCAAGTTTAGGATTTAGAAACAAGTGCTAAATTGTTATATGATGAAATAGATTAAGATAAACAATTTAGACAAAGTGATTTGAATTGAAAGCTTTGTAACCAATATTTTAGAGATAGCGCCAAAAGTGAGAAATCAAGTAAACACAAATAGAGACATGATTGTATTTATATAAAAATGGTGTTTACATAAATTTGATTTCTATATCGCTAGAAATCGGAGGCGTACAAATGAAAATATCTTTTCCTTTTCTATATCGACTCGTATCCCCACGAACCGGTTGGCTTTAGCCTATCCTTCCCCGGATAATGCCTCAAGCCGCTCTAGCCAATCCTTCCCCGGATATGGCCTCGAGCCCCCTAGATCTAATCACCTAGAACTAGTCGCCAACACAAGACGAATTTCCCCCTAAGTCCTACCCAGACCTAGTCGCCAACACAAGGCGAATTAACTAAACGGTTACAAAGAAAGTATGGAATGAATGAAGGATAAAGATAACAATAGTAAAACTCCCTATATCAGATTTCTGAAGATGAGGATGAAGGATCACTGTAGTATGAGTTGTTGGATCTTACGGCGCCCTTAGAGGGGGGATGGGGTGAATAAGGGAATAAAAATGTTTTTATAATTTTATAGAATTACTAAATTGTTTAAAATAATATTAGAACACAAAATAACAATTTAGCTAAAGGAAGAAAATATCAAAATTTGCAAGTTTAGGATTTAGAAACAAGTGCCAAATTGTTATATGATGAAATAGATTAAGATAAATAATTTAGACAAAGTGATTTGAATTGAAAGGTTTGTAACCAATATTATAGAGATAACGCCAAAAGTGAGAAATCAAGTAAACACAAATAGAGACATGATTGTATTTATATAAAAATGGTGTTTACATAAATTTGATTTCTATATCGCTAGAAATCAGAGGCGTACAAATGAAAAATAATTTTTCCTTTTCTATACCGACTCGTATCCCCACGAACCTGTTGGCTTTAGCCAATCCTTCCCCGGATATGGCCTCAAGCCGGTCTAGCCAATCCTTCCCCGGATATGGCCTCGAGCACCCCCTAGATCTAATCACCTAGACCTAGTCGCCAACACAAGGCGAATTTCCCCCTAAGTCCTACCCAGACCTAGTCGCCAACACAAGGCGAATTAACTCAACGGTTACAAAGAAAGTATGGAATGGAAATAATGAAAAACAATAATAAAATCCCTATATGAGATCTCTGGAGTTGAGGATGAAGGATCGCTGTAGTATAAGTGAGGTCGAAGCGATCGTCCTTCGGATGTAGCGTGATGTAGCCCTCCTCCAGAATTCTCCTTAAGCTTTTTGTGGGAGATCCATCTTCGGCAGCATAACAGCAATGGAATTATGGCACAAGCAACCTCTCTGGGATGGATAGCCAAAAAGAGAAGCAAATATCCAATTTATAGAACTTGTAGCTAGCGCCTGCGGTAGTGGCTAGCGCCTGCGGTAGCGTTCGTGTGGAGCGGTTGCAAAACCGTCGACAGCGTGGCGCTGTGCATGAACTGGAGATAGCGCCTGGCGGTAGCGATAGAGCTGGCGGTAGCGATAGCGCTGGCGGTAGCGAAAACTGTCGGTGGCGTGGCAGAATGAACTTTCATCGGTTAGAGCTTCCAATTCGTCGAACAGACATTTCGTCGAACGGAGCCAAATTCGTCGAACGGAATTTTGTCGAACGCAGCTTCAATTTCGTCGGACGGCTAGCGCCTAGCGGTAGCGTTAGCGCTGCTCCTTTCAAAAGTTTGATTCCATGCTGCCTTCTACCTGTGGAGTATTGCACCTATAGTTCCTGCACACTATAAACACACTACAAGCAATATCAAATACAATATGGGATTTGTTATTCTCAAACAAAGGGATGTGACACACATGTCCAACAATCTCCCCCTTTTGATAATAACAAATCCTCTAAGAAATCAACAATAATGTTTATAGATAAGATAAGATAAAAGTGCAACTATAGTAAATGATATGCATGATAATGTGCATACTCCCCCTATCTTAATGCTCCCCCTACATAAATGCAATTTATGTGTTACTCCCCATAAATGATAGATTTCATGAATTAGTCTCCCCTTATTTATCTATATTTCTCATATATAGATTTCTTCAATTAATCTCCCCCTTTTGGTATTATCAAAAGAAGGTGGGGTGAGGGTAGTAAGGAGGCATTTATATATCATGATCGAGCTTTTCGAAATATAAATAAAGATAAAGAGTTTAAGCATAACATATATAAGACATTTCAAATATAAAGATAAGAGTTGTAAGCAAGTGGAAGATTATAATAAACAACTTTTTGTAAGCATGAAAAACATAAGTAGAAATATGAGTTTTAGTTTAAAATTGAAAGATGTTTTAACCTTTTTGAAATCTCAAAGTTTTTCATAAAAATACCAAGCATGAAATGAATATATCAAAGAGAGATTATGCTACAATGTTACTTAATTCTAAGTTCAAGAAATACCAAAACATTGTAGAGATCATGCTAGGTTATCTAGTGCATTTTTATATAAAGAGTAGTATAGAAAAAGCATTAGAATCCAATACTCATAAGAAGAAGTGTTATGAAAGATAATGATGTGCACATAAGTGTATTTTGAGCAATGTTAACAATGGATTTAAATCATCAAAATACAAGACATATGTATAGTAAAGTGCACAATAAAACACAAGTAAATTACTTTCACACACTTTTAATGCACATAATTTTTTTAACAAAGTGGTGTAATAACTAAGGTTTGCACAAGACACTTTACTATTCTTTCCAAGGTGCTCAACCTCACAATGCTTATGAAGACTTATCAGGAGGTTCAAGTAGTGCTTGGTGGAGTTATATTTGTCTATATATATATAATTTTTTGTTCATATTTGTGAGACAACATTCTCCGAATACACTTGTTTTGTAAACCCAATTTTTAAACTTAACCACTTTTCTAAATTTCACAAGTGCAATTCAAATGTAGTGTAGGCAATAAACTTATGCAAGTTTTAATTCATGTACAAATACAATACACAAGCAAGCATTTTAGATTTAGACACACATGTTGATTACCAAAATAAGTGAGTGAAATGTATCATTATCAATCATAAAACATTTACTCATACTTAGAGGCATGCTAAGCTTGGTTCTACACATATTTTTCAATACAATTGATGCACTTTAAATAGATATATCAAAGCATGATAAACAAAACAATGTTTATAGTAACTTGAAAGAATATGTTTTAACATTGTAAATAATTCTAAATAATAGAATTCATACATGCTTGATATTGGCAATAAAGATCATACAGTTTTTTTGTTTTATCATTTTTAAATCAAATAAAAACAGAAAATCACAAAAACATATTTTTGTAATTTTTGAATTTTGAATTTTTGTAGTAGATTTTTTATAATATGAATAAAACAGAAAACCATAAAACATATTTTTGTATTTTTGAATTTTGAACTTTTATAGTTGATTTTTCATAATTCAAATAAAACAGAAAACCATAAAACATATTTTTGTATTTTTGAATTTTCAACTTTTATAGTTGATTTTTCATAATTCAAATAAAACAAAAATAAAATAGACAGAAACAAAAAAATGAATTTGCACAAAAAAACTAACATATTTTTGTTGATGTTTAGAAATTTTAAAAAGCAGAAAATTCAAACACCCACGCTAGCGCCGGCGCTATCGCTAGCGCTGGAAACAACACACTATTTTTTGAGAATTTTAAAAATCTGATTTTTGATATTTATTAAGTGTCCTTAGATTAGTCTTATGCAGAAATTTTGTAATTTTTGGAGATGTTTTGATTGCTTAAATTTGCATAGAACTTTAGCTTTTTCAAATACATGTGTTTTACAAAAAACTTTTAAGCACAGAATAAATAAATTATGCAAAACACAAGAGGAAATAATTTGAACAACCCAAAATATGCATGATTTAAGTGATAAGTAAATAAAATGATCATGCAAAGAGTAATATAAGTATGTCCTAAGATTAAAGACTACCCCGACTAAATGTCTACACCCTAGCCCCGTACTAAGTGACGGATGGGCATGAGGAGCTGCACACATGCCGTAGGTTGGGGTGTTAATCCCATATGCACACACTAGAGAACACTAAACCTAACACTCTTTCCCCCCAGTGCCTCGCAAGGCCCCACTGGAACCCTCCCCGGTTAAGGACAAGACATGACTTAGAGGTTAGGTCTCTAATTCATACAACCCTACGCCCCCGCTATTGTGAGATATGAAGTCATAGGTGAAATAATCTTTTGAACAACATATGCTTTTAAATATATGGGTTGATAAATAAGCTATGGGTTTTGTTTAATGTGATGAGTTATAAAGCCGCATAGTTTTTCTACTATTATGAGATGACGATATGAGATTACTAGCATAAATACTAATATTCAATACGTGACAATGCTAGTATGATGAGTTTTGGGTTTCATGTCATGTCATAAGATTAATATTAATATTGCATGTATTCCAAAATAGAATTTCAAATTATAGATCTAGAATGGAGTGATGATTTAGTTTGATTTATACTTTCATTACAAAGTTGATTCTAGAGTCTACAAATATGAGAGATACATGCAATCACTAGCAAAGCAAATCAATACACCAAATAATGTAAGAAAACTTTATTCATATTTTTTATCATAAGACTCATAATTCCTATTATCGATTTGAGATATGTCTTGATAGAGCATGAATTATGATTTATGATTATAGATTATTTTGCATAGAATATATGTTAGATCATCATGATGTATGCGAAATCTAATCCTTCTAGACTTATGATATAATGATATAGTGATTTTCTTTTGAAAGAACATGATTAATTTGTAAGTAAAAAAAATGATGATCATCCAATCATATAAAAGACAAAGATCATATATATAAAGTTTTGAAATAAAATTTCATTCAATAATTGAATATATTGATCTTTGGTTTTGCATGATAAGATATGATTTATGATACAATATTCACATATATTCTAATGATTAATCCATAACCTATGTGTTTGTTGAAATTTTAGTATTCTATTATAATTTCAAATCACATAGTTATCATCAAATTTAAATAACATTGTAAGTGTTATACCTAGCATATAAATTTAAGCACAAATTAAGAAGTGATGCTAGAATGATACATTTGAATGCAATGTTATTACATAGAATTAATGGAGATAATGTTGCATGTAATATGAGAAGTTTACAAATTAATTTTCTTTAGACCTATAATGAAATGATTAAACTTTTGATTTGATCTTAATGATATAAGATGATTCTAAGGTCTAAA
Organism: Dactylorhiza incarnata; assembly: GCA_033032865.1. Classification (NCBI taxonomy): domain Eukaryota; kingdom Viridiplantae; phylum Streptophyta; class Magnoliopsida; order Asparagales; family Orchidaceae; genus Dactylorhiza; species Dactylorhiza incarnata. The sequence goes on along the minus strand of JAWHQI010000119.1, from coordinate 5,482,595 downwards.
TTACATGCAAACAATGGTGACACACATCACACATAATATCTAAATTAATATATGAAACAATTATACATATGATATCATGTGATGAAAAATCCATAAACACAGAAATTTGTGAATCAAGCGAACTAAGATAGCATTTAAAAACGGAGTTGAAATTGGGCAAATAAACAACACCAAAAAGAACTTAAATGAGCAAGCCTAGTTTGCCGTTGGATGGAGATTTTTGTGCTCTTTCCGAAAATATATTAAACGCGAAAATCAGGCGAGCGAATCAAAAGATATGGATGTTTGAAGTTTTGATCGTTAACTCGCATTTTTGAAAGGTCAAACGTGCATTTAGATGAATTTTTATTTTCGATTTTATTTGATAATATTTTTCAATATAAGGGCTATCAAATGCAACAAATAGAAAAATAATCAAAATGTTGCGCATTTTAATTTTTAGCTTAAGCCCTTTAATAAACCATTTAAATCCATATTTTTTTTAAAATAATTTCATTAGTCTTGAAAATAATTTTATATTCAAATGATAAGGTTAATTCAAGACATTAATGGGCAAAGAATTTAAAAGGATATATTTAAACAATTTAAGATGAGAGATAGATCACTTTGAAAAATATATGACTTAATGTTCAATTTTAATTCAAATTTGATTTGATAAACATTAGGCTTAATATATGAAAGTCATATTTCATGATATATAAAGTGATCATAGCTTGTTTGTTTAAAAAATATAAAATAAACAAAAGAAAAGAGACAATAAGCATATCATGAAGTAGAGTATTGATATTTCATTTTTAATTGTTTCTACTTCATGCAAATGATTGGATACTAATTAATAAGAGATTTAGGTATCCAAAGGGGACCATGTGGGATGGTTCCTTTGGGTACCCAAATACATCGTGCAGGCTTTTGGAGAGATAGTGATGAATGGGCCTTTACAAGTGGAGTTAGTGTTACGTTTTTAATTTTGGGCCTCCATTCATACTTTGGTTGTTTGTCTTTTAAATTCATGTTATGATTATGTGACATCTTTATATTATTATATTTGTTTGAAAAATAATTCATTGGTGATTTATGTTTGTTCAAGTTATTTTTCAAAATAGATGGATGTTGATAATCATAATGAATTTTATTACATGGATTCTTTGAAAATTTATAAGAGTGGTTGTCTTTCTTAAGAAGTGATTGTTGAAAGAGTGGGTTACAAAATGTTGTAAATAATTGATTCTTATTTTGATAATTTCCATTTCCACTCTTTCTTATAGACATACTCTTAGGATAATATTTTGAATTTTGATTTTCATGAAAAGGAGTTTTTAAATATGAGTCATGATTGAAAATATATTGAGACCTATAATAATGACTCTTAAGAATTTTGTGAGGATCATAATTCTTTTTGAAACTAAACTCCTTTTGATTTAATGTGTGAAAATGGTCCTTTTTAGAAATGATTTTGTAAGTTAATTTATCCTTGTTATTCAAAATCTTATGATGAAATTCATTACATGACATTTGAAATTTTCAACAAAAGATTTTAATTGTATTAACTTATAAATTAAAACATCATTTTCAACTATCAATTTTTCATTATGCCTTTTAGAAATTAAGAGCCCTTTTTCAATTTCCTTGAATTTTTCTTTAAATAAATTGCAATCAAAACAAGGAGTAGGAATTGTAACTAAAGAGCATGAAATAGATTTTAACACATCAATATTTGTTTCTAATTTATCGTTTGCTTTTAAAGATTTATTTTCTAAACGTAATTTGGAATTAACAACTTTTAACTTTAAAATTTTATGTTTAGCAAATTTAAGCATACGAGATTTAGAAATGGAATTTGTTACAAAAAGAGAAGTTTTTGACGTTCTTACATTGCTGTGGGATGAGGCAAGATTTGGACCAACGGTTCCTTTGACATCTTCTTTGCATTCCTCTTCCATAGTTGAATTTCCGTCTTCTCTTTTGCTTGATGTGTTGCCAACAAATGAGTCCAATATTGTGACGTTGTATTCTTATTCCTCCAAACATAAGTCCTCATCGATTTCTTCTCTTCGATCCATAAGGAATTCCTCGTCAATTTCTTCTCTTGGATCCATAAGGAATTCCTCGTCGATTTCTTCTCTTGGATCCATAAGGAATTCCTCTTGTTCATCATCTGTAGAAGGAAGACTATAAGTATTCTCAAGAAATTTCCAAACTTCATAAGCAGTAGGAAGTGTATAGATAAGTTTGAAAATATTTTGATCTAATGCACAATATAGACTATTCATAGATTTGGCATTTAAAAACATTTCATTTTTATTTAAAATACTTGGGGGGTATTTTAATAGTAATATTCCATACTTCCATATCGAAAGACTTAAGAAATTTTTCCATAAGAAATTTCCACCCATTATAATTTTTGCCTTCAAATAAAGGTGGTGCTAAAGATTTTTCATTTATAAGAAAATTTCCCCCACTAGTAGAAGCGAGATCATGAGACGCCATTATTCCTGGTTTTTAAACCGTTTGGAATAACCTGCCCTCTGATACCACTTGTTGGATCTTACGACGCCCTTAGAGGAGGGGGGGGGGGGTTTATAAGGGAATAAATTTTTTTTTATAATTTTATGGAAATTACTAAATTATTTAAAGTAATATTAGAACACAAAATAACAATTTAGCTAAGGAAGAAAATATCAAAATTTGCAAGTTTAGGATTTAGAAACAAGTGCCAAATTGTTATATGATGAAATAGATTAAGATAAACAATTTAGACAAAGTGATTTGAATTGAAAGCTTTGTAACCAATATTATAGAGATAACGCCAAAAGTGAGAAATCAAGTAAACACAAATAGAGACATGATTGTATTTATATAAAAATGGTGTTTACATAAATTTGATTTCTATATCGCTAGAAATCAGAGGCGTACAAATGAAAAATAATTTTTCCTTTTCTATACCGACTCGTATCCCCACGAACCGGTTGGCTTTAGCCAATCCTTCCGCGGATATGGCCTCAAGCCGCTCTAGCCAATCTTTCCCCGGATATGGCCTCGAGCACCCCCTAGATCTAATCACCTAGATTTAGTCGCCAACACAAGGCGAATTTCCCCCTAAGTCCTACCCAGACCTAGTCGCCAACACAAGGCGAATTAACTCAACGGTTAGAAAGAAAGTATGGAATGGAAATAATGAAAAACAATAATAAAACTCCCTATATGAGATCTTTGGAGTTGAGGATGAAGGATCGCTGTAGTATAAGCGAGGTCGAAGCGATCATCCTTCGGATGTAGCGTGACGTAGCCCTCCTCCAAAATTCTCCTTAAGCTTTTTGTGGGAGATCCATCTTCGGCAGCATAACAGCACTGGAATTGTGGCACAAGCAACCTCTCTAGGATGGATAGCCAAAATGAGAAGCAAAGCTCCAATTTATAGAACTTGGAGCTAGCGCCTGCGGTAGTGGCTAGCTCCTGCGGTAGCGTTCGTATGGAGCGGTTGCGAAACCGTAAGCGGCGTGGAGCTGTGCACGAACTGGAGATAGCGCCTAGCGGTAGCGATAGCGATAGCGGTGGCGGTAGCGAAAACTATCGGTGGCGTGGCAGAACGAACTTTCGTCGGTCAGAGCTTCCAGTTTGTCGAACGGACATTTCGTCGAACGGAGCCAAATTCGTCGAACGAAATTTCGGAACGAAATTTCGTCGAACGCAGCTTCAATTTCATCGGACGGCTAGCGCCTGGCGGTAGCGTTAGCGCCGGTGGTAGCGCTGCTCCTTTCAAAAGTTTGATTCCATGCTGCCTTCTACCTGTGGAGTATTGCACCTATAGTTCCTGCACACTATAAACACACTACAAGCAATATCAAATACAATATGAGATTTGTTATTCTCAAACAAAGGGATGTGACACACATGTGAGGTCGAAGCGATCGTCCTTTGGATGTAGCGTGACGTAGCCCTCCTCCAGAATTCTCCTTAAGCTTTTTGTGGGAGATCCAACTTCGGCAACATAAAAGCACTGGAATTGTGGCACAATCAACCTCTCTGGAAGTTCTAACCCAAAAAAAGAGAGAACACATCGTTTTATAGATCTTGGAGCTAGCGTCTGCGGTAGCTGATAGCGCATGCGGTAGCGTTCGTGTGGAGCGGTTGCAAAAACCATCGACTGCGTGGCTCTCTTCACAAACTTGAGATAGCGCCTGCGGTAGCGATAGCGCTGGCGGTAGCGGGAGATAGCGCTGGCGGTAGCGGTCATGTTGAGCGGTTGCGGAACCGTCGAAGGCGTGGCGCTGTGTACGAACTCGAGATAGCGCCAGGCGGTAGCGCTAAGGAAACCGCTAAGACGAAACCAACTGAGCTAGCGCCTGACGTTAGTGATAGCGCTGGCGTTAGTGCTGGCGTTAGCGATAGCGCTGGCGGTAGCGCTGTTCCTTTCAAAAGATTATTCCAAGCTGCTTTAAACCTGTGGAGTATTGCACCTATAGTTCCTGCACACTATAAACACACTACAAGCAATATCAAATACAATATGGGATTTGTTATTCTCAAACAAAGGGATGTGACACACATGTCCAACAATCTCCCCCTTTTGATAATAACAAATCCTTTAAGCAAGAAATCAACAATAGTGTTTATAGATAAGATAAGCAAGATAAAAGTGCAACTATAGTAAATGATATGCATGATAATGTGCATACTCCCCCTAACTTAATGCTCCCCCTACATAAATGCAATTTATGTGTTACTCCCCCTAAATGATAGATTTCATGAATTAGTCTCCCCTTATTTATCTATATTTCTCATATATATATTTCTTGAATTAATCTCCCCCTTTTGGTATTATCGAAAGAAGGTGGGGTGAGGGTAGTAAGGAGGCATTTATATATCATGATCGAGCTTTTCGAAATATAAATAATGATAAAGAGTTTAAGCATAGCATATATAAGAGATTTCAAATATAAAGATAAGAGTTGTAAGCAAGCGAAAGATTATAATAAACATCTTTTTGTAAGCATGAAAAGCATAAGTAGAAATATGAGTTTTAGTTCAAAATTGAAAGTGTTGAATTTTTGAAGTGGTGTGGAGGAGACCGGGCGGTCTGGTTTGGGAGACCGTGGTGATCGCGCGGCTTGTATAGGTTATCTGCCGGTCTGGCTCTGCCGGGTTGTTCTGGCGGTCTGCTGGTTGTTCCGGTCTGTTCTTGGTAGCTGCGGTTTGTTCCCGAGTAGGTCTGCTAGTTTGCCTGGCTTCCTTGTTGGAAGATCGGGCTGGTTGTTCCTATATGATTGTCTACCAGGGCGGTCTATATTGGTGATCTGGCGACTTGGTTGAAGTCGGCCAGATGGTTCTAGCTTGCTCCTGGTGTTCTAAGGAAGGAGCGTTGTTGAGACCGCACGGCTTGTGCGCGGTCTCGTGTTCGCGCGGCCTGTGCGCAATCTTGTCTGCTGATCTGCGTCTTGGTCGGGTGATCGACCAAGAGGTCTGTTCGCGTGGTCTATCTTTTGAGACCGTTCGCGATCTGATGGGTGGTGACTGTATCCCGGTTTGTGCGGTGACGACATCCGTCCACCCGCCTATAAATAGGGGTGCATGACCCGTCATTCCTAACTAGAACTGTAAGAACCAGAGCCCGGATTGTTTCTTGCGGTCTCAAGTTTGAGTTCGCGTGACTTGGATGCGAGTTAACCTTTGTTGTGTTCGCAGGTTTGCGGTCAGCAGGGTGCGGTCTCCTTCCTTGGTGATTTCCGGTTGCTTGAATAAACAGTTCGTCTGCGGTCTGTCAGCGAACAGGGTTATTGTGTTCTTATGCTGTTCGCAGCGAGCTCAGTGATCAGGCGACCTTTAGCGGTGAGGCGGTCTGGCGACAACTTCAGTTCTTTGTTCCAATAAAGCTCCAGTTCGTGCGGTCTGAGGTGCGGTCTGCAGTGCTGGCAGTCTGTCCGATTTCTGTTCGTGCGATCTCAGGGCAAGCCGGGCGAGTTCTGGAGTGGTGCGGCTTGTGCGGTCTGAGCTTGTCTAGCCGCCAGCTTTGTTTTTTGGTGTGTTTTGTTCTTCTCGTCTCCGTGATTCTGATGAATCATGTCTCGCCATGTATACCTCGCATTGTAAAGCAGTTCTGTTTCAATAAAGATTTCTTGTGTTGCTGTTTTGGCATTGTGGTTGTTTGGCTATAACTCTTGTTGATACAACTCCTGCTTACTCCTCAACGGTCCAATCAAAAATTTTAACATGGTATCAGAGGTAGGTTTCTGGAGTGGATAAGCAGTGATCAACTAGAGTTGCCATCGTCTTTGTGAAGAAGAGACCACATAGATTGCCATGGAAGGTGGATACGCAAGAGGTCTTGGTATTGAACTCCTCACATCGACTAACTTTAAAAAGTGGAAGTCGTGTATGGAGAGTTACTTGCTTGGCGAGGATCTTTGGGAGGTAGTTGGCGGAGAAGACACACAAGAGGTGTTTCCAGCAGGAGCTAATATGGCAGAGGTGAGACTTTGGAGGAGGACGAATGCTAAGGCAGAGTTCACTCTCAAGAGGGCTATCTCACTGGAGCTGTTTGATCACATCATTGGATGTAAATCTGCTGCTGAGATTTGGACATCCTTGGATGGGTTGTTCAATAAGAAGAATGTAGCGAGGCTACAGTATCTTGAAAATGAGTTGGTGAAAGCCTCTCAAGGTGATCTTTCGGTTTCTACCTTCTTCCTCAAGATGAAGAACCTCACGACAGAGATTTCTGCATTGGACCCTGATGAGCCTATCTCTGAGGCAAAACTGAAGAGGCATATCATCCGCGGGTTGCGGAAGGAGTATCTTGCTTTTGTGACTTCAGTTCAGGGTTGGGCAAATCAACCGTCATTGTTGGAGCTGGAGAACCTTCTTGCTTCGCAAGAAAGTTTAGCAAGACAGATGGCGGGGGTTTTAATCTCCGGGGGAGAAAGTGATGTGATGTTCTCTGGGAAGAAGAAGAAGAAATGGGAGAAGAAGAAGCCGGGTCATGATGGACCCTCCACTTCAGGTCAGCAAGATAGGGGCTATGCTCCTAAGTCTGATGGGAAGAAGAAAGGAGAGGGACCGAGGTGCTTTAGATGCAACAAGACCGTTCACTTCAAGAAAGATTGCCGGGTGAATCTTCAGCCGGGACATGTAGTGGAGAAGGAGATGCCAAAGTCTGGTGAAGTTGGATGGGGAGGAGCCTTTGCGTCTAATATAACGGCGATGCCTGTTAAGGCCTTGGCTTCCATCAACTATGATGAGGACTGGATTGTTGATTCAGGGTGTGGGCATCATCTCACCGGGGATGGATCAAAGTTCTCTTCTTTGGCGCCTTACTCAGGTAACAATGCTATCATTACGGCTGATAATTCTATTCATCCAGTAGAGCACGAAGGAGTCGTCTCTCTGAGCAGTGATAAGGGTCCACTCACGTTGAGGAGTGTTTATCACGTGCCTGGTATGAAGAAAAATCTCTTCTCTGTGACCAATGCGGTCGATGCCGGTTATCACGTTCTGTTTGGCCCAACAGAAGTGAAGTTTCTCAAAACTCAACCGGAGATAAAGGGAGATGTTATTCATGTCGGCAAGCGGGTGAAGAACTTGTTCGTTTTATCGACAAGTACCTATGTTGATAAGATGAGGACCAATGATGGCGCGGCCATCTGGCATGAAAGGTTGGGGCATGTAGGCATGGACAAATTGAAGGCTATGGCGGTAAGGGGCCTTGTCAATGGCTTGCCTAGCTTGTCCTCCTATGGAGATGGTCATGTCTGCGAAGGATGTCAGTTTGGTAAGTCTCATCGACTTCCATTTGACAAATCGCAAACAAGGTGCAAAGTGCCGTTGGAGTGCATCCACAGTGATTTGATGGGACCGACTGCCACCCCAAGCCTTGGAGGCAATAGATATATGTTGGTGTTGATTGACGATTACACCAGATATGTCTGGGTGTATTTCTTGAAAGAGAAGTCAGAAGCCTTTGCAAAGTTTGTGGAGTTCAAGGAGCTGGTGGAAGGTCGTCTACGCCTGCGGGTGAAGAAATTGAGAACTGACAATGGTGGGGAGTTCACCTCTGGTGAGTTCTCAAGTTTTTGCAGGAAACACGGCATTCGAAGAGAGCTCACTTGTGCCCATACTCCACAGCAGAATGACGTTTTCGAGAGGAAGATCCGTCATCTGACGGAAACTTGCAAATGCTGGCTTCATGCCAAGAGTATCCCAAAGTCCTTCTGGGCGGAGGGAATGTCTTGTGCAGCTTATGTCATCAACAGATTTCCTCTGAGTCCTATCAACATGAAGACCCCTACGAATTGATGTTCAAGGAGAAGCCGAGTGTTGCACACCTTCGGGTGTTCGGGTCAACCTGCTTTGTGCATATTCCTGATGCTCTTCGGACAAAGATAGATGCGAAAGCAAGGAAGCTAGTCTTTGTTGCGTATGATGAGCGGAAGAAGGGATGGAGATGCATGGATCCTGAGGCACAGAGGTCAATTGTTTCTCGGGATGTGGTGTTCGATGAAGTGACTTCTTACAAGGGGAGTTCAGGAGTTGAGCTACCAGAGAGCAGGGTTGATGAAGGAGGAAAAGCTGCGGGAAGTCTTCAAGTGAAGTTTCCTGTTTCACCAGGAGCTCCAGTTGTGTCAAGCTATGAGATGGAGGCTTCAGGTTCTGGAAGCAGGGGGAGCGATGCTCCAAGTTCATCTGGAAGAGGAGATTGCATAGAAGAAGCAGCTGAGGAGGTGGTTAGTCAGGAGCAACCACTTAGGAGGTCGAAGAGGACTATTCAACCACCAGATCGATACACAGGAGGAAACATGGTGAACTTTGTTTCATGTTTCTTTGCTGGTCCCTTGGATGAAAGGGAGCCGTCGAGCTTTGAGAAGGCCAGAGGTGTGAAGGAGTGGGACATTGCTATGCAAGAAGAGTTGGCAGCTCTCGAGAAGAATGAGACCTGGTCTCTTGTGCCCAAGCCCAAGGGCACCACTCCTGTGACATGCAAATGTGTCTTCAAGCTGAAGAAGAAAGCTGATGGCAGTATCAAGCAGTACAAGGCTCGCCTTGTAGCTCGCTGATGGCAGTATCGAGCGGTACAAGGCTCGCCTTGATGAGACGTTTAGTCCAGTGGCAAAGATTACTTCAGTTCGATTTGTTATTGCCTTGACAGCTTCGAGTGGTTGGGAGATTTGGCAACTCGACGTGAAGAATGCCTTCTTATACGGCGAGATTGACAAGGATATCTTCATGATCCAACCGCAAGGCTTCATCTCGAAGGAGTATCCGGACTACGTTTGTAAGCTGAAGAAGGCCCTGTATAGGTTGAAGCAAGCGCCTCGGGCGTGGTACGGGAAGATTGCAGAGTATCTCTTATTCTGCGGATTCATTGCTTCAGAATCTGATTCTAGCTTGTTCATCAAGAAGGAGGGGGTGCTTCGGGTGATTGTGCTACTGTACGTGGATGACATGATTGTCACCGGGAATTCGAAGGAAGCTGTTGCAAGACTCAGGGATGAGCTTGCTATCAGATTCGAGATGAAGGATCTGGGGGAGCTCCACCATTTCCTTGGACTCGAGGTCCAGAGGCGGGATAGCGGAGTGCTCATTTCTCAGGCTGGCTATGCGGAGCGGATTGTTCAGCGATTCGGCATGGAGGAAGGGAAGAGCAGCTCTATACCTCTGGAGCAACATCATACACTTCGGAAGGATGAGGGGAGAGTCTTATCTGAACCGTTGGTTTTCCGAGCTCTGGTTGGGAGCTTGATCTACTTGACGATCACAAGGCCATATATTGCTTATGCAGTAGGCAAGGCGAGTCGGTACATAGCGGAACCACGGAAGCCTCATCTTCTGGCGGCAAAAGGCATCTTGAAGTATGTGAAGTCGACCTCTGATTTGGGTCTCCTATATAGGAGAGGGTCTAGCTTGGAGTTGCATGGTTTCATGGATGCTGATTATGGGGGAGACGTGGATGATCGGAGATCAACGTCTGGTTATGTATTTATGACGGGCCCCACAGCTATTTCTTGGTGCAGCAAGAAGCAAGACTCGGCGTCTGTATCTACCACGGAAGCGGAGTACAAGGCTTCGGCCTTGGCTGCTCAGGAAGCCGTTTGGCTAAGGAGGTTGGTAGAGGACGTTCATCAGGAGGTTCGAGGTCCCACTATGCTACGCGGGAACAATGAGAGTGCTCTCAAGCTGGTCAACAATCCAGTTTGTCACGCGAGGACCAAGCATATAGAGATTGAGCACCATTTCATTCGTGAAAAGGTGTTGGGAGGATCTCTTATGGTCGAGCATGTTCGGAGTACGGACAATGTCGCAGACATCTTCACAAAGCCGCTGGCGAAGGGACCGTTTATACGGTTGCGGAATTTACTCGGGCTAGTCTCCACTTCCCACTTCAAGGGGGAGTGTTGAATTTTTGAAGTGGTGTGGAGGAGACCGGGCGGTCTGGTTTGGGAGACCGCGGTGATCGTGCGGCTTGTATAGGTTATCTGCCGGTCTGGCTCCGCCGGGTTGTTCTGGCGGTCTGCTGGTTGTTCCGGTCTGTTCTTGGTCCCGAGTAGGTCTGCTAGTTTGCCTAGCTTCCTTGTTGGAAGACCGGGCGGGTTGTTCCTATATGACTGTCTACCCGGGCGGTCTATATTGGTGATCTAGCGACTTGGTTGAAGTCGGCCAGATGGTTCTAGCTTGCTCCTGGTGTTCTAAGGAAGGAGCGTTGTTGAGACCGCACGGCTTGTGAGCGGTCTCGTGTTCGCGCGGCCTGTGCGCGATCTTGTCTGCTGATCTGCATCTTGGTCGGGTGATCGACCAAGAGGTCTGTTCGCGCAGTCTGTCTTTTGAGACCGTTCGCGATCTGATGGGTGGTGACTGTATCCCGGTTTGTGCGGTGATGACATCCGTCCACCCGCCTATAAATAGGGGTGCATGGCCCGTCATTCCTAACTAGAACTGTAAGAACCAGAGCCCGGATTGTTTCTTGCGGTCTCAAGTTTGAGTTCGCGTGACTTGGATGCGAGTTAACCATTGTTATGTTCGCAGGTTTGCGGTCAGCAGGGAGCGGTCTCCTTCCTTGGTGATTTCCGGTGGCTTGAATAAACAGTTTGTCTGCGGTCTGTCAGCGAACTGGGTTATTGTGTTCTTATGCTGTTCGCAGCGAGCTCAGTGATCAGGCGACCTTCAGCGGTTAGGCGGTCTGAGTTGCGGTCTGGCGACAACTTCAGTTCTTTGTTCCAATAAAGCTCCAGTTCATGCGGTCTGAGGTGCGGTCTGCAGTGCTGGCAGTCTGTGCGGTTTCTGTTCGTGCGATCTCAGGGCAAGCCGGGCGAGTTCTGGAGTGGTGCGGCTTGTGCGGTCTGAGCTTGTCTAGCCGCCAGCTTTGTTTTTTGGTGTGCTTTGTTCTTCTCGTCTCCGTGATTCTGATGAATCATGTCTCGCCATGTATACCTCGCATTGTAAAGCAGTTCTGTTTCAATAAAGATTACTTGTGTTGCTGTTTTGGCATTGTGGTTGTTTGGCTATAACTCTTGTTGATACAACTCCTGCTTACTCCTAAACGGTCCAATCAAAAATTTTAATAGAAAGATGTTTTAACCTTTTTGAAATCTCAAAGTTTTTCATAAAAATACCAAGCATGAAAATATCATATCAAAGAGAGATTATACTACAATGTTACTTAATTGTAAATTTAAGAAATACCAAAACATTGTAGAGATCATGCTAGGTTTATCTAGTGCATTTTTATATAAAGAGTAGTATAGAAAAACATTAGAATACAATACTCATGAGAAGAAGTGTTATGAAAGATAATGATGTGCACATAAGTGTATTTTGAGCAATGTTAACAATGGATTTAAATCATCAAAATACAAGACATATGTATAGTAAAGTGCACAATAAAACACAAGTAAATTACTTTCACACACTTTTAATGCACATAATTTTTTTTAACAAAGTGGTGTAATAACTAAGGTTTGCACAAGACACTTTACTATTCTTTCCAAGGTGCTCATCCTCACAATGCTTGTGAAGACTTATCAGGAGGTTCAAGTAGTGCTTGGTGGAGTTATATTTGTCTACATATATAATTTTTTGTTCACGTTTGTGAGACAACATTCTCCGAATACACTTGTTTTGCAAACCCAATTTTTAACTTAACCACTTTTCTAAATTTCATAAGTGCAATTCAAATGTAGTGTAAGCAATAAACTTATGCAAGTTTTAATTCATTGCACAAATACAATACTCAAGCAAGCATTTTTAGATTTAGACACACATGTTGATTACCAAAATAAGTGAGTGAAATGTATCATTATCAATCATAAAATATTTACTCATACTTAGAGGCATGCTAAGCTTGGTTCTACATGTTTTTCAATACAATTGATGCACTTTAAATAGATATATCAAAGCATGATAAGCAAAAACAATGTTCATAGTAATTTGAAGGAATAAGTTTTAACATTATAAATAATTCAAAATAATAGAATTCATACATGCTTGATATTGGCAATAAAGATCATACAGTTTTTTTGTTTTATCATTTTTAAATCAATTAAAAACAGAAAATCACAAAAAACATATTTTTGGAATTTTTGAATTTTGAATTGTTATAGTAGATTTTTCATAATATGAATAAAATACAAATAACACAAAACATATATATTTTTGTAATTTTGAATTTTGAATTTTTGTAGTTGATTTTTCATAATATAAATAAAATGAAAATAATAAATGTCAGAAATTCAAAAACAAATTAGTACATATAAACTAACATATTTTTAAGGATATTTAGAAATTTTAAAAATCAGAAAATTCACAAACCCACGCTAGCGCCGACGCTAGTGATAGCGCCACAAACAGTACGTGATTTTTTGAGAATTTAAAATTTTTGATTATTGATATTGATTAAGTGTCCTTAAAGTAGTTCCATGCTGAAATTTCAGAATTTTTGGAGATCTCTAGGTGAGTCAAATTTGCATGAAACTTTGGCTTTTTCAAATTCTTGTGTTTTTCAAAAACCTTTAATCATGAAAAGATAAATTATGAAGACACAAGAGGACATTTTTTATTAAACAACCCAAATATGCATGATTTAAGTAATAAGTGAATAAAAATGTTCATGCAGTGAGTAATGTAAGTATGTCCTAAGATTAAAGGCTACCCCGACTAAATGTCTACACCTTAGCCCCGTACTAAGTGACGGATGGGCATGAGCTGCACACATGCCGTAGGTTGGGGTGTTAGTCCCATATACACACACTAGAGAACACTCAACCTTGCACTCTTTCCCCCCAGTGCCTCGCAAGGCCCCACTAGAACCCTCCCCGGTTAAGGATAAGACATGTCTTAGAGGTTAGGTCTCTAATGCATCCAATCCTACGCCCCCGCTATTGTGAGATGTGAAGTCAAAGGTGAATAATCTTTGGACAACCTAAGCTTTTAAACTATGGGTTGATTTATAAACTATGGGTTTTGTTTAATGTGATGAGTTATAAAGCCGCATAGTTTTTCTACTATTATGAGATTACTAGCACAATTACTAATATTCAATATGTGACAATGCTAGTATGATGAGTTTTGGGTTTCATGTCATGTCATAAGATTAATATTAATATTGCATGTATTCCAAAATAAAATTTCAAAATATAGATCTAGAATGGAGTGATGATTTAGTTTGATTTATACTTTCATTGCAAAGTTGATTCTAGAGTCTACAAATATGAGAAATACATGCAATCACTAGCAAAGCAAATCAATACATCAAATAATGTAAAGAAAACACTATTCATAATTTTTATCATAAGATTCATAATTCCTATTATCGATTTGAGACATGTCTTGATAGAAACATGAATTATGATTTATGATTAAAGAGAATTTTTGCATAGAATATATGTTAGATCATCATGATGTATGAGAATTCTAATCCTACTAGACTTATGATATAGTGATATAGTGATTTTCTTTTGAAAGAACATGATTGATTTGTAAGTCTAGAAAAATGATGATCATCCAATCATATAAAAGACAAAGATCATATATATAAAGTTTTTGAAATTTATAAGATTGCTTTCAATAATTAAATTTATTGATCTTTGGTTTTGCATAATAATATATGATTCATGAAACAATATTCATAAATATTCTAATGATTAATCCATAAACTATGTGGTTGTTGGAATTTTAGTATTCTATATAATTTCAAATCACATAGTTATCATAATATTTTAATAATATTGTAAATGTTATACCTAGCATATAAATTTGAGCATAAACTAAGAAGTGATGCTAGAATAATGAGTTTGAGTGCAATGTTATTATATATGATTTAATGGAGATAATGTTGCATGTAATATGAGAAGTTTTAAAATTAATTTTCTTTAGACCTAGAATGAAATGATTAATCTTTTGATTTGATCTTAATGATGCAAGATGATTTTAAGGTTTAAATTTCATGCAAACATTGGTGACACATATCACACACATAATATCTAAATTAATATATGAAACAATTATACTAAGGATAGCATGTGATGAAAACTCCATAAACACAGAAATTTCCAAATCAAGCAAACTAAGATAGCTTTTAAAACGGAGTTGAAATTGGGCAAGATGACAGCACCAAAAAGAACTTAAATGAGCAAGCCTAGTTTGCCGTTGGATGGAGATTTTTGTGCTCTTTCCGAAAATATATTAAACGCGAAAATCAGGCGAGCGGATCAAAAGATATGGATGTTTGAAGTTTTGATCGTAAACTCGCATTTTTGAAAGATCAAACATGCGTTTAAATGAATTTTTGTTTTCATTTTTTCTAGATAATATTCTTCATTATAAGGTCTATCATATGCAGCAAACAAATATAGAATAAAAAAAAATTGTTGCACATTTTAATTTTTAGTTTAAGCACTTTAATAAACCATTTAAATCCAATTTTTAAAATAGTTTCAATAGTCTTGATAATAATTTCAATATTCAATTTCTAATGATAATTCAAGACAATTAAGGGTAAAGGATTTAAAAGGATAAAGTACAATCAAAAATGAGATATAGATCACTTTGAAAAAATATATATGACTTAATGTTCAATTTTAATTCAAATTTCATTTGATAAACATTAGGCTTAATATATCAAAGTCATATTTCATGATATATAAAGAGATCATAGCATGTTTGTTCAAAAAATAAAAAATAAAGAAAAGAGACAATAAGCATATCATGAAGTAGAGTAGTGATATTTCATTTTTATTGTTTCTACTTCATGCAAATGATAGGATTCTAATGAATAATAGATTTAGGTATCCAAAGTTGACCGTGTGTAATGGTTCCTTTGGGCACCCAAATATGACATGACGACCTTTTAGGAGACAAGGGTAAATGGGTCTTTTCTATTAAAGTTGATGTATCATTTTTCTTTAAGGGTCTCCATTCATACCTTGGTGGTTTATATTTTAAATTCATATTATGATTATATGACATCTTTATATGATTATATTTGTTTGAAAAATAATTTATTTGTGATTTATGTTTATTCAAATTATTTTTCAAAATAGATTGATGTTGATAATCATAATGATTTTCATTATATGGATTGTTTGAAATTTTATAAGAGTGATTGTCTTTCTTTAGAAGTGATTGTTGAAAGAGTGGGTTACAATATGTTTTAGAAGATTGATTATTATTTTGATAATTTTCATTTCCACTCTTTCTTATAGACATACTCTTATAATATGAAGGATAATATTTTATATTTTTATTTTCATGAAAAGGAGTTTTTAAATTTGAGTCATGATTGAAAATATATTGAGACTTATAATAGTGACTCTTAAGAATTTTGTGAGGGTCATAATTCTTTTTGAAACTAAACTCCTTTTGAGTTAATGTATGAAAATGATCCTTTTTAGAAATGATTTTGTAAGTTAATTTATCCTTGTTATTCAAAATCTTATGATGAAATTCATTACATGACATTTGAAATTTTTCAACAAAAGATTTTAATTGTATTAACTTACAAGATAAAACATCATTTTGAATTAACAATTTTTCATTATGCCTTTTAGAAATTAAGAGCCCTTTTTCAATTTCCTTGAATTTTTCTTTTAATAAATTGCAATCAAGACAAGGAATAGGAATTTTAACTAAAGAGCGTGAAAGAGAATTTATCACATCAATATTTGATTCTACATTATCGTTTTGCTTTTAAAAATTTATTTTGTAAACGTAATTTGGAATTAGCAATTTTTAACTTTAAAATTTTACGTTTAGCAATTTTAAGCATATGAGAAGTAGAAATAGAATTTGTTACAAAAAGAGAAGATTTAGATTTTCTTACCTTGCTATAGTTTCCATCTTCTCTTTTGTTTGATGTTTTGCCAACAAATGAGTCCAACATTGTGACGTTGTATTTTTCTTCCTCCAAGCATGAGTCCTCATCGATTTCTTCTCTTGGATCCATAAGGAATTCCTCGTCGATTTCACTCTTAGATTTATCATCCTCCAAGAATGAGTCCTTGTCGATTTCTTCTCTTGGATCCATAAGAAATTCCTCTTGTTCATCATCTGTAGAAGGAAGACTATAAGTATTCTCAAGAAATTTTCAAACTTCATAAGCAGTAGGAAATGTATAAATAAGTTTGAAAATATTTTGATCTAATGCACAATATAGACTATTCATTGTTTTGGCATTTAAAAACATTTCATTTTTATTAAGAATATTTGGGGGCATTTTAATAGTAATATTCCATACTTCAATATCCAAAGATTTAAGAAATTTTTCCATAAGAAATTTCCACCCATTATAATTTTTGCCTTCAAATAAAGGTGGTGCTAAAGATTTTTCATTTATAAGAAAGTTTTCCCCATTAATAGAAGCGAGATCATGAGACGCCATTATTCCTGGTTTTTAAACCGTTTGGAATAACCTGGCCTCTGATACCACTTGGTGGATCTTACGGTGCCCTTAGAGGGGGGGGGGGGGGTGAATAAGGGAATAAAAATCTTTTTATAATTTTATGGAAATTACTAAATTGTTTACAGTTATATTAGAACACAAAATAACAATTTAGCTAAAGGAAGAAAATATCATAATTTGCAAGTTTAGGATTTAGAAACAAGTGCTAAATTGTTATATGATGAAATAGATTAAGATAAACAATTTAGACAAAGTGATTTGAATTGAAAGCTTTGTAACCAATATTTTAGAGATAACGCCAAAAGTGAGAAATCAAGTAAACACAAATAGAGACATGATTGTATTTATATAAAAATGGTGTTTACATATATTTGATTTCTATATCGCTAGAAATCGGAGGCGTACAAATGAAAATATCTTTTCCTTTTCTATACCGACTCGTATCCCCACGAACCGGTTGGCTTTAGCCTATCCTTCCCCGGATAATGCCTCAAGCCGCTCTAGCCAATCCTTCCCCGGATATGGCCTCGAGCCCCCTAGATCTAATCAGCTAGAACTAGTCGCCAACACAAGGCGAATTTCCCCCTAAGTCCTACCCAGACCTAGTCGCCAACACAAGGCGAATTAACTAAACGGTTACAAAGAAAGTATGGGATAAAGATAACAATAGTAAAACTCTTATGAGATTTCTGAAGATGAGGATGAAGGATCGCTGTAGTATGAGTGAGGTCGAAGCGATCGTCCTTTGGATGTAGCGTGACGTAGCCCTCCTCCAGAATTCTCCTTAAGCTTTTTGTGGGAGATCCAACTTCGGCAGCATAACAACACTGGAATTGTGGCACAAGCAACCTCTCTGGAAGTTCTAACCCAAAAAAAGAGAGAACACATCGTTTTATAGATCTTGGAGCTAGCGCCTGCGGTAGCTGATAGCGCATGCGGTAGCGTTCGTGTGGAGCGGTTGCAAAAACCATCAACTGTGTGGCTCTCTGCACGAACTTGAGATAGCGCCTGGCGGTAGCGATAGCGCTGGCGGTAGCGGGAGATAGCGCTGGCGGTAGCGGTCGTGTTGAGCGGTTGCGGAACCGTCGAAGGCGTGGCGCTTTGTACGAACTCAAGATAGCGCCAGACGGTAGCGCTAGCGCTGGCGGTAGCGCTAAGGAATCCACTGAGATGAAACCAACTGAGCTAGCGCCTGGCGTTAGTGCTGGCGTTAGCGATAGCACTGGCGGTAGCGCTGCTCCTTTCAAAAGATTGTTCCAAGCTGCTTTATACCTGTGGAGTATTGCACCTATAGTTCCTGCACACTATAAACACACTACAAGCAATATGAAATACAATATGAGATTTGTTATTCTCAAACAAAGGGATGTGACACACATGTCCAACAGTGAGCGTGGACCGTAGCCTATGCAAGAAAGTCTCAAGCTGAGCTCCATGGCTGGAGATGTAGGAGATGGGTCTGACTCAGGCCACTCGCAACCTCCTGCGAGTGGGGTGACGGTGGGGATGTTCGAAGACTTCAAGCGGGAGGTCATGCAGACCTTGCAGCTCGCTTTCTCCACGAGGGGTGAGTGTGAGACACCCGCAGTTCCGGTGGTCCCGCCCCAGCAGATAGGTGAGAATGCTCCCAGCCAGTGGCCCGGAAAGGAAGTGGCGGCGGAGGCGAGTGCACGAGACCTCCCAGGGCGGCAACTGTTCAGCAGACTGGGGAGTGCGGAAGTCTGCGAGCTGACTCCGCGCGAGAGGACCACTCGCCGAGCAGGGGAAGGTAGCCCCTTTTGCGAGCTGATCCTCTCGGCCCCAGTTCCAGAGGGGTTCAGAGGGCCGGAGATGTCTTACTATACTGGCATGGATGACCCAGTCCTTCACTTGCAGTGGTTCGAGGACATGGTCTCGATCCTCCCAATGTCGGATGCCTTCCAATGCCGGCTCTTTGCTACCACTCTGAAGGAGAAGGCGAGGGACTGGTTCCACCAGCTCCCCGTGGGTTCTATCTACGCTTTCGATGATCTGCGTCAGAGCTTCCGGCTGCGCTTATCAACGTCAAAGAAAGGAAGAAGGACGCGGAGGCGCTCTTTAAAATCAAGCAAGGGCCAGGGAAGTCGCTGGCCCATTACGTGGACAGGTTCCAGGAGGAGGTCCTTCAAGTCTAGGAGGTGCCAGGGTTCACCCTCCAGCTAGCCTTCATAGTGGGGCTGCAGGAGGGATTCTTTAAAATGGACCTGAAGCAGAAGGCCCCTCTATCCTTCGAAGAATTAATGGAGCGGGCGGCGGAAGAGATTGAGGGAGAGGCCACCAACCCAGAGTTTGCAAAGAGGTTGGCGAGGCTGAGCGAGCCAAAGGTGAGGCAGCAGGAGGGAAGAAGAAGAGAGGAACCTAGAGGTCAGGGGTTTCGGGGGCAGCAGCAGGATTGGGGGTATCAGGAGCCTAGTAACCGACTGGCTTGGAGACCCCAGGAGGGACATGCGCGAGGTCAGGATAGAGGTCACCAGGGAAGGGGGGAAGGGAGGGTCAATCACCCGGGATGGAGGCAAGGTCCCAGACCTCCTCACCCCCCTTAGGAGCAAACCATGGCGGTAGGTCAAGGGAGAAGAGGAAGAGGAGGAAGGGGAGGAAGAGGGGGCAGGGTGGCGTTGCTCTATTGCGACTTCCACCAGGAGGAAGGCCATGCAACGGACACCTGCTCGGAGTTTCTAGAAATAAGGGGAAGAGGTCAGCAACAGCAGCGACCCGTAAGGATTGAAGAAGTGTTACACGGAGAGGGGGAAGATAGATGTGAAGACAGGACAGACGTGGGAGCCAGGGGAGGGATCAGGGTGATCCATGGTGGGGTTGGGATAGAGGCAACTCACAATAGGAGCTTCCAGGCGATGTTCAGGAGGAGCGTCGCGTCGACCTAACAAACCCCACCCCACTCGGAGAAGCTTACCTTCTCGTCGAAGGATATGCCAAACTTTGAAGACCCATTCTGTGATACCTAGGTGATCCAAACGGCGATCGAAAACTTAACGGTCTCCCGAATCTTGGTCGACAACGGGAGTTCCGTGAATGTGATCTTCAAGAAGGCCTTTGACGCTTTGGAGGTAGAAGAAAATAGGGTGCAGGCCTCAGACGGGCCCCTATTTGGATTTTCAGGGGAATGGAATGAGGTCGAGGGAGGAGTCAGCCTCCAGGTGACATTTGGAGGGGTCCCCAGGAACTGTCGGTTCGTCATTGTCGACGCTCCGAGCAGCTACAATGCCATATTTGGATGCCCCCTCATCAGCACCTTCTGGTGCGTTCCCTCATCCTTCCATCAGTGCTTGAAGTTCCACAACAGAGGATTCTAGGTCCGGATCCGGGGGGATGCAAAGGTGGCGAGGCAATGTTATGTGACTACCGTCAACACCATCTTCTGGATGGCGGAGACTGAGAAGGTGGATAAAGAGATGAAGGGGCCAGAGGGGCCAGGAGGAGTGAGGAAGTCGGGAGAAGGAGAAGGAGAGAACAACATCAGGGAAGAGGAGATGGAGGTGGCTCAGGAGGAGCATGTTGAGTCAATGGAGGAAGAGGCTGCGGTGGAAGGGGAGACCCTGGCTGAAAAAAGGGAGGCAAGGGGGAGATGGGAAGAGCCGGCCCGACTTGAGGCGGCGGAAGAAGTGGTCGAGATGGAGGTCACCACCCAGGAGGGGAAAGTGGAGAAGGTGCGGGTCAGCGGGGGCCTTGGCCCGGAGGACAGGAAAAGGATGCTGGAATGCATCCAGAGGAGCGTGGACATCTTTGCATTAAGCGCGTCAGACATGTCGGGCATCGATGCAGGCGTGGCCTGCCATCGCCTCAACCTCGAGCCAGGGGCCCGCCCCATCCGATAGAAGAGGAAGGCCATTGACGACAAGCTGGAGGAGTCGATCCGCGAGGAGGTGGAGAAACTCCTCAAAGCAGGTTTTGTATCAGAGATCCAGTATCCAGGCTGGGTCTCCAATGTTGTCATGGTAAAGAAGGGCGATGAACGCTGAGGATGTATATTGATTTTTCTCTTTTAAACAAAGCCTGCCCTAAGGATTGTTTTCCTTCGCCTCGAATCGACGCGCTGGTTGACTCAGCCATCGGTTTTTCTGTAATGAATTTTTTAGATGCTTTTTCAGGTTATCATCAGATCAGGATGCACCCCCCAGATGTCAAGGATGTTTCTTTCATCACAAGGGAAGGGTGCTACTGCTATAAGATGATGCCGTTTGGACTAAAAAATGCAGGGGCAATGCACTAGAGAATGATGGACCGAGTCTTCCGGGAGCAAAGGGGGAGGAACTTGGAGGTGTACGTATATGACCTCATGGTGAAGAGCAAGGGTGTGAGATCCTACCTCCAGGACCTCGAAGAGACCTTTGTCACCCTGCGAAGGTCCAAGATGATGTTGAACCCTTTAAAATGCATCTTCGGGGCCGGCAAAGGGAAATTTCTGGGTCACCTCCTTACCCCAGCCGGGGTAGAGCCTAACCCAAACAAAGTTAGAGCTATAATGGAGTTGGGATCGCCACGAAATGCTAGGGAGGTCCAACGCTTGATAGGAAAGCTCGCAGGGTTGATTAGGTTCCTCTCCCGAGTGGGAGAGAAATGCTCCCCTTTCTTCAAAGCATTGCGGGGCAATCAGAAGTTCAAGTGGACGATGGAGTGTGAGGAGGCCTTCCAGGACCTAAAAAATCAACTCACCAAGGCTCCGCTGCTCCAGGGTCCTAAAGAGGGAGAGGATCTAGCCTTATATCTCAGAGTCGGGGGAGAAGCCGTGAGCCCAGTCTTGGTCTGGGAAGAGGGTAAGAAGCAGCTGCCCATTTACTACGTGAGCGGGGTTTTGAAGAAGGCAGAGCTCCGATACCCGATTTTGGAGAAGCTGGCCTTCGCCCTGGTCATCTCGGCCCGGAAGCTCAGACCATACTTCCAGGCACATTCAATCCAAGTAGTGACTGACCATCCCCTTCGCAAAATCTTCGAGGGGGTAGAGCACTCAGGGAGACTCGCGAAGTGGTCGGTGGAGTTAAGTGAATTTGACATTATATTCATCCCTCGGTTATCGATGAAGGCTCAAGTTGTTGCAGATTTCATGGCAGACTTCGTGGTCGAAATGGAAGAAGGGCAAGCCCTTCGTCACGTCCCCTGGAAACTGTTGGTAGATGGGGCCTCAGACAAGAATTCTTTAGGAGGAGGGGTGGTATTGGAAAGCCCTCATGGAGTGAAAATTGAACAGGCGCTAGTGATACACTTTCCCGTCACCAACAACCAGGCAGAGTACGAAGCAGTGATCACTGGCCTATGTCTGGCCCAGAAGTTGGGGGTTCACGATGTGGAGGTCCTCACCAATTCAATGCTAATAGCCTCACAGATCAAGGGTGTGTTCGAGGCAAGAGATCCCACACTCATGAGGTATCTAGCTAAAGTGAGGGGTCTCATCGGAACATTCAAAACCTTCTCCATCAGGCACATACCAAGGGAAGAAAGTGTCTCGGCGGATCGGCTGGCTAAGTCCGGCCCTCAAGCTGGAGGGACCTTGACGAATCTATTCCGCCCTTCGATTGAGGAAGGAGAGCTTATGGATATAAAGCAGCGACCCTCATGGAAGGACCCTTTCATGACCTTCATAGAGATGGGAAAATTTCCGGAAGAGGTTCCGATCAAAGGCACTTTCGGTACAAGTTTGCCTACTATATGCTTCATGAAGGGGACTTGTATAGGAAGACTCTCTCAGGACTCTTGGCGTGATGTATTTCTGAGGAAGAGGTGCCGAGGGTCCTGGAGGAGGTCCACTCCGGCGATGTGGTAGTCATTCGGGGAGCAGGACATTGGAAGCAAGGATAATGAGGCAGGGGTACTTCTGGCCAACCCTGAGCAAGGACGCAGCGGAGTTCGCCAAGAAATGCTGAAAGTGTTAGCTGTTCGCTCCGCTTCAACTTTTGCCGGCTCAGAGGCTAAGGAGTATCACGGTGCCATGACCCTTCGTCATATGGGGGATGGATTTGGTAGAACCTTTCCCTCAGGCAAGTGGGCAAAGAAGGTTCCTCCTAGTCATGATCGACTACTTCTCTAAGTGGTTAGAGGTTAAGGCTTTAGCCAAGGTCACCTCCCAGGTAATCCGCAACTTCGTATGGGTGGAGATCATCTGCCGACATGTGCTTCCACAAGCCATAGTAGCAGATAATGGTCTGCAATTCGCCAGCGAGGAATTCATTAGCTTCTACAGTCAGTTGGGGATAGACCTCATGTTCGCATCCTTCCATCACCCCAGGAGCAACTGGAAGGTGGATGCAGCGAATAAGATCATAGTGAACCTACTCAAAAAGAAGGTGGAGAACTTGAAGGGGAATTGGGTGGAGCAACTCCCCTCGGTTCTATGGGCTCTAACGACTACCCCCAACACCGCCACTGGTGAAACCCCCTTCAACCTCTCTCATGGTTGCGAGGCCGTCATTCCCGTGGAATTTGAAGTCAAGACGCCGCGGGTAAGGGCCGCCTCAGATGGTGATGAAGAATGGAGAACAGGAAATGAGGAGCTGCGACTCTCCCTGGATCTAATCGAGGAGGTATGAGATCTTGCCGCCATTCGTCAAGAGGAAGTCAAGTGGTGGATGGCCAAATACTTTGACAAGCACGTCCGGATCAAGCAATTCGAGAAGGGGGACCTCTTGTTTAAAAAGGTCGATACGGCCAGAAGATCAGCCGCGGTAGGAAAGCTCAATCCCAATTGGGAGGGCCCCTATGTTGTGGAAGAAACCTTAAAATCAAGAGGATATCGCCTCTAAAATGTGAAGGGCGAGTCCGTTAGTCATACGTGGAGTGGTGATGATTTGAAACGTTTTTATCCTTGAAAATCATGTAATGAAAGGACTTATTCTTTGAAATTCTTGTTTCTTAAATATGTGATACAATGGCTTGCAAGGTAAGGATGTAAAAGGTTAAGAGGTTGGCACCGAGTAGACCCGCTGACCAGACTCTCACCTAGCTGGCAGGGCCGTAGGCTCACTTGGTGGGAGGATGGAAAAAGTTCAAAGGTTGGCCCCGAGCAGACCCGCTGACCAGACTCTCACCTAGCTGGCAGGGCCGTAGGCTCACTCAGTGGAAGGATGGGAAAAGTTCAAAGGTTGGCCCCGAGCAGACCCACTGATCATTCTCTCACCTAGCTGGCAGGGCCGTAGGCTCACTCCGTGTCAGGATGGAAAGAGTTCAAAGGTTGGCCCCGAGCAGACCCGCTGACCAGACTCTCACCTAGCTGGCAGGGCCATAGGCTCACTCGTTGGCAAGATGGAAAAAGTTCAGAAGTTGGCCACGAGAAGACCCGCTAGCCATACCCTCACTTAGCTGGCAGGGCCATAGGCTCACTCGGTGGCAGGATGGAAAGAGTTCAACGGTTGGGCCCGAGCAGACCCACTGACCAGGCTCTCACCTAGCCGGCAGGGCTGTAGGCTCACTCGGTGGCGGGATGGAAAAAGTTCAGAAGTTGGCCCCGAGCAGACCCGCTGACCAGGCTCTCACCTAGCTGGCAGGCCGTAGGCTCACTCGGTGGCAGGATGGAAAAATTTCAGAAGTCGGCCTCAAGCAGACCCGCTGACCAGGCTCTCACCTAGCTGGCAGGGCCATATGCCCACTCAGTGGCGGGATGGAAAGAGTTCAAAGGTTGGCCACGAGCAGACCCGCTGACCAGACTCTCCCCTAGCTGGCAGGGCCGTAGGCTCACTCGGTGGCGGGATGGAAAGAGTTCAGAGGTTGGCCCCAAGCAGACCCGCTGACTAGGCTCTCACCTAGCTGGAAGGGCCGTAGGCTCACTCGGTGGCGGGATGGAAAGAGTTCATAGGTTGGCCCCGAGCAGACCCGCTGAACAGGCTCTCACCTAGCTGGCAGGGCCGTAGGCTCACTCCGTGGCAGGATGGAAATAGTTCAAAGGTTGGCCCCGAATAGACCCGCTGACCAGGTTCTCACCTAGATGGCAGGGCCGTGGGCTCACTCGACGGCGACCCATGAGGAAGGCAAGGCAAGAAAGAAAAATCCAACGCCAAAATTAACAGAGTAGGTCTCATCATGGGGTCGGCGAATGGTGCCCATCATGAGGGACACTCGTCGGCAAATGATATAGTTCAAGAAAGACACTCGCCCGGTGAGTGCACAGTGGAAATGATTGGCCAGCCCCAAGGGTTGCGGGGATTTAGCGGATTGAAGCGAGTTATCAGCGCAGTTACGCTCCCGATAGAAATCAACCGAATCGTCTGAGTCCCAAAGAGGCTGGGGCGAGTGCGAAAGGGTTGTAACCATGTGACGCTCCCGTGCGGCGGGAGTATCTCGGCGAGAGCGCGTGGTGCTAAAGCTACCTAGTATAGGGGTGAGAGCTACGCACGAACTGAATGATCCACCTTTCACCTAACATTAACTCATACGATGCTACAGCCCCTGGCGAGTGGCCCAGGGTGGCGGGTGAAACGATATGCAATTGGCCAGTATTAGCGAGACATGTTAGGTTTCCTATATGATTCATCGAGTGGCCAAGGCAAGCGCACAACAACGCAGCGTCCTAAGAGCCTAGCAAGATGCAGAAGCAAAATTAAGAAGCAATAACTGACAAAAGCTATCATTAAAAAAAAAGGGGGGTCTCACCCCAAATATGTCTTACAAAATTCTTAAGAGTCCTTAGGGCTACCATCGGAGCAGCCACCGCTTTCGTCCGAGTCCAGGAGGATGACCCCTTCTTTCTGCGGATGGTCTTCGTCAACCGGGATGGGAATTAGGATGAAGAGATCGGGCACGACATGGCGTGCTAAGAGTCTTTCGGCACCCTCCTTCAAGTACCCGGCATTACGGAGCACTCGCAGCGTGTGCTTCGCAGCACCTTGGGCGCTCTCCTGCATCAACTCCTCGAATTCATAATTAGAGTAATAGTGCCTCTTACTCCCTTCTCCAAGGACCGGAGCTGCGGCTTCTCGCAAGCGCCGAACCTCGGCCTTGGACTCCCGGACTTCATCCTCGAGACCGGCCACCCGCACGCGAAGCATCTCGGCGCTGGTGGTGTCCTGCAAAAGAAAAGAGATAGGATGGTCGAACGGGCGCAAGGGGAAGCGACAACATAAGCATCCACGGAAAACCACTTACCTCCCGAACAGGGCGACTGGCGAGGAGGGTCTCGGCGGCCTCCAGCTTATGCTTCAGATCTAGGACCTTGGCAGATGCAATGGAGCGTGTCGCCTCCACGTCGCTAAGGATCTGCGCAAGGTTGATGCTGCGGCGTGAAGACATGTGCGCAAGCTCAAAGGCCCGAAGGAAGGCCCATGCAGTCTCATGAGCGAGCACCTGAGTCTTCTCGGCATCGAAGACTTCAGCGTCATCACGCCCGTAAAGAGCATAGATGATAGCATAAGCCTCGCCGCTGGCGGTATCCTGTTCAATCCAGGACGGAACGAGGGTGGAAAGGGAAACCCTGTTTGCGTTCCTGTCCCACTGGACAATTGGAGCACCCGAGGGGTCCACATACTTCTCACCGTTTGCGAAATTCGGTGATCTCTTGGCAGCGGCCTCGACGAGGTCCCTTCCGGCGGAACTAAGGTTGTGGCAGGAACATTCACCTCCGAAACCTCACTCAAGGTCCCTTTCCCCTTCGCAGATGAGGGGTTTTTGACTTCTTGGATGAAGAGGTGGGAGTGGGTGCGTCTGGCTTCTGCTTCTGGCCGCTAAGCTTAGGGGGAGCTTATCCATCCTGATAGGCTTCAGTGGCGGCCCATGCGAGGAATTGGGAAGGTCCCAGCGCCGCTCCAGCCGGATGCATGGGGGGGGGGGGGGGGGGGGTGAAGAGGGAGATCGTGCACGCCTGCCCCAAGAAAGCTCACTTAATGAAGAAGCAAGAAGAAGGGATGAGGCCAAGCAAATAGAAATCACGCGAACTACCTCGCCCTGAGGAACGGGCGGAAGCGAATTGACGTTTCGCCGAAGATAGATGATGTCCATCCTGCGCTCCAAGATGAATTGATGGAGTTTGGCCTCATGACATCCCAGCGTTGGGGGGCGGAAGGTTGACTCCTCCTCCTGCACAGGCGCGAGGAGGAGATTACCAAAGTTCCTGCCGACGAAGATGAAGCGGCGAATCCAATCGTGATCTTATTCGCGAGACCAGTCACCTTGAGCGAGTTCAGGACCGAGAAGAAAGCCACACCATTCTTCGCCCGGAAGGTGAAGAGCTTGCGAAAGACAGGTAGACTGAATTCTATCCCTTCCTCGCGCAATTAACAGGCGAATCCTACTAGCATAGCGATAGAATTCAGGTTGAGCTGTACGGGAACAACCCCGAAGTAACGTAACGTCTGACAAAGCTCCTACCAGATGGGGAGGCGGAACCCCACCTCGAAGTATTCCAGCGGGATCGCAAGGCTGTTCGGGGAGAATGTGTTGATACGGTCTCCCGGTCCGGGGCGGCTTGCGGAAAATCCTGGCGGAATGTAGTCCGCGACAGTGGTCATGTATGCCTCCTCGGTAAGATCGCAGGAGTCGAAGGCCTGGTTGGCGAATGCATGGGCACATTTTGCCCTACCATCCGGTTCACCTCCCATCTCGCGGAAACTGAAAGGAGTTAAGATCGCACAGAGGAAAGAAGAGAGGGTGCTAACACAAAGAGAAAGAGAGACAGCTAGATTGAAGAGTATTTAATGTGGTTGGTAGGGCCGCCTATTTATAGGAAAGTGGAAAAATTGAGGGATTTCCTATGTAGCGGGTGTGCGGATAGTAGCCACGCCTCTCCGGCGCCTCGGAACTCGAGCCAGTCCAATTCGCCCTATAATGGCGAGTGCCTGGAGAATGGTTTTCCGGTAGAGTGCGAACGGGATAAGGAAAATTCATTAGTCAAAACAAACAACGAGAGATAAAAGCCATTCGCAGAGCACAGTCATGAGAGATTAAAAACAAAGTAGCAAGAGATAAACGCCATTCGTAGAGCACAGTCATGAGAGATTAAAAACAAAGTAGCGAGAGATAAAAGTCATTCGCAGAGCACAGTCATAAGAGATTAAAAACAAAGTAGCGAGAGATAAAAGTCATTCGCAGAGCACAGTCATGAGAGATTAAAAACAATGTACCGAGGGATAAAAACCATTCACAGAACACAGTTAAGAGATTATTACAAAACCAAAGAGTTTTGCGATGTCTCACAAAGCGGCAGTAGGGGTGATAAGGGGGCGAGTGTCGGTAGGTTAGTGTTCTATCCAGTGCCATCGACCCCGACCACGCGTCCCTACCATCGGGGGCATTCGCGGGTAATAATATGCATTCATAGCGGTGATCTCTTGGTTGGCCAAGTGCAGTTGGTCCCTGCCCCGCGCGGCATGCCTCCCGAAGGAAAGTTCCCCACCCTCGGCTCCCAAGCGCTCTACCTCAACATGAAGGCACGAATAGTCTCGTCGAAGATTTTTCAGCTCGCGCGCAGTATCCATCCACTACCCATCCATCTGACCCGCAAGATCTCGCTGCATATAGATGAGTTTCCCAAGGACCTCCTTCATTCGCTCCTTTAGGGTTTGGGTATCAGAAGGATCGCCAAGAAAGTCCGAGAGATCCCCAGAAGAGGGGGGCGCCGAGACCATACCTTCTCCCTCCTCATAGTACGATCCCATCGGGGAAGCTTCTCGGTGACCTGTAGGAATAGGAATTATCGGACTGAGCGGTTCTGGAGACCATGCCGAAACTAGAAAGATCACTAACCCGGTATAGGATCCCTATGCTTGGGGGGGTGGGGGGCGAGACGAGGAAGGTTGTCCATCGAACAGGCTGGCAGAAGGATGTAGGGATTTTCCCCTCCCGAGGCGGAAGGGTTCCGGGTAGACAACAGGAATGACGGCTTGATCAGTGGAGGGATGGGTACGACCGAGGTCCCTGCCAGGCGAGCCCCTTGCTCATTCGCGGAAGTGGGAGTTCCCTGGCGAAGGGGAGAACGGTGAGGAGTAGAAGGCTATCCCGTGGTATCGGGATCAAGGGCTGCGAAAAATAACGATTAGAACTACACGGTATGGACAGTGATTACGCTACCCGCCGCTTACCAAGTTGATGCAGTGTCTTGCCTAGAGTGACCGGAGGAACAAGATCCTGAACCAGCAGAAGTCTCGTGTCCGCAGGCGGGAGCGCCGCAGTGTTCGTCAAGGCAATCCTGCGGCCATCCTTAGGTACCGACGCCACCTGCGAGTGGTTAAGACCCTCAGGAAGGCCGTTTCTTAAGGGTTAACAATAAGTAGGGAAAATTTTTGGGTACCTGCATCTGGATATCGGGGGGATTCTTCATCGTATGGGGAGATCCCGACACGGACTCTCCCTCCCCTAGGTCCTGCCGAACCATCTTGGCTCTCCTTGAACGGTAGGGAGTGCCGGGGTCCCTTTTCGAAGAAGAAAGAAATGGGGCAAATCTGGTGACTTTAGAGGAGTTCTTCCCCTGGGCCGCGGCCAGGAAATCTTGCATCTCTTGTGGGATCGGCCTCGGGGGCGGTCTCGCAGAATTCATTTCAGGGTGGCGGAAGCTCAGAGCGGAGGAGAAATTTCTGCCGGAGGAAAGGAAGCATTCCGATGGAAAGGTTCAGATCAGGGGTATATATATAGCACTGTGGTGGGGCCCGCGAAAAGATTATGTCCAGGTCAGCAAGCACTCACCGAATTCCGGGTTGGACTCACATTTCCGAGCGTAAAACTCGCTCGTAAAGAGCGGTGATTGTGTACAACCCCATATTTGCCGAGTGGGTCCCACAAACCCAGGAAGGTCAAGAGCTCAAGAGTCGAGCGCACCCACATACACGGGCCCTGAGGAGTATTCGCCCAACATGTCAGAATAGCATTCACCCATGAGGGGATCCAGGTGTGCAGGTAGGCAGGCGAATGAAGGTCGGAGCCTCATCCGCTCGGGATATCATGAGGCGGCGAGTGGGCCCCCAGGGCCCCAAGAGCCAAGCGGCAGGATATGGGTCAGAGAATTTTTGGGCAAGTGAGACCCCACTCGTGAGGCACTCGCGTGGTAACAAAGAGGACGGGTGAGTGAGGGCAGGCAAGACCTCACCCGCCGAGCGAGCCGAGTACCTAATGAGTGGTGCCCTCACGGACCACTCGCCCGGTGGAATATGACGGGCAAGGAGCCTAGCGAGTGGTGACTTCATGGACCACTCGCCCAGAAGACTCTAAGGGGGAAATTACCTAGATACCCCTTTGTGGGATGTCAATAGCCGTTTAGAACAGCAGAGTTAGGTAGTTAGCAGACCAATTTGTGGTGCCATTAGTAAAATCAAATGGCGGATTCTTGCTATTTGCAGACCAGCCTAGAGAATCTATAAATAGACCCTTAAGGGCACCGTGGAGGAGAAGGATAACTTGAGCTCTCTCCTCCTAGGCAAGTTTTGGTTGGCTCCTAGTGCCCTCCAAGGTGCCCGACTGAGCATTGGTTAGGGAGGGGAAGTTCTCTGAGACCTTCCGGGTGTGTGGCGGGACCTCCTCGCTATAGCCTTGGGTCTGTTCCTAGTTCTTTGTCGTCAGTCAAGAGTGTAAGTGAGGGATAAGTAGGCATGTGCTACACCCCTTGTGGGTCCGAACGCAAGAGACCGGTTGTCAGTTTCAATAGTGTAACCGAACAACTTTTAGGTATCAATTCCAATTCTGTTCACTGAATTCAATTCCAAAAAGTCAATACCTGCAGATATTGGTTTTCTGACCAAAGCCAATTCCAAAAAGCCAATACCTGAGCACCAAAAGGACCTTTTGAATTCAAAATTGTTTTGTGTATGAATGCATTATGTATTTTGCTTGCATGTATCTCATTTTTATTTAGACCTTTGAATCAACTTGATACTTATTAGAAATAAATCAAAAAGGCTTAATTACTACATTCTAGGTCTATGAAAAATTAGATTAAAACTCTATACATGCAACATTATCACTTAATCAATTATATATATTAGACTTTATCATATTTAGCATAACATTGCATCCAAAACTCATCATCCTAGTATCATCTCTTAGTATATGCTCAATTTAGTGTCTATGCTAGGCATATCATTTATAATGTCATGCAAAATTAAAAAGTAGAAAAATTGAAAATTGAAATTCATTATAACTATTTGGCTTTAAAATCAACTATCCTAATTACAATAATCATTTCAAAAATTCCTAAAAATAAAGCCATAGTTTATAAATCGATGTTTAGGATTAAGTGCTTAGTATCTATATGATTATTCATCGTGATTATGTGTTTCACAATAGTCGGGGCATAGGTTTGTATGCATTAGAATACCTAACCTCTAAGTCATGTCTTGTCCTTAATCGGGGAGGATTACAGTGGGGCACTACAATATTTTTGGTCTTTAGCAATACTTCATTTTGCAAAATTTAAAAAATATTGTCTAAACATAGAATAAGGAACAATTTTTAATTGTTGTAATAGAGTAGCAATTTTTGGCAACACATTCGACCCAACACTCAATAAATGTTCCCTTATCCACTACTGGGAACATTTTCTAAATGTTGCATTTGCTAAGTCACTTTAAGTAACAATTATAATATGTTGTCTATTAAAATTATATTTTGCAACATTTTAAAAATGTTCCTACTCCTATCTAACCTCAGCCAAAACAACTACTCACACACCAAAAATAGCGATCTGCACACTAAAATTAAGACTTAAAATTAAATTTATAAGAAACTCCTCTTTCTAACCCCAGCAACCTTCTTACTTTCTCGATTCCCCTCACTTGAACTCGCGAAAGGAGCGCAGAAGGAAACCCCATTGCCAGAGCTGATCGAACTTGCCGGAGAGCCTCTCGACACCCTCGACAGCCTTCCTCCATGCCATAAATGCCACCCCTAGGCATCTGAGCATTCCCCGAAGCAGTCGGTTGCCACCCTTAGGGAAGCGCCTGTACTTTCCTGTTCGTTTCTCCCATGGCTGCTAGAATCAGTTTAGGGATTTGTAGTCATCGCAGTAGTAATAATCGATCATGCATATCCTTAGTGTTTTGGGGCTCTGTTCAAAAAATCGACGATGAGTGGAGGACGATCGTCTAGCCGGAGCAGTTCCAGGTCGTTCCTCTCAAGGGAACCGAGTAATTGCTCTCTTCCTTTTCCTATTTACAATAATGTTAAACAATAAGTAGAGATTTTGAATTTGATTTTTTCTTGTGAGAATCTTGTTACTTGCCTATAAAGAATCATGCCAGGCCTGGGAATTATAATGTCCATATGCTTAGTAAGTCAACTTGTTAGGACATTGGTATCTAATTCAAGCTTAATTATTACTTACTAGATTTAAGCTCTGTGGCATTTTTGGAAACTAATTGTTGGCTCAAACATGAGTTATAATTTTTAATATATTTTGATTTTGTTTTGTAGAATACAAGGTTCACTCTTATAATAGAAATGAGATGTGTTGTACATTTATGGATGATCACTACCCTGTAAGAAGTGCATTTTCCCTCCTCAACACGGTAAGACCATTTAATTATGATGAAATGGCAACATCTCTATTTCTAGTGCCATCTGTGAACAACAAGATGTATGCTACTAGTATTCTGAATTTTCTTAAGAAATACTGCTGCTGGTTTGCAACATGGTTGCTTTATTCTTTTTAATGCATGTTACAGACTAATTTTCTAGGATATTTTTTACTTCAACATATCTTAGTATATGTACACGAGTAATGGCGTATCTGCTAGATAAATAATGTGCATGACACTCTCCAGATTACAAGGGGCTCAAGTTTTACCTATCATCCACTTAATAATGATTTGAATCAGATACAAATATAAGTTAAAGTCTGAATGAAAATAGTGTTGGATAACTGCTTCTTGCAAGTGTATGTGATCCTTCACCTGTTACATTTCATTTATGTAGTTTGTCCACTATAAAAAGTCTTTGGTCTCCATGGAAGATGATTGACAATGAATGAATGAATGAACACATTCCTTCATGAAATGATTACAAGTGATTCCAGATTTATTATTCAGAGGGAACAATGCAATTGTGAAAACTAAATGTTTACTAAAAAATTATTCTATTCCTATGGAGTATGGACCCCAGGAGTGTTTTGTAATCTCTCTTTATATGCATCTGAAACTATGTTCTTTTTTCTCTTAATTGTATGCAATTTAATGAGCAATCTTTATCACCATTAACATCACAATGATAGGCTTATCCCAACTATTTGGGTTCAGTCAGATTTAGGAATCCCTATTTTCCATTTATTCCCATCGAGTACTATCTGAGGTGTTAAATCTAAAATACACAAATCATTTTGCACAATTAATGCAAGTTAACTTAGTTCTATATCTCTTTCCTATTCCTTCAATACAACTGAGCGAGAATAAGAGAGGTGTGTTGTAGATGACAAAGCCATGAAAAATTGCTCTTTACAGTCTTTTGAAATGTGTCTCTAATACCAAATTGAAGGTAAGAAATGGAAGCACACACAGAGCATACCAGAGAAATAAAGCAAAGGTAAGATGCATATTAGCAAGGATGCTGAGAAAATCAAGAGATTGGTATTGATGAAGAATGTTCTTAAAGTGTTCCAATTTGACAAATGTTACGAGAATTATCTATTTGTTGCATTGCTAAGAAAATTCAATGCAGGACTGGCAGCTGCAATCCGGGTAGCGGCAGATCTCGCACCCGAAGCAGACGCACATAGTATCACCCTTGCATAGTGCACTGCGCAAGCATCCTCTCAGTGATCGACGACTTGCACGCTCTTCCTCGTCATCACAAGACAATTACTACAACATTCATATTCATTTAGATTTTTAAACATATCAGAAATGCAACTAAAAAAAATTTATGGGTAATTATGTTCATTCAAATTGCTACACATTAGATGTTGCCCACACAAAAAACTTATTACGGGCCTTCAGGTTCCCACAGCAGTCGCAATCACCGCCTCAAATAAGGGACAATTGTCTGGTCAAATTTACATATGAAAATGACAGATTAAGCGTGATGGAATTACAAAGCTTGTTATTCTCCCATTATATCCTAAGTTCTACATATCGATAAGTGGGTCATGTGTTTGTGTTCTTCAAAGTATGTTCAGGTGGTAATCTAGCTTTTCTGGCCCATCCATTGCTTCGTTCACAACAATATATATATATTTATATATGTATTGATTTTAATTTTTGTTGATATTTGCTAACGAGGGTCACTTACAAGGAAGATTCTTATTTTATAAGAGTGGTCATTTCCATTATAGAATCATGGTGTTAATGTGAAGATTGCATAAGATTTGGATGTCGTCATGGGGAGGGGAGGGAGGTACAAATAGATTACAAGTTACCTTCGACACTCTAGTTCCCATGCATTCATGATAGCATTAATGACAATGGCCGCATGCTGCATAAAAGGTTGACCATGATGGAGTTTTTCTTTATTATAGCGCGTGTATGGTTTTAACTTTTAAGCACTCGTCCTTTTCCGAGCTTCGAAACAGCTATATGGAAATGAGAATTTTCATGGATTGAAAGAAAAAATGATCTTAGAAGCTTAATTATAGTAACTGGACATTCATTTTTCTTGTTGTTCCTCAGGTGAGGTCGGACGTTCACGAATGATGGTTCATAACCACCATGTTCTGACCGCCACCGCCGTGCCAAACAGAGCCTTAGTTAATTGATTTGTGTTTGCTATATTAGATAGAATGGGTCCATAGATGATCATCAAATTCTAAGAAAACTTCTAACTTCTCTGATGAATGAAAAATATTCATTTCCTTTCAAATTGGATTATTAATCATTGA
This sequence comes from Dactylorhiza incarnata, assembly GCA_033032865.1. Lineage (NCBI taxonomy): Eukaryota > Viridiplantae > Streptophyta > Magnoliopsida > Asparagales > Orchidaceae > Dactylorhiza > Dactylorhiza incarnata. Next base: position 5,447,967 of record JAWHQI010000119.1, on the reverse strand, counting down.
ATCATCTAATTTTATGTGTAGGTGGTCTCACTTACTCTTGAAGCAGCTGCCTGGTCTTGCATGCTAATGATGATCGTTATGGAAACTAAAATTTATATCCATGAATTCCGGTGGTACATACGGTTTGTAGGCATCTATGTGCTTATTGGAGTTGCAACTGCATTCAATTGTTTCTTCGCTTTAAGGGAGTACTATGACAAGTAAGTCAGCATGCTATTTCAATGTTTTTTCATGGCCATAGACTATGATTATTTTGACAAGTTGGTAGTTTTAGATGTATCATGTTGATTGCTCATGGCAAAAGATACAAAATTAATGACCCTAATGCGCGATTATTATTTGCACGACTTTGTTATTTTTTAATTTTATTATTATTTCTGTAAGGGAGTACTATGATAATTGATAAGTCATCACATCATGTTACTTTACGCTTATTTTATTGTTTTTCTCATGGTCATGTATTATACTTATTTTGACAAGTTGGTCATTAAAGATGCAACCCACCTTTAGATATATAGTGTTGAATACTCATAACAGAAAGCTAATAAATTAATGGCCATAATGCACGATTATTACTTTGCATTGATGAAACTTCACGACATTTTTGAATTGAATTTTAGAAGAGATGGGCAAGAAATTGTTGTTTGCATTGAGAATTTGCTAATTTTATGTGATGCACTCAAGCCTATTAAATGCAAACTAACACCTAAAATTTGACATCTATGCCTATTAATGATTAACATTTACTGGTTCATTAGCTAATATTAGTGATTCAAAGTTTGACACATGTTTATTATAGGATACATACATTCAATTCCTCATCGATTTATTCACTCATGTAACCGATCAAATTGATATTATTTAATTTTTCATTCTCATTCTAACCAAGTAATTTGTGATATTTCTTACTCAAACTTCCATTTTGCAGATTGACACTTTACATATTCACCAATGGCATAATATATCAGGTTTGTGTTTCATCTTTTTATCCGATTTCCACTTGCAGTTGAGCTTATCTCATCCATTTTCTTGTGAATATATAAATTATTTTGCTGTATAGTGGTTAGTTTCCACAGGAATTCAATTTTCTTAAATTGATTTTGTGTATGAGTATGTAGTAACTTCTTGTCGCATTTGTTCTTCGTGCAGATTTTATTTGGCATACTACTCGTTTTCTATGTTCCTAGTTTGGATCCTTATCCGGGGTACACTCCTCTTAGAGATGATGCTCCTGTGGACAATACAAACTATGAATTGCTTCTAGGAGGAGAGCAGATATGCCCCGAGAGGCATGCGAACTTTTTTTCCAGTGAGTATATCAGTAAATGGTGAAAGTATATATTTTCTCTTATATTTCTTGAATCATATATCAGGACCTTTGACCTAAGTACAAATATTTAGAGTTCTGTAAACAAATGCTTAATGAGTTATCCCCCCTGTACAGGAATATTTTTTTCATGGATTACTCAACTTATGGAACTTGGCTGCAAAAGGCCTATCACTAAGAAGGCTGTTTGAAATTAGATTCATGGGATGAGACAAAGACATTAAGGCTCTGTTTGGCGCGGCTGCAGCGACTGGAGAAGCAGTGGGGGGAAGCAGTGGTGGAATAATCAGCTGTTTTGCAGAGTGGTGGCAGAATTTGTGAATCTGTTTGGAAGAACAGCTGTTGCAGTGTTGTTTCAAACGAAGAAGCTGTTTGGCAAAACAACTGTGCGTTTTGAATTTTTTTTTTAAAAATTAGAGACGAACAACAATTATTTAAAATAAATTAACTTAGTGTATATATTTAACAATGGAGTTTCCTCTCAATTATTTTCTTATCCACATTATCTGTTATTTCATCAAGATCAAGCAATGAAAATTATAGAACACAGAACTCCTACTCTTCGTTGGTATCTCACCGGGACACCTTAGGCTCATTACTTGACATGAATTAAGATCAAAACAACTCCAAAATTACAATATCCAGATTCATGTTTATGTTTATGTTAACCAGATTACAGAATTGTGTCTCCAGATTACCATCTAAAGCAAATAAACAGTTTTTGCTAAGAGAAACAACACATTCTCGGTGAAGAAGATCAAATGCACATGCAAATCAGGAACTAGCACAGTTTTTATTTATATGAAACTGTCGATTCAAACATCCAAAGAAAAATCCTTGCAAACTTATACCAGATTGTATATAAATCTGAGGAGAAAGAAAATTTATCTTAGTAATTAATACAAACACCTGCCCTCCAAAAACATCCAGGACAAGAAATGAAAACCCCACCATCTCGTTCTGGTACAGGAAGAGGCGCGGGAGGTGTTGTAGCTTCTCAGACCGTGGGTTGATCGTGGTGGCATCAGACCACCGTGGGCTAAAGGTAGCGGCATCTGACCACCGTCGACGAGCTAGAGAAGTACGGTTGGCTGGAGGAGAATGAAGAAAAAACTTCGACCACTCCAGTTCAAACTTCGAAAATTGTGGCAATGATAGCATTCTGGATGGGAGTCGTGTCATCTTCCTCACACTGCCGGCGATGCCGGCCACGTCACAACCCACAATCTGGATGAAGACCTCTGCCATGGAGAAGAAGTGCAAAACTGGAAGGAGAGCGACCAAACAGGAGCGACGAGATCGAGGGAGGAGTTGTACTTACGGGAGTGACCGAACGCAGCGCTGCGCGGATCAGGAGTCGTGAAAAAATATCACGACTCCAAAAAGCCCTGATTTCACGATTCTTCAGCGGGGGCTGTTTGCACTGCGCCTGCAGAAAGTCATGTTTGGCAGGGCTGTTCAAAAAACAGCGGCACACTGCACCTAAACAGCTCTGCCAAACAGAGCCTAAATAGCAGGTGCTTCTATTGAAAAATAATTTCTTATCATATTGCATCCAGTGGGGACTATGCAATCTTGAGTAAGAGAGATTGTTTCCTAATCTAGATTCCAGAAATTCTGGCGCAAGGAATCTTGACCAAAGCTAGGCCATCTGATTGGAGGAAGCGACAATCTTTCTGACCTGGATGTCGATCATAGAAGAGGCCAACATACCTGTCTAGGGGCCAAAGATTTGGCATCTGATTGGAGGAAGCGATGATCATTCTGACCTGGTTGTCGATGTGGACCTCGACGATTTTGACTCCAGCTAAAGATTAAATATCTTTGTTGTTTTTATTATAGTTATATTTTCATGCATTCAGTTTAATTAGAGATGAAAATATTATTATTTTGTATTGAGGGGCTTGAGCTATCTCACATCCTCTTTTTCATCTATTAATAAAATAATCTATATTTTACAAACTTGGATTGAGTACTTTATTTATTATTGTTTTTGAATATCTAAGTTTGTATTAATGAATAGCAAATAGAACAATCCTATGATATTTTGTGAGAAATTAATTGGATAAAAATATCTTATGGCTTTTCATTTTGCTAGGAGCTCTGGTTTATTATTTGGGTATGCTTTTGTTAAACTTTAATTTTTTTTAATTAATTAAATAGTTTTGGTAACATTTATTAAATGTAACTCTACAAGTCAACATTTCGGAAATGTTGCAATAGGTCTACAAAAGAACTGTTGCATGCCTATTGTAAGAGTATATACAACAGTTTTGTGTAGTGTTGCCTAAAGGTATGAAAAACTATTGCATTTAACCTCTGGTAACGCGGGTATAGACAACACCATATTACAACAATTTCTTATGTTTTGGTAACAATTTGCAGTTTTAAACAATATTTTTCAAGTGTTGCTAAAGACCAAAAATATTATAGTGGGGCTTTGCGAGGCACTGGGGGCAAATAGTGCTAGGTTGAGTGATCTATTTTGTGTTCATATGAGACTAACATCTCAACCTATGACACATGTGCAACTCCTCATGCCCAATCGTGGGCATAAAAATTGGGCCCGGGGGGCCAGCTCGAGCCCGGCCCGGAAAAAGCCTGGAGAGGCTGGGTCCCGGGCTAGCCCGCCCCGGGCCTGGGCCGGGCTGTGGGCGCCTAACAGGGCCCCCGTATCAAGCATTTGCCAGGCCAGGTACCCGACTTGGGCCGGGGAAATCCAGTTTTAATGCCCAGGCCGAGATCAAGCCCATGCAAAGCCTGGACCACCAGATGGCAACCCAGCCGCCCAACGACTCTTAGAGCCATTGGATCAACAACTCTTAGATTTATTGTTCCAACGACTCTAAGAAGGCCATTACTACTTGGTAGCACTGCCATGCAGTACTAGTGGGGTGCCAATGGCAGCCTAGGCCCTATGCCTAATAAAAAATTAAATTAAAAAAAACTTTATAACCCCCCCCCCCCACCGCCCCCTTTCTCTCCAATTCTCTCTCTCTCTCTCTCTCTCTCTCTTTTTGTCTCCCACACACTCTCTCTCAAGTCATTAGTGTAAGCGTCAATGCCAACATCGCCGAATATGACATCATCATCTTCGATGACATCATCATCATCAACAGTTGCGCATGAAGTGGTGGAGCACAAACATAAAGCTCATGTTTGGGAGCAATTCAAAATAGTAAAAGTAGGCGCCGAATAAAATCCGAAGTGCAAATTATGCTCGAAGTTGCTGACCCTCAGCGACAACTCGACACTAGCAAGGCACTTCAAGTCTTGCATTTTGAAACAAGCTCCTGAGTCCAGTCAAGCAAAAACATCGGGAGCCGGACAAATTTGGACGTTCGATCAAGGTAGGCAACAGGAACTGCAAGTGAAGAACATCATCAGACGTGGATTGCCGTCCAGCCACTATGTCGACGAGGAAGAGACCGAATACATACACCAATGGCTTCAACCAAAATATCACCAGGTCAGTAAATCTTCGCTTAGGCGCGACGCGCTCAAATTTAATTTGGAATCAAAATAATTTTTAATAAATTATTTTGAAAATTTCGAAGGACGTGTGAATTTGACGAGTGATGTTTGGACTAGTAGCAAAAAATTAGGACTATTGTATATTTGTATAACTTGTCATTGGGTTGATCCCGTTTCATGGAAACTAAATAAACGTATAATATATTTTGAAAGTTTCAAAGTTCCGCACAAAAGTCAAGCCATATGTCAAATAATTATAAAATGCTTACAAGAATTTAAAATTAAAGATAAAATTATGAGTATTTCTTTCGAGAATGCCACTAATAATACCATCTCAAATGAGTACGTGGTTAAAATGCGATTTAAAACCAATGTTAAACGATGTGTTTTTTCATACTCGGTGCATCTATAACTTTTTAAATTTAGTTGTACATGATAGTTTATCTTATATGGAATCCTATATTAATAAAATTCATCTAATGTTATAATTTATTTATAGTTCTAGGCAACGAAAAGAAGATTTTAAAAAATTTGTAAACGACCAACGTCAAAAATATTTGAAACTTTTATTTGACATGCCTATCAGATGGAACTCAACAAATAAAATGTTAAAAAGAGCGTTGCGACAAAAACCACTTCTTATGGAATACTATACTGTGCTAAATATTCATGATTTGAGCGATAACGATTGTGACGCAATAGAAAATTATATTAATTTATTAAAATGTTTTTATAGAGCGATAATATTTTTGCTCTATTTTTTTGGGCGTATATTATCTGACTAGCTCTCTAGTAATTAAAAATATTTTGTAAATATGACACAAAAAGTTAATTATTATAAACAACACGAAGGGTGGCGTCCATTAATTGAAAAAATGGAAGTAATTTTTTTAAAATATTACAGAGAAATGTCAGCCATGTTTTCATGTGCCACCGCTTTGAATCCTCGATTCAGCGTAGATAGCGTAGAAAATCTAATCGAAGAAATAAACACTAAAAAAAAAAAAAATTTAGGCTTAAATATAACATTTTCGGATTTTGATAACGTTAGTATTTCAAATTTTAACTCCATTTTCTCTGAATTTTATAATTATTACGATCAATTATGCGGATCGCGACCCCGAGAAAATATATCGCAACCCAAAATAAAAGATAGTTTTAAAAATAAAATTTTAGAATTAGCTGTTAGGAAAAAAGCTCGCACATTACTAGTAGTTTAAATGAATTTGGATTGTAAACTAAAACATAATTTTGCGATTTATGAGTACGTACGAAATTGAAAATTTTGATCTTCTAAAATGGTGGAAAGGTAAGATTAATACCTATTCTATTATGGTCTATGATTTACTAACAATCAAAGCCAACACAGTAGCTTCAGAGTCTATTTTTTCTGTTAGTGGCCGAGTTTTGACCGAGCGGAGGAGTCGCCTCAACGAATAATCATTGGAAATCTGCATATGCTACAAGGACCACTTGGATGCTATGAAGAGGAAACAACACACGACAGACATGGAAGATGAGATGACGTCGCACACTCACAAGTCGCACATGAGTACCCAACAAATTATGTAATCTTTTAAGTTAGTGAATTTTGTAAAAAAAAAATACCATTCAAATATAATAATAATAATAATATTTTTTTTGTAATTTTCATTTTTTTTAATTTGAGTGTAAATTTGTATTTATCATTTTTTTGATATTAATAAAAAAATTTCTTGACCTTGTCCAATCCATAATGTTTTTAGTTTCTTAATTAAAAGATTAAAAAAATAAAACTGTTTAAAAAAAAACCTGGCTAGTCCTTGGCCTGGCCTGGCCTTAGGGGCCTCATCAGGCTCCCCAATAGGTGAGGGAGCCCGAGCTCGACCCGAGCCCTGCTAAAGTCGGGCCTAGGCCCAAGCCCGGGTAGGAAAAGCCCGGGCATGGTAGGCCTGGGCCTACCTCGCTTTTTGGACTCGGCTGCTCATGCCCATCCATCATTTAGTACGGGGCTAATGTGATGACATATAGTTGAGGTAGTTTTAATCTTAGGCATACTCATATTTTACTCACTGCATGGACATTATTTTACACTATGATCATTTCAATTATACATATTTGGTTTGTTCGAATATGCTTATCTTGTGTTTGCATATTTTATCTTTTTGAGCTTTCATGATTTTGAAAAACACAAATATTTGAAAAATCACCATTTTGACGCCTTTGGCAAAAATCTTAAATCTGCAAATTTTTCAAAACTCTTTGCGTTAGTTGGTGTCCCCTATCTTTGAAAACATGAATCTAGAAAAATTAGAATGAAAAATTATCAAAAATCATGTTTTCAATGCAAAAGAATGAATCTCTGTCTGCTAGCGCCGCATGGTAGTACCTAGTGCCGACGGTAGCATTAAAATTCAAATTTCACTTATTTTGTATTTTTCTCTAGCATAGAAGATCATTATACTAATAAGCTCTTTAACGACTTCTGCGTTTTTTTCTTCTCTTCTGAAAACTATTTAATTTAAAAAATATTCAAAAAACAAATATAAAATTATAAAACAACTTCAAAACACAAAAATATGTTTTTCTTGCTATCTTTGTTTTGAATTTTTATGAAAATAAAAAATTATAAAAAAATGCTTAATTTTCATTGACAATGTCAAGGATGATTCGATGTATCTCATAAAGATTAAATATAATGTTCAATTTAATTTCAAAGTTTCTTAAAATATTGTTTTGTTTTGTCATATCTTGAAAACTATCTTTTTATGTGCAATAAAATTGATTGTAGAAAATATGTGTAGAAATGTTTAGCATGCCTCTAAGTATAAGTAATGACTTATATTTGATAATGATTTATTCACTCACTTTATTTGGTAACCTACATGCATTTTTAATCTTAGTCTTGCATGATTGTGTAGTATAATAACATAATAAATTAAAATGTATAAATATATTACATACACAACATTGAATTATTTCTTGCAATTCTTTATTTTGTTTCATGCACTTGTTACTTAGAAGTGTATTTTAAATTGAAAATGTCTACATCACAAGTGAATTCGAAGTCCTTAGTCACAAAAACTAATAATCAAATAAAAAACAATTGACAAGGAAAACTCCACCAAGCACTACTCACTCTCCTGATAAATCTTATAAGCATTGTGCAGTTGAGCACCTTGAAAAGAATTGTAAAGTGTCTAATGGAAATAAAATATACATCACTTCTCTTAGTACATCGGATCGCAAAAATAAAATTGAAATATGTCATCCCCCAAGCACTAATTCACACCCAGATAAGCCTTAATAAGCATTGCGTGCGAAGCACCTTGGTAGTTGTACTTTTCATTTATGTGCATTTAAAACTTGTGGAAGTAAAATTATTTGTGTATTTTAATGTTGTGTTTATTCTACTATATATGTCACGTGTTTTGATTAACATACATATATACTATATCAAAATAGTTTTGTACAAATAATTATCTCATATAAACATTCCACTCATGAGAATTGGATTCTATCGCACGAATACACTATTATGTACAAACTTTAGTAAATGCACTAGAGGACAAAGCATGCCCGCTACAATGTTTAGTTTTACTTGAAATGCAAATAGTGTACATTGTAGTTGTTATCTCTTCTTGATATTTCAATATTATGCTTACAAGTTTTGTTTAATGAAATAACATCTCTTGAACTTTAATTGAAAACATCTTATTAGACTAAAATCATTATCTTTTATTTGCTATTATTTTCTAAAAAGATATTTATTTTTAAGAGTGTTTATTATATTTTTTTCGTTGTGTTTACTACTTGTGCTCGATCATGATTATTATTTTTTCAACAAGTGGTATCTTGAATTAAGAATGCTTACTCTATATTACTTGATCATGTTGCTTACTACATATGTTCAATCATGCTTATATTTTTTTTAATAAGTAGTATCTATAAAATTTTATATTGCATCCTATTTTTCTTATTACATACACTCACCTCTACTCTCTTTTGATACTACCAAAAGAGGACAATAAATTGCATAAATCTAATAATTCAGGGGGAGTACATAAAAAATTCATAAGAAGCATCTATGTAGGGGGAGTAACCATATAGGAGATGCATACATTACTCTTTGCTCGATGATGAAAATCCTTTAATCAAGTGGTCTCTAATTATTCTCGTAACTATACACTCCCACTTTTGCTAATAACAAAAGTGAGAGAATAAGTTGAGAAATCTAGTGGAATAGATATCTAAGGGGAGTAAGTTATATAAGAGAACACTTATATAGGGGAAGCATCCATATAAGAAGAGTATGCATTATAACATTTGAATATATCAAGTTATATACATGTTAGTCATTCATATCTTTTACCACACTTATCTATAAACACTAATATAATTTTAAAGTCACTAATTTCTCATACAAGTATTTGTTATTATCAAAAGGTGGAGTTTGTTGGAACATGCGTTCCACATCTCTTGGTTTGAGAATAACAAATACTGTTATGTATTTGATCTAGTCTTTTTGTGTGTTTATAGTGTGTAGGTCGTACAAGTACCATCATATATTGAATGAAGATAAAAGATGGACAATGATTCTAATCATTGTGAGCTACCGTAGGGCGGTAGCACTTACTGTTGGCGGTAGGTTATGAATGAAGAAGGACAACTGACAAAATATTTTGAACTCAAGGACTGGCGGGAGCAAGGAGGCAAAAATTGAAATATGATAGCGCAGTATGGTAGGTGTTGACTGAAATGAAGATGGCCAAAATAGAAATAGGCTACCTCATTACTGTGGGCAACCGCAGAGAGGTAGCACCTACCGTTGATGGAAGGTAATGGATATAGAAGGACAACTGTCAAGATGTTTTGAACGCAAGAATGAAGGAAGGTCATCTTTAGCAAGTTCCTACTACGATGCGCTAACTATAACACCTGGCGACAACATATGGAAAGGCCGTCAATCAACAATAAAATGTGGAGCCAAATGGGGAAGGAAATCCGACGGAGCAGCGTATAACAAGCTAACACGAGCAGATGAGTGCCTAAAATGAAGAAATGTGCTTGCCATTTCTAGTACGATCCGTGTGCCTCCTGATTTCCATATGGGGTACCATATGGAGGTAGCTCTCTGGATCTATTTAAATACCGGATCCGCTCCGTCTATCATGATGACTGCTCATCCACCGATGCTACAATTCCAATCATCTTGTGAGAGGCTCATCTCCAGACATCATGAGATCTCCCTTGGACAAACACGAACATCGAAAGAAGAACTTGAAGGGGAAGTGCTACAATGCTTATCCAACACGAAGGACAAACACATCAAGAACGCTGATTTATACACCATATTCGTCTTCACCTTCAGAAGATCTTCTTAGGGAGTTTTCTCTTTCATATTTTTACATATCCCGTAATCTCTTTTTCTTTTGTTTTATTGTATCATGTGTCAAGAAAAAAATCATCCGGGGAGGAAGCCGGATTACGGGGTGGATTCATGGAGAAATCGTCCGGGGAGGAAGTCAGATTCTGAGGAGCATTCCGTGGAGAAATAGTCTGTGAGGGGTGTCTAGACTGGGGAGGTCTAGGGATGGCTTGAAAACCTTGTGGGGAAGAAGGGAGAGAGCCAACCGGTTCTCGGGGGGAGGGTCAGAATAGAATACCCAAGATCATGTTATTTATCGCTTTTGATCTCCGACGTCATGAAGATCACAATCTTGTAATTGATTTTCTTAAAATAAAATCATGTCCTTTATTGTTTGATCATCTTGATTTTATTTCTTACTCACTTAAATGCTTAAATAATATTTCTCTACAAGGATTCAAAGTAAAATATTTATAGTATAAAGGATCAATCTCTACGAGTTTAACGTCGCGTGGTAGCACCTACCACCACCTACCACCACCTACCACCGGTGGTAGGTAACATAGATTGAACTTCTCCTTCATCATCATACTAAAAGTAATCTTCTCTGAAAAGTTAAAGTGTTCAAGTCTAGATTTCGAAAAAACACTTTAACTTACAATAATATTTTTATTTAGAATTATATTTCATAAAACCTTTATTCACCCCCTCTAAGGGCGCCAGTAGATCCAATGTATAATCCATAATGTCAATTTTAGAAAACCAATTCCGTTCAAACGAACGGACCCTAAAGGATTTCCATTATGGTTACTTAATGGTCATTGGAAATAATTAGTACTAAATGATAAATTTGAGGTGAATGAACAACTCAAAATTTTTATGATTCAAATGAACAACCAAAGAAGGAAATAAAATGGAAGTTAAGAGAAATTATAAATCCGACATTAAGCCAAACAATGGAGCTTGAACATCGAAGTGTTTTATACGATGACATATTTGGATGCACAAGGCTTTTGGAGTTAATAGAATCTCTACAATGCATGAAAATTTGAGCTCCAATCTTATTTGCATTGGATTATTATATGATAATCACATCATTCGCTTACTATTGAAAGGTTGCTCTCCGAGACCACAATTTTTCCCATCTTGGTTGAGACCTCATGAACGAGTAGTGGGAGGTTGGGAAAAATATTACATCCAACGTATCATAAAGGCACAATCAACTAGCGGAACAACTCTTTTAAATGTGTAGAGGTACACAATATTAATATTTTAAGAAATTTATACCTACTACTCTTTGAAAGATCTCTCAATATTAATATTGCAAATTTTTCATCATATATGAAGGTTTTGATTTTGATGTGAAACAAACAAGGATGACGTATAATCGATGCTAACTCTTTTGTATGTTCACTAAAACTAGTAAAGGTACACAATATTAATATCGACAATCTTTTAAGATTTTATAATTTATATAGTTTGTTCTCTTTCAAAATATCTCATATTCAAATTTCAAATTTTTTATCATATATGCAGGTTTTCATTTTGAAGCGAAACAATGAAGGATGACATATAATCGATATTTAACTTTTTTTGTTTACTAAAATATTTTAAAGTAATTACTTTTTATTAGTTTTTTGAGATGTTAATTCATAGTCATAAGATTGTAAAACTTTATTAACTATTTTAAGTTTTCATATTTTTTTAAAATTTTGAGTGCGGATAGTTTTCGTGCTTTCAGGTATCCATTACTAAAAAACACATGCTTGCGGATAGCCAAATCTATGGTGCTAATATCAATGCTCTAAATTAATGTTTCATGGTTGTTAAATGAACATAAATTGTGTCTAAGAGTGCAAACGAGTAGAGCTTGGAAAAAATTCCAATCTCGAGCTCGAGCTAACCATTTTGAGCTCGAGATCAAGGCCTATTTATTGAGCTCAAGCTCAAGCTTTTGAGCTTATGAGCCATATTTTATTCACATTTACAAAAAAAATGTATAAATAAAAAGCTCACGAACCGGCTCGCGAGCTGATGAACAACAATATGTTAGCTCAAGCTCGAGTCAAACTTTTTTCGAGTTGTCTCAATTCAACTTGCACTCTAATTATGGCTATTTTTAGGCCTTTTCATTAGCAGTAGAAGATCACATATTTTATGTGCATACATTTTTGTATTCGCCGCTAAAAAAATGAAAAATCAAATTATAGATCATGAAAATTCGGAGCAACCGCGAACCACTAAGACCTCCCCACTAGAGTTACTCGGAAATGCTTTAGAGATTGAAAAGTCATGACCAAAGGAAGAGGTCGGTAGTACAAGGTTCCCCGAAGTAACTACAAGAAAACTGTATTTTAGTAACCAAAAATTTGTGACGCAATTTTTTTGGTCACTAAAGATTTGTTTATTGTGACAGATCTTATATCTAGTCACTAAATAAATAAGAGCGATTCATTTGTGTCTATATGTAAAATTTTGTCTGTACTGAGGGGTTTGGACTATCTCTCACATTCTTCTTTTTTCTATTAAGAAAATCAAAAGAAAATTTTCTTTTCATTTCATTGAGATTCTTTTACCAAATAGATTTTCTATCTATTTTTATGTTTGATCTTGTACAATTTTGGATTTCTAATTAATAGCTAATAAAAGAATTTATTTAAAATGCATTATATGAAGAACTATAAAAATGTTTGTGTCCAAATTTTTCATCACTAATATTGGATATTTAGTGACAAAAATAAACTCTAGTCACTAAAAAATCAACAAATAATGAAGAAAATATTGTATTTATTGTTGAAATAAATATTTCTAGCAACCAAAAAGTTAGTACTATTGCATTGCTCAATCAATGACTAATGTAATTTGGTCACAAAAAGTGTTCTTTCAGTGACAAAAGATATTTGAACACTAAATACATTTTAGTGACGAAGATTAATTTTGTCACTAAAAATGTACATTTAGTGATGAAAATTGATTTGGTCAGTAAATACATTTAGTGACGGGGCTTTTGCAACAAACTTGTGAGAGACTAAATTTGGTCACTAAATGTCTTTAGTGACCAACCCCCAATATTAAGTGACCAAAATTTTTGTCACTAAAAGTCAGTTTTTTTGTTGTGAGTCGACAATAGGAGACACGACGAGAGCATGTGTTGTAGGGCACGTCTTTGGGCGAGTGTTTAGAGTTCGAGAATAGCTTGCAACATTTGTGAGAAATCATTGGTGGGAGCTGTCATGAAAAACAGCGATAGGAAAAGAAGCAAAATGTGAAGAAATATATTGATCTACGAAAAGAGAAAGTTGAAAATGCAAAAAATTTATTTTAACTTTTTTTGAACATGGGAGTGTTCAATGCTTTCCAAAAAAGTTTTGAAAATATCTTTTTGATAGAATCAATTTTCCCATTGTTGAAATATCAAACACTTTGCCTAAGCTCGTGCGAACACTCATGTGTGTCCACACGGTGTAGCTTTTTAGGCTATTTGCAAACTATGTAGTATCTCATCTCTGCCTGGTTCTCCTATAACCTGAGCAACCGGTCTTTTTTGCTACTTTCCCGTTCGGGAAGGACCCCATTAGTATAAATAGGCATAAGACTGAGAAAGGGATGGGTGTTTCAGCTTCTTCATGTTGTGAACTCTCGTTTGTGCCCTTCAAGCTACTGTGAGCTCCTCCTAGTGGTTCTCTTTGTGTAGTTGTTTCTAGTCTGGCAATAAAATCACCCGCAACACCGAGTTGCAGTTGTGGGAAGTCTGGCCTCGCCGCTTGAGACATCTTTTCTTATTCTCCCAAGCTTACTCGTGACAACCACGAAGTAGCCAATCACTCTCAGTTTCCCTTGTGCAGAGTGTGGTTCATTGGGAACATTTTTTGTGCTAATAGAATGAACACGCTACCTTCAGATAAGAGCGGGTCAAGGAATTAGTCGGTTAAGCATGGGTGACCACCAACCTAGAAGGAATTCGCCTAGCTTCAGGGAACGCGATCTCCATAGAAGCTCTTAAGCAGATACTTTAGTAGTCCCAGCGAGAAAATGCCCAACAGTTTGAGATAATGATGAATGAAATTTCAGAAATGACTCAAAGATTGGCGCCCTCTACATGAGTGTCCACATCTCCTTCAGTCTACATGCCATCTCTAATGACCGTATTTACTCTGCCTTTGTGAGCTCAAGAGGAAGAGTTTGATGTCCGCCACTACTTCTTTCGAGCAACCGCATGGTCTGGCCCAGCTAGAGGCCTGAACTTTTAGGACCCCGAGTACCTTCCCAATGAGGAGGAAGAGGAGCCATCTACTTTATCTGATCAAGTTCATTAGGAGGTTGTTCCGAATGGTTTTAGGGAGCCTCATCTTCTGCATTTCTTCTGGAAGGGAAGATCCCTCCAACCATCTCCAAGATTTTGAGTCTACCATCTCCATGAGAACTTTGAGTGATGGAATTCAGTGCAAACTACTTGCCATAACCTTCGATGGAAAGGCGAGAAAGTGGATTTTTAAGTTGCCCTCTAATTCTATTTCCTCCTTTGGATATCTGCGAAGGGAGGTTCTATTGAGATTTGCACTCTCAAGAAAGAGAAAGAGTGGCTGTCACGCCCTCTTCGAGCTTTAGCAAGGTGCAACTAACACTTTGAGCCACTTCGTGGATATGTTTCAAGAGGCGGCTTTGGGGATCCACGATCTGGACCATTCTATGTTTCAGATGACACTCCTTTGTGGTCTTCAAGAAGGAATTTTTAAGTTCAAGATGACTCGAAGGCCGCCTGGCTCCTATCGAGAGATAATTGATTTGGCCAACTGCTTCATAGAAGGAGAAAACTCAAATCCTAGTTTTATCTCTTCCCTCTTCAGGATGACACGAAATAAACAGATAGGGGGCTATATGACTCCATCTCAGTTATATCCTCACCAACCTCCAAGGAATCCTCGCCTAGAGTTCCCCCACGCACATCACAACGTGGGAGGAACTTCTGCCATCACCATCCACATATTCCTCACCTCCAGTTCCAACAGATGAGGTCTCAACGACCTCACATTCCTCAGAGGAGCAGGCCATCTCCTCCCCCCTCTTCAACATCATCTGTCTCTTCATTCCCATCAGTCTTTCACCTCACAGTTCATACCTCCTCCACCTCCGGCTCATCCTCTTTAAGGTCAGTATGATGACTCTCAAGAGTCATATTCCGACCTCCTCATCCTTCCGATGGAGGAGGTGGTCTAGATTACTTCATCGTCATCTAGTCATTTTTGCAAACTTTCTGCGGACAAAAAGAGGTAGTATCCTTCTTCCTCTCCCTTAAATTGGGAAAAATAAGGAACATCTCCTTCCCAAAATTCGCCAAACATGGTCTCCTCTAAACCATCAAAAAATATCAAGTGAAGATTTATGAATCATAGAAAAACAAATAAACATACAGATACAAAAAACATTTTTAGTAATATTTTTTTATATGATTAATAAAACTTAAAACTTTTCAGATATTACAAAGTTACATTCCCCGCAACGACGCCAAAAACTTAATGTGCGCGGATCATGTCATGATTTTAGCATATAGATAGAGTGCTTATTTTTAGGTAAGTGCACCTATCGTTTGTAGTATTTGATTCGCTATATCAAGATCGTATTCCATGTGACCTTTATAAATACCTTACTTCATTTCTCATTCTATAATTTTATTGATTTTAGTTTGGATAAAGTCATAATAAAGGAACTGATTGTCCTAAATTAAGATGGTTTTGAAGCAATGATAGATCTAAAAATAGAGAATCCTTTAGAATTAACATATAATGGGTTCGTTCTGTGAACGACAAGTATTTTCTTGATATATTAAAGATATCTTTGTTTAAAAATAATTGTTTATCTCCTCTTCTTCATACTCTTTAGGTCGCTAAGGTTCCACACCACTCCGGTCCCAACATCATAAGGGTAGTCGTAGCTCTGATTTTAGATTGGCATACCTGAGATTTTGAACTATTGGTATGGGATCTAAAGATCGCTTTATCATTTTGTGAACCTTGTCACTAGGTTTTGCAACATCCTAGACGGAAGACCAAAGTTTTCTATTATTTCAGGAAATCAACCTGCCATTTTTATCCAAAAGTGTGTTAACACAGTAATAATTCCCAAAATCGTATGATATGACTTAATAACAACAAATATGATGTCGATATTTTAGAACTACCGATTCATTCTATTAAAAACTTTGGAAAAAACACTAGTGAATAAGAAAACTGGAGGAGGTTTATGATTTTAATAAACAAAGTAGATTTTATATCAAACTAACACTTTAAGAGTATAAGATTACAAGACCAATCATACACAAGATACATATGTAGAGGGAGGAGGACGAAAGAAGAATAAAAAATATAGAAAACCTACTAAAAATGTCTCCTCTCTCCATGGGTTCTTCTCCTTCTCCTCTTATCCACGTATTGTTCCTCTCTAATATAGATTTTCTCTCATTTCTAGATCGATGCAAATATTCATTCTTCAGGACGAAACCTTCAATTTATAGAGAAGTTTTGTTGGTAGTAGTTATCATCGAACATGGTCCCAGGCACACGGTCGTATGTCATGACTGTGTGTCCTAATCATCACGCCGCTTCACTCCTCTATGTGTGTGGAAGCTTTATCTTGAATAAAACGAACACATGATTATGACACACTGGTGTGTGCACTAGACCGCATGTCTCAAAAATTGTGCCCTTTCACTCCAAACAATCTTCCATGCGTTAGGACAAGAATCAAAGCCGTTTCTTGGTCGAATTGATGCTTATCCCTCTGCTCTTTTTATCCAAATATGCTTATCTTACTCCTATTTTTCTTAAATCAATTAATTTTATCTGCACACTTAAATAAAATGTTAAAAATACCAAATATCTTATAAAATTTATATATTTTATTCATATTAAAGGAAATAAACAATGATGAAGCATATAATTATCATATATAATTTGTCTTCATCAATATCTGATTTGAGTTTTACTGCGAGTATGCTCTTACTTTATTTCAGATAGTGTGAGTTGTTCCTTATGCGCCTAAGGACTGTCTTACGAGGATGTGATTTCACGAGTTTCAGATTTTCTCATCACGCGACTTGCGATAAGACCCCCTCTTCGTATATAAATAGGGTGGGTCTGAAAATGGTGTGCTTTTTCACGATCAACTTTTCTTCAATGAGTTACTCTGTGCAAGTTTCTAGTGTGACTTCTTCCACGCTTCCTTAATGGCGCCCCTGGAGGATGCCGTGACTCGTTTCCTAAAATACACATAAAACTTCACCGCCATGAAGTTCAAGAAGTCAATTAATCATGAAGAGGAGCTTCCTTCCAACTAGTTGTGGGGCGAGAAGGCCTGTTCAGGGTGAGTATATCAACACATCCTTTGCCGACCAACTTGCACTCCCTCTTCAACACTTCGAAGTAGGGTTGCGACTTCCCCCTTTGGACAGAGATCTTCCAAATTCTCTGCTACTACGGGCTGGTCCCGACGCCGATTAACACCAATGGTATCGCATCAATGGATACCTGTGTTTTCTGCGCGCTAAGGGGATCTCCTTTGACCTGACTGACTTCCGCAAGGTCTTTTACTTGGGCGCGACCAAGGACATCGTAATATACTTCGGCTGCCACACATACTCGCTCACTGGCATTTCCAACAAGGTCCATCATTGGAATGAAATATTCATCTTCATTACGGGCTACTTTGGCAACCTTCCTCGCTGACCGCAGCAGCCGGCTCCCGAGGTCTTCCTCTTCCATTTTGCAAGTGAAACGACTAGAGCTACAACAAGCGTTAAAATATAGGAAATTTGATGTCGCTCTCTTCCTCCAGTGAGTAGATCAACTTCCTTATATCCTGTCGGGCGAAGGTAAGCAAGCGCTAGTTAGCTTTTGGAAGTCGACCTGTGTAAGATCACGCCCCCACCACAAAGAAAAGACGACCGGGTCAGGGGGGCCTTATGTCCAAGACGGCTACCCTACTCTATCCAACCGGTTAAATGTGCCTGACCTTCAAGCACAGGACAATCGTCTTGTAAGGCAAACATACATCGTTATACCAATAATTATTCATAAGCAGAAGCAACTAAAAAATGACTATATATATAACGAAAAGGCCGTAGCCATAGTTTGTACATATTTGCCCAACCGGACTGTTAAAAAATGGTACAAAATCTCTCGCTACCACTATGCTCTAGGATCTTACATCTCCAAAAGCTGGTGGCGAGGTGGTATCATCTACTCGTGATGGCTCCATCGCTGGCGCACCCTCAATCTCTACCATGGCCTCGGGCTTGGGCATCTCCTAAAAATGATGGAAACAACAACATTAGTCATAAGACTAGTGGATTCTCACCCCTCCTTAAGATTCCTAAGGATTGGGGACAAGAGTGAGCTTCTGGAGTATAAACAATAGCTGAAGCATAAAACAAAACAAGTAAATCAACTAGAGCTAATATAAGTGTATGTGTGTGTGTATTTACTTATATTATAAAGTTGATCTGACTTCTACAGTTCTGTTCGTCGCAGTGTGATGGCCCTAATTAAAACCCATGATGCCTTACCTTGATAACTTACCTTCTACTCCTTCCCCGATGCTGGAGCATACAACTCCACTTCTTCTCCCGCAAGCCTCGCTCATCCTCGCCGCTTCTCATAATCTGGGCTCGCAACGTCGGAGGTTCCTCGCATTCCTCTCCGTCCAAACCCATCACCGGTAAGACTCCACCGAGACAACAACTTGCGCCCCTCCACACAGCGTCGAGGCTCCTCAAACCAACACACCATCCCCACATAAGAACTTCATCTTGGTATATATATATATATATATATATATATATATATATATATATATATATATATATACGAGTGAAACGGCACGGGCCTCCGACCCTATGTGAGTGCAATGGCGTGGGCGACGATATTTAGCGAGGGCGGCTACATTTGTCAAGGGTGATGACTATCTCTCTCTCTCTCTCTCTCTCTTGTCGGGGGTGGTGACATTTATTGTGGTCGCCGACTCTTAGCGGGCTTTGCCCGCATTTGACAGTGCACGGGGCCGTGCGGGCAACATTTGTCGTGGGGGCGACATTTGTCATGGGCAACAACATTTGTCGTGGGGGGCAACATTTATCGTGAGGTGCAACAGTGGTCGTGGGAGGCGACATTTATTGTGGGTGCGACATTTGTCATGGACGATGATATTTTTCGTGAGGACGACATTTGTCGTGGGAGAATCAACGTGACGTGACTTCTCAGTGAACATATTAGTTGATGGCCGTGGTGGGCGATATTTGTAAGACATGGTTATTTTGAAAAGTCTAACTTCCACGATTGTGAGGTAGAGCATGTCACGTCAATCAATGACAGTGGTCTCCTACCCTACGTGAGAGCAATGGTGTGGGCGGCGACATTGGTTGTGGGCAGCGACATTTGTCGTGTGCGGCATATTAGTCGTGGGCGGCAACATTGATTGTGGGCAATGACATTTGTCGTGGCCGATGACATTTGTCGTCAGCGGCATCATTGTTATTTGCTTAGATGAACTTCTTCAGAAGGGATACAGTCTTGGTTCTGGAATTTTTCATTTTTCATTGTTACCAACATTTGGTAAGCTCGTGGTTTCTTCTACCACAGCTTATTTTTTATAATTTAAATGCTTGTATGGTTTCTCATAATATTGAATATTCTTGAAGTGAAAATATCATTTGGCAGGGAGGGGCGTCGTATTTGAAGGCGCTGAATTTGAAGTTGTCGTTGAATTTGAAGGCGTTAAAGTATAAAGGCAACTCAATGTCCTCTAAGAGAAAAAAATGAATCAATAATACGTATATTAAGTTGTTCTCCTATATATATATTGGGTAGATCTAAAATGACTTTCCTTGCCTATAGATTATTAAGAAAGATTTCCAATTAGTTCTTCTATTGTGCATGGAGTAAATTTAAATTGGTTTTTATTGTTCTGTTGTGCATTTTAGCAGTCTTCAATAGGTGAATATTATACTCGATATCAACCAATCAGGTATTATGGCAAATCCATACTTTCCACATTAACAATTGTTCTAAAATTAAAAACAGAACTAAAATAAATTATACGATACACATTATAATGAGTCCAAACATCAATGTTATAACTACAGAACATAGTATCTAAATTATGATTTTTTTTAATATTAACTATTGCACTTCATCCATTGCTAATATGCGGAGTCTCGTTCCCTGTTTCTTCAAGTTTTGGACCTTCTGAAAGGAGGAGACGGGCTGCCACCACAAACAGAAAACATTTAAAAAAATCAATCTTTTATGAAAACTTCCATCCCAATTATCAAAAAATTGTAGTAAAATAAAATACAACTGTTTCATTGTATAGACTGAAAAATACATGCTATAACAAATACAGTAGAATAATTTAGTGCAATGGTTGCGGCGTTTTGGTCCCCTCAACCGGCGTCATTCCTCTCCTTCCATTTCTCTACTTTCCTCCACATGCGACATCTTCAACGACAGCTTTCTCCAGCTAACGTACAGAAGAACTCTAAATCAAATCCAAATCTCGTGTTAAGAATAGTTCAGTTATTAAAGAGCACAGAACCATGTCAAAGCTATTAAACAGTACATCAGGGTCAAAAATAATTTGGTATATTGAGTCATAACTAAATAAGTGATTAAGGAAACCAAAACATTTTCCTATACTAATATAATTATCTATTTAGGCAAAAAAGTGTCCTAAAACAATTAAGATGATCTGCACTATCATACCAATATGGAGAAGTGCAATCTTGCCATGTTTCATATGGGAAAACTCTTATGATATGGCAATACAGAATATATACCATAAAGCTGTCTAGAAGTAACAGTCAACCATATTATCTTAGAAACAAATCATATTAGAAGATATTATGATTACTTGCATGTAATACAATGCTAACCTCATCCTCAAGCTCTCCTAATGCTTTCCTCGAACGAAGAGAATAGTTGGATTGGCTTACATCTGAAAAATGTGATTTTCACATGGCCACAAATCAAACACCACAATCGTACCAAATAGAGTTGAATTAATTTTATGAAAGAAATCAAACTGCATTTAGTAGAAAGCAGGTGATTACATGTGACATAAGATCTCAATGATCACCACCATGCAAGGGTCCAATTCTTTTGGCGGCACCACCTATGATTCATAAAACCTACAGCTCCAATAACCAAGATAACATAAAAGCAGTTGTTGGAATTAATGCAGCTTCTACACTTAATAGATAAAACTCTGAATAGCCCGGATGAGTATAATCAAGACATTGTTCTGTAACATAGTTGCATTCCGAAAGCATAAACCAGACGGACACTCTAGATTGGCACAATAAGATGATTAAAAAATATCATCTAATATGGAAGAGCTTGAGATTCTAGCAAAGTCTTTCCAAGCTTAGGATCAAATGTGCAGATATAATATAATCCAAGTTCAAATGTAGATTCTGATTAAGCTATTTGGCGGACAACATGCATCATTCCTTCTTAATACTCATTTTGGAATAGCTCTATATATATTAACAAAAGAATAATAATTCCAAAAAATGTGCACCAAGTTCTCAGATTTTATAAATGACAACTATAATAAAACTCAAAGCAAAAAAAAGGCGTGTTTAGAATAGATTTTAGAAAGGATTTAAGCACATTAAACACCAAGTTGACGGATTTTAGAAATGGATAGAACATTAAACACCAAGTCCATGTTATAGAAAAGAGATTTCTATACTAAAGCAGATCTCATGATTCTTTTCTATGATATTTTCTTCAGTAATATGGCTTGAAGGAGGCAGTGTAGTTTTTGAAGAAACCTGCAACCCAAAACTGCAATCCTTCGTAACCAAACAACAGTAAAATTATTTCTTTATGAATCAATATGGAAGCAATTTGATACAACAATGAAATTTCATTTAATATGAATCAGACAACAATTTGGTACAACAATGAAATTAATTCAATATGAATTTGGTACAACAATCATTTTTGTAAAAAAAAACCCAAGCAATCATTATGAATTTGGTACAGCTTTTAAAATTCACTAAAAAAATACAAACTGAACAATAAACACAAATAGAACTTTAACCAAATAAAAAATAATAATATTGCATTGTCCTGCGTAGCAAGAAATGATAATCTTGCCTGAAATAAAAATAGATGAATTCTCATTTCACAGTAAATAGTTCTTAAAGTTGAGTATGTAAGATGAAAGTATGTCATTAACGTATCAGTTTGCGAACCGCTCGTAGGAGTGATTGGTACCAATGGGCTGTTGGAATATGGTCTTCCGCATCTCCTAGGTTTGAGAATAACAAATCCTATGTGTATTTGATCTTCTGTGTTTAAGTGTACAGGAAAACAAGTCCACATGACTCAAGGATAAAATAAGAAGGTTGCACCCAAATTTGAAGCCAAAATTCCAACATGCCCGCTAGAGCCGGTGCTAGCGCTAGTGCTAGCTCTGATTAGATAAAATCTCAAAAGTAGTTATAGAAGGTGCAGAAACTCGCCTCGTGTTGGAGACTAGATCTAGGTTAGGTCTAGGGGGTGCTCGAGGCCATATCCGGGGAAGGAGTGGCTAAAGTGGCTTGAGGTCGTATCCGGGGAAGGATCAGCTAAAGCCAACCGGTTTATGGTGATACGAGTCGGTATAGAAAACAAAAAGTGTCTTTCATATTTCTCCTTGATTTCTAGCGTCATTGAAATCAAATTTTGTAATCAATTTTATTAATAATAATCATGTCTCTCTTTGTGTAATAAAATTGATTTGATTTTAATTTCTCTAAATTATTTATTATCCTCTCCTTCATTATAAAACAATTTAGATCTTTATTCAAAATCACTATTTTGATCTCTTATTATTTCAAGTATTCCAAAATATAAGAAAAAGTTTTAAAACCCTTATT
Source organism: Dactylorhiza incarnata (assembly GCA_033032865.1). Taxonomy (NCBI): domain Eukaryota; kingdom Viridiplantae; phylum Streptophyta; class Magnoliopsida; order Asparagales; family Orchidaceae; genus Dactylorhiza; species Dactylorhiza incarnata. The sequence continues at coordinate 5,424,900 of JAWHQI010000119.1, read as the reverse complement.
CACCCCCTCTCTAAGGGCGCCTACCGATCCAACAAGTGGTATCAGAGCAGTTTTATTCCAAACGGCTTAACAACCAAGAATAATGGCGTCTCATGATCTTGCTTCTACTAGTGGGGTAAATTTTTATGAAGAAAAAAAATCTCTTAATCCACCTTTATTTGAAGGAAGAAATTATAAAGGATGGAAAATAGTAATGGAAAATTTTCTTAAAGCATTAGATGAATAAATTTGGAATATTACTATTAAAAAGCCACCCAACATATTAAATAAAAATGAAATGGTTTTGAATGCAAAATCTATGAATAGTCTATTTTGTGCGTTAGATCAAAATATTTCCAAACTCATTCTTACTTTTCTTACTGCATACGAGATGTGGAATTTTCTTGAGATAACTTATGATTCTCCATCTACAGGTATAAAACAAATGCAAGAATTGGAGAACATAAAAGCTTGCAAAGATGTTCAAGAAAGCTCCTCTCATGATGAATCAATGGAGAGCACATCAAGTGGAAAAGAAGAAATCGCATCTTTGGAAGACGAATGCCAAAAAGATAAAGATAACAAAGGAACTCTATGCTCAAATCTCATCGCGCCCAAAAGTGTTGTAAGGAAATCAAATTCCATCTTTTGCAATTCAATTTCTGCATTACAATTGCTACAAACTTCTAAGCGTGAAATTAAAAAATTAAAAAATTTAAATTCAAAATTACGTTTAGAAAATAAAAACTTAAAAGCTAAAATTATTGTAGAAACAAAGATTGATGTGTTTGATTATTCTCCACCTTGCACTTTAATTGAAAATATAAACCCGTATTTTGATTGTAATAATATTAAAGAAAAATTCAAGGATTTTGAAAAAGAACTATTATTGTAAAAGAACAAAATGAAAAATTATCTATAGAAAATTCATCTTTGAAAAGTGATTGTGCTACATGCAAAAGTTATAAAATTGAAATCAAAGAGATGGACGAAACATTTGAGGAATTTAGAAATGACTATCAAAATCATATTGACTCTATTGTTTCTAATCTTAAAAATAGCACAATAACTTATAATAAAGCTAGGCATAATCTAAAGATCAAGAATGATGAATTAAAATCAAAAATCAACTTGCTTATGAAAATTATAAATACAAATTCACAATATCAAACTATATCTAAAAACAAGTTGAATATGAATATGAACATCTTAACTAAGTTTAATAATGGGAGTAAGGAACACAAAGGATTTGCAAATCAAAATCAAAATCACCATTATTTATAAAATCATGTCTCTCCCAACTTAAAAATAAAACTACACAAATTTCCTATGAACGATACTTCCAATTATAATTTTCAAAATAAAGATAATCACAATAGAAAATTGATGCATAAGAATAACAATAAACCAAGATTTGAATGGTGGCCCAAAATTAAAACTGAAACATTAACTTCACATGAAAGGACCCATTTATCAATATCTACCCACAACCCTACACGTTATATTTGGGTACCCAAAGGAACCACCACACTTTGTCCCCTTTGGATACCTAATTCTCTTACTCATTAGGTATCACCAAATGCATGAAGTAGAATATTTTCAAAAATGAAATATACAAATTTTTCTACTTCATGATATGCTTTATTGTCTTTTTATTTTTGTTTTCTTATTTTTTAAGCTATCATGTATGGTCATCTTATATATTATTGGAAATATGATCTTATCTCTTAAAACGTAATGAGTTTATAAATCAAATTAATTAAAATTCAAAATCATATTTTATTTTGATGACCTATTTATCTTTCTTATATTCATTGCCTATATATCATATAGTATTTATATAAATTGAACTATAAATTTGCTATAAGATATTTCAAATTAAATCAAGTTAGTAGGCTATTAATCTCTTTAGCCTTCATCAACAAAATTAGAGAAATAACATGATCTAAAAGAAATTCAAGATCTAAAAGAAAGCTCAATCTTCAATATGTTTTTCTTTTTTTCCTTTTCAAAATAAAAATTGTATTGTGTTCACTCCTTGATGTCAAACATGATCTAACCCATCACTATTGTTCACCTATCAAAAATCACATATATATTCAAAATTCATAACTAAAAAGAAAAACACTAAAATGTATTGAAAGAATTTACCATCATAATAAATTTTGAATTCACATGCACCACCATGATCTATTGATGACCTTTGCTAAAATTCTCTAAAATCATATATCATAAGTCATATCAAAAGTCTTCTAAAAACAACTATTTCTATCACATTTATATGAATAATATAATGACAATTGATATTATACAATGGTTGGTGTATTATGTGTGTATTGTGATTTATTTCAAGATTAGACCTTAGAATCATCTTGATATCAATAAGATCAAATCAAATAGAATCTTCATTCTAAGTCTATAAATTGAAACACTATTATACTATGGCATAAAATTAAGCTCAAACTTATCATACTAACATTGTCACCTAAAGAATAGTAATATCTATGTTAGGTTTATACGTTTACCAAGATATACAGGCTGGGTATTCTTATCTAGGTCATATCCATGTTATTCTTTGCATAAACATCATCACATACTAATCATTTAAATCATGCTTATTTGGCCTATTCAAACTGATATCTTGTGCTTACATTTCCTATCATTTTCAACTTACATTATATTGATAAATATATGCCTTAGAAAAATCAAAATGAAGATATAAGAAAATATATATCATGAGTTGTCAAGTCATATAAGAAATTACTAATGTTTCATGCAAATTTGTACTATCCAGACATCTCCAAAAATTTTGAAATTTCTGCAAGAAACTACTCTTGGGACATTTAATCAAGATCAAAATTTGGAAATTTCAAAATCTTACAAAATAGTGTACTGTTTGTCGCGCTACTGCTAACACCAGCGCTAGCTCGCCTATGTGATTTTATGTAATTTTAAAATTCTGAAAAATCACTAAAAACATATTATTTCATATGTACTACTCATTTTTGCATGTATGCCATAAAATGATTTTTGAAAAATTAAAATAAAAACTACAAAAGTCAAAATTGACAAAAATATTTTATTCTCATCGATTCTTTGTTTATTTGTTTGATTTCTATTTCTATATGCAAAAATCAAATACAAAAATATAAAACAAAGAATTATAAAAAAAAATTGAACTTAAACTTTTCTGTTTACATGTATCTTGCGAAAGGGAGATTTGGGTTATCATCCCATCACATCTCCTAGTACCGGGCAAACCACTCACAGGGTAGAACTCGGGAAGTCCAAGATCTAATTATAAGAGTTCAAACTTTAAATCAAAATTATTTTTCAAAAAGTATCAAAAATACTGTATGGACTTTATTCTGAAACTCAAGCATGATTTAATCCATCATCTAGACCTTCTACAATGTTATAATTCATTCCTTCAAACTACTTTGAACATTGTTTTTATCATGCTTTGATATATCTACTCATTTATGCATTAAATTGTATTGTAAAAGTTGTGTAGAACTAAGCGTAGCATGTCTCTATGTATGAGTAAATGCATTATGGTTGATAATGATACTAATTCACTCACTTATTTTGGCAAAATTCTACATGTGCTTTTAATCTAAGAATGCTTGCTTGTGTATTGTAATTGTACAATAAATTAATTTTGCACAAGTATCTTACCTACACTACATTTATTTGCACTATTAAATATTAAGAAAAGTGGTTGTACTTTCAAAATTCAATTGGTTTGCAAAGCAAGTGTAATCAGAGAACTTTGTACAAAAAAATCATGAAATTAATTGACAAAGATAACACCACCAAGCACTACTTGAATCTCCTGGTAAGTCTTAATAAGCATTGTGAGGTTGAGCACCTTGGAAAGATTAGTAAAGTGTCTTGTGCAAACCTTCATTTTTTTTAAAAAAAATCACTTATTCTTAAGTACACCGGATAAAAAACATGATATTGAAAAATAAAATTATGTGATCCCCCAAGCACTACTTTGCACCCTGATAAGTCTTAATGAGCATTGTGTGTAAAGCACCTTGGTAGTTGTACATTTATTAATGTGCATTAAAAGTGTGTGGAAGTAATCTTATTTGTGTTTTATTGTGCACTTTACTCTACACTTGTCTTGCATTTTTTATTATAACATTTGTTTACTATTTTCAAAATATACTTTTGTGCACATCATTATCTTCCATAACACTTCTTCTCATGAGTATTGGATTCTAATGCTAATTCTATAATACTTTTTATATCTAAATGCACTAGATAACTTAGCATGCTCTCTACAATATTTTGTATGTTTTGAATTTGTGAATTAAAATAACATTGGAGTAATCATCTTCTTTTTTATAACATTATTTCATGCTTGGTTACTTTATTGTCAAACTTACAGATTTTAAATACAAATTGATTTACAAAAACATCTTCCTTTTTGGAATTTAACTCATATATCTTCTTATGAATAGACATGATTACAAAAAGATGTTTCTTGTATTTTTATAAGTCTTCCGCATTATCACCATATATTTTTTACATTGCGCTTTCATGCCTATATCAAAGTCTTAAATCTCAAAATTCCTTTTTCAACAAGTAGTAGACTTGCTTGGTAGAATTTATATTGGTTACTCTAAACACACATATCATTTTTATGCTAAAAACGCTGATTTAATAATGGATTTCAAAATAGCTATGTGAGTTTTTCAAAAAATCCAACAAAGATATAAACTCATTGGCTATGAAATTATAATTAGATTTAAAACGCTTAAATGTTTCCAATAATTATTATCCATGATTACATATCTCACCATAGCGGGGGTGTAGGGTTGTAGATATTAGATAACCTAACCTCTAAGTCATGTCTTGTCCTTAACCGAGGAGGGTTCCAATGGGGCCTTGCGAGGCACTGGGGGGAAAGAGTGCTAGGTTGAGTTTTGTCTAGTGTTTGCATATGGGACTAACACCCCAACCTACAGCATGTATGCATCTCCTCATGACCATCCATCACTTAGTACGGGGCTAGGGTGTAGACATATTGTCTGGGTAGATTGGTTACTTGGAAGTCATTATTTTTTTTGCTTAAAACTCTTATATAAAGGGAAGAACTAACATGATAATATTGAGTACTTGGCAAATGTTATTTTGTTCAACTTTATTCTAAAAACTCTGATCTATTTCTATGAAAATACTTATGCTAAAAACTCTGATTTATTTCTATAAAAATTATTATTAAACTCCTTATCATTTCCTTTCCTCTCAAAGGCTCGATCATGCCTTATTTTATTATCAAAACTTTTATGTGTTTTGCTTCCTTACCCACTTTTGCTAATAACAAAATGGGAGAACTAACATGATAAATATAATCCGCTATCAAAATGGAAAACTAACATGATTAATTAAGATGATAGCTTACATATTATGGGAGCATTCACTTAGGGGGAGCATGTATTTAGGGTGAGCAATTCTAAATACAAAAATTGATAATTATCCTAAGTCATCACTCTCACACACACACAAGTAAGTTTCATCATGCTTATATATTAATGCTCTGATTTATCATTAATGGATTTGTTATTATCAAAAGGGGGAGTTTGTTGGAACATGGTCTTCCACATCTCCTAGGTTTGAGAATAACAAATCCTATATGTATTTGAACTTGTGTGTATAAGTGTGCAGGAAAACAAGTCCACATGACTCAAGGATAACATAAGAAGGTTGCGCCCAAATTTGAAGCCAAAATTCCAACATGCCCGCTAGAGCCGGCGCCAGCGCTAGCGCTAGCTCTGATTAGAGAAAATCTCGAAAGCAGTTATAGAAGGTGCTAATGCCAGGCGATAACAGCTAATGCAGGCGGTACCAGCTAGTGCAGGCAGTATCGGCTAGTGCAGGTGATAGCACAAAGCACAAGAGGAAGGCGTCGGCTTGCTTAAAATGAAGGATTCTCACGCGGAGAATATTACCTAATCTGGGATAGCGTCGACGGTAGCGATAGCGCAGACGCTAGCTCCAAGGCTATAAAAAGGACCCCTTGGATCCATCTTCTTCATCCTCTACCACCCCCAAATTCCAGAGCTTCGTGTTACATCATATAGAGGAAGGTTCAGAGAGATACTCCCACAAATCCATGAAGGCTTAATAAGATACATGGAGAAGATTTCAACACACGTCATCATCATGACGAAAGACCGCATCAACTACGATCATACTATGCGGGTCTTCGTTTACATCTCCAAGAGATCCATAAAGGGAGTTTTTATATTGTTGTCTTTTTATTTCACATATTTTCTATAATTGGTTAGTGAACTCGCCTCGTGTTGGTGACTAGGTCTGGGTAGGGCTTAGGACAGAAACTCGCCTCGTGTTGGCGACTAGATCTAGGTTAGGTCTAGGGGGTGCTTGAGGACATATCTGGGGAAGGAGTGGCTAGAGCGGCTTGAGGCCGTATCCGGGGAAGGATCGGCTAAAGCCAATTGGTTCGTGGGGATACGAGTCGGTATAGAAAACAACAAAGAGTCTTTCATATTTCGCCTTGATTTCTTGCGTCATTGAAATCAAATTTTGTAATCAATTTTATTAATAATAATCATGTCTCTCTTTGTGTAATAAAATTGATTTGATCTTAATTTCTCTAAATTGTTTATTATCCTCTCCTTCATTATAAAACAATTTAGATCTTTATTCAAAATCACTATTTTGATCACTTATTATTTCAAGTATTCCAAAATATAAGAAAAACTTTTAAAACCCTTATTCACCCCCCCCCCCCCTAAGGGCGCATACCGATCCAACATGGGCTAATTTCCATTACTCATCCCCAATGAATTGAATACATGCTGAAGTTATCTAGTATGCACATTTCAAGAAATAGTGAGCAAACAAAGTCCAAACAATAGTAGGCTTTGTATACATGCTGAAGTTTTTGTAGGCTTGACATTTCAAGAAATAGTGAGCAAACAAAGTCCAAAAAATAAGGCTTAGATGACTTGATAAATAGTGAGCAAACAAAGTCCAACAATAATAGAGAAAAATTCCACCATTTCATTTCAAGTTGTCAATCTTCATTACCTCACATTAAAGGAAAACAATACCAAAGTTCTTTATAAATAGCCCACGGAATAGCTGCTGCGAGTCGAAATGATACAAAATAAAATAGACCGGGAAGGGATTCAAAATAAAGTAGAGGTGACGCGATGCTGTAAATTGCACGGTGATGAGTATAATGGACGGACTGGATGTATTATTGTCTCACATAATTTAAACATTTTTGTTACCATGATATTTCTTTTTAAAGTAGTATAATGGACGAACAAGATTCAAAATAAAGTGTCGGTGAATGGATTCAGAATAAAGTAGATGCGACGCGATGCTGTAAATTAGATGGTGATGAGTATAATGGATGGACAAGATCTATCATTTGTCTCAAATAATTTACACAATTTTGATACCGTGATATTTCTTTTTTAATTAGTGAAAGTATAAATATGTGCAGAAAGACATCAATGCAAGAATAAACACATCCTCAATGCCCTAAACATAGTAGAGAAAAACTCCTTCTAAAGCTAATAAAGTATAAATAAAACTCAGATGACTTGATTAGTTGAAGGAGATAGGAAGAGGGAAGAAACTCAAATTTTGCAGCCTCCTTCCAACAATAATGATTCTCGCACGGGTTGCCTGAGAAACCTCTCCGCAGGCCATCCTCAATGCCCTAAACATAGTAGAGAAATAGTCCATCATTTCATTTCAAGTTGTCATTCTTCATCGCCTCACATTAAAGGAAAATGATAACAAAGTTATTTATGAACATCCCACATAATTCAACCCCTTTTTGCCAAAAACACCGCACCAAACGGATCCCAAAACAACAAATAATGCTTATGAGTACAAAGAAGTTGAGGAGAAAATGCGATGTTATGAAAACAGCTATCTATCTATACTAATTTAAAAAGAAATATCATGACATAAAAACATGTGAATTATGTGAAAGAAATGATAGATCATGTACGTACATTATACTCATCGCGTCTTTAAAATGAAATATCATGGTATCGAAAATGTGTAAATTATGTGAGACAAATGATAGATTTAATTATATTCATCACCGTCCAATTTACAACACCTTGTCAGCTCTACTTTATTTTGAATCCCTTCACCGTCTACTTTATTTTGAATCATTTCGCATCGAAGCAGCTATCCCGTTGTCACAATTTTGGAACTATGATATTTCTTTTTAAATTAGTATAGAATATGATTCTTCGGATCAAGAACACATGGGCAAAGGAAAGAGAAGCAAAGTAAAAAAACAACGGCTCAGATGACTTCATATTAAGTTGAAGGAGATAGGAAGAGAGAAGAACTCACATATTCCAGCCTCCTTCTGCTCAATAATGATACTCGCATGGGTTTCCATGAGAAACCTCTCCCCAGGCCATCCGCAATGCCCTAAACATAGTAGAGAAAAACCAACCATTTCATTTCAAGTTGTCATTCTTCATCGCCTCACATTCGTTTTTGCAAAAAACGCCGCACCAAACGGAGCTCAAGACAACAAAAACTACTCATGAGTACTAAGAAGTCGAGGAGAAAATGCGTTGTTAAATAAATACCATCGTATCAAATTTGGTGAGACAAATGGTACTCATCACCGTTCAATTTACTACACCACGTCACCTCTACTTTAAAAAGAAATATCATGGTGTAAATTATGTGAGTCAAATGTGTAAACATTACTACCAAATATTGAAGGCCAGCTGTAGAAAAAAATGAAATGAGGAATGACAACTTTTATTAAGAACATATTATACCTGAGGAATGATAAATAATCAGGAATGACATATTATTGAGAAGAAGAGGTTCGAAATCAATGCAATATAATACCTGAGAAAGGCAAATAATCTCCTGAGTAATCAATGCCTAAGAAAACTGAAACAATCAGGTGCAATATAATACCTGAAACAACAAAGAAATGTATTTTGAATATCCCTTCACGGTCTACTTTTTTTTGAATCATTTCGCATCGAAGCAGCTATCCCATTGTCACAATTTTGCTACAATGATATTTCTTTTTAAATTAGTATAGAATATGATTCTTCGGACCAAGAACACATGGGCAAAGGAAAGAGAAGTAGAGTAAAAAAACAACGGCTCAAATGACTTCATATTTAGTTGAAGGAGATAAGAAGAGAGAAGAAACTCAAATCTTCCAGCTTCCTTCTGCTCAATAATGATACTCGCATGGGTTGCCATGAGAAACCTCTCCCCAGTCCATCCTCAATGCCATAAACATAGTAGAGAAAAACTCAACCATTTCATTTCAAGTTGTCATTCTTCATCGCCTCACATTCTTTTTTGCAAAAAATGCCGCACCAAACGGAACCCAAGACAACAAAAACTTCTCATGAGTACTAAGAAGTCGAGGAGAAAATGTGTTGTTAAAGAAATACCATCGTTTCAAAATTGGTGAGACAAATGATACTCATCACCGTCCAATTTACTACACCGCGTCACCTCTACTTTAGAAAGAAATATCACGGTGTAAATTATGTGAGACAAATTTGTAAACATTACTACCAAATATTGAAGGCCAGCTGTAGAAAAAAAATGAAATGAGGAATGACAACTTTTATTAAGAACATATTATACCTGAGGAATAGCAAATAATCTGGAATGATATATTATTAAGGAGAAGAGGTTCGAAATCAATGCAATATAATACCTGAGCAACACAAATAATCACCTGAGCAATCAGTGCCTAAGAAAACTGAAACAATCAGGTGCTCGGAGTTTAATTTTCCAGAGGGCTTTTTATTTGATCAAAATTTCTAAGAAAATTATAAGAGATTTATGGAGATAATTTAAATCCTATGTAAAAGTTTGAAGATTTTTGAAACATTCTTAATATTTTTAGGTATGTAATTAGTGAATTATTTGGGTGGATAATTCAATGAAGGATAATACAAAGCTCAAAATGGTTTGAGAATATTATGGGATGTTAGTCATGGTAGCCATAACCTTTGGTTTTAATTTCATAATTTTCTAATCAAATTTGGTTTTTAATTAATTAAAAGGGGTTAAATATTGGTAGAAATTTTATTGGGTGATAATTTTGAGCACATAATGCCCTGATAAAAATTATTAGAATTAATAATCGCATATTGGTATTTTATTTAATTATTAATGGTAAAGCCTCGTGTTTAATAAAAAGAAATAATGGCTTGAACCAATCATCGAACCTTAAAAAGGATTATAATTTGACAATTCAATATAATGAAGGGCAACTTAAATAATCATCGGGATCGAGCAACTTGAAACTTGGCAGACCAGGAAGTTCAACATAATATTAAAATCATCGCGGTGAAAGCAGAGTATGCCTCCTTGAAACAGAGATACATCTTTGAAATGGAGATGCCTCCTTGAAATGGAGATGTCTCCTTGAAACGAAGATGTCTCCTCAGAACGTAGATGTCTCCTTAAAACGGAGAAGTGAACTTAAACATATAGAACCAGTGTAGAGCTTTTTTCTTTCGTGCATTTTCTACTTATTGCACTTTTATTAATTTATGCATTTATATATATTTCACACCTTATTTTGTTATTTGCCTAGCTTTACAATATAGTATATTATTGACATTATTTAAAGTAAGCTTGGAGACTGAGCATTCCTCCAAGGATAACTCTAAATAGTACTCACACTTGATCGCCACGCTTTATTTATAAAGAGCTTAAGCGGTGCGATCAAGCCCTTATGATAATTGCCCGCCCAAATTATTTTGTGTTGAGTAGGGCAAGCAACCGTGAGTTTAAAAGGTGTGGGTTGCTTAATTAGATAAATGTTATGAATTGTATAATGCTTGCAGTAGTAGGTCTGTCATGACTGAAGACATTCGCACCGGCACAGGAGGGTTGACGACTCTTGGGCAGTGGGGAGAGTGTGAACTGAAAGTGCACAGTGTGCCTTTGAGTATAAACTAGAGGGGGGTGAATAGAGATTTAAAAAATATTTCTATCCTATTTGTGCAGACACAATAAAATACTAAGTATTATGCTCCAACAATTCCACACACAAAATAAAACAAGTGTTGTTAAAAAAAGTAGGAAAATAGTAAAAGGAATGAGATAGCACAGAAAATTCACAACCAGAAGTCACAAAGATTTTGTAGAGGTTCCCCAAAATGTGGGTAGTCCTCTCTTATACCACCTGGTAGGAATGCACCACCTGTGCTTGAGTCTTTTTATAAGGAGACTCCTAGAACCAATGATCTTTTGATAAGGAGATCATGAACCACAGAATCCTTTGAAAGATATATTCTTAAACTCTGTACAGGGGGTGTAAGGAAAGAAGAGTAAGAAAGAAAAGAAGGAATCAGAAATCTATTTTTTCAGAATTCTGTAACAGCAGTCTTTAAGGTGCTGTTCTTTGAGTGCTCTTCAGGATCTGTATCAGATTAACCCTAGCTTATGATAGTGATGATTGCCAGGGTTTGTAAGCTCTTGATCCTTCTTCTCTCTGCTCTTATAGTAGTATTGTTATTATATAATATTGATGAGGAAGTAGCAATTGTTTCTCTGAGCAGTGTATAATCTTATGTAGATCTTTCTTCAAGAGTTTGTACTGAGGAGAAGAAGATCCTTGACTAGGAGAGATCAGTTTTTGAATTTCACTATCTTTTAGGGTTCTAGCAGGAAGAAGAAGAAGAGGAAGCCCTAATCAACAACCGTCTAAGAATGTGATGAATTCTGTGTCTTTTTCTTTCTGCCCATCCCTTTTATTGTCACTCTTTATTTTGAATTCATTTCCTTTTCTGGTAGGCCTTGAAAAGGTATTTTGCCTGGACAATTTCTCTTTCTTTCCTTCTTTAATTCATGACCCGTCCACCAACTGTATGCTTATTTCCAAGAATGCTTTTGTGTCCTCTTTTAATTCTTATTTCTATTTGAGGCAATAATTAAGCCGTTGGAGAATGATCTTCAGTATTGTGGGCCATGAGAGAGGGTCCAAAATGATAGCTGAAAAGGTTTCCTTTTTAGACTGTATTCGACATTGCGTCGACTTCTCCTTCTCTCTTATTGACGTGCCTTCGAGTTCTTGTAAGAGCAGATTCGAATTCATTCTTGCTCTGATTGAACTATACTTGTCGATATTGCGTCAAAACCGTATCGACGTAATCGTCGATTTGAAAGCTTGACTCTGAACTTTATTATCTGCGTAGAAATGAAGTCGATGTTGCGTCGACTTTAGATGGCTTTGACATATACTTCCTTGTGCTATGAGTTGAAGTAGAAGCAGCGTAGACTTCTCAAGATACTTCGACAGGTCCTTGGCATCTGCGTCGATATCCTTTCGACATAACGTCGACTTGAATTACTTTGACAGAAGGGTTGGACCACTTGGACTTCTAGTCAGAGTAATGTCGACATTAACTCGATGTTGCGTCGATTTCTATTAGACGCAAATGTTAACTCTGCCCAAATTGTGCTTCTCTTGATATGGTCTTGACACCCTAGGTTAAGTGTGACATCCTAAGACATCTAATAACCAGATTACCCTCACTATACAATGGGTAAATAATACCGAGATAAAATCAATTTTTAGATAATTTGTTGAGTTAAATCAAGGGTTTTTCCCAACAATCTCCACCTATTTATCTTAACAAATTTTACAGATTGATTAAAGTGATTTTACACATTCCTTTTTCATAAACAAAAAAATACATTCAAGACAACATTTACAAAAGAAAATGACAGACTGAAATCACTAGCTATTTCATTCAATTGTCAAGAAATATATAGATCTCCACAACTGTTTAATTCTAGGAAGTATAAAGATTTACAGAATACCCGAGCTTCATTGCTCCTCAGGAGTTCTTCTTTTCCTTGAAAATACTTTTGGAACAATCTTTCTCGAAGCAATCTTCAGATTCTCATCATCTTCAGGAGACATTGTTGCTTCTTCTGCAATAATGTCTTTGGGAAGCTCCCCCTGAGATTGTGCATTTACTTCAGCCTCCTGGGTAGCTTCCTGAGCAATCTGAGCTACTTCTTCCAGCAGATTTTCCTTTTCATCCCGAGGCTCCCCCTGAACCACTGCTGTGCCTACAATAACCAACTATTTATCCAGATTCCTTTGGACTTCTGGAGCAGGCTCCCCCTGAGCATCTGGGAGCTCCCCTTGATTTACTGTAGTTATTTTCTCCTCATTCTGATTTTCTGGTGCAGGCTTCCCCTGGACCTGTGCACCTTGGAAGGTGGTAACTTTGTTAGGAGCAGGAGAGACATCAGTATTTCCACCCACCTCTAGGACAAGCCTTTCTTCCTCCAGAATATTCTCCCCCTTCTTAAACCTGCTGACAAGAGAGGTTAAGAACTCTTTTGTGACCATGGAGGAAGACATAAAGTCCTTGAGTCTCTGGAGGGATCTTTTAGAATCTAATAATTCAGCCTCCATCTGGGAATACTTACTGTCAAACTTTCTTGCTTGAGAGGCCATTAGATCTGCAAAAGTAGAGGAGGCAAGACCAACTGCCTTAGAGATGACCTGCTCAAGGTCAATTGGAAGGTAATGATAGGTAGATGGAGGAGGTGGTGGTAGGAAGTCTTCTTGGATAGGGGAGAGAGCATGGTAGATGTCAGGAGAGATATGACTTGGTGGTGGAGGTGGTGGAGCAAACTGAGAGTCTGAAGTAATAGTGGATGGATGTTGTTGAGGAATGTGAGGAGTTGGTTCTGGGACTGAAGTAGATGGAATGGATTGAGGGATTTGTTATTATTGTTGTTGTAGATGTTGAGGAGATGGTTGCGGTGGAATACCATCTTAAGGGAGATCTGGAATAGTGTCCAGTAGAGTTTGAGAGGGAGGAGAAGGGATATTATCTATTGGAGGATATGGTATATGCCTCTCTGAATCTTGAGGGGGAGGAGAGGGAGGAGGTGAGGCTGGAGCTTGACCAGGCTTCAATATCTGTCTGGTCCATTTTGAGAATATTCCTATATTTATTCTCTTTCCATGAGGAATAAGCACTCCTTTTGACTTACACACACTAGGATAGCGGTGAAGCAACACCTGACTCATTATCCTCAAGAAGCATTTTCCTTGTTAGAGTATTTATGAGCAATCATCTTTAGGAGACACCTCCCCTAATTTATCTTCTTTTGCAGAACTAGAATTCCCATGATCTGCAACTGCTGCCTCGGAATAGCATCATGGGCTAAAATCTTGCATAACAGAACCTTCCCAACAATGTCAGCTATGAACCTGTACTCTTCTGCCACATTAATCTTTTTGAGATTAATTGGCTTCTCCTTCCTGAACTGCATTATCTCTAAGTCATTCTTTATTTCTTCTCCTGACAATTAATCTGGGTCAGTCCCAGTGGGTAGATGAAATGTTTGGGAGAGAATTTCCTCAGATATGCTGATATCTTGACCAGAAATTGTCCCTTGGAGGGAACCACCATTTGCTACAGAAACACTATCCTTGAATTCTGTAAGTTCTACATCTAGAATCTTACACCTTGTGGAGATAAGCTTTGTTAAACCAGTAGAATGAAAAAGGCCTAAAAAGCCTTAAATCTTTCAGCAGCAGCATTGAACGACTCCACATCTACGTCAAATCCAGAATTGACCTTGGGAGGGGCCATTATCTCTGTGATTGTGTACCTGTAGAAAACAAAGAAAGCGAGAGAGGGGAAAACACAGGAAAGCTGGAGAACAAGAGAGCAATAGAGCAAGGAGAGGAAAATTCGAATGGGTAAAAAACTTGACGCTGAAGTTGCTTAAAAGAAGATGATTCATCGCAACTTAAGGTTTAGGTCGACGCACCATCGATAAAGATTAGAATTTGGAGCGTAAAAATAAGACGAGGCTGCTTCTAGAACCATTCAGCGCACACGGTTAATATTGACGTTGCGTCGAATATTAAGTCGACGTAGTCCTTAAGTCGACGTTGCATCGAATAATATTTGACGTAACCTGGAGATTGTTCAACAATCCTTAAGTCGACATAGTCCTGTCAACGTTACATCGATTTTCAATCGACGCATCCTCAATTTTGGCCAGCGACCAATAAGACGATGCATGCATCGATAAGAACTCGACGTTGCGTCGAGATATATTCGAATTATCCACTCTGGATGATTCTTGACGCTGGAGTGGAGTAGAAGTCGATGGTACGTCGACTTCTATTCGATGCACCTCTAAATGAACAGATCTATTTCCTTAGAAAATTCTTTCTGTTTTTCCCAGCAATTATATTTATTGAAAATAGATTACGATATTAATTTTATGTACTGTAAGGAAGATTCAAGGCATGAATCACTCCCTTGAAAGAATTTTGTTCCTTACTCAATACCTACATCTTTATTCCCACTCCATTTTCTCCTGAGTGGGACCCTACCTAATCCTGCACAAGTAGTTCAAACATTAGAGGGGATCCAGGTTACCTTGGGCCCTTTGCTTTTACCATTGTAGGGTTCAATGAAAGAATAGAAAGGTCTTTCATGATAACCTTTTGGATGATAAGGAATGAGTTTCCCAAACCTATGTTTTTTATTCTGACACTTGAAATGTGTGTAGAATGTATCTAGGTATAGAAGATCAGCAGAATATTTTATCACCCTAGGTTTTGCTTTAGCCATTTGGTTGTGGTTATTTAATTTCTCTACATTGTTCTTGCCTATGGGTTTTTCTTTCTTATTCAGATTTACTTTGTTAGGTTCATCTATCCTATCTGGATAACTACTATCCTTACCCTTAGATGATTTACTTTTCTCACTTGGTTGGTACTCACTAGGTCTAACAAAAGATATTGGATTTTTCCAGGCAGGTTTTCTAGGTGCTTTAGAAATAGTGGAGGGCTCTGCTCCTGACCCTAGGTGATTAAATCTCATAGAGAGATTTTCTTTGATGTCTTTGAGCTTCTGACTCCTCCCATTGAGTGAGTCCTCAAAGGCCTTTTCCTTTGCTAGCTCTTCTTTTAGTTATATGTTTTCATTTCTAATTTCAATCAATTCTGACTCTTTATTATTAATTTGATTTGTTAAATCTTGATTTCTTAGGTATATTTCATCTTGCTTAAGGTTTTCTAATTCTGTCCTAGTTGTGTCTAATTCTCTTTCTACCCTAAGATGATCAACACAGAAATCTTTAAAATAAGTTTTAAAATCATCTAAACTAAAATCAAAATCATCAAATACTGATACCTGTTCCTCTTCATCATCTGATGACATCCCCCGTGCCGTCATGCTGGCTGCTTCTGCTTCTGCTTCATCATCACTTTCAGATGATGAGGAGCTTAACTCTGCTTCTGAGTCACACCACGTTTCAGCAATGAAGCCCTTGTCTTTCTTCTTGTCTTTCCCTTTGAAAGACTTCTTCTTCTTCTTCTTCTTTTCATCCTTTTTGCTGCTTCTGTCCCTTTGTTCTTGTGGGCACTCATGAGCTATATGCCCTGGTTTGTTGCAAGTGAAGCAGATAATCTCCTTCTTTGGAGTTTTATCATACCTGGGCCTTGAGTCCCTTTCTCTTCTCCTTGAGTCTTCTGTCTTGACCCATTTCTTGAATCTCCTTGCTAGGAGATTGAACATTTCATCTTCAGGAGTAGAGGGCTCTCCTTCAATAGTTTTTAGAGCAAGGTTCCTTTAGATAGGAGCTGGAGTAGTCTCCCTTTCTTCTGACTTAACCCTATTCTTCAGAAGCATCTCATATGACTTGAGCTTTCCTAGCAAAGCTTCAATAGAGATTTCTCTGTGGCACCTGGACTCTCTGATTGCCCAGATCCTTGAATCCCATGAGCAAGGGAAGCACATGAGGATTTTATCATTAATTTCAATCAAGGATATCTCCTTGTCCAAGTCTCTGAGCACATTAATAATAATGTTGAATCTGTCAAACATATCAGCAACATATTCTTCAGTTTTCTTCTGAAAGTTCTCATACTGTGATATGAGAAGGGACTTTTTGTCCTTTCTTTCATCTGAGCTTCCTACCACCATTCTGGTGAGAGAATCCCAGATATCTTTTGTTGATTGGTATTCAGCAACCTTCTGGAAAATATCATCTCACATTGTTGAGACCAGGATGTTCATGGCCTTGGCATCACATGCCTTGACCTTCTTCTCAGCCTCTGTCCACTCACTTCTTGGGACAGCCTTGTTGAAACCAAGATTTGGCTTCTTTGTGGAGCTCGGGCCCTCAAGAATGAGGGGCAACTAGCACTTACTGATTCCTCGGAAGGAACCGACTGGAGACTCGGAACTAAACACAGACCCTTGGTCACAGCGAGGAGGTCCCACCACACACCCGGAAGATCTTTGAGCGCTTCCCCTCCCAAGCCAAAGCTGAGACTGGGCACCTTGGAGAGCCTGAGAGCTAAGCCAAGATAACCTAGGGAGGAAGAAGCTCAGAGAACTGAGATTTGAATCCTGTCCCAAGGTGCTCTTCAAGGTCAATATATAGTTTTTCAAGTCTGGTCTGCAAATAGAGGGATTCCGCCTTACTCTTTTGCTAGACGCAGTCCAAAATGGTCTGCCAACAACCAAACTCGGTTGTTTGGAGGGGCTACCTTTTTCCCCCCGCCTATGGGGTTCTGAACAATTAGGGACATTGTAATAAGGATATTCCCGCTCGCTCACGGGCTTTCTTTCTCGCTTCGTATGATTTTTATTGCTATGCTAATAGTGCTCGCGCCTTGCTTGTTTTTTGCTCGAATATGTCTGGCTCGCGAGACATCGCCTCGCCATCGCGGCCTTTGCTTTTCCTTTCTGCAGTTTTGGCTCACCGACGGAAAACCAGCGGACTTTGTCAGGACGCCAACCCGCTTGGAGCGGATAAGACCCCAGGGTGCTGAAAAATCACAGTGCCATGCGATTTCGCTATCCGCACCCCTTAGCGCTTCGTATCCTTCCCGCCCTTTTCATTTCTATAAATAGTCGTCATCTTTTACTTTCTAACTACCGCATTAACTGCTCTCTAGCGTCTCTTTTCTCTTCCAGGCCCTCTCGCAAGTTTCAGCTCGCACTCGCTTCTTTTCCTGACTCGCAAATACTACCATCATGGTTGTCGAGGGTGAATCTGAAGGGAGAGCCAAGTGCGCCGGGGCTTTTCGCGACCACACTTTCTTCGGCGCCTCGCTCACCGACAATGATTTCCTCGCAGTTGTGGACAGGTACATCCCTTCGGGGTATACTGCTCTCCGCTCGCCGAGCACCGCTACTCTCAATGATCCTTCCGCCGACGAGCTCGCCATCACCATTGCTCATTTTGAGAATGGGTTGCGACTCCCACTCTGGCCAGAAGTTCGCCAGGTAATTTATTTGATCCTCGCAATTCTTACTCACCTCGCAGGGAGCATGCTAACCATACCTTGGTGAATTTTCCAGGTACTCAAGTACTATGGCGTCCTATTGAGCTAGCTGACACCGAACGCCATCGCAGTGGTGGTCGCGTTCTCCTGCTACCTGCGGGAGGAGAAGATCGAGTTCAGCCTGCTCGTCTTCCGCAAAGTCTTCTCCTTTCGCGCGTATAAGGATGGGAAGACCCACTTTGCGAGCCAGCATGTCACCATCTACGAGACAATGAACAAAGCCCATTACTGGCACCAAAAATTCGTCCTGGTGAAAGGACCGTTCGGCAACATCCCCTTCTCCCCCTTCCAACGGGATGATGTAACCTACCGCCCTCCCGCCTCACTCGGCGGTGATGACGCGAGGCTCTACCAATACCTGGACAGTAAAAACTTTGAGGTCGCCCACCTCCGGCAGAGGGTGGACTCGCTGTTGCCGGTCCCGCAAGGTGAAGGTTTGGCTCGCACTCTCAAACTCTTATATATATTTTTCTCATTCTGTTCGCTAACTGATTCTTTGCCTTTGCAGGGAAGCGGGATCTTCCCATCCCACCATGGTATGCGAGGAGCGCTACCCTCTCTTCAAGCACTCTCGCTGTCGCGGAAGCCGATGCTTGCCGAGAACCCCCCGGCTCGACTTCAGGCAAGAAGCGGTCGCTGCCCGCGAGCCAGCTCGCCGCGAAGCCCCCCGCCAAGAAGAGGAACTAGGACACCCCCTCCAAAACAAGGGGAAAGAGGTCATGGACCTGAGCGACTCGGAGACTCCGCTCAGCCCCTCCGTGAGCCAAAAAGCTGCCCAGGAGGGCGGCGAGCCGAAGGACGCTCCTAGCGGGCCCAAGCCAATCAGCCACAAGAACTTCGCCCTGGGCTCCAAACTTCCTGACGCGCTCGGCGAGCCGGTGCTCGCATGGGATCCTGACCTCAACAGGATTTCTTGCTCATCGCTCCTCCCCACCTTGGTTGAGAGCGCTAAGGTGGGGCGGGGGGTTGGGGGGGAGGCGTTCTCCCTCATCTTTGGGCTTTATGGCCGTGAGGACGCTACCAATTTCGGCGCCTTGCGGTCCCGACTGCTCGTCAACAAGTCCATGAGAGCCCACTTCCGTTCCTTGGAGCTATCCCACCTGGTGGCTCGGCGGTACCTCACTGCAGAAAGGGATTCTATGGAGCTCCAATGCGAGCTCAAGGCGGCCACCGACGAGGTCGCGAGCCTCAAAGGGAGAGAGGCCATCTCGGAAGGTCTCCTCGCAAGTCCTCAGGGTGGAATGGTAAGTCCTCCACACAACTTCCATCTCACCCGCTATATGTTTCGCTTGGCTTACATTTTTCTTCTTCAGGATGCCGAGACCGCGAGCCAGCTACTCTCGCGGAACGCCGACCAGGAAGCAGAGGTCGCGTTCCTCAAAGTGCACATCTGCGAGCTGACCAGGTCTGCGATCCCTCCATCCCCTCCGCGAGCTGGGACTCGCAAGATATCTCGAGGCGAACAGGAGGTGACCCGCAAGAATTCCATGGGTGTAGCCACCCTCATCTTCGAGACCCTCAAAGGGGAGGGTCTACTTTCCCCAGATGCCCTGGAGCTCGGCATCGAGGATGTCGTCCCAGACCTGTTTGCGCCGATCCCAGAGTACGACGACCGTGGAAGAGAGGAAGAGCCGTCCAGCGACCAGCATTAGCTATTTAATTTTCCATGTAAAAATTTTGTTTTCATCCGGCGAGTTCGCTGTTATTTTGTAACACTTTTGAGAAAAAGAACATGAAACATTTTTCTATCTTGTAATTGCCATTCTATCTTGCTCACACCAATACGCTTTTTCTATGCTCGCGTGTATATATTTGGTTATGCTTATGTTCTTACTCTTATCCGCGCTCGCCTCTTAACGTTATTATTCATGCTCACGTTCACACCCTTCTTACTGGGCGATTGTCTCAAGGTTTACAATTTCATAGTATTTTCCTTTGGTCTCGCTACCCTACCTCGCGCATACCTAAGAAGGCGCCCGCGTAGCTTCTTCCGCTTAGGAGTTTGGTTAGATGGCCATCTATTTTCTCTTGCATTAAGTTTGGTCTGCTTCACACCTCTGGCTCGCCCAGTGGGGCCCTTGTGAGCTGGATTGACATTACCCTGCCTCGCTCGCCCGCCCCCTATGAGCAACCAACATTGCACGTTATCCGCCACACCGGCGAACCTCCCCAACTCACTAGTTTCAGGAATTGCCCATGAATTCTCCAGGCGCTTTTTGCGAGCTAGGACCCGGCCCGACGAGCCGTGCGGCCACCGCATCCAACCGTCTCGCAGTTACCCTTGGACTTGGTGTCTTACATCAATTGCGGTTTCGTATTTCTTGCGAGCGAGTCGTAGGGCTCGCCCTATCAAGGTCTTGAGAGGTTTGGCGAACCGAATCCCTTAACATGAATAACATACTTGCCAGCCTCTCCAGAGATCAATCTGACCCACTGTCTATGAGAGCCCAGCAGCGGAATTGATCTGGGGCACTCCAGCACCAAAAACTTTCCACATTTCCAGCCTCTCTAGAGATCAACCTGACCCACAGTATGTGAGAGCCCGGCAGCGGAATCGATCTGGGGCACTCCAGCACCAAAAACTTTCCACCTTGCCAACCTCTCCAGATATCAACCTAACCCACCGTCTGTGAGAGCCCGACAGCGGAATCGATCTGGGGAACTCCAGCACCCAAAACTTTCCACCTTTCCAGCCTCTCTAGAAATCAACCTGACCCACCATCTATGAGAGCCCGGCAGCGGAATCGATCTGGGGCACTCCAGCACCAAACAATTTCCACCTTGCCAGCCTCTCCAGAGATCAACCTGACCCACCGTCTATGAGAGCCCGGCAGCGGAATCGATCTGGGGCACTCCAGCACAAAAAACTTTCCACTTTGCCAGCCTCTCCAGAGATCAACCCGAGCCACCGTCTGTGAGAGCCCGACAGCGGAATCGATCTGGGGCACTCCAGCACCAAAAAATTTCCACCTTGCCAGCCTCTCCAGAGATCAACCTTACCCACCGTCTGGGAGAGCCCGATAACGGAATCGATCTGGGGCACTCCAGCACCAAAAACTTTCCACCTTGCCAGCCTCTCCAGAGATCAACCTGACCCACCGTCTATGATAGCCCGGCAACGAAATCGATCTGGGGCACTCCAGCACCAAAAACTTTCTACCTTGCTAGCCTCTCCAGAGATCAACCTGAACCACCGTCTATGAGAGCCCGACAGTGGAATCGATCTGGGGCGCTCCAACACCAAGACTTGGGGACTCCTGCTTACAAAGAACTTACAAACCAATATATTGAGATTAGAACATATAACAAGTCAATTACAAAAAACTTCAAGGATAGAATCGTTTTAGGTCATCCCCGCTCCCGGCCAGGCCAAGGAGTACCCCATCCACATCTCGGAGGTGGTACCCTCCTGACTTGAGCTCCTCATCTACAATATACGGCCCCTCCCAGTTGGGATTAAGCTTTCCTACTACGGCTCCTCTCCCGGCCGCGTCAACCTTCTTCAGCACCAGGTCTCCTTTCTCGAACTGTTTTACTCGGATGTGCTTGTCGAAGTACCGATCCATCCACCATTTGACCTCTTCTTGTTGGACAGTGGTTAAGTCTCAGAGCTCCTCCACCAGGTCCAGAGATAGCCTTTGCTCTTCCCCATTTTTCACTAGCCATTCTTCATCCCCCTCGCCCGCGGCGACCACCCTGGGGGACTTTACTTCGAATACCACTGTAAGAACGGCCTCGGACCCATGGGAAGGCTTGAATGGAGTCTCCCCCGTGGCCGTGTTCGGAGTGGTCCTCAGGGCCCAGAGGACCGAGGATAACTGCTCTACCCAGTTCCCCCTGAGGTTCTTGACCTTCTTCTTCAGCAAGTTCACGATAATTGTGTTTGCCGCCTCCACCTGCCCATTGCTCCTCGGGTGGTGGACTGATGCAAACCGAAGGTCTATGCCGAGCTGGGTACAGAAGTTGAAAAACTCGGCACTGGCAAACTGCGGCCTGTTGTCTGTAACTATGGCTAGCGGGATCCCATTCCTGCATATTATCTCACCTCATATGAAATTTCTAACTACTTGGGATGTTACCTTGGCCAGTGCCTTTACCTCCAGCAACTTGGAGAAATAATCAATCATCACTAACAAGAACCTTCTTTGGCCACTCTCTTGCGGGAAAGGACCAACAAGGTCCAAACCCCATATATCAAAGGGCCAGGGTGCTGTGATGGACTGAAGCCTTTGGGCTGGCAGGAGCTGGAGAGGAGCGAACAACTGGCACTTTGAACATTTCCTTGTGAATTCCGCTGCATCCTTGCTGAGGGTAGGCCAAAAGTAGCCCTGCCTCAACACTCTCCCCTCCAAGGTTCGGCTCCCGGAGTGGCTGCCACACTCCCCCGAGTGAATTTCCTTCAGGACCCTTGGGACCTCCTCCTCTGATACACAATGGGCTAGGAGTCCCGAGAGTGTTTTCCTGTGCAGTCCTCCTGCTGCAAGGAATAATATGCCGATTTATACCTGAAGCACCGCTTAACCACCTCCCCTTCAGGGAACTTTCCCGATGTCAAGAAGGTGATGAAGGGATCCATCCATGATGCCCACTGGTCCACCTCCATTAGCTCACCCTCCTCGATGGATGTTCGGAAGAGGTCCGACACCATCCCCCCTACCCGGGGACTGAACTTGGCCAGGAGGTCCGCCGCGGCAGTCTCCTCCCTTGGCTCGTGATGGATCGAGAAGGTCCGGAACTGCCCTATGAGCCCCTTGACCTTTTCCAGGTATCGCTGAAGAGTTGAATCCTTCACCTCGAACTCCACCCTAACCTGGCAAGCCACCACCATGGAGTCCGTCGAGACCTCCACATCCGACACTCCCAATTCCCGCGCCAGCCGCAGGACCGCCACTACTGCCTCGTACTCCGCCTGGTTGTTGGTGAGAGGAAAGTGAATATTGATGGCATGCTCGATCCTTGTCCCTTGGGGGCTTACCAAAACCACCCCTCCCCCAAAGGAATGCTTTCCCGAAGCCCCGTCCACCAACATCCTCCAGGCCACCGAGCTGGACAGCTCGAAGTCTTCTACTTTGGTCACATAATCTACCAAAAAGTCCGCCACCGCTTGGGCCTTTATTGACAACCTGGGCACATATGAAATGTCAAATTTACTTAGCTCTACCGACCACTTAGCCAACCTCCCCGAGTGCTCCACCCCTTCCATGATGTTTCGAAGGGCTTGATCGGTCACCACCTTGATTAAATGCGCTTGGAAATAGGGTCGGAGCTTCCAGGCCGACACCACCAAGGCGAAGGCCAACTTTTCCAGGATGGGGTACCGAAGCTCCGCCTTCCTTAGGACTCGGCTAACATAGTAGATTGGGAGTTGCCTTCTACCTTCTTCTCGGACCAGCACAGAACTCACTACCTCGGGTCCTACCCCCAAGTACATGGACAAGTCTTCTCCTTGCCTTGGCCCTTACAGCAAGGGAGCTTGGGTCAATTGTTCCTTCAGCGCTTGAAAAGCCCTCTCGCACTCAGGGGTCCATTCAAACTTCTGATTCCCCCGCAGCACCTTGAAGAAGGGTGCACACTTCTCTCACGCCCTGGAGAGGAAACTGCTAAGCCCTACCAACTTCCCCGTGAGGCGCTGAACCTCCTTCACGTTCCTTGGCGACCCCAACTCTATGATGGTATTAACTTTGTCTGGATTGGGCTCCACCCCCGCTGGGGTGAGCAGGTGGCCGAGGAACTTTCCTCGGCTAGCCCCGAAGACACACTTCTGGGGGTTGAGCTTCATTTTGAATCTTCTCAATGTCCCGAACATTTCTTTAAGATCGAGGAGGTGGGACTCAATGTCTCGACTCTTCACCATGAGGTCATCCACGTAAACCTCCAGGTTTCTACCCTTTTGTTCCCAGAAGACCCGGTCCATCATCTGCTGGTAGGTGGCTCCCGCGTTCTTGAGCCCAAAGGGCATCATTTTATAGAAATAGCACCCATCCCCCGTGTTGAAAGAGTCATCATTGACGTGCGGGGGGGGGGGGGGGGGGGGGGGGGGAAGGTGCATGCGGATTTGATGATAACCTAAAAAAGCATCTAAAAAATACATCACAGAAAAACCGACAGCTGAGTCAACCAGCGCGTCGATTCGATGCAGAGGGTAGCAATCCTTGGGGCATGATTTATTAAGCAAAGAAAAGTCAACACACATTCTCCACTTACCTCCCCCCTTCTTCACCATAACCACATTGGAGACCCAGCCTGGATACTGGATCTCCGATACAAACCCTACTTGGAGGAGCTTGCCCACCTCCTCTCGGATGGGCCCTTCCAGCGTGTCATCTACGACCCTCTTCTTCAGTCGGATAGGTCGGGTACCAGGATCGAGGTTGAGACAGTGGCAAGCCACATTCGCATCGATCCAGGGTATCTCTGTCGCGCTCCAAGTGAAGGCATCCACGTTCTCCTGCACACATGCCAAGATTTGCTTCTGCTCCTCTGGGCTGAGCTATCCACTGATCTTGACCTTCTCCACCACCCTCGCCCGGGTGGTGACCTCGAGCTCCACAACCTCATCCACAGACTCCAGCCGGGACTGCTCCCCCCAATCACCTTCTTTCTCTTCGCCCTGAGCCAACACTTCGGCCTCCTCCTCCTTCCTCTCTTCCCGAACCTCAATCAATTCTTCCGCCCCTTCCTCCTGGGCTTCTACTTCCTCATCTTACCTCTCCTTCTCCTCTTCGAGCCCCTCCGGCTCCCCCATCTCCCGATCCCACTCTTCCTCCTCGGCCATCTAAGAGATGGTGTTCACGGCAGTCACATAGCACTGCCGAGCCACCATCGGATCTCCCCTTATCCGGACATGGACTCCTCCTTCCCTGAACTTGAGGCATTGGTGGAAGGTGGAGGGGACGCAGCGGAACACACTGATATGTGGTCGTCCGAAGAAGGCACTGTAGCTGCTGGGGGAATCCACTATGACAAAATGGCAATTCATGGACTGCCCCCCCCCCCCAAGACTACATGGAGTCCCACTCCCCGTTCTACCTCCTTCCTCTCACCGGAGAACCCAAATAGTGGATCATCCGAGGCCAACACCCTCCTGCTCTCCACCTTCATGTCGTCAAACGCCTTCTTAAAGACTACGTTGACCGAGCTCCCGATATCCACAATGATACGAAAGATGGTGAAGTTCTCGATCATTGTCTGAATGTCCAGCACATCGCAAAAAGGGTCTTCTTGACCCGACATGTCCTTTTGATTGAACGAGATCTTCTCTGCTGGGGGGCGGGTCTAGGGACGTCGAAGCCACGCTGTGATGATAGATAGTATGGAAGATTGCCTTTCGGGTCGCCTCAATCCCTGCCCCCCCTGGATCGCCCTGATCCCTCCTCGGGTCCCCACATCAACCCGATCTTCACACTTCTAGTCCTCCTCGTCCTGAGACAAGACCTCCCCAATCCTCACCGCCCGTTGCTCCTGCGGCGCCGATGCTTTGCCTTCCTTCATCTCCAAGAACTCCGAGTAGGTGGCCGTTGCGTGACCTTCCTCCCCGTGGAAGTCATAATAGGGCAATGCCTCCCCCTCCTCTCGACCTCTCCCGCCCTATTCATCCTACTAGGAGCGGCTCCTCCGGCTCTGGCTCCTCTTCCCCTGCCTGGTCTGTAACGCCCCGGGTTTTTCTTATAATTATTTTATTAAAACATATGGAATTAATAATAATTATTCTAAAGCGAATTTTAATTCAGGGCGTCGATGTGTAGGGGCGTTGCCGTTTCGGGAGCGTCGTCGTCATCCGGCATTTTGTTTCTAGAAGGAGGCTTTTGCGAGTGTATGTATAAATATATAATGATATATATGTATTCGTGTATATAGGGTCTTGTATAAGTAAATTTGTGCAATCGTATTTTCATTTAGGGAGCTATTTGTAGGCGGATATATATACACAGTTATATATATGGGTATAAGTATATATAAGTGTTACATGCATAAATTTCTTATATATATGTATAAAAGTTATTATATATATATAAAGTTTATATATATTATATATATATATATATAACAAAAGGATTCCTTCAGCACTATTTTTTCTTCCCCCCTCCCGATGGCTCCTGTCTGCCGAGCAAGGTTAGGGGCGAGCTAGGGTTTGGCGTCGGGTCGTCGGTGGTGGCGATTTGGAGGTCGCCGGAGCTTGGCTCCTTCGTCGGAGTAAAGATTCGGTGAGCCCTCGTCGGGATCGGAAGTGGTCTTGCGGTTTTCCGGCCGGCTTCTTCCTCGCTCGTTGGGATTCGACGGAGCCCCGTTGTTGAGGCAAGAAAACTCTTCTTCTTCTTCTTCCCTTCCCCCCCTTTTTTTCCTATTGCTCTTCTGGTATGGAACTATGCTGGCACATCCTTGCTTGATTTCTTAATTTGATTTTTGCTGGGGGCTGCTTCTATTTTGTTTTGTCTAAATGGGGATGCGGTTATGCATTTTGCTGGGGGTGCTTTTAGGTTTTTGTCTAATTGGGGGCTGCCTTGTAGAATTGGTTTGGGGCTGTTGTTATGCTTTCGGTTTGGGGATGCCCTTTTTATGTTCTACTTGGGAGGGGCTGATTCTTAAGTTTTGTTCTAATTGGGGGGCTTCTTCTTAAGTTTTATTCTAATTGGGGGGCTGCTGTTATATATTCTGAATTTAGGCTGTCTTATATGTGTTCTATTGGGGGTTGCCTTATATATATAATTCTTTATGAGGGGAGCTGTTATACCCCATCCCAGGCTGTTTTATCTATGACCCTAGACTTATCAGAATTGTAATTGTGGTTGCTTCATATGGCTTCAGTTGGGGCTGCTGCGCATAATCCTATTTGGATTATTCTTTTTGGGTCGTTATATCTATTCCAGGTTGGATCCTTTTAGTTTTGAGAGGGGCTGCTATATATATATATATATATATATATATATATATATATATATATATATATATATATATATGTAGTTCTTTTAAGCTACACATAGTTCTATTCTGAATCTTTTTTATGGGGGGCTGCCATATATAATTCTATCCTCGATAGTTTGTTCAATTGTTATTATATGACTGGTGGGCCGCCTTCAGGTTGCAAGTCTCGATAATTCAAGTTGCGTAATCAATTTATAGTTCAAGCTTGTTCTTGTTATATGACATTCAATTGCTTTGGTAATATGGCCTTGATTATAAGAGAATATGGATGTCATGTTCGGCAATTATACTTAAACGTTGGCTAAATTACAAAACCCCTCATAGTCTCGCACTAGTAGCCTAGCTGATGAGGTCATCTTTTGCATGTTCCCTTCTCTTTTAATTCATTTTTTCTGGTTTTGCTCCCCTTCCCCTTTAATGATTATTTCTCCCCCTATTCTGCAAGTGAAGTTCTGTCCGTGGTCTTCCTTGTGTTCTGATAGATTCTCTCCAAAAAGTCATTTTCTGTGTATTCTCGGAAATCAAGTATCTTCTTGTGCCTGTTGATTCCTGTTTATACCTTAGTCTAGTTTAGAAGTTCTCTCTGTGTAGTTCCAGAATTTTCTAGCCTTTTTGTCTAGAATTTCTGTCCAGAACTCCCTGGTTTTCTGTGTAATCTGCCTTTTACTTCTGAGTATTTTAAGCCCTTTCCGACTCAGTCTTCCATATAATTTTTGTGTTAACTTTTTCAGTGAAGGGTAATGCCTCCTCTTCACTGTCTTAGCAATCTGGTTGAATGTAAAGATTTCTTTTTAGTGGTTGTGGGCTGTAAATAGCAGTCCTTCTCCTTAATGACTTTGTTTCTTGAAGCTTAGTTATGCTAAGCTCTCTTGTTGGTTGTGTCCTTCAAGTAGTAGTAGTTCCCTTGGCTTGATTTTTGCTGGGTGATTGAAAGTCCTTCATTTCAGTCCTTTCTTCTTCCTTGTCCGCCTAACCTGTTGATTTTAGGTTAGTGGCTGTTGTGTTTTCCTTTTTGGGTATTGATTGGTGTTCTGGGTTCTTGATTCCTGCTGTCATCCCCTTGGAATTTGGATAGCTTCTATACCTATTTAGTTATGCTACCAGGTAGTTCATAGCGCAAATCTTAGCACACCGCTATAGGCGGTATAGTAAGACTGCGGCACGAAACGGCAGTGTACCGATCGTTCAAGTAATATAAAACGAGGAGTAATCCCCGAGTATCGAATCTCGAAGGAACACAGTAAGGTGGAGTTTATTATCGAGGAAGGACTTGAGATTGAAGTCCTTTCGAGCGGATGGATGCGGAAATGGGGGATTTGGTTTGTGGAAAATAAAAGAAAACAACTTAAACTACTCCTATGCAATGCTTCGCTTGGCGGGATGGAGACTAGGCAGGCCTTGAGCGCGCTGCCTCGTACACATATAACAAAATATAACTTCACATAGACATGAAATTAAGATTACAAGCACGATTCATAGTGTTCATCATCAATACATGAGAGATCTAGCTACAAACACATCAATAAGAGAAGAACAAGGCAAGAAATTGACCGAATCCGAAGTCTCGTTGTAGATTCACGGTTGGAATCGTTGGGTTGTCAATCCGCGTCCACGCTCGGTCCGCAACTACGTCCGGGGTAGAGAGAGCTGTCACTACTCTCCAATGAGCCCATCTTCTTCGTGTCACGATCCGGTAGAGGTTGCAAACTTCCTCTTGCTTGATGGCGATGGCGGCTAGATCTTCCTTTGAAGCGCTAGGACGAAGTAGGAGGCCGAGAGGAAGCTCCGGCTCAAGATTGGCGTGAAGAACAAGCCCGGAGCAACTCCAGATGGTGGGCGGCGATGGAGGGGCGAAATCGAGGCTCTGGAGTGAGAACACGGCGGACTGGACAGAGTTCCAATCAATCTCCCGGCCCTAATTCGCGAGCAGGTTAATATATAGGCGCTGGAATAAACAGTGTGCACGATCAGTGGCGCACGACCAATGGTCGTGCGCGCTGGAGGTCTGTGATCGTGCGCCTGCCTGGGTGGAGCCTACAATGTAAGAAATTTATAAAATACCATGTTCGCACGACCAGTGGCGCACGATCGGTGGTCGTGCACACTATCGTAGGTGGTCGTGCGCACTGTCCGAGATAGAACTCAAATTTCGGGGGTTGAGTGCGCACGATCAGTGGCGCACGACCAGTGGTCGTGCGCAATAGAACCAGTGATCGTGCGCAGTGTTCCTGTACAGAACTTTACCGGGAACACCTGCACGACTCCTGTTCCTACAGAAATGCTGATCAGGCCACTGAAAGTGGCACTCAACAATACGATAAGGCTATCAAAAGAAAATAAACATAAATACACCAAATTAGGCCAAGAAGTGCACCTAGCATAGAATGACAAATATGAGCTAAAACAAGGCTAAAGTGCAGTGGAAAGACTAGAAAAACGGCCCAGATGAGTCCATATATGTGTATATAATTGGGACTCATCAGTAGTCTGATAAGACTTCCCTAGGTTTAGAAAAGTTTGCTTGCCCTAAGATCGTGCAATTTCTTCTTCTTCTTCTTCTTTTATGAAGTTTTCTGTCGACTTTGATATAAGTCTTTCTCGTCGACTTTGATATAAGTCTTTCTCTTCGACTGTGATATAAGTCTTTCTCGTCGATTTCTTCACTTATTCTGAATTGTTTCCTCATATATTATATGTTCTTTCGTCGGGTGATCCCGGGTATCTTAAGCGATGTTATCAAGCATTTTAGTCTTTTCGTTGAGACTTTTTAGATGAAGCTATGCTTTATTCTTTGAGTTGTCCGGTATTTGATTGGTGACCGATTATGGTATTGTTTCATGCCTTATTCATCGTATTGTTATGAGAAGTTCGCTGGGAGTCAAGTTTGGACTCACCAAGTGTTTTCAAATGATTCGTTGCGTAGTGTTTATTTCTTTGTGACCCTATCCTTAGGGTGTTATGGTGATGATATCTCGGGTTATGTCCCGTGTCTTAATTGAAACTTAATTTGATTATTTAGAACCTTTGCCTTAAGCCTTGCACGGTGGGTAGTTTTGGGTGGCAGTGGATAAAGGACCACCACCCGGTATTGGCTTTTTGGGTGGCAGTGGATAGAGTACCACCACCCGGATTTGGTTTTTGGGTCGCAGTGGATAAAGGACCACCACCCTGTTTTGGGCTGCGGGCGTTAGTGGAAGATACCACCGTCGCAGTGCCTTCTTTTGGGGGACGCTTTTCCCTCGAGCTGATCAGTCTCAAGTTCTTATAAACATATATGCTTATATATGTGTATTATGATATTATATGTATGACCATCACCTCTGAGCCGCAATGGCGGACACATGGTGGGCTTTGATTATTTTGGTTAATACCGTCTGGCGCAGGCTTTTCCTCTTACCGAGTGCACTCGTTTGAGCTGGCTCGGGATGTTGTGAGATTTTTTTATGCTTACCTGCTTAGTTCTCCTTTCTGCACTCTTTTATTCCCGATTGTTGCTAATCTTGGTTTTCTTGCACCCTTTGGGCTGAGGCATTCTTTTCTTATGAATGTCTCAGGTTTAGGTCTTTAGCTGCCGCAGGAGTTAGAGCGGTGTCGTTCAGTTTTCCTGTCGAGGCCCTTCCTCTCTTCTAGGTAAGTGGTAGTTCTTTGGTTGTTGCCTTCTTTTGGATGTTTTCCTTCTTTCCTGCGGGTTCATGTCAGTTGTTGGCGCCCGTTTGGCTGTTATGCTTAGTTTACTTGCTAGTTGTTTTGCTGTTACTTTCAGGTTGTTTACCTACTTGCTCTCTGGGAAGCTTTATGCTAGGATGCATTAGTTACTTTATTGGTATAAAAATGTCATTCTTGTATATCATGATTTTAACTAAATATCACATACACTACACCATATCATGCATATGGTAGCGCTCAAAAACCGCTACTGTAGGTGAAAAAACCGCTACTGTAGGTCTACGGTAGCGGTTGCGCACGCGCTATATCCACCGCCGTGGTCTTAGGGTATGGTAGCGGTTACCCAATGTATTGTGACGTTTTTCTAACCGCTACTATAGGTACATCTATTGTAGTGTTTATGATATCCAATGGTAGCGATTATTTCTTTTTACAACAACGGTTACGATACTCTATTGTAGTGTTTATGCTTATATTTGGCAACATTTATGATACTTTATGGTAGCATTTATGCTTATATTTGACAACATTTAAGATACTATATGGTAGCGTTTATGCTTGCATTTGGCAACATATATGATTTTCTATGGCCGCATTTATGCTTGTATTTGGCAACATTTATGATCTTCTATGCATGATATCGTTTATGCTTGTATTTGATCATAAAATAAATTTTAATAAATTTATTTATTTGCCATTAAATTGAATAAAGAATATAGACAATAATAGATATAAAATCTATTTTGTGAAAAAAATATTTTTATTAATAATAAAAAGGTGGGAGATAGCCCAAACCCCTCAATACAAATCAATGGTGCACTTATCTATATTAAACTCAATATATACATGAAAAAAATTTCATAATAAACAATCTGTTCATGAAAATTAATCTCTTTCTTCTTCACGGGATCGTCCTTGTATTCTTCCTTCTTCGGTGACTCCTTTAATGCCTCCTTCACAGTGCCAGCTCCATACACTTGCTCTCCTGAAGCATCTTTGAGGGTGAGAAACAAATTTGGAGGGCTAAGAGATCGTTCAATTCAAGTGCCTACATGAATGAGAAACAAATCATAACCACGCAGTATCATACAAATTTGCTACTCTAGCATAGAAATACATAATCAATAATAATTAATTATCAAGAAAAAAATAACTACAAAATTAAATAGGCGTACACAAGAATAGAACGAAATTAGACATGGGTATAAGAATAGAAAAATAAAATAAGACATGCGGCTTGCTACCCTTTGAGTATCTGCTACAGTGGCAAACTTCACATGCCCAAAACCACGAAAACTACCATCTTCTTTTGCAGCAAGTTGCACCTCTCCAGCTTTTTTGAAAAACTCAACCCTACATCCATAATGATTTTTATTAATCATGCAAGTATATAGTGAATGGGAAAAAAGGTAAAAAGAAAGATTGGGTAACGTGTGAAAATTGGTGGTAGTGTATATATATGGTCATTTCCTAGAACCTCTCATCCAACTTTGCGCAAGCAAACTGCAGCAGCAGTTTGCGCAAGCAAACTGCAGCAGCAGTTTGCGCAAGCAAACTGCAGCAGCAGTTTGCGCAAGCAAACTGCTGCTGGTAGCAGTTTGCGCAAGCAAACTGCAGCAGCAGTTTGCGCAAAGTTTGCGCAAGCAAACTGCTGCTGGTAGCAGTTTGCTGCTGCAGTTTGCTTGCGCAAACTGCTGCTGGCAGCAGTTTGTTGCTGCTGCAGTTTGCTTGCGCAAACTGCTGCTGGCAGCAGTTTGTTGCTGCTGTAGTTTGCGCAATGCTTGCGCAAACTGCTGGCTGCAGTTTGCGCAAGCAAGCAAACTGCAGCAGCAGTTTGCGCAAACTGCTGCCAGTTTGCTGCTGCAGTTCCGGTGATAAATTGTGTGTGTGCGTGTGCAAGAGACAAAAGTCATACAAATCATCCTTTATAGGCTCAGATGGTAAATTTCCAACGAACAGTCGCATTGTATCTGATTTCTCATTCAAGCTGGCAACACCTTTAGGCTACAATACAGGGAATAAAGATTAGCAAGCAAACATATGAAAATTACCCTGAAACTTAGGCAACCTACTCAATGAAGCTGTTATATACCTGATCTTCAAGTGATTTGCCAAAGCTTTTAACATACATGAAATAATCAGAGTCCTGCGCACCTTTACTGTAAGATCCATTTTCCATTTTATAATTTGAAGCAAAAAATATATATATACTATTTTATCATTGATAAATAAAATTTGACTTGACTAGCAATTAATTGTTTTAATTAATTCTTATACAAATTATTGGCAGTATTATAACTACGATAGTTGAGAAGGCCCATGAACAGATCTTAAATTCAAATGCTCCAACAAATTAGGAGGAAAATAAAAAATAATTTAACACTAAAAAGAAAATGTGTTAATAGGATACATGCTGATCACCAGCTTGGGTGTGTATATATCAGGTGTTCAGATCCGCTGAGAAACTCAGAGCATGGCACTTAAAATCCCTCAAATTAAGCTGCAAGCATAAATAATATTAAGGATATCAGATATATACATTATGGGTTAAGATTCAAAATTAAAATAAAGTTTTCATCTTCATACAGAAGAAGAATGCAGCAACCCCTTTTCCTTTTCCTTTTTGTAATTATTATTAAATATATATGCATTAATGGTTTAATATCAAATGTCATCATCTTTAAATAACAACTATATATAGCCCTCAAGTTTTATTTTGATATAACAATATTGATATAGTGCTAATTACAGGGAACTCTCTTGGGACTCTGCATAATTACAAAAATCCCTCATATATTTGTACAAAAGAATGTAAATAACATTATATTCTAGATAATATTAAGTCAATTCGACCCTTAAAAGTATATTTAAATGGCAAGACTAGGTGCTAAAACTTACCATAACAGCGACTCCAGACTCGCAAAATCTGGGAATACAGATAAGCCTCACCAATTGATTTTCTGGTCCTACGGCCACGTAAAGGTCGACTTAATTAAATAAAATAAAAATTTAACCAACTGCATAAAAACTAAATGCAAATTCTGTTTTCAAGAGATCACCTGAATTCCCAACAACAGCACATGTCCTGAACTGCCGCGGATGAAAAGGAGGCTTTGACGGCAAAATCAAATTAAGGTGCTCCTCGCAAAGAGAACGATTATAGCATTTCTCTACACCCCTGATGAGAATAAGACATTGCCGATCTCAAAAAACAAGTAATAGTTGGAGCATGAAACTAAATGCAAAAGACTTGTGAGGCATCTTACAACTGTGCAATCCACCTGGAAAGCATCCACCTCCTGCAATAATAATGCCTCAAACCACACACACCCAAGCAGAACTTGGTTCAGGAAATCCACCAAATACGTGGGATGCACCAACTATATGTCTCTTTGAATAATCAATCCAACCCCATCCTATACCCATGCCCTTATAGACAGCCATGACACATTCTAATTTTCTAGATAAAGCACAGAAACATGAATAAAATAGCTCACAACCATAGTCCAAACAGAACATCAACTAGTGCACAACAAATCATATGAATGCAAATCAACATGGAATGAAAATTAACAAATAACCCATTAAACATGAAGAGTGAAATTAGTAGCATAAATTATCATAGGAAACATGGTCGCATTTATGTTGCAAAAAATATAATCCTGCAAACAAGACATTACTCAAAAGCAACATAAGATGAGCTGTTTGCATTCCTTGTCCCATGTACGCTAATGGCATCTCCTGGAGATTGGATCTCTGTCATCAATCCAGCAACAATAGAATCTGAATCAAGATTAGGAATGACACGTTGTAGGTTGATTAAGACTGTTGAAAGAATCTCCTGCGTCAATTCAGCCTTAATCCTTGATGTGATAGACTTCACAAGGTCTATCGGAACTTTTACGTTGATGCCATCAACCAATGTTGCACCAGTACTTGATGATGATGCCTTCAAATCAGATTTAGTCACACCCTTTCCCATTAGCCTGACACGACCCGAACAATCTTTCTGCATAACAACATTGAACGGATCATTTGTGCTACAATTCTCTTCCTGTTGCGCTTGCAATTGCTCCATTTCAGCCTGTATTACAACTTATATATTTTAGTAATTAATAATATAAACACCAAAGACTTGAGCAAGATAACATGCATAATTACAATTTTTCTTTGGGTATATTCAAAGGATTTCTTGTACTCTCGGGTAAGAACTCTTTTGCGGGTCTCGGTAAACATTTGCACTGCTGTGGGAGGTTCTTTGTTTGCATTAGCCTTTTGCTATAAATGACAATAGAATAAATATTAAGCTACAAATAGGAAGCTCTGAATTCCTGAATCACAAAATCACATACCAACTCATTTCTTAAGCATGCAAAACTTGTTCGGCCTGTTGTGTGCATATTTTTTTGCCTTTTCCGGCATCGCTTATTTCTTCTTGCTAATTTCTGCACATTATCAAAATGTATCGTCTTCCAAATAGAAGATAAAAAGGAAAGGTCAAACCAAAATAATTATAAAAACAAACATAACATACCTTATATTGCTTGGACCCTAATATCTCGATAAATCCCTTGAATTGTTCTTCAGGAATACCTTTGGGTCCATTCAAGAGTCTCTCCTTGTCATTGTCATATGGCTTATAAAACTTATGTTTGATTATGTTCTTATATCTTCGCCAACTGCTATTAATTGTTGCAAGAGTCCACTTCTTTCCTTCATCTGGAATAATCCACTTTTTCTACCCAAATATAATTATTTTTTTGGAAATTAATTTATAAACAGAAATTAACCGATAAAAAAAATGTTATTGCACATAACTCTACATCTTTTCTTTAGTGTTCAGCAACCTCCAATATGTACAATCTATACGACAAAGACTTGGAATTCGAGCCAACGTACCCAAAAAGCTTGCAAATTGGTTCACTACTGTTCTATCAGGGCCTATTGGCTGGTTGTGCTCATTTAAAATAATGACAACACGATGCTCAAACTTTCTACTGTGTATCTCTTTCATCATGGTTCGGCCCCTACACTTTTGTGCTTCAGGTGCTGCAAAAATCAAAGAATATCATAATTAGATCTTGATTAAAAGAGAACAACGTTAACAAATTAAGAAAACACTCCACACACACATACCTTTCTCTGTCTCTGGATTTGTCTCTTTCCCTATCTCTTTACCAGGCATACTTTCTTCATGTAGGTCCACGTCAAGATTATTTAGTTCCTCCTCTGGAACTAAATCTTCGCAAATATCCGGCTCTAAATTTAAATCCTCCTCCTCAAAAACATGAGGTAGATCTACATCATCATCCTCAATATTATTAAGTTCATCATCGACAAATTCTGGATCTTGACGCTGCTCTTCAAGACGAGGTGCATCTATTTGTAACAAATCTTCATTCGTTGTTTGGAATGCTCCTTTCCTTGATCTCGTTTTCATTCGTAAATAATGGACCATCGAGCCCGGTTTACAATATTTAACAGGTTGTTTGGACTGCTTCATTTCTTGAGTTATCCAAAATATTTAACAACTGTTTCAGGAAATAAACTATGCATTAAAGTATTTGTGAAACCGAAATTATTATAATATAGAGAAAGTCAAAAATACAAGTTTCTGCAGACAACACCTGCTGCACATACACACACCTGCCGACTACACCTGCTGCACATACACACACACACCTTGCTGTACACATGCACATTCGTGCACATACAGATACACAATGATGTACACTCAACAGCACACACTGCTGCACACACACACATTCGTGCACATACACACCTGTTGCACATACACACACCTGCTGCACATACACACACCTGCTGCACATACACACACTTTCCTGCACATACACACACACACACACACCTGCTGCACATACACACACTTTCCTGCACATACACACACCTGCTGCACATACACACACTTTCCTGCACATACACACACTTTCCTGCACATACACACACACACACCTGCTGCACATACACACACTTTCCTGCACATACACACACACACACACACCTGCTGCACATACACACACTTTCCTGTACATACACACACCTGCTGCACCTACACACACATTCCTGCACATACACACACTTTCCTGCACATACACACACACACACACTTTGTTATACACACACACACACGGTTCTGCACATAACAGCACACACATGCACAATTCATATCATGTCTGAATGCACAATACACACACATAATGTTGCACATACACACCTGCTGCAACATGTTTGGTAAATCTTAATTGATAAATAAAAATTGATAAACAGAAATTGAGCGTTGTTGTTAAACAACAAAAATTCATCAAAATAAAAACAAAAATTGATAAACAGAAATTGATTAATAAAAATTGATGAAGAAAATTTCAACAAAATTAGAACCATTCTGAATCATCTTGAATTTCTTGTCTATCAAGATCATCGGCACTAAAAGGCATTTCAAGAGCCACATCACGTCTACACCAAGTATCATCATCATCGTCATCTCCAATAGTTGGACTCACATCAACCCCAACATTACGTGCATCTGCCCAATATGATTCATCACTAGCTACTAGAGATTGGTCAAGATCTAACAAATCTCTAGGAATGTTTTGTAGAACATAGTGATGTTCTTCTTCTAAAGGATCTTGTACATAAAAAACTTGATGTACTTGAGAAGCCAACACAAAAGGATCATCCATGTAGCAGAGCTTCATGAAGTTAACACATGTAAGCCCGAATTCATCTTTCTGAACATCAAACCAAACACATCTAAATAGCACAACATTAAATGTTCCCCAATAATCTATCTCAATTATGTCATCTATTGCCCGAATTCATCTTTCGGTCCCTTGAGCTAGCAAAACTTGGAGTTGTTGCCGTAAGAGTAACTCCACTGTTTTGAGTCTTGCATTTCCCATCTCGTTCCCTGGTATAAAATTTATAACCAGAGATACAATAGCCTTTGTATCTCCTTGCCACTGAATTTGGAAATTTGGAAAGCCAGTTTATGTAATCAGGAACTTGGTCATTAGTTACTCTAGCTTCAAACCAATGCACAAATTCTTGACTATGCATCTTTTCTTTAGCCCATTTACTCAATCCACGTCTATTATCAATCAAATTTTTATGCTCTCTGCATTTACATGAAATAAAGTTAGGTTGAATAATAGGAAAAAGAGACAAAGTAATTATAGTCTTATGTAATGTACTTCTCAACTTGTTCGTCTCCACTGTTGAAGATAGCATATCGATGAGCTAGTGTTAAGGTAAGATCATCTAGCATAATAGCCTCACCCTTCAGCTTTTTCTTCCCTTTTCCTCTTTTCTTCTTACCTCCTAGCGGATAACCTATTTGTACAAAGGGGAAAATGGAACGTGTTTCACCAGAGTTTTGACCCCCAGAATACCTGGTCAATCTTGTTTTCACCCCATCATGCATATACCTTGAACAAAATGCTAAACATTCATCAGCCAAGTATGCTTCTGCAATAGACCCTTCTGGACGACTCCGATTACGAACATATGATTTCAATCTACAAAGATATCTTTCCATCCAATACATCCATTGAAAATGCACCGGTCCACCCAGTTTAATTTGATGAATTAGATGTATAGGCAAGTGTACCATTACGTCAAAAAAACTTGGAGGAAAAATCTTTTCAAGTTGACAGAGTATTTCAACAATTTCGCTCTGCAATTGATCAAGGTCGTGAACTTTGATAACTTTACTGCATATGGACTTGAAAAAAGCTCCTAGTCTCATTAAAGTAAGTGCAACATGTTTCGGCAATGCCTTCCTAACAGCAACTTGAAGTAAATACTGCATTAAAATATGTGCATCATGACTCTTATACCCTCCTGAAAGCTTTTTGTCTTGCACAAAGCGAGATATATTGGATGAGCAAGCATATGGCAACTTAGCATTCTTTAAGACACTACAAAATGTTCTCTTTTCAGCATCTGTCATAGAGAAAGTTGATGCCCTGAAAATGATTTTTTTACGTTTCTTGCAAAAAAAAGGTTGAAGTTCCTTTCTAATACCCATCTCTTTAAGGTCATAGCGAACCTTTGCATGATCCTTTGTCTTTCCTGGAATGTCTAGCAAAGTTCCAAGTACACCCTCACATATCTTTTCAATGTGCATAACGTCAAGGCAATGACTACAAGGATTATGCTCCCAATAGGGTAACTGGAAAAATATTGATCTTTTCTTCCATGGGGTGTCGCTGTCTGACTTCTTCTTCTGTTTTTTTCCATACACGGTTTTAAAATTCGTCAACTCCAGCACTTCTTTTCCTGATAAGGGGGTAGGAATGGTCCTTAATTCCACTTTCCCATTGAATGATCTTGTGTCAAATCTCCAAGGGTGGTCCTCTTCTAAGAACAATCGAGAGGACATATAACAAAACTTCCTACTATGCTTTAGGTATTGAGAAGTTGTTTCATAATTGCAAGAAGGGCATGCAAATTTTCCTTTGGTGCTCCACCCTGATAACATGACATATGCTGGGAAGTCACTGATTGTCCACAATAAAGCTGCACGCATTTGAAATGTTTGATTCTTTGAAGCATCATATACTTCCAATCCGAACTCCCACAACTCCTTTAATTCCTCAACCAATGGTTGCAGATAAACATCAATATTATTTCCAGGAGATTGGGGTCCTTGAATTAGAAGAGACAATATCAGAAACTCTGGCTTTATGCTTAGCCATGGTGGTAAATTATAATTGATCAAAACCATGGGCCAAGTGTTGTAGACACTATTCATTGTACGAAATGGATTGAATCCATCACTAGATAGGCCGAACCTTACATTCCTAGGATCCATAGCAAAATCATGATCTAAGGCATCAAGAGTCCTCCAAGCTTCACCATCAGCTGGATGCCTTAAGTTTCCATCCTTTGGCAATTTATTAGCATGCCAAGTCATCAAATCAGCTGTTTTTGAGCACATGAACAGCCTTTGAAGCCTAGGCTTCAATGGGAAATGCCACAGAACTTTCGCTGGAATTTGACGAGCCTTCTTAGCTAATGGATCAACTTCTTTTTCTTTATTATCTCCTTCAGAGTTCCACCTAGAAGTTCCACAAATATGACAAGATGAAGCATCATTGTGCTCCTTCCAGTACAACATACAATCATTTTGGCATGCATGTATCTTTTGATAATGAAGACCTAAATTCTTCACCGTCTTTTTTGCATCGTTGAAAGAATCAGGAAGTTTTGCATTTGGGAAGGCTTCTCTTAGCAGACTCAAAAGATCATCAAAAGCTTCATTGCTAATTCCATGTACACACTTGTTGATATACAGACGAATAGTAAATGATAACTTTAAAAAACTAGTGCACCCTGGATAAAGCTGTTATTGGCCTTCCTCCACTAACTTATAGAATTTTTTGGCGTCTTCATTTGACCCTTCACTTGCTTTTCCCCTATCTTCTTGAGGCGTAGGAGAATCTTGTTCAACGTTTCTATACATGTCATGCAACATACCATCAATATCATCATGGATGAACCCACCATCATCATTTCGATTGTCAATATTCATCTCATCACTTTCCCCATGAAAAACCCATTCATCGTAACCATCAATAAAGCCATCAACAATCAAGTGATCTCTCACGATATCCTAGGTATGATAATAACAAAAAACACACTTGATGCATGGACAACAAATTTTTTCCCCTTGAGTTTCTTGGACAAATGTTGTTTGAAGAAAATGATCTACACCTTCAATGTAATCATGATGACATCTAGGAAGGGTCATCCAACTCTTATCTCTATCCATTAGCAAGAATATCACTGGAATGAACATAATCAGCATGAAGGAAACAACAGAATGATCACAAATCCACACACTCACTCAATCAACAAATCCACATAAATGCATACACACAATCAACACACACAATCAACACACATCACATATTCACCAAAAAATCCACACACTCACTCACATATTCACCAAAAAATCAACACACATCACATAAATGCATACACACACACACACTCATCAGTCACATATTCACCATAAAATGAACACATACACACATCACATACAAACACACGTGTATCTGGGAATCATTTCTACGGGTTAGAATAAGTTACATTCAAAAAAATGCAAAGAAATGCAAAGAACTAAGTTTCTTCTTGGAGGTGGGGCTCCCTTTAATTAAATTTGAGGTGATTTGAGAATCACATTCGTAGGGCTCCCTTTAATTAGATTTGAGAATCTTTTTTTCCTTTCACTAATTACATTCAAAAATGCACACAAATAAACATACACAAACTAACACATACATATACATTCAAACATACACAAACTAGCACATACATACAAACATACACACAAACAAACAAATATATACATACACACACAAACACATATCTATTCAAACACACACACACACATACACATACATACATACACATTCAAACACACACAAACACATTTATACATGCACACACAAACACATATATGCATACAAACATACACACACACACACACAAACACATATATACATACACACAAACACATACAGAAACACAAAAACACATATCTATTCAAACACACACACACACATACACATACAAACATACACACACAGAAACACATACATACATACACACACACACACAAACACATATATATACATACAAACACATTTATACATACACACGCAAACACATTTATACATACACACACAAACACATTTATGCATACAAACATACACACAAACAAACAAATATATAAATACACACACAAACACATATCTATTCAAACACACACACACATATACACATACATACATACACATTCAAACACACAAACATATATATACAATCACACATATATACCCCCACACATACACATATACATACAATAGCTGAAAAAATCCACATATACATTCAAACCTCCACATATAGCTGAAAACATACACATTCAAACCTCCACAAATAGCTGAAAAAATCCAGAAAAAAAAAACCTAAATCCAACCATGGGCCCTAGCTGCCATTACAAGAAGAAAGGAGGAGGAGAAGAAGATGCTTATAGTG
Source organism: Dactylorhiza incarnata (assembly GCA_033032865.1). Taxonomy (NCBI): domain Eukaryota; kingdom Viridiplantae; phylum Streptophyta; class Magnoliopsida; order Asparagales; family Orchidaceae; genus Dactylorhiza; species Dactylorhiza incarnata. Next base: position 5,382,911 of record JAWHQI010000119.1, on the reverse strand, counting down.
AGGAGGAGGAGAAGAAGATGCTCTCGTGCAGATCTCCAGTCGCGGCTAGGGCCTCCAAGCAGATTGGACCTCCAAGTCGCAGCTAGGGCCTCCAGCTAGGACCTCCAAGTAGATCTGGAGATCTGGAGAAATAGATCTGGTGATCTCCAGTCGAAATCGCGCCTCTCTGCCTCTACCCTAATTCGTATCTTCTGGGCAGGATCGGGATCGACGGAGGGAGGACAGCAGGGCTCGCCGAAGGGAGATATGTAGAGACCGGCCACGACGGGGGCGACCTCGTCGGAGGAGGAAGGGGCACCGGACTTTCACCGGAGGAGGAAGAGGCACCGGACTGGTCGCGCATTATCGGGACGGGAACGGGAGGAGGGCCGGGATTGGGAGGAGGGGCGAGATCGGGAGGGAAGCGATTCGTGAACCGTCATATTAGTAAGGAAGAAATTTAAGGCAATTGTTATTCGCACACCAGTTTTGGTATGATACTCTATGGTAGCGTTTATTTATTTAGAGTTGAACTTAAAAATGCTACAATAAATAACTTTTGGTAGCGTGTTCTAAACCGCTACAAATTAAGCGTTACCAAATGTATGATATCGTGTAGTGATACTTTGAAGATCGTAGAAATTCCTTTCTTACTATACTAAACATAGATTTATGCATATCATTTCTTGGATGTTGATCTTCATGCTCATGTAGGCTAAAATGAACCTATTTTCCGCTGCGTATGTATAGTTTTCTACTTGTGGACTAGATGATCCACCGGACCAAGGGACACAGTCTTAAGCTAAAATGTAAAATTCTATTTTTTAATCTAAGCACATTTATGTCTTTTATAAAAAAAATCGTAAGAAGTGTTTGCCTGAGCGTCGGTAGTTGTCCCCTGCTTGACGTGGCATCATAGCGCGTATTTTTCCTTTGCTCTGATAATATTTATTAAATTCGTGGGAAAATGCGGGTTGTGACAGTTGGTATCAGAGGGAGGTTAGCCGGGTTGCAGTGTTAGTCTGGTTGCCCGGTTAACCGCCTGGTGAGAATCGTTATTCATTGCATACACACACCAGAAGCATGATCACTACACTCATAGCATGATAAGAAGTATACGGGGCATATTATATAGTATGGGATGCATAATATGTGTTTGTATATGGATCCTCATAGGTGATAACATACGACTGTTATGTAGTATGGGATGCATAACGTAGGTCGCATGCGTGTCCATTAGCTCGTTTTTCCTTTTCATTACATGCGATAATATGTAGTATGGGATGCATAAGATCGCATGTGTACGCCGCTCATGGCATGCATTAAGGCCTTTTTAGATTGCATAGCACTGCATATACATCATAAGATAGCATTAGCACACGTGCCAAGTTAAAGACATACATGATGACGCTCGTACACACATGGTTTGAAATAAAATTTGGCATTCATGCATTTATATTATATGCACATAAGTTGATAGGATGATGATATATCATCCTAAGTTAAGCAAAACATCATTTCATGAATTCCCAGAGCAAGGTAACAGCAAGAGCAAGTATCTACTCTTTTCTGATCTGTATCGAGTTAGGAAATTCTAGTTCTTAGCTGTTGCGTCTTAAGCTAGGTGTAGTGATGTGTTTGTTCATAATTGCAGTCGATGACTCCTGAGTGTGGTGCGTCAGAGTCGGCTCTCCGGTTAGAGGGGGAACCCTTAGGTGCGCTTAGTGAGGCAGTGACTAAGGAGTTGCGTCAGAGTATCGAGGCGTTGTTGAGGCAAATGGTTGTGAAACAAGCGCAGTTTTTCTGCCCAGGTGATTTCAGGTTAGATTCTAATCTAACTCTTAGCCTTCAGCGTTTGTACTAGATTGTTTTTGCTCGATTAGTTCTGTATCCAATTTTATAGGAGAATTTAAGGTAAAGAACCGTTAGGCGCATGTCCTTCTCGATTCTGGTGCTACCCACTCGTTCGTGGCTAGGACTTTTATAGAGCATCGTAGTTTGACCCTTGTTTCGATTGGCGATCCGTTTAATGTTAAGTTCCCCTCTGGTGGCTCTGTGGTGTCGAGTTAGGGTATCTAGGGTTGTTCTACCCTCTTAGGTGGTTTCTTAGCTTTTGCTAATCTAAAGGTGCTAGACCTGGAGTTTTCGTTGTGATTTTGGGTTTGGGCTGGTGGTCCAGGTTTTATGTTGTTATCCAATGCAAGGTAAAGCATTTGGTCTTTAAGCTGGACATCGGTCAACCCTCGAGTCTGTTTGGCTTTCTGCGCAATGTTTCCCCGATTATTTCCGCGGTGTGTGCTCGGAGCCTTTAGTTTCCGGTTGTTTTGCTTACCTTGTTTCTATATTAGAAACTGGTAGTAGTTTGTGGTGTATCGAGGATGCGAGATCTCACTGATGTCTTTGAAAGTGCACAGTTAACCTCACTAGAATTCTCTAGAGAGGGGGGTGAATAGAGATTTAAAAATACTTTGTGCAATTATATATATGTGTGTAATTATCACAGATTTAAGCTTCCCACACACCAACAAGAATTAAGCAAGTAAAGAAGGAAAATAACAAGAAGAAAATCACAGCACAACACAAAGAAATATAGTGGTTCCCCAAACTTTGGGTAGTCCACTCTTCTACCCCCTTGGTAGGAATTCACTATCTTGCACTGAGTCTTTTGATAAGGAGACTCTTAGAACTAGCCTGAGTCTTTTGATAAGGAGACTCTTAGAACCAGCCTGAGTCTTTTGATAAGGAGACTCTTAGAACTAGTACAACTGAATTTTTTGAAGAGAGATTCTAAAAACTCTTTTACACAGTGTAAAAGTGAAATAAAGATAAGGAGAAGAAGTAGAAGAAGTAATTTAAACAAGAAGGAGTCTTCTTCCTAGCAAGAAGATTTGAAGCACAAGAATAGTGAATGTAATCTCTCTTCTATAGCGAGAAGGAGATTGTAAGCTTTTCTCTCTTTTGTGAGAGCTTTCAGAATTTGCAGCAGAATGGCCTCAGGAGGAGAAGATGAAGGTTTTTTCTTTGCTGCAGCACACTATCTCTTTTCTCAGCTTTCTCACTCTTCACTTGGGAGCTCTTCCTCTTTTTCAAATGTATATGGTGGATCACTGGTCCTCATTCTCTGTCGACTTCCTTCTTATTTATAACTCTGTTTGAAAATATATTGCTAAAGGAGAATAATCAATTAGCAGACAGAGAATTAGAAAGAGATAAAAGTTTCCATACTAATTTTTATCTGTAGATGGAAAGAGTTTATTCTGATTTCAAATAATATCCAAATAAATATTAATCAAATTAGCCAAGAATCAATTAGAAGGAAAGACAGATTCAGAACGGCTATAAAAGAATAAAATCATTCCATAAAATTCAGATCTTTAGAAAGAAGGAAAGAGATCTGGCGTGAATTCGAATTTGACATAAAAATCGACGTGCGTTGATTACTATTCGACGTAAGCGCTGAGTTCATCCTGTCTGGATGTCGAGAGCAGAATAAGGAAGGTGCGTCGACTAAGGTGCGTCGACTTTATTAAATGCGTCGACTAGAAGTCAGAGTTACGTCGACAAAGATTACGTCGAATTCTTCTTAGAGTTACTTCGACTTATTCTGAGAGAAACGTCGACTACATTTCGACGTTGCATCGAATTCTATTCGACGCATATTTACTTAGACTAACTTTTCATTCTTAGAAATTATATTCTTCTTAATTCTAGGGGTTAAGATAAATCATTTCCCCAACAATCTCCCCCTATTTGTCTTAACCCTATTTAGAGGGAAATTGTATCAGTATTTAATCAACTCAGCAAGACATTCATATAGGGAAGAAATATGCTAAGTAATCAGAAGAAATCATATAAACAGACTTGAATAAATATAGATTGTATCAATATTGTTCAACACATTATTCAGGAGGGGTAGGAGGAGTTTTTCTTTTCCTAGTGAATACTACTGTGGGTTGCTCCTTCTCAGTAGCAGGTGATTCCCTCAGCTCCCCCTGAGTCTCAGCAATTTGCTCCCCCTGAGTCAAAGTATTTTGCTCCCCCCGGGATGGAACTTCCTCTGAGCCTTTTACTTCTTCTTCAGTTTCTCTTTCATCTCCAGCTCCAGTTTTAACTGCATCTGGCTCCTGAGCTCCTACTTCAGCCATCACAGTATCAGCTTCATTTTCTTTCTCTCCTTCAGCCTCAGTTTCCTTTTCAACTTCATTTTCTGCCCTACATGCCTCCCCTTGTAATAGAATCACTTGTTGAGTAGCTTCTCTTGCTATATTTAGTACCTCTGTTAGGTGCTCTTCACTATGTAGCTCAGGTACAACTTCATTCCCAATGGTCTTGAGCAGTGCAAGACTATCAGTTTTTGAAGTAGGAAGAGACTTGTGAGAGAGTGATTTATGACTGGAGAGCTGCTCTTCATCTAACCTCTCCCCCTTCTTGACCTTCTTAGCCAAGGAGGTTAAGAAAGACCTGGTGACCTTAGAGGAAGAGATAGAGATCTTCAGGCTTTGCACAGAGGCACTGACCCCATCTATTTGGGTCTGTATGTGCAAGATGGAGGAATAAATCTTGGAGCAGTGCCCATCCAGGATTGCTTGGAATCTTTGGGCTGTGGATTGGATACACTGAGTGATGAGGTTTTTAGTGGATGGAGATTGTTCAAAATGTGTTGGTGGAGGAGGAGATAATGGAGGAGGTGTATGTGATGAAGGTGGAGAGGGGACTGTATCATTGTGATGAGGTATATTTGATGGAGAAGGTGAAGGAATAGTGGAGGGTTGAGCAGGAGATTGAGTTGGTAGTTGTGAAGGTGTGGATGATGGTGGTAGAGAAGGGATGTTTGTTTGACGAGGAGGAGGAGGAGGTGAAGATGGATGAGCGGGAGAGTTGGGAGGAGATGGAGTCCTTTCAGGAATGGCACCAGGTTTGGGGATTTGCCTGGTCCATTTTAAGAAGAGAGCAATGGACATCCTTTTGCCAGGAGGGATGGGGATTCCTTTTGACATGCATATGTCAGGGAAGGAGTGGAAGAGTACTTTGCTCATAATTCTCATGTAGGCATTCTCTTTGTGAGAATATTTAAAGCCTATCATTTTGAGCAGGCAGCTTGCCCAGTCTACCTTCTTCTTCAGCACAAGGGCCCCCATGATGTTCAGTTGCTTCTTGGGCACTGCATCATGGGCAGAGATCTTACATAGTAATATTTTCCCTACTATGTCTGCCAACAGTCTATACTCATCAGAGAAGTCTATTTTCTTCAGGTGGATTGGTCTATCTTTGGAGAACTTCATGGTGATTAACAGATTCTTTATTTCATCAGGGGTAAGTTCCACAGGTTCATCACCTGATAGGGGAATTATTTTAGTTATTCTTTAGAAAATGATTTGCTTTCCTTATTTGAACAAAGATAATATTGGACTGTACCTGATGGTAGATCAAAGGTGGTCCTAATGTGTTCTGCAGAAATTGAGACAGGTGTCTCATGGATTGTTCCTGTAATTTCTCCTTGTTCAGATATCTGAACATGAGTCATCAACTCTGTGAGTTCTGTCTCTAGGAGCTTGCATCTTGTGGAGATGAGCTTATCCAGACCAGCTTCAGTGAAGAGAGCTATAATGCTCTTATAATTTTCTGCGGCGGCTTGGAAGGATTCGAGGTCAATGTCGAACCCAGAGTTTATCTTGGGAGCCATTGTAGATCAGTGAGAAAGAGGAAGAAATGGCTGGACTGAGAGATAAGAGGGATGAAAGATGCAGAGTGCGAGAGGATTTCTAACTGAAGAGTCAATTTTAGTCAGGTGAAACGTCGAAAGAGACACAATTCGAGGCATATTCGGTACTGCAGTGGATGTGCCCGAAAATATTTTAGTATTGCCACTCTTTTTCATGAAGTCGACGTTACGTTGAGTAGAATTCGAGGTAAGCGTCGATACAGTCTGAGGCAAGATGTTAGGGTTTTATATCGACATAGACGTCGATTAGAGTTGACGCATGCGTCGATTTAAGTAATTATTGATAGTTGTCGACGGTGCGTTGATTATAAAATCGACGTGACTTTCATTTTCCTGAAGAATTTTGGGTTTTCCCTTGAGAGATTATTTCTTTCTGTTCCTAATTTTTTCTAGGACAGTCTTAGACTAATTTTTATAATGAATTAGATTGATTGTACCAACATTGTTTGGCAATGTGGCCAGTTTTATTGTAGATATAACATCTGACTATCTTTAGATTATGGGATTTTGAGTTTAGAGAGGGACAGTGGTGTTGATTAGGATAAACATTTTGATTAGGATAAAAATTTTGGTTTGGATAAAAGTTTTGACTAGGATAGAAATTATGATCAGGATGAATGGGTCCTGAATGGGGGTTAAGATGGAAGGTTTTTGGAAGATGGAAGTGTTCTGTCCTTATGTTGCTCTGAGTTTGTATGCGTCGATATCTATTTGACGTACGTTGATAGTTGCGTCGATTTATACTCGGTGCTTTCTCCAGATTGCGTTGATCTGGAATCGATGCATGGAAGAAGTTGCGTCGATTTGAAGTCGACGTACTTTTATTCAAGCGTCGAGTTGAGGTCGAAGCATCTGAGAGATTGCGTCGAGTAGAATTCGACGCACTATCATTCATGCGTCGATATGAAATCGACGCAATTGTGTTTTCACAAATTTTATTTTTCCCTTTTTCTGATTTTATTTCTTTATGAGTTGTTTCTCTTGGCCTAGTTGCCTTCTCAGAAGAAGTTTGAGAGTCATCAACTGAATAGTATGATGTTTCATCAAATTGGTTTATTTCCTTGAAGTCTTCTCCCTTATTTTGTGAGTCTTCTTCTTTGTTTGTTGATTTGATGGGTTTAGTAAATTTAACAGGGCTCATCCAAGCACGTTTGTTGGATGGAATTAGACTAGCAGAGGGATCAGCGCCTAGCCCAAGATTTTTATGTCTTCTTGTTTGTTTTTCTGTGATTTCTGTAAGTGTTTGGCTTCTCATTCTTATTGATTCTTCAAAAGCTTTTGCTTGGGATACCTTATTCTTAAGGAACTGGTTTTCTATTTTATCCCTCTCTATTTCTTTTTCTCTGATGTTATCCCTTAACTCATAATTTTTAGAACAAGTATCCTCTATATTTCTTTGGTTTTTAATGACATTAATTTGTTCTTTTAGATTCTTAATTTCTTGTTTAACTTTTAGTTGATCTAAACATAATCCTTTAAAATCATCTTTGAAATCATCACACAGAAAATCTATGTCATCAAAAATGCTTACCTCATCCTTATCCTCAGATTCCTCTATGAGAATAAGGCTATTTTCTTTATCATCTTCAGAAGAGATGCTTCCTTCTGATTCTGTCTCACTCCATGATTTAGCACCATGTTCTTCCTTTGAGCTTTCAAAAGCCATTAAGCATAGGTCTTCTTGCTTAGACTCTTCATAGTCACTTTTGGATGAGGTGCTGTCCTTTGAATCTGTTTCATTCCAAACTTCTGCAATGAAGCCTCTTTCTTTCTTCTTCCCCTTTTTCTTGAGATCTTTCTTTTTCAGATCTTTCTCTTTCTCAGTATTTTCTGGACATTCTGGTGCAATGTGTCCAGTTTTCCTGCAGGAATAACAAATGATTTCTTTAGTAGGAGTTTTATCATACCTTGGTTTTGATTCTCTCCTTCTAGACCCATCTGTCCTGACCCATTTCTTGAATCTCCTAGCCAGGAAGCTGAATAATTCTTCTTCAGTGATAGGGGTCTCTTCTTCTGTTGCTTTCAAAGCAATGTTTCTATCTTTTGAGGAGGTTGAAGTGCTTCCACTTCTTTCCTTCTCTTCTCTGGTTTTCAGCAGTTGCTCATAGGATTTGAGTTTTCCTAAGAGGGCATCTGTTGAGATTTCCTTTTGTCCTCTTGTATCTCTTATTGACCATATTCTTGAGTCCCATGAGCTTGGGAGACTCATTAACAGTTTGTCATTGATCTCTGTGAGAGAGATCTCTCTATCTAGGCTCCTTAATTGATTAATGATCAGACCGAATCTATCATACATCTCAGATATGCTTTCTTCATGCATCTTTTGAAAGTTCTCATATTGGGAGATCAATAAAGCCTTTCTATCTTTCCTTTCATCAACACTTCCTTCTACCATCTTTGTAAGAGCCTCCCATATTTCTTTGGCTGATTCACAGTCAACAACCTTTTGAAAGATTTCATCTGAGAGGGTTGAGACAACAATGTTCACAGCTTTTGCATCACATGTTCCTGCCTTCTTCTCTTCAACTGTCCACTCAGCCTTTGGGACAAGTGTTTGAGTCACTTCACCACTTGAGTCTCTTCTATAAGGCTTGGGAGGACCTGTCAAAATAACATCAAATAATTCTTCATCAATAGAATTCATATAAATCCTAATTCTTGTTTTCCAAACTGCAAACTTTTCAAGATTGCACATTGGTGGTCTGGTGGAAGCATAATCTTTGATTTGTGCCATATGAAAAGTAAATTTTAGAAATATATATATATGAGAGGTAGGATCTTTTTGATCAAGGAGTTAACCTTTTTAGATCAACCTAGCTCTGATACCAATTGAAAGTGCACAGTTAACCTCACGAGAATTCTCTAGAGGGGGGGGGGTGAAAAGAGATTTAAAAATACTTTGTGCAATTATATATATATGTGTGTAATTATCACAGATTTAAACTTCCCACACACCAACAAGAATTAAGCAAGTAAAGAAGGGAAATAACAAGAAGAAAATCACAACACAACACAAAGAAATATAGTGGTTCCCCAAACTTTGGGTAGTCCACTCTTCTACCCCCTTGGTACGAATTCACTATCTTGCACTGAGTCTTTTGATAAGGAGACTCTTAGAACCAGCCTGAGTCTTTTGATAAGGAGACTCTTAGAACCAGCCTGAGTCTTTTGATAAGGAGACTCTTAGAACCAGTACAACTGAATTTTTTGAAGAGAGATTCTAAAAACTCTTTTACACAGTTTAAAAGTGAAATAAAGATAAGGAGAAGAAGTAGAAAAAGTAATTTAAACAAGAAGGAATCTTCTTCCTAGCAAGAAGATTTGAAGCACAAGAATAGTGAATGTAATCTCTCTTCTATAGTGAGAAGGAGATTGTAAGGTTTTCTCTCTTTTGTGAGAGCTTTCAGAATTTGCAGCAGAATGGCCTTAGGAGGAGAAGATGAAGGCTTTTTCTTTGTTGCAGCACACTATCTCTTTTCTCAGCTTTCTCACTCTTCACTTGGGAGCTCTTCCTCTTTTTCAAATGTATATGGTGGATCACTGGTCCTCATTCTCTGTCGACTTCCTTCTTATTTATAACTCTGTTTGAAAAGATATTGTTAAAGGAGAATAATCAATTAGCAGATAAAGAATTAGAAAGAGATAAAAGTTTCCATACTAATTTTTATCTGTAGATGGAAAGAGTTTATTCTGATTTCAAATAATATTCAAATAAAGATTAATCAAATTAGCCAAGAATCAATTAGAAGGAAAGACAGATTCAGAACGGCTATAAAAGAATAAAATCATTCCATAAGCGCCGAGTTCATCCTGTCTGGATGTCGAGAGGAGAATAAGGAAGGTGCGTCGACTAAGGTGCGTCGACTTTATTAAATGCGTCGACTAGAAGTCAGAGTTACGTCGACAAAGATTACATCGAATTCTTCTGAGAGTTAGTTCGACTTATTCTGAGAGAAACGTCGACTACATTTCGACGTTGCGTCGAATTCTATTCGACGCATATTTACTTAGACTAACTTTTCATTCTTAGAAATTATATTCTTCTTAATTCTAGGGGTTAAGATAAATCATTTCCCCAACAGTCTTCGCCGTTAGTCTCCCTGGTTTTCTACCTGTGAAAGTTGAGGAGTTTATTTCTGACCTTGAGCCGGGTACTTGTCCTATTACTAAGGCACCGTACCCTTTGGCCTCGCGTGTGTTGCGAGAGTTGCGCACTCAGTTGGATGAGTGGATGCAGTGTGGCTTTTTCCTAGCCTAGTTCCTCGCACTGGAGTGCTCTCGTCTTGTTCGTAAAGAAGAAAGTTAGTTCAGTGTTTTTGAAGGCTGACCTTCGTTTAGGCTTCCTTTAGTTGGGTATCCGCAGGTCAGATGTTCCGAGATCTGCTTTCTGTTCTCGGCTTGGACATTTTGAGTTCTTGGTAATGTCCTTTTCCTTTTGGGTAATCTTACCCGCATCTGTTTTCCTAGCCCTCTTCGGTTAGCGTTTCTATCTAGCGAGTGTAGGCTTTCCTCTCCCTTTGCTCTTTTCATTCATTGTTTTCTAAGTTTCGGTTCTAAGTTTCGGGACAAAACTTCCTTCTTGGTGGGGTGACTGTAACGCCCTAGGTTTTCTCTTATAATTAATCTAAGAGGGTATGTGAGGGATTTAGTGGTAAATCGTTTGGTATTGTTGTTGCAAAGTTTCGGGGTGAAACTTTCTGGTAGGAGGGGTGGCTGTAACGCCCCAGGTTTTTCTTATAATTATTTTATTAAAACATATGGAATTAATAATAATTATTCTAAAGCAAATTTTAATTCAGGGCGTTGATGCGTAGGGGCGTTACCGTTTCGGGAGCGTCGTCACCATCCGGCATTTTGTTTCTAGAAGGAGGCTTTTGCGGGTGTATGTATAAATATATATAGATATATATATATATATGTAATCGTGTATATAGGGTCTTATAGTAAATTTGTGCAATCGTATTTTCATTTAGGGAGCTATTTGTAGGCGGATATATATACACAGTTATATATATGGGTATAAGTATATATAAGTGTTACATGCATAAATTTCTTATATATATATATATGTATAAAAGTTATTTTATATATATATAAAAGTTTATATATTATATATATATATATATATAAAACAAAAGGATTCCTTCAGCACTATTTTTTCTCCCCCCCCCCCCCCCCCTCCTGATGGCTCCTGTCTGCCGAGCAAGGTTAGGGGCGAGCTAGGGTTTGGCGTCGGGTCGTCGATGGTGGCTTATCTATGACCCTAGACTTATCAGGATTGTAATTGTGGCTGCTTCATATGGCTTCAGTTGGGGCTGCTACGCATAATCCTATTTGGATTATTCTTTTTGGGCTGTTATATCTATTCCAGGTTGGATCCTTTTAGTTTTGAGAGGGGCTGCTATATATATATAGTTCTTTTAAGCTACACATAGTTCTATTCTGAATCTTTTCTATGGGGGGCTGCCATATATAATTCTATCCTCGATATTATGTTCAATTGTTGTTATATGACTGGTCGGCCGCCTTTAGGTTACAAGTCTCGATAATTCAAGTTGCGTAATCAATTTATAGTTCAAGCTTGTTCTTGTTATATGGCATTCAATTGCTTTGGTAATATGGCCTTGATTATAAGAGAATATGGATGTCATGTTCGGCAATTATACTTAAACGTTGGCTAAATTACAAAACCCCTCATAGTCTCGCACTAGTAGCCTAGCTGATGAGGTCATCTTTTGCCTGTTCCCTTCTCTTTTAATCCATTTTTCCTGGGTTTGCTCCCCTTCCCCTTTAATGATTATTTCTCCCCCTTTTCTGCAAGTGAAGTTCTGTCTGTGGTCTTCCTTGTGTTCTGATAGATTCTCTCCGAAAAGTCATTTTCTGTGTATTCTCGGAAATCAAGTATCTTCTTGTGCCTGTTGATTCCTGTTTATACCTTAGTCTGGTTTAGAAGTTCTCTCTGTGTAGTTCCAGAATTTTCTAGCCTTTTTGTCTAGAATTTCTGTCCAGAACTCCCTGATTTTCTGTGTAATTTGTCTTTTACTTCTGAGTATTTTAAGCCCTTTCCGACTCAGTCTTCCATATAATTTTTGTGTTAACTTTCTCAGTGAAGGGTAATGCCTCCTCTTCACTTTCTTAGCAATCTGGTTGAATGTAAAGATTTCTTTTTAGTGGTTGTGGGCTACAAATAGCAGTCCTTCTCCTTAATGACTTTGTTTCTTGAAGCTTAGTTATGCTAGGCTCTCTTGTTGGTTGTGTCCTTCAAGTAGTAGTAGTTCCCTTGGCTTGATTTTTGCTGGGTGATTGAAAGTCCTTCATTTCAGTCCTTTCTTCTTCCTTGTTTGCCTAACCTGTTGATTTTAGGTTAGTGGCTGATGTGTTTTCCTTTTTGCGTATTGATTGGTGTTTTGGGTTCTTGATTCCTGCTGTCATCCCCTTGGAATCTGGATAGCTTCTATACCTATTTAGTTATGCTACCAGGTAGTCTGATAAGACTTCCCTAGGTTTAGAAAAGTTTGCTCGCCCTAAGATCATGCAATTTCTTCTTCTTCTTCTTTTATGAAGTTTCCCGTCGACTTTGATATAAGTCTTTCTCGTCAACTTTGATATAAGTCTTTCTCGTCGACTTTGATATAAGTCTTTCTCTTCGACTGTGATATAAGTCTTTCTCGTCGATTTCTTCGCTTATTTTGAATTATTTCAGGGTATCTCTGTCGCGCTCCAAGTGAAGGCATCCACGTTCTCCTGCACACATGCCAAGATTTGCTTCTGCTCCTCTGGGCTGAGCTATCCACTGATCTTGACCTTCTCCACCACCCTCGCCCGGGTGGTGACCTCGAGCTCCACAACCTCATCCACAGACTCCAGCCGGGACTGCTCCCCCCAATCACCTTCTTTCTCTTCGCCCTGAGCCAACACTTCGGCCTCCTCCTCCTTCCTCTCTTCCCGAACCTCAATCAATTCTTCCGCCCCTTCCTCCTGGGCTTCTACTTCCTCATCTTACCTCTCCTTCTCCTCTTCGAGCCCCTCCGGCTCCCCCATCTCCCGATCCCACTCTTCCTCCTCGGCCATCTAAGAGATGGTGTTCACGGCAGTCACATAGCACTGCCGAGCCACCATCGGATCTCCCCTTATCCGGACATGGACTCCTCCTTCCCTGAACTTGAGGCATTGGTGGAAGGTGGAGGGGACGCAGCGGAACACACTGATATGTGGCCGTCCGAAGAAGGCACTGTAGCTGCTGGGGGAATCCACTATGACAAAATGGCAATTCATGGACTGCCCCCCCCCCCCCCCCCCCAAGACTACATGGAGTCCCACTCCCCGTTCTACCTCCTTCCTCTCACCGGAGAACCCAAATAGTGGATCATCCGAGGCCAACACCCTCCTGCTCTCCACCTTCATGTCGTCAAACGCCTTCTTAAAGACTACGTTGACCGAGCTCCCGATATCCACAATGATGCGAAAGATGGTGAAGTTCTCGATCGTTGTCTGAATGTCCAGCACATCGCAAAAAGGGTCTTCTTGACCCGACATGTCCTTTTGAGTGAACGAGATCTTCTCTGCTGGGGGCGGGTCTAGGGACGTCGAAGCCACGCTGTGATGATAGATAGTATGGAAGATTGCCTTTCGGGTCGCCTCAATCTCTGCCCCCCCCCCCCCCCCCCCTGGATCGCCCTGATCCCTCCTCGGGTCCCCACATCAACCCGATCTTCACACTTCTAGTCCTCCTCGTCCTGAGACAAGACCTCCCCAATCCTCACCGCCCGTTGCTCCTGCGGCGCCGATGCTTTGCCTTCCTTCATCTCCAAGAACTCCGAGTAGGTGGCCGTTGCGTGACCTTCCTCCCCGTGGAAGTCATAATAGGGCAATGCCTCCCCCTCCTCTCGACCTCTCCCGCCCTATTCATCCTACTAGGAGCGGCTCCTCCGGCTCTGGCTCCTCTTCCCCTGCCTGGTCTGTAACGCCCCGGGTTTTTCTTATAATTATTTTATTAAAACATATGGAATTAATAATAATTATTCTAAAGCGAATTTTAATTCAGGGCGTCGATGTGTAGGGGCGTTGCCGTTTCGGGAGTGTCGTCGTCATCCGGCATTTTGTTTCTAGAAGGAGGCTTTTGCGAGTGTATGTATAAATATATAATGATATATATGTATTCGTGTATATAGGGTCTTGTATAAGTAAATTTGTGCAATCGTATTTTCATTTAGGGAGCTATTTGTAGGCGGATATATATACACAGTTATATATATGGGTATAAGTATATATAAGTGTTACATTCATAAATTTCTTATATATATGTATAAAAGTTATTATATATATAAAGTTTATATATATTATATATATATATATAACAAAAGGATTCCTTCAGCACTATTTTTTCTTCCCCCCTCCCGATGGCTCCTGTCTGCCGAGCAAGGTTAGGGGCGAGCTAGGGTTTGGCGTCGGGTCGTCGGTGGTGGCGATTTGGAGGTCGCCGGAGCTTGGCTCCTTCGTCGGAGTAAAGAATCGGTGAGCCCTCGTCGGGATCGGAAGTGGTCTTGCGGTTTTCCGGCCGGCTTCTTCCTCGCTCGTTGGGATTCGACGGAGCCCCGTTGTTGGGGCAAGAAAACTCTTCTTCTTCTTCTTCCCTTCCCCCCCTTTTTTTCCTATTGCTCTTCTGGTATGGAACTATGCTGGCACATCCTTGCTTGATTTCTTAATTTGATTTTTGCTGGGGGCTGCTTCTATTTTGTTTTGTCTAAATGGGGCTGCGGTTATGCATTTTGCTGGGGGTGCTTTTAGGTTTTTGTCTAATTGGGGGCTGCCTTGTAGAATTGGTTTGGGGCTGCTGTTATGCTTTCGGTTTGGGGATGCCCTTTTTATGTTCTACTTGGGAGGGGCTGATTCTTAAGTTTTGTTCTAATTGGGGGGCTTCTTCTTAAGTTTTATTCTAATTGGGGGGCTGCTGTTATATATTCTGAATTTAGGCTGTCTTATATGTGTTCTATTGGGGGTTGCCTTATATATATAATTCTTTATGAGGGGGGCTGTTATACCCCATCCCAGGCTATTTTATCTATGACCCTAGACTTATCAGAATTGTAATTGTGGTTGCTTCATATGGCTTCAGTTGGGGCTGCTGCGCATAATCCTATTTGGATTATTCTTTTTGGGTCGTTATATCTATTCCAGGTTGGATCCTTTTAGTTTTGAGAGGGGCTGCTATATATATATAGTTCTTTTAAGCTACACATAGTTCTATTCTGAATCTTTTTTATGGGGGGCTGCCATATATAATTCTATCCTCGATATTATGTTCAATTGTTGTTATATGACTGGTCGGCCGCCTTCAGGTTGCAAGTCTCGATAATTCAAGTTGCGTAATCAATTTATAGTTCAAGCTTGTTCTTGTTATATGGCATTCAATTGCTTTGGTAATATGGCCTTGATTATAAGAGAATATGGATGTCATGTTCGGCAATTATACTTAAACGTTGGCTAAATTACAAAACCCCTCATAGTCTCGCACTAGTAGCCTAGCTGATGAGGTCATCTTTTGCCTGTTCCCTTCTCTTTTAATCCATTTTTCCTGGGTTTGCTCCCCTTCCCCTTTAATGATTATTTCTCCCCCTTTTCTGCAAGTGAAGTTCTGTCTGTGGTCTTCCTTGTGTTCTGATAGATTCTCTCCGAAAAGTCATTTTCTGTGTATTCTCGGAAATCAAGTATCTTCTTGTGCCTGTTGATTCCTGTTTATACCTTAGTCTGGTTTAGAAGTTCTCTCTGTGTAGTTCCAGAATTTTCTAGCCTTTTTGTCTAGAATTTCTGTCCAGAACTCCCTGATTTTCTGTGTAATTTGTCTTTTACTTCTGAGTATTTTAAGCCCTTTCCGACTCAGTCTTCCATATAATTTTTGTGTTAACTTTCTCAGTGAAGGGTAATGCCTCCTCTTCACTTTCTTAGCAATCTGGTTGAATGTAAAGATTTCTTTTTAGTGGTTGTGGGCTGCAAATAGCAGTCCTTCTCCTTAATGACTTTGTTTCTTGAAGCTTAGTTATGCTAGGCTCTCTTGTTGGTTGTGTCCTTCAAGTAGTAGTAGTTCCCTTGGCTTGATTTTTGCTGGGTGATTGAAAGTCCTTCATTTCAGTCCTTTCTTCTTCCTTGTTTGCCTAACCTGTTGATTTTAGGTTAGTGGCTGATGTGTTTTCCTTTTTGCGTATTGATTGGTGTTCTGGGTTCTTGATTCCTGCTGTCATCCCCTTGGAATCTGGATAGCTTCTATACCTATTTAGTTATGCTACCAGGTAGTCTGATAAGACTTCCCTAGGTTTAGAAAAGTTTGCTCGCCCTAAGATCATGCAATTTCTTCTTCTTCTTCTTTTATGAAGTTTCCCGTCGACTTTGATATAAGTCTTTCTCGTCAACTTTGATATAAGTCTTTCTCGTCGACTTTGATATAAGTCTTTCTCTTCGACTGTGATATAAGTCTTTCTCGTCGATTTCTTCGCTTATTTTGAATTGTTTCCTCATATATTATATGTTCTTTCGCCGAGTGATCCCGGGTATCTTAAGCGATGTTATCACGCATTTTAGTGTTTTCATTGAGACTTTTTAGATGAAGCTATGCTTTATTCTTTGAGTTGTCCGGTATTTGATTGGTGACCGGTTATGGTATTGTTTCGTGCCTTATTCGTCGTATTGTTATGAGAAGGTCGTTGGGAGTCAAGTTTGGACTCACCAAGTGTTTTCAAATGAATCGTTGCGTAGTGTTTATTTCTTTGTGACCCTATCCTTAGGGTGTTATGGTGCTGATATCTCGGGTTACGTCCCGTGTCTTAATTGAAACTTAATTTGATTATTTAGAACCTTTGTCTTAAGCCTTGCACGGTGGGTAGTTTTGGGTGGCAGTGGATAAAGGACCACCACCCGGTATTGGCTTTTTGGGTGGCAGTGGATAGAGTACCACCACCCGGATTTGGTTTTTGGGTGGCAGTGGATAAAGGACCACCACCCAGGTTTTGGGCTGCGGGCGTTAGTGGAAGATACCACCGTCGCAGTGCCTTCTTTTGGGGGACGCTTTTCCCTCGAGCTGATCAGTCTCAAGTTCTTATAAACATATATGCTTATATATGTGTATTGTGATATTATATGTATGACCATCACCTCTGAGTCGCAATGGCGGACATGTGGTGGGCTTTGATTGTTTTGGCTAGTACCGTCTGGTGCAGGCTTTTCCTCTTACCGAGTACACTCGTTTGAGCTGGCTCGGGATGTTGTGAGATTTTTGTATGCTTACCTGCTTAGTTCTCCTTTCTGCACTCTTTTATTCTCGATTGCTGCTAATCTTGGTTTTCTTGCACCCTTTGGGCTGAGGCATTCTTTTCTTATGAATGTCTCAGGTTCAGGTCTTTGGCTGCCGCAGGAGTTAGAGCGGTGTCGTTCAGTTTTCCTTTTGAGGCCCTTCCTCTCTTCTAGGTAAGGGGCAGTTCTTTGGT
Source organism: Dactylorhiza incarnata (assembly GCA_033032865.1). Lineage (NCBI taxonomy): Eukaryota > Viridiplantae > Streptophyta > Magnoliopsida > Asparagales > Orchidaceae > Dactylorhiza > Dactylorhiza incarnata. The sequence continues at coordinate 5,365,733 of JAWHQI010000119.1, read as the reverse complement.
TGTTTCCTTCTTTTGGATGTTTTCCTTCTTTCCTGCGTGTTCGTGTCATTTGTTGGTGCCCGTTTGGCTGTTATGCTTAGTTTACTTGCTAGTTGTTTTGCTGTTACTTTCAGGTTGTTTACCTACTTGCTCTCTGGGAAGCTTTATGCTAGGATGCATTAGTTACTTTATTGGTATAAAAATGTCATTCTTGTATATCATGATTTTAAATAAATGTCACATACTTTGAAGATTGTAGAAATTCCTTTCTTACTATACTAAACATAGATTTATGCATATCATTTCTTGGATGTTGATCTTCATGCTCATGTAGGCTAAAATGAACCTATTTTTCGCTGCGTATGTATAATTTTCTACTTGTGGACTAAATGATCCACCGGACCGAGGGACACGGTCTTAAGCTAAAATGTAAAATTCTCTTTTTTTATCCAAGCACATTTATGTCTTTTATAAAAAAAATCGTAAGAAGTGTTTGCCTGAGCGTCGGTAGTTGTCCCCTGCTTGACGTGGCATCATAGCGCATATTTTCCCTTTGCTCTGATAATATTTATTAAATTCGTGGGAAAATGCGGGTTGTGACATGGTCTCTGATATAGATTTCTCGGTTTTAAAATTTAGTGAAGGTTTGAGATTTTCTCCAAAACTATATCCGATAAAGGCAAGTGTACCTTATCGTCTATAGTATAGGATATTAAGAAATATCAAGGTCGTATTCCACGGGGCGCGGTGATTACTTCTACTTTGAGGAAAGTCGTTATTATCTTATCTAACGATATTTTGGGGTTTTAATTACTTGGCTAGAAAAAAAGAAATTGCAAGCTAAATTTAGAGTTTAGATGATGATAGAAGAAGCTAGTACTCAATCAAAAGTCACCTTGGAGTGAGAAAAGACAAGTGAAAAGAGATTAAATCTAATTCCGTTTAAATTGAACTACTTGACCGTGGAGGTTCCCGAAGCTCGAACATGCCTCTCTCGAGGTTAATGCCCAACTAAGTTTAGGAAAAATCAACCGGACTCTCGTCCTATAATCGATTACCTAAAACTTGCTTTACGAAGTGAACCCCGCTATTGGATTTGACTCCAATCCGGGAGATTTACGTCATCCTCTCTCGAGGAGTGCGTGCAACTCTCTTTGCCCTTGAGTGATCGATTCATACTTTGAGCCTCTCGGCTAACTAAGTATGAAAACATAACCGAAAACCATATATCGAAGATATGGCCTCACTAATTAAAAATCAAGGGTAATTCAAGTGTTTATAAAAACGGAAAAAGAAAACTTTAGAAAATCATAACTTGTCTAACTCATCCTCGGATCATTTTGATCGAGTACTAATGAGGATTAGTTAATCATGGTGGAGGGGAAAGAGGAAGAAAAATAAAAATGCATAATAAGAAAATTTAACTAAGGAGGAGACAAAATAAAGAGAACAACTAATTTTTATTTAAATGAAAACTATTACAAGTCTTAAGAGAAGAGATTGCAAGCTAGGAAAAACAAGTTACAAGCTTAAACTAAACTATTGCATTGAAAGGAAGCTAGTACATTGCATGAGAAAAGGAAGAGAGCATGAAAGTAAAGTCACATGAACATGAACATGAAAGTGAAAAAATACTCAAGATTGGCTCCAACAGCACCTCCCCCACTCCAAAATTCTAAACCCTGGACTCAAGGAGAACCTCTGAATTTATAGAACAAAAATTCAGATTACACGCCGTCGGTCACGGGCGTGACCAAGGGCGTGACTGCACTATTCACATCAGATCCGACAGCGGCGTGGGCTTGAATTCGGCGCGGCGAAAAGTGACATGTCACGGGCGTGATATGTCGGGTCACGGCCGTGACTTTGGACGGCTGCATTAAATGCGGCGTGGGCTGGAATTCGGCGCGGTGGCGAAGCAGAGATCACGCTGGAAAGTCACGGCCGTGACATGTGGGTCACGGGCGTGACTTAGGTTGACTTCTCGACAGCATCTCCACGTCTCGACGGCGGCTCCACGTGGAAGATACTAAGTTTACACGCCCTTGGTCACGGGCGTGACTTTGGGTCACGGGCGTGACCTGGGGCGTGACTTGGTGTGGGCTAGCTCAGACAGCGCGACATCATTCTGGACTGATCTTTAGGTTACACGCCCTTGGTCACGGGCGTGACCGAGGGCGTGACATGCCATTTTTCCCGATTTGTCCCAAAATTCTGCAAATATTGAAATTAAGCTAATTTAGAATCAAAATTACAAAAAGAACTAACTTATAACCTAAAATTGACATAAAAGGAAAATTCATATTAAATATTTACAAAATTTTCTATTAAAAAGTTATAAAAATACTACTTATCAAATACCCCCATACTTGAGGTTTTGCTATTCCAGAGCAAAAGTGTGAGACATAATTTATAAGACATCCTTAAAAATTTTTAATTTAAAACTAAAATTTCATTTAACCAAAAGTTAAATTAAGAGTAAATTCAAGGGGGGGTTAAGTCCTAAATTATGATGATTTTGAAAAGAGGGAAAAATGTTTAGGCAAGAACTTCTCAAGAAAATTAAGTAGTTTGACAAAATTGTAGAAATTATAAAACTAAATTAAATTAAAATTATAAGAACTCTACCTTAAAAGAAACTTAAGGAAAAGTAAATTACTAAATATTGCTCTCTCCATAATTTTCAACTAAAACTAGAACAATGATAATTGGCTAAGGGGGATTTCATAAAATTTGGCATAAGAAGAGACATTTTTGAATGGAGGAAATGGAATTTATCATGAAATTTCCTTTTTTTTTTCTTTCTCTCTTTTTTTTCTCTTCTAATAAAAACCCAAAATGTATATGGTTTAGGAGTAATGAATTTTATCCTCTTACTCCATGCCATATAATCTTTTCAAATATTTTGGGTGCATATGTTTTAGGGAATAATGAATTTTATCCTCTTATTCCCATGACATATGATCTTTTAATACATTTTTTATGCCATCAAAGGGGGTAGGGTAGGGGAAAATAAATCTAGCTAGCTTTAAATCATATTGAGAGCAAATTCTAGTAAAGTTAAAATTCCTAAGATCTAAGAAGTTAGAAGAAAATATAATTGAAATCTAAAGAGGTTTAGGAAATTCACTACAAAATGAAGCCATTTAAAAATAAAAAGAGAAGTCATGCTAACAAAATTCTCTAATCAAATTAAAATCATAAGATGATTCTTAAATCAAGATTACCTCAAATTTAAAATTAACAAACTATGATAAGCAAAATTTTAGCCAATTAAAAACTTAAACATGCTTATAAACATTCTCAACTAGATTTCTAAGAAATCAAAAAACAACAAGAAGGAAGGATATAAGAATTTTTGGAATTTTTGATATTATCTTTTTTTTGAATTTTTGATATTATCTTTTTTTTTTTTTTTTGAATTTTTCTCATTAAAAACTATTTACAAAGAAAGGAAACTAGCTTTAAAACTTAACAATTTTTGTAAGTCTTGGACTTCCCAAGGGCTACCCGGTGAAGGGTTCGCAAGGTACTAGGAGGTGTGATGGGATGAAATCCCAAACGTCCCTTTCCAAGATTTAAATTTTCGATTTTCTAAATTTTTTTGAGTTTTTGGATTTTACAAGTGCTTAAATAAAGGAAATCATAGAAACAAAATTAAAATTTTCTTTTTGTTGTTTTTTTTTCTTTACATTTTTCTTTTTAAATTTTCTTTTTAAAACTATTTACAAATATTTACAAAGGGCTATTTACACCCCCATACTTAAAGTTAAACATTGTCCCCAATGTTTAAAAATAAGTATGAAGTAAGAAAAGGTAAAAAGAAAATGCAAAAACGAAAGAAGAGAAGGAAAAAGGGCTTCCCTGATTTTTTTGAAGCTTTTGCGGGGAAGCCGCGATTACCTGCAAAGTTGTTAAAGAAGAAAAGAAAAGACAAGAGAAAATAACAAAAGATAACTTTGGGGTGCCTCCCAAAAGCGCTTTGTTTAAGGTCGCGTAGCTTGACCCACTTGCCGATCATGTTATATTATGAAGAAATATCGCATCACTCTTGTCATTAGGTAAGTCTCCCGGAAGATACAATTTAAGGCGGTGCCCGTTAACTTTGAAGGAACCTTTTTCCGGGTGGGAAATTAGAATTGTCCCATAGGACCAAACCTCTTTAACAATAAAAGGTCCGGACCATCGAGATTTCAGCTTTCCCGGAAAAAGGCGAAGACGAGAATTATAAAGGAGGACGAGATCGCCCGGCGAAAAAGTTTTTGGAAATTTTATATGTTTGTCGTGATAAAACTTTATTCGCTCCTTATATAATTTGTTACTCTCATACGCATTCGCTCTCCACTCATCCAATTCGTTCATTTGAAATTTTTTTTGTTCGCCCGCTAAAGTAGAATCAAGATTTAAAAATTTAAGCGCCCAAAATGCGCGGTGTTCTAATTCGACCGGAAGGTGGCAAGCCTTGCCATAGACCATTCGATATGGTGTACAACCGATAGCGGTCTTGTACGTCGTTCGATAGGCCCATAGCGCGTCATTGAGCTTTATTGCCCAATCCTTCCGATTAATAGAAACTATTTTTTCTAAAATCCGTTTTAATTCTCGATTAACAACTTCGACTTGGCCGCTCGTTTGTGGGTGATATGCAGTGGATAATTTGTGTGTGACACCATATTTTGCTAAGATTTTTGTGAATTGTGTATTGCAAAAATGGGTGACCCGATCACTCACAATAGCGCGCGGAGTGCCAAATCGAGAGAATAATTTTTGTAAAAAGTTAACGACGACTCGCGCATCGTTGGTGGGGAGAGCTTGCGCTTCCGCCCACCTCGACACGTATTCGACCGCTACTAGAATATACTTATTTGAAAACGAAGGAGGGAGAGGACCAACAAAATCAATGCCCCAAAGATCGAAAATTTTGCATTCTAAGAAAATATTTTGGGGCATCTCATCCCGGCGAGAGATGCTCCCCGACCGCTGGCAGCTGTCGCAAGTACTCACAAGGGTGTGAGCATCTTTGAAGAGCGAGGGCCAATAAAAGCCCGCCTCCAGCACCTTCCTCGCGGTTCGGTTTGAATGATAATGACCACCGGATGGTCCCTCGTGACAATGTCGTAAAATTTTAAGACCCTCCTCACTCGAGACGCATCGTCTCACCACTTGGTATGTGCATACACGGAATAAAAAGGGGTCCTCCCAAAAGTAATTCTTTAAATCAGAAAAGAATTTTTTCTTTTGCTGACTCGAGAATTCTTTCGGCAGGACCCGGGCTACTAAATAGTTAGCCAGATCTGCAAACCAGGGGGTAGACGATGAATTAATATTTTCGAGAGCGAGGAGGCGCTCTTCGGGAAATTTATCATCGATGTCAGATTCTATCAATACTTCCGAGGCGGGGTTTTCTAGACGAGAAAGATGATCGGCCGCCAAGTTTTCGGCTCCTCTTTTGTCCCGGATCTCTAAGTCAAACTACTGCAAGAGGAGGATCCATCGCAAAAGACGAGGCTTGGCGTCCGATTTGCTTAAAAGATACCTAAGTGCGGAGTGATCCGTGAAGACGATAACTTTCGAGAGGGTGATGTATGACCTAAACTTATCGAAGGCAAAAATGATCGCTAGAAGCTCTTTTTCGGTAGTGGTGTAATTCGCTTGTGCCTACGTGAGTGTTTTGCTCGCATAATAAATAGGGTGGAAATACTTACTCACCTGTTAGCCTAAAACGGCACCAACCATTTTGGCGCTCGGGGCATGTTCCATTGGTACGCATTTGTGGCCATCTCTTCGAAAAGCTCTTGAGCGGCGACCGGGGTTTTGTTATTTAATGTCCCCCCGGCGGCCGCATCAATCATTTGCCTCGTTTGGAGATTTAAGCCATTATAAAATATTTGCACTTGTTGCCAAGTGGCAAGTGCGTGGTGAGGGCATCGACGCAAAAGCTCCTTGAAGCGCTCCCATGTATCATAGAGAGTCTCCGAGTCGATTTGCATGAATGACGCAATATCCGTGCGCAATTTAGCGGTCTTTGAAGGCGGGAAATATTTATTAAGAAATTTTTCCGCCATTTCGGCCCATGTAGTGATGGATCCCCTAGGTAGGGAGCCCAACCACTGCTTGGCCTTAGCCCGCAAAAAAAAGGAAAAAGACGTAATCGAATGGCGTCATCGGTGACGCCATTGATCTTAAAAGTGTTGCAAATTTCAAGAAAGTAAGAGATATGTGAATTTGGATCCTCGTCCGGTTGACCATCAAAGTTCACTGATTGTTGCACCATTTGTATGATGCTGGACTTGATCTCAAAATTATTGTTCGCCACCGTGGGGCGAACAATACTCGATTGTGTGCCTTCCAAATTTGGCCGCGCATAATAGGACATGGTTCGTTGCGCGTCCTCATTAGGATTTGGCTCGTTAAGATTAGGAGGATTAAGATTATGATCCATATTTGCTGTGTTAGTGTCCCCGATCGACTCTTCGGATTCTACTTGATTTCCTTGATCACGAGAACGGTGGTGCCTCAAAAGGGTTCGCTCGATTTCCGGATCAAAAGGAAGAATCGAAGTGCTACCACGGGTCATACACTAAAAAGAGAAGGAAGGAAGAAGAAAAAGAGAGAATTTTTTTTTTTTGTTCTTTTAGGCAGATTAAGTTAGTCTTGGACTTCCCAAGATCTACCCGGTGAAGGGTTTGTAAGGTACTAGGAGGTGAGATGGGATGACACCCCAAACGTCCCTTTCCAAGATTTTAATTTCACCCTTAAGATTTTCAAAAATAGAAAAACTAAAATAAAAACAACATGATAAAATTAATAGCTATCCTTGTTTCAAAATATCTACGCAAAAGTTCCCCGGCAACGGCGCCAAAAACTTGATATAGATTTCTCGGTTTTAAAATTTACTGAAGGTTTGAGATTTTGTCCAAAACTATATCCAATAAAGGCAAGTGTACCCTATCGTCTATAGTATAGGATATTAAGAAATATCAAGGTCGTATTCCACGGGGCGCGTTGATTACTTCTACTTTGAGGAAAGTCACTATTATCTTATCTAACGATATTTTGGGGTTTTAATTACTTGGCTAGAAAAAAAGAAATTGCAAGCTAAATTTAGAGTTTAGATGATGATAGAAGAAGCTAGTACTCAATCAAAAGTCACCTTGGAGTGAGAAAAGACAAGTGAAAAGAGATTAAATATAATTCCGTTTAAATTGAACTACTTGACCGTGGAGGTTCCCGAAGCTAGAACATGCCTCTCTCGAGGTTAATGCCCAACTAAGGTTAGGAAAAATCAACCGGACTCTCATCCTATAATCGATTACCTAAAACTTGCTTTACGAAGTGAACCCCGCTATTGGATTTGATTCCAATCCGGGAGATTTACGTCATCCTCTCTCGAGGAGTGCGTGCAACTCTCTTTACCCTTGAGTGATCGATTCATACTTTGAGCGTCTCGGCTAACTAAGTATGAAAACATAAGCGAAAACCATATATCGAAAATATGGCCTCACTAATTAAAAATCAAGGGTAATTCAAGTGTTTATAAAAACGGAAAAAGAAAACTTTAGAAAATCATAACTTGTCTAACTCATCCTCGGATCATTTTGATCGAGTACTAATGAGGATTAGTTAATCATGGTGGAGGGGAAAGAGGAAGAAACATAAAAATGCATAATAAGAAAATTTAACTAAGTAAGGAGGAGACAAAATAAAGAGAACAACTAATTTTTATTTAAATGAAAACTATTACAAGTCTTAAGAGAAGAGATTGCAAGCTAGGAAAAACAAGTTACAAGCTTAAACTAAACTATTGCATTGAAAGGAAGCTAGTACATTGCATGAGAAAAGGAAGAGAGCATGAAAGTAAAGTCACATGAACATGAACATGAACATGAAAGTGAAAAAATACTCAAGATTGGCTCCAACAGCACCTCCCCCACTCCAAAATTCTGAACCCTGGACTCAAGGAGAACCTCTGAATTTATAGAAAAAAATTCAGATTACACGCCCTCGGTCACGGGCGTGACCAAGGGCGTGACTGCACTATTCACATCAGATCCGACAACGTCGTGGGCTTGAATTCGGCGCGGCGAAAAGTGACATGTCACGGGCGTGACATGTCGGGTCACGGTCGTGACTTTGGACGGCTGCATTAAATGCGGCGTGGGCTGGAATTCGGCGCGGTGGCGAAGCAGAGATCACGCTGGAAAGTCACGGCCGTGACATGTGGGTCACGGGCGTGACTTAGGTTGACTTCTCCACAGCATCTCCACGTCTCGTCGGCGGCTCCACGTGGAAGATTCTAAGTTTACACGCCCTTGGTCACGGGCGTGACTTTGGGTCACGGGCATGACCTGGGGCGTGACTTGGTGTGTGCTAGCTCAGACAGCGCGGCATCATTCTGGACTGATCTTTAGGTTACACGCCCTTGGTCACGGGCATGACCGAGGGCGTGACATGCCATTTTTCCCGATTTGTCCCAAAATTCTGCAAATATTGAAATTAAGCTAATTTAGAATCAAAATTACAAAAAGAACTAACTTATAACCTAAAATTGACATAAAAGGAAAATTCATATTAAATATTTACAAAATTTTCTATTAAAAAGTTATAAAAATACTACTTATCAGTCTCCCCCGACCGACCGCCATCGCCTGCTGAGGCGGGTGGGAGTGAAGTGGCCTCGGGCCCTGCCTCCACCCCAGCTGTTGGGGTATTCCTTGGCCTCCTCGGACGTTGCCCCCTCCCTGGTGGAAATCCCTCCCTAGGCCTTGCCTCCCCCCTTCTTACTGCCTCCACCCCACCTCTGAGGCTCTTGCCTCTTCTCTTCTCCTTGGTTCCGGATGCTTGATTTCCGGCTCGCTCAGTCGTGCCAACCTCTTCGTGAACTCGGGGTTTGTTGCCTCCCCCTCTATCTCCTCTGCCGCTCTCTCCATGAGCTCCTCAAAAGACAAAAGAGACCTCCTCTTGAGGTCCATCTTGAAGAACCCCTATCGCAACCCCACTATGAAGGCGAGCTGAAGAGTGCACCCTGACACCTCCTGGATGAGGAGGACCTCCTCGTGGAACCGATCCACATAATGAGCTAGCGATTCCCTTGCCTCTGCTTGATGCTGAAGAGGGCCTCGAGATCTTTTTTCCTCTTCTTCGAGGTTGAGAAGCGCAGCAGGAAGCCGCGACGCAAATCCTCGAAAGCATATATCGACCCGGTGGGCAACTGGTGGAACCAGTCCCTCGCTTTCTCCTTTAAGGTGGTGGCGAAGAGTCATCACTTGAAAGCGTCTGATATTGGTCTGATAGAGACCACGTCTTCGAACCACTGCACGTGCTGGGTGGGGTCATCCTTGCCGGTGTACTGAGTCATGGTCGACTCGCTGAACCCTCGGGGAGCGGTACGGAGAGCACCAACTCGCAGAAGGGACTGCCCCCTCACACTCCTGACCTGCTCCACTCGCCCCGCGAGCTCCCTGGGCGAACTGGCTCCTCCTGGTCTCGCACTCGCCGAGGGACCGCTCACTGGGATCCCTTCTCCCGGGACGGCGCTCGCCTGAACCCCACCCGCACTCGCCAGGCTGGGGAAGAGCTCCCGCCCCGCCAGATCTCGCTCTGGTATCTGGGACATCGCCTCCTTCCCTGGCCTCTTCCCCGGGGCATGCTCGCCTACTCCAGTTGGAGGGGCCACTTGGGGCGTAGGGGTTGCGAGACCCCCAAGGGCCATGGCAAGGGTGCACTTGAAGGCCCCGAGCAGATCCCTCTTGAGGTCGGCTAGCATCTCCACCACTGCTGGCGCACTGGGTTGAGCGGGCCGCCAAAATCCTCCTCTCACTCGTTGTCTCCTGCCATCTCTTCCTTAGAGCTTTCTTGAACTAGCTACACTCCACACTCACCGCACCAAAAATGTTGAAACCAAGACTTGGCTTCTTTGTGGAGCTCGGGCCCTCAAGAATGAGGGGCAGCTAGCACTTACTGATTCCTCGGAAGGAACCGACCGGAGACTCGGAACTAAATACAGACCCTTGGTCGCAGCGAGGAGGTCCCACCACACACCCAGAAGATCTTTGAGTGCTTCCCCTCCCAAGCCAAAGCTAAGACTAGGCACCTTAGAGAGCCTGAGAGCTAAGCCAAGATAACCTAGGGAGGAAGAAGCTCAGAGAACTGAGATTGGAATCCTGTCCCAAGGTGCCCTTCAAGGTTTATATATAGTTTTTCAAGTCTGGTCTGCTAATAGTGGGATTTCGCCTTACTCGTTTGCTATACGCAGCCCAAAATGGTCTGTCAATAGCCAAACTCCGCTGTTTGGAGGAGCTAACTGCAGACCACCAGGGTTTTTAGGTAAAATGATCATGAACCTGTTCTGGGCGAGCCGCCCATAAGAATCTCTCTCGCGAACCGAGAGGCTCGGCTCGCTCGCTTCCTTGTGAGTAACTGATGAGGGCCTGGCCCGCTCGCCTTCCTGCAAGCGAACGGCGAGAGCCCGGCTCACCCGGTACCTTGACTCGCTAGCCTACTTACTCCTTTTGCCTGATGGTTCCTTCATCTCTGCTCACCCCCTGGCAGACACCGGGGTTGTACAAGCCTAAGTTGTTGAGGATTCTCTTACCTTTTGTGTGACTGGAGCTGGAGGACCTGTGAGAAGGTCATTATAGATGTCTGCATCAATGGAATTCATATAGAGCCTTATTCTGGCCTTCCAGAGTGTGAACTTATACAAGTTACACACTGGGGGTCTTGTAGAAGCATAGTTCTTAGAACTCATTTTTCTTTATAAAATATATTTGTAATAAGGAAATAAGTGTAGGAGGTCTTTTTGATCAAGGTGTTAACCTTTTAATGATCAACCTCCCTCTGATACCAATTGAAAGTGCACAATATGCATCGGAGTATATATACTCTAGAGGGGGGGGGGGGGTGAATAGAGATTTAAAAATATTTCTATCCTATTAGTGCATACACAATAAAACACTAAGTATTATGCTCCAACAATCCCACACACCGAATAAAACAAGTGTTGTTAAGTAAAACGGGAAAATAGTAAAAGGAATGAGACAGCACAGAAAATTCACAACCAGAAGACACAAAGATTTTATAGAGGTTCACCCAAATGTGAGTAGTCCTCTCTTCTACCACCTGGTAGGAATACACCACCTATGCCTGAGTCTTTTGATAAGGAGACTCCTAGAACCAATGATCTTTTGATAAGGAGATCATGAACCATAGATCTTTTGATAAGGAGATCTTGAACCAATGATCTTTTGATAAGGAGATTATGAACCACAAAATCCTTTGAAAGAGGAGGGATTCTTAAACTCTGTACAAGGGGTGTAAGGAAAGAAGAGTAAGAAAGAAAAGAAGGAATAAGAAATCTGTTTTTTCAGAATTCCGTAACAATAGTCTTTGAGGTGCTGTTCTTTGAGTGCTCTTCAGGATCTGTGTCAGATTAACCCTAGCTTATGATAGTGATGATTGCTATGGTTTGTAAGCTCTTGATCCTTCTTCTATCTGCTCTTATCGTAGTACTTCTGCTATATAATATTGATGAGGAAGCAACAGTTGTTTCTCTTAGCATAGTATTATCTTATGTAGATCTTTCTTCAAGAGTTTATACTGAGGAGAAGAAGATCCTTGGCTGGGAGAGACAGTTCTTGATTTTCATTGTCTTTTAGGGCTCCAGTAGGAAGAAGAAGAAGAGGAAGCCCTAATCAACAGCCGTCTAAGAATGTGATGAATGCTGTGTTTTTTTATTTCTGCCCATCCCTTTTATTTTCACTCTTTAATTTGAATTCATTTCCTTTTCTGGTAGGTCCTGAAAAGGTACTTTGCCTGGACAATTTCTCTTTCTTTCCTTCTTTAATTCACGACCCGTCCACCAACTATATGCTTGTTTCCAAGAATGCTTTTGTGTCCTCTTTTAATTCTTCTTTCTATTTGAGGAAATAATTAAGCCGTTGGAGAACGGTCTTCAGTATTTGTTGGGAACAGTGCCCTGCAATGTTCCTGATTTGAAGAAGTGCTCAGCTCAATGATAAATGCAAGTTGTATTTAACATTCCATCTAGTTTATGCTTGCAGAGATCAAAAATATGTCATGTACTTTAATGACTTCACGAAGTACTATATCGTCGAGAAGGATAGGAGATGTCGTCGACAAAGTATGCTTGTCGCTGTAATGATGAGCAAAGCAACCGCTGAGAAGCAAAGTGTTCGACGACCGCCGAGATTTGGCATGTTCGTCGAACGCAGAAGGAAGATCGTCGATCTCAAAAGGAAGATCGACGACCGCTGAGATTTGGTGTGTTCGTCGAGCACAGAAGCAAGATCGTCGAACTCGGAAGGAAGATTGTCGACCGCTGAGACTCGGCAAGATCGTCGAACGAAGAATACAGATCGTCGAACGAAGGATGGCAAGTTCGTCGATCGCAGAATGTTGTTCGTCGAACGCAGAGAAGACGCAGTATCGTCGACTTCACCAAAGTGGCCGTATCGTCGAGAAAGAACAAACATCGCCGTAAAGTGATGGCGCAAATCTTAGCACACCGCTATAGGCGGTAGTAAGACTGCGACACAAAACGGCAGTGTACCGATCGTTCAAGTAATATAAAACGAGGAGTAATCCCCGAGTATCGAATCTCGAAGGAACAAAGTAAGGTGGAGTTTACTTTTAAGGAAGGACTTAAGATTGAAGTCCTTTAGTCGGATGGGTGCGGAAGTGGGTGATTTGGTTTGTGGAAAATAAAGAAAAACAACTATAACTACTCCTATGCAATGCCGCTATGCAATGCTTCGCTTGGCGGGATGGTGACTAGGCAGGCCTTGAGCGCACTGCGTCGCAAGGGCGGATGGACGAGTAGGCAAGCGGAATCGAACTGTGCAGGCCTTGAGCGCGCTGCTTCGTTAGGCGAATGGATTACACGGGCCGCTATGCCACGCTTCGCTAGGTGGATGGAAGAGTAGGCAAGCAGATGGAATGGTTTGCACCGGCGGAGTCGGAATGGATTACACGGGCCGCTATGCAACTCTTCGCTAGGCGGATGGAAGAGTAGGCATACGGATGAGGGTCGCAAGCACCTCGTCGACAAGCACGCCACTAGAAATTGCTAGTGCGGCACACGAACGTGACAGCGGGATGGAGGATGGAATGGGGCGCTCCTCACTTGCATATACCACACATATCAATTTAACATAAACATGAAATACAAAAATAACATAATAAGGTTTAAGCAAACATTGTTCATACACCCAAAATATAAAGGAAAACAATACTACAGTATAAAGGGGGTTTAGATTACAACCAAAGCACGGAGACTCATCGGAGGTTCACGGTCGGAATCTAGGGTTGTCAATCCTCGTCCGGGCTCGGGCTCCAACTGCCGTCCGGGGTCCGGAAGAGCTGTCACCTTCTTCTATTATACCCTTCTTCTCCGTCAATCTTCTCTGGTCACGATCTCACCGGAGAACTTCATATGTGCAGCAGGAAATCCCTCGAAATGGAGCTTTGGAGGTGCACGATCAATGGAGGAGGCCTAGAGGATGCTCCGGCTTGAGATTTGCAAGAGAATGGCGGCCGGAGCTCCTCCCGAAGGTGTGCGGCGATGGACGGTGAAAGGGGCGCGGAACTGGAGCTCTGGGAGAGGGAAAAAAGGTCGATCAGAATAGGGCAAGACCTGCGGCTTAAATAGAAAAACTGTCAGAAAATGGTCACGCACGGTCGAACGCACGACCGTGCACAGACCGTGCGTTATTAAATGATAAAACGTGACTTGGGGAAGACGCTGCGCCGCCCGTGCATTTTGCTCACGCACGATCAACACCGCCCGTGCGTACAAACGCGCGGGCAAAATCCGACGCTCTGAAATCAAGAATACACAGGTCGACCATGCGTTTTACTCACGCACGGGCGAATCCGCCCGTGCGTCAAAACGCACGAGTAAACTCCGACGCTCCATTTTCTGCCCAGACATAAACGCACGACCGCAATCGACCGCGTCAAGGAAACGCACGACCGTGCGATATGCACAGACATTACTTCTGGGGAAAATGGGACGAACCGGCCACCTGCATACAAGGTACAATGGCTGGGAATACACGTCCAGCATCAGAAAAACATAGAAGAAGGGAAGGGGAGCACCAAGTGCTTGCCCCCAACAGCAAGGAGCGCAATTGCACACTGGAATGGGCTTAAAAGTGCACATAGCATGGAATAGTACAAATGAATGAAAACGTGCCTAAAATGTGGTGCAAAGACTAGAATAACAGCCCAAATGAGTCCAAAAATATGTATATAATTGGGACTCATCACACCCCCAGACTTACCTATTTGCACGTCCCGAGCAAACACATCCGGCGGAGTAGGAAAAACATGGCTAACTAAAAAATTGCAAACATGGAATAGAATGCAAAGTTTCATACTAGTGTGCATAGAAGTTCATTAGAAGAAGTTTTTACATATGCTAGCTACTTTATAAAAGTGTAAATGCGTAAAAAAGAATTTATTTTTACTCAAAAATGGAATGTTGGTGAATCTCGTGGTCACGCATAGTACGAAAGTAAGCAAGACGTGAGGTGATTGTTACCCAAGACTGGAACTCGGAATTATCTCCGTTGAAATCCATCAACGTCGAGAACCATAAGCTCGCCCTGTCACACTCTCTCCACGGCGCTAGTGAACTCACAAGATGAATCAATAGGACTTTGGGTTTACACGAGGCTTAGGTTACGGTTTGGAATGCAAAGATAAACGTGAAGGCTAATCGCAACCCAACAGAGCTCACAAAAGTGTTAATTCAAAGCAGCCACAATAATACACGTGTACACACCCCCAGACTTGACTTTGAAACCGGATGTGCACACGACCTACAACAATCAATACCAAATAGATGTTTCAATTACAACGCTGGGGATACATTTTTTTTTTGCTTTTCATTTTCTTTTCTTTTCATCCCCATATATATTAGCACAATTTCAGCACATAGACATTTTTTAAAACTTCCACATCAACACTGAAGTGTCGCATCACCGCACCGCATTGGAAAATTACAATTCATAAATGCTTTTAGCTTAATTTTTGGTTGCGATAATAGGATTAGCTTTTAGGCCTTGGTGAAGTATGGAGGAGCTGAACCAAAAGATTGGGTAGGCACAAAATAGGCTAGCAACGGTTAGCGTATAGGAATGGTAGAACAAAGCTCAAGCTTGCCAAATAGATGGCCTATGTCACGCTCAACTTGCAAGTCATTCGCACCCATGCTTCGAGAGTCGCTTGGGGCAAGTTCTTAGCCCCCGAGAAAGGTAATCCTTCCTCCCGACTCGAGCAACACGAACCTCGTGCTCGCCTACACACAATACCACGCTACCACTAGATTCAACCACATTCACCATTTTGAGTAAAATGAATTAAAATCTACGCAAATCTACTAATTATAAATTAGTAATAAAAACTAATTCTACTCAAATCCCTATGCAAGACACGAGTACTCAACTAGAGCACTACAAGAGTCAACATTCCACTCCATCTTGCAATTATTTTGGCTAATACAGCACTTCCTACATCACATCCAAGAATTGAGTATACGGGAGCATAAAAACAAGCGAGTGTGCGCTAAAGTGGGTGTAGTGGTGTGCAATGTAATTTAACATAACTAAATATAAAACTAAATGCTTCTAGTATGCAACTAAAAGGTGCACATGAGTGGGTAACATATAACGGCTCTCCCCCAGACTTAATCTAAACAATACAACATAATGATATGACAGTGAAAATCAAAATCGAAAGCTAGGGAAGAAGTTACCCAATGCTCAGCAAGTGAGCATACCAGAAGATGCATGAAAATCTGAAACAAACCCGCCATTCAGAATTTGCAATGAGTACCTGCAGGGGTGAGCTTCACAAAAACCAATGAAAGCAGAAATGCTAAAACTGAACAGAAATTAACTAACTACTCTAACTAGGAAAATGAAAGTGCAATAAACGTAAGATAACTACTGGGGTTATTGTCCTCCCAGCACGACTTATTCGGATTTTATACAGTTCTAACTAATGGGTCTATGAAAAGAAAAGTGCACAGGCAGCTGTTCTAATATGCGTGTCGGTAGCGGGTACCGATACAGCGATAAAACAGTTATTCCCCTACCTAAATAATGATACCTGCTGAACACAGGTAGCGGGAATAGGAAGTAAGAAGAGGAGGAGGCCTGGTCCTCACTCATCTCACCACAAAATAAATCCTTGCCTAGCAAGGTATCATCTCCAGGGAGGCAGCAAGAGGAGAAGGCAATGAATGAGGCTTCCTCTATGGAGGGGGGATCAACCTCCTCACATGAGAAGATACACTCATCATTGACTTGAGCAGAATGCTCCAAGTCCTCTTGAAGTACCGGTGAAGACTCAACCTGCACAGGCTTAGATAGAGAAAGGGGATTAAGAAATAAAAAAGAAGAAGAACATGAATAAAAATCAATCGGGGGAGTGATCCCGGTCTCACTCCCAGCAGGATCCAAGCACAGATCACTGTCGGTATCATATGAGTCGTAATGAGGGGAACCAAAGAGCTCGAGGTCCTCGATGGTGAGCTGTATGTCCCCATCCAATAAGTAAGTAAATACCTCCTCCTCGGAAAGAGAATCCTCCTCATCCCACCGCGGTGCGTCATCATGTTCAAAGTTATCACACTCCCCATCAGAGAGAATGAAATCCTCGTCCCACTTTGGCGCAACCTCAGGCGCCGAATCAACCACCCGCACGACATCATTAGCCGACTCACTAAAGATAGGAGTAGATGACTTTTGCAAGGAATGCGGAGGAACCGGGTTGCTCTCATGATCAGAAAATAAATGAGCAGTCGCCTCCGCGAAAATATCGACAGACGCCTCCCCGCAGGAAGAACCAGAATCTGCACACCATACTGGTGCATCCATGAGTTCCCAATCCTCTCCTTATTGACCATCGGATGTGTGCACATCGTCACTCAAGGGAAGCTCATAAAAGGGGATTGAGGGACCCATGAAAGAGCTGTACGCGGCGAGAGATTCCTCGGTAATCTCCAAGGGCAAAGATCGAGCAAGATGTGCGATGTCAGTGTAGGGACCAGGCAACACTCTGGTGGGCATGTCCGCAGTAGTCTCCCGTAAATGGGGGGATGCTGCGTACACGTCCTCAGAGGGAGAAGGATCGCACAGACAAGGGCAATCCTTCACCATATGGCCTAAACCTTGACATAGCAAGCACCTAATACAATGCTCAGCATTTAAAGCAGTCATGGCATCGATGTATCGACGCAAAGTGTCATAGAGGCGACACTCGGCTTCAGAATACATCACAGAAATATGTGGAAAAAACAAAAAGCAACAATTCCTTGCAAAATTAAACTACACGCAACCAGAATTAAATGAACTCCTGCTATAGAAAAGTCGAAACTAGATAGAGGAAGAAATGAAATAGAAATATCAAATTTTAACACTAAAATAAACAAAAGAAATGGTATAAGCAAATGGAGAAGAGCTACAATCTCTCGACTCCCTCTACAGCAACTCACACGTCTGTGTTCCCCGGCAACGGCGCCAAAAACTTGTTGGCGCAAATCTTAGCACACCGCTATAGGCGGTAGTAAGACTGCGGCACGAAACGGCAGTGTACCGATCGTTCAAGTAATATAAAACGAGGAGTAATCCCCGAGTATCGAATCTCGAAGGAACACAGTAAGGTGGAGTTTACTTTTAAGGAAGGACTTGAGATTGAAGTCCTTTAGTCTGATGGGTGCGGAAGTTGGTGATTTGGTTTGTGGAAAATAAAGAAAAACAATTATAAATACTCCTATGCAATGCCGCTATGCAATGCTTTGCTTGGCGGGATGGAGACTAGGCAGGCCTTGAGCGCACTGCGTCGCAAGGGCGGATGGACGAGTAGGCAAGCGGAATCGAACTGTGCAGGCCTTGAGCGCACTGCTTCGTTAGGCGAATGGATTACACGTGCCGCTATGCCACGCTTTGCTAGGCGGATGGAAGAGTAGGCCAGCGGATGGAATGGTTCGCACCAGCGGAGTCGGAATGGATTACACGGGCCGCTATGCCACGCTTCGCTAGGCGGAAGGAAGAGTAGGCATATAGATGAGCGCAAGCACCTCGTCGACAAGTATGCCACTAGCAATTGCTAGTGCGGCACACGAACGTGACGACGGGATGGAGGATGGAATGGGGCGCTCCTCACTTGCATAAACCACACATATCAATTTCACATAAACATGAAATACAAAAATAACATAATAAGGTTTAAGCAAACATTGTTCATACACCCAAAATATAAAGGAAAACAATACTACAGTATAAAGGGGGTTTAGATTACAACCAAAGCACGGAGACTCATCGGAGGTTCACGGCCGGATTCTAGGGTTGTCAATCTTCGTCCGGGCTCAGGCTCCAACTGCCGTCCGGGGTCCGGAAGAGCTGTCACCTTCTTCTATTATACCCGTCTTCTCCGTCAATCTTCTCTGGTCACGATCTCACCGGAGAACTTCATATTTACAGCAGGAAATCCCTCGAAATGGAGCTTTGGAGGTGCACAATCAATGGAGGAGGCCTAGAGGATGCTCCGGCTTGAGATTTGCAAGAGAATGGCGGCCGGAGCTCCTCTAGAAGGTGTGCGGCGATGGACGGTGAAAGGGGCGCGGAACTGGAGCTCTGGGAGCGGGAAAAAAGGTCGATCAGAATAGGGCAAGACCTGCGGCTTAAATAGAAAAACTGGCAGAAAATGGTCACGCACGGTCGAACGCACAACCGTGCGCAGACCGTGCGTTATTAAATGATAAAATGTGACTTGGGGAAGACGCTGCGCCGCCCGTGCATTTTGTTCACGCATGATCAACACCGCCCGTGCGTACAAACACATGGGCAAAATCCGACGCTCTGAAATCAAGAATACACAGGTCGACCGTGCGTTTTACTCACGCACGGGCGAATCCGCCCGTGCGTCAAAACGCACAAGTAAACTCCGACGCTCCATTTTCTTCCCAGACATAAACGCACGACCGCAACCGACCATGCGTCAAGGAAACGCACGACCATGCGATATGCACATACATTACTTCTGGGGAAAAAGGGACGAACCGGCCACCTGCATACAAGATACAATGGCTGGGAATACACGTCCAGCATCAGAAAAACATAGAAGAAGGGAAGGGGAGAACCAAGTGCTTGCCCCCAACAGCAAGGAGCGCAATTGCACACCGGAATGGGCTTAAAGTGCACATAGCATGGAATAGTACAAATGAATGAAAACGTGCCTAAAATGTGGTGCAAAGACTAGAATACCAGCCCAAATGAGTCCAAAAATATGTATATAATTGGGACTCATCATAAAGAACGCATGTCGTCGAGAGAACAATATGATCACGACGACGTGATGCAAGAAGGAAGATCGTGACGACATAGTCAGAGATAGCTTGTCATTGTAATGATGCAAATATCTTCAAGGCAGAATTCAAATCTTACGGACGTGCTGTCAGCAATTAATGCCGCCGCCTGATTGTCTAATCAGTGTGTGCTCTTAAGGAAAGGAGCGTCTGACACTTAAGGCACTTTTTCAGAAGCCCGTTGGGGACCTCGTAGTCTTATAAAAGAGATATGAGGTTGCCCTAATAAAAAAAAGGAGAGAAGAAAAATCGATCAAAAAAAAAAGCTTGCGGTGCAAGAAAAAGAATGAGAAAAAGAATCTCGCCGCTCTTCAACAGAACAATATATTCAGCGGAGAAGAAAGAGAACAAGATTCAAGCGTTCTCAAAAGAATCAGTCATCTTCATTGACTGAGAAGTCGCCGTTCAACATCAGGCAAAAAGTAGAGATTGAAGAAGAACTGCGCTGTCAAAGATCTGAATCAGAAGAATCTTCTTCAATCATAAGAAGCCAATCGTCATCAGGCTAAGTTGCCGATCCTCATCCGGCAGAAGTAACAGTATCTTTACTGTATCTTGGAAGGCTTGTGGGCCAATTTGTCTAGCTTGAGGGTTGGAGAGCTGTGAGGCTTGAGGGCTAGGGCAGTGCACTTGCGGGTGCGATTTGTCGAGCTTAAGGGCTCGGGGGCAGTAGGGGCTTGCGGGCCTAGGCTATTGGGACTTGCGGGTCCATGTTGTAGGGCTTGAGGGCCTGAGTGTCGAGCTTGCGGGCTCGGGGGCAGTAGGAATTACGGGCCTAGGCTGTTGGGACTTGCGGGTCCGTGTTGTAAGGCTTGAGGGCCTGATGATTTTGGCGGAGTTTGCCGAGCCTAGCACACTTCTGGGTAGGCATAGAGGGAGAGAGGACTACTCATGACACCCGGTCTTGAGGAACCTCTATAGATTGTTGTGTGCTTTCTGTGTTTTGCTCTTTACTTTACATATATGTTAATCAAGAATTAAGAACACCTAAAAGGGGATAAAATACTTTGAAAAACCTATTCACCCCCCCTCTAGGTGATAAAGTAGACACCCCATAAACAACAGTATTGTGGTCCATAAGAGAGGGTCCAAAATGATGGCTGAAAAGATTTCCTTTTCAGACTGTATTGGACGTTGTGTCGACTTCTCATTCTCTCTTATCGACGTGCCTTCGAGTTCTTGTAAGAGCAGCTTCAAATTCATTCTTGCTCTGATTGAACTCTGCTTATAGACGTTGCATCGAAACCTTATCGACGTAACCATCGAGTTGAAGGCTTGACTCTGAACTTCATTATCTGCGTCGAAATGAAGTCGACGTTGCGCCGACTTTAGATGGCTTCGACAGATACTTTCTTCTGCGCTGAGTTGAATTAGAAGCAACGTTGACTTCTCATGATACTTCGACAGGTCCTTGGAATCTGCGTCGACATCCTTTCGACGTAACATCGACTTGAATTACTTCGACAGAAGGGTTTGACCACTTGGACTTCTAGTCAGAGTAACATCGACATTAACTTGATGTTGCGTCGATTTCTATTCGACGCAAATGTTAACTCTGCCCAAATTGTGCTTCTCGTGATATGGTCTTGACACCCTAGGTTGAGTGTGACATCCTAAGATATCTAATGACCAGATTACCCTCACTATACAATGGGTAAATAAAACCTAAAAGATAAAATCACTTTTTAGATAATTTGTTAAGTTAAATCAAGGATTTTTCCCAACATGAACCCCGGGAGCTCGTCTTTTACTTAAATTGCCCCGTCGGGTCGCTCCGCCAGTTGGCCGGTTTTCATTTGTCGGATTTTGCTTACATCCATGAGTATATCGAGATCTACAAAGTGGTCTAGGTAGTGAGATGCGAGCATACTCAGAGGTGGAGAGACCGGCCACTGTCATTGTTTGCCACTACGGTGAGGCCCACATGGTTAGCTACCCTGCTGGAAGAAAATGGTCAAATTATGTCGGCATAAGATGTTGTTACGGGTTGTGAACACATATTGATTTGTGGGCTAGCTGGTATTGCTAATATTATATTAATGCTTAAAATTACCTACATTTTAGTTTTTGTAGCTTGCAGCACTTGTTACAACATTTATTTCTAGCATACCTATTTATATTTTTGCATATGGTTCATGTTGATATATATATATACCAAGCTGAAGTTCTTATGTGGGGATGGTGTGTTGGTTTGAGGAGCCTAGGCGCTGTGTGGAGGGGGCACGAGTTGTCATCTTGTTGGAGGCTTACCGACGATGGGTTTGGACGGAGAGGAATGCGAGGAACCTCCGGCGTCGCGACCCCAGACTATGAGAAGCGGCGAGGAGGAGCGAGGCTTGCGGGAGAAGAAGTGGAGCCATATGATCCAGTGTTGTGGAAGGAGCAGAAGATAAGGTATCGAGGTAAGGCATCACGGGTTTTAATTAGGGCCATCACACTGCGATGAACAGAACTGTAGAAGTCAGATCAAGATCAACTTTATAATATATATATACACGAGTAAAATGGTACGGGCCTCCGACCCTATGTGAGTGCAACGGCGTGGGCGACGATATTTAGCGAGGGCATCGACGTTTGTCGTGGGTGATGACTATCTCTCTCTCTCGTTGGGGGCGGTGACATTTGTTGTGCTCGTCGACTCTTAGTGGGCTTTGCCCGCATTCGACAGTGCACGGGGGCCCCCCCGTGCGGGAAACATTTGTCGTGGGGGCGACATTTGTCATGAGCGAGGCTTACGGGATAAGAAGTGGAGATGTATGCTCCAACGTCGGGGAAGGAGCAGAAGGTAAGGTATCGCCGACCAAAAAGGCCTAAGCTTCATGAAGTGCACTTTTCCTGTTTTCCTGTTTGCTTATGTTGTCTTTATTTTGTTCCAGCTTGCATGCCGAGGTAGCATAGGAATGCTATTTATCTTTTGGATGTTTTGGGTTGTGGCTGTTGGCTTGAGCATGAGTTTTGTAAGGCCTTAAGGCCGTAGTACTCTTATTTAGTGGTGGACAACTTCTGTGGTTTATTTAATATTTTCGCTGTGTTTGTTCTGAGTTTTGAGTTGGGTAGTTTCTATATCACTTTTAATACTAAAGCTGTGGCGATTCTATGATGTGGGGTCCTGGCCAGACCTATATTATATAGTCATTGCAGGGGAGGTGTTACAATTTGGTATCACAGCCAGGTTAAAGTTCTTATTAAGGGTTAGTGTGATCAGATCGTGTTAAGAGGTTGTCCACATAAGAGTACTTTGCGGGACCATGAGAGTTATTGTGTTTGAGTCTTACGAATAGAGTTTGATTCGTTGTTTCCTTGCTTATGCTAGGATGGTGGCGATGAAGCGGGGACGTCGAGACTACAAGATGAGCCTTCGGCAAGCTGTGCTACGGTCCCAGCCCTTATGAATATGGGTGTGTCCTCTGCAGGCTTCTGTCGTATGCTACCAGAGGCGATGGTGGCGGCTCAAGCTGCGTCGATGCCACAGAGAACGACGCCTGTAATGCAGGATGCGATTCCTGTTACTCCGGTTACTATGACACTAGAGGCGGGAGTGTGACAGGTAGAGTCGTTAGCCGAGAGTGCGATTGGGCAAGGATATCGTCAAATGAAGTACAAAGGAGTTGGCACTCCGACGGACGCCGATGATTGGTTGGCGAGAATTCAGGAACTTCTGAAAGCGGCAGAGTCCCCAGAGGAAAAGCAGTCCCAGTTCGTGGCGTTTATGTTAGAAGGCGAAGCCAAGCTATGGTGGGTGAATCATAGCGGTCATCATTTCGCTGGACGTGCCCCGTCCATGGAAGAGTTTGGGAATGCCTTCCTGAAGCGTTATATCCCCTCTTCGAAGAGGTTGGCCCTTGAACGACAGTTCTTGCACTTGGTGCAACTTGAGAAGATGGTAGACGAGTACATGCAGGAGTTTACTTGGTTGAGTCGTTACGCGGGGACGACCATGACAGATGATGAGGAGAGAGATAATCTCTTATATCAGGGTCTGAGAGTGAATTTAAGTCATCCTCTGATAGCCTTAAAGAATGCGGGGTTCTATGAGCTAGTTGAAGCTACTCAAACGTTGGAGAATGATATGGAGCAAACCCAGCGTCATAAGGTCTTTGCCGCAAAGCAAGGATAAAGTAAACCTTCTCAGTCTCAAGGGAAGTTTGAGGGAAGTCGATGGAAGAAAAAGCCCCGTCTTCTTAGGACTGGCGAGAGGAGCAGTGCAGCTTCTGGAGAGTTCTATTCTAAGGGACAAGTGACATGCTATAAGTGTGGCAAGGTGGGCCACAAAGCTCGGTTCTGTTCTGAGGGTGGGGTTGAGCCAGAGCAGAGGCAAGAGCAATCGGTGCGTTCTGGTCCTAGTGTTGGGGAGAAAGGGAAAGAGGCAGAGTCTAGTGCTTCTTGTTTCCCTCCTATGCAGCCTAGAGCGTACAACCTCGGGTAGCAGGAAGCAATTCGTTAACCCATTGTGGTGACAGGTATGAAAAGTTTAGAGTTTCATTTGATAGCTTTAAACTATTTGCGACCTTTCATATTTATGTTAGGCGTGTCAGGATTCGTGCTAGTTTCTGGCTATCCCTCTAGAGTGTTGTTCGACACGGGAGCGTCACACTATTTTCTCGTGGAAATCTTTATCCAGATAATCGGTGTTGAGACTGTCGAGGCGGAGGTGGAGCTTAGTGTGTGCATGCTGAATGGGTCTTTCTTGACCACTAGAAGGAAAGGACGCATTGTATTGAGGATTTGCGAGTGTGACTTCGAGTTGGTAGCAACGATTCTACCACTAGCCAAATTTGACATCATCCTAGGGATGGACTGGCTTCCAGAGCAACGACCTAGTATTGAATGCATGTTGAAGGTGGCGACCCTAAGGAGTGAAGGTAGAGCGGAGGTCAAGTTCGAGGGCCTATGTAGAGTGACTTGCTTCCTGATTTCTGCCATGTAAATGGTGCGTGCGGTGAATCAAGGAGGTGAGACATTTGTAGCTTTGTTGGTGACTCACTCCACAAAGTTGGCAATCAGAGAAGTGCCAGTGGTGGAAGAATTCGAGGATGTGTTCCCCGAGGAGCTTCCGGGAGCACCTCCTCAGCGTGAAATCGAATTTTCAATAGATTTGGTGCAGGGTGCGAGGCCGGTGTCGCGTCCTCCGTTTAGGATGGCAGCGAAGGAACTGGCCGAGCTAAAGGTTTAGTAGCAAGAGTTGCTCGAGTAGGGGTACATTAGACCCAACTCTTCGCCGTGGAGTGCGCCGGTGTTATTCGTTAAGAAAAAGGATGGTATTATGCGGTTGTGCATAGACTATCGTGAGTTGAATAAATTGACCATCAAGAATAAATATCTGATTCAATGAATTAATGATTTGTTCGATCAGCTGGTGGGGTCGACGATGTACTCCAAGTTGGACTTGAAGTCGGGTTACTATAAGTTGAAGATTCGAGAAGAGGATATTCCCAAGACAACATTTGGAACGAGATACTGTCATTTTTGAGTTCTCGGTGATGTCGTTCGGTCTGACGAACGCGCCATCAGTGTTCATGGATTTAATGAACAGAGTGTTTCGACAATACCTAGATTCATTCATGGTGGTGTTCATCAACGACATCCTAGTGTATTCGAAGTCGAAGGCGGAACATGAGTCTCATTTGAGATTAGTGTTGCAGACTCTGAGGGAGAACCAGCTTTATGCTAAGTTCTCAAAGTGTGAGTTTTGGATCGGGAAGGTGGCATTTCTGGGTCACGTGATAAGTGGAGATGGGGTGGCTGTGGATCCAGCGAAGATTGAAGCCATTAGAGATTGGCATGTACTGAGAACCGTGGCGGAAGTTCGGAGTTTCCTTGGACTAGCCGGTTATTACAGAAGGTTCGTTGAGAACTTTTCGCGGATGGCTTTACCACTCACCACTCTTACCTAAAGAGGACCAGAATTTTGTGTGGGCGCTCATGCGTTCAAGACCTTGAAGAAAAGATTTATGTCTGCTCCAATCCTAAGTCTCCCTAGTGGGACTGAAGGATTTCAGATTTTCAATGACGCGTCAGGTTGCGGTTTTGGTTGCGTGCTAGTGCAGCATGGCAATGTGATAGCTTATGGGTCGAGGCAGCTAAAGCCTCATGAGAGAAATTACCCCGTCCACGACTTGGACTTGGTGGCGGTAATTTTTGCGTTGAAATTGTGGCGGCACTACGTGTATGGTGCGAAGGTCAAAATCTTCTCGAACCACAAAAGCCTGAGGTATCTTCTGGATCAAAAAGATCTCAATATGAGGCATCATAGGTGGGTCGAGTTCCATGGGGACTATGACGTTGCGATTCAGTATACGCCAGGAAAGGACAATGTGGTGGCTAACGCCTTGAGTAGAAAGTATTTTGGACAGGGAAATTGGATTGAAGCTCACGGCGAGCGTTTGGTGCGAAAGTAAGAGTCTCTTGGCTTGGTATGTGTGGCTAAGGGTGAGTCCAGTGCATCTCGACTGAATTGGACCGATATGTAGTGTGATTTAGCAGATCAAACTTGAGAGGTGACCAATGCAGACGAAGAGTGTTAGCGATGGGCGTTGGAAGCTCAGCAAAGCGAAGGCAGTGATTTGGAGATGGTTGGTGGACTGTTAAAGAGCAACGGAAGGGTGTGTGTTCCGCACTTTGGAAAGCTCTGTGAGGAGTTGAAGTTTGAGGCCCACTTCACGAAGTACTCCATTCATCTAGGGAGTACAAAGATGTACTTGGATTTGAAGAAATCCTTTTGGTGGCCTGGGATGAAACGGGATATAGCTTCGTATGTAAGCCAATGTCAGACGTGCGCCTTAGTGAAGGCTGAATGCCAAAGGCCGGGCGGGTTCTTGAAAGAATATAAGGTTTGTAGTCTAAATCACCTAGAGGGGGGGGGGGTGAATAGGTCTTTTAAATTTTACTTGATTAGCTTTAGCTGTTTTCAGAGTTAGTTCAAGCAAATCAGCAAACACAGAAAGCACACGATAATTTATAGTGGTTCCCCAAAGACAGTGTGTCTATGGGTAGTCCACTTTCCCCCTCCACCCTTCTAACAGTGTGTTAGACAGGGCCAACTTCTCCAATCTCGGCTCAAAGAGCTTACAGCACAAGTTCCTCAGAACTTCTCAGATCAAGAATGATCCTACCTCAGGACACAAATCCCTACAACTCAGAGCTATCTTCAGCTCCTACCTCAGGCACAGCTGCCCTACAAACTCAGAGGATAACACCTCCTACAGCTCAGACAATAATGTCCTACAACTCAGGCTGTTAAGCCCTACCTCAGATCTGCTCCAGATCCTACAGCTCAGACCTTTCCCAGGTCCTACCACTCAGAGAACTCCTCCTCCTACAACTCAGACCACCTCCTGGTCCTACCTCAGGTTGTTAAGCCCTACCTCAGATCTGCTCCAGATCCTACACTCAGGCCTTCAGCCCTACAACTCAGAACCCTCAGGTTCCTACAATATCTGACCAAGAGGTCTTATAGCTCAGGCAAAATGCCCTACAGAAAAATGATTTAGAAATATTCTACAGTAGAGGTACTCTCCTATAGATCTTGCACCGTCTGTGCTTCCTGTAGCTGAAGATGTCGATGCCAGCTACTAACTTGATCTTCCTCTTCGACAGAGTGATGGAAGATCACCTTGCTCCTTCTTGCAAAGGAGCTAACTTTCTTTCTCTGTTTTCTTCTTCTTGTTCAGTGAGCAGGAGGAAGAAGACAAGAGCCTCAGCCGTCAATGTAACAGTTGATCTCTTTTGCACGTTGCCGAGTGTGAGTCAAATGTGCCATAACTCTTCCTTTTATACATCTCTGATCTTCTATGACTCTTAGCTGATATGTTGAGAAGTATGGGAGAAGCTGGTGGACCCCACACAGCTTTTCTGCAAGTAGTCCTAGCCGCAGGTCCGCCGCCCTACTTTTCCGTAGAGAAGGACTGCGCTCGACGAATGCGGAACACTCTGAGTTCGACGAACCAGCTATCCCATGCGTTCGACGATCTTGCCAGCTCAGCGCTCGACAAACTTGCCTTGTGTGTCTTCTCAGCGGCTCCACTGAGACGGCTCCTCGTCTCAGCATTTGTCGAACGACGTTCAGCGTTCGACGATCTTGCCAGCTCAGCACTCGACAAACTTGCCTTATGTGTCTTCTCAGCGGCTCCGCTGAGACGGCTCCTCGTCTCAGCATTTGTCGAACGGCGTTCAGCGTTCGATGATCTTGCCAGCTCAGCGCTCGACAAACTTGCCTTGTGTGTCTTCTCAGCGGCTCCACTGAGACGGCTCCTCGTCTCAGCATTTGTCGAACGGCGTTCAGCGTTCGACGATCTTGCCTTGTGTGTCTTCTCAGCGGCTCCTTCTTTGATCCCGTCTCAGCGGTCGATGAACGGCGTTCAGCGTTCGACGAACACGCTGATTCTTAGCGTATAATGAAATTATCAGCGGAGGCACCTTCTTCTCAGCGGATACGCTGAGACGGCTCCTCGTCTCAGCGGTTTTGAACCCTTGTCTCAGCGGTTCTGCTGAGACTACATCATTTATGGGAGATGATTTCTCCACATTTAAGGGCATGTTTGGCCCTTCCTTTTGAGTCACCTGCACCTGTATATCTTACACAAGTAAAGTTCATCAAATACAATATGTCCTTAGCATTGAGAGTGATGCCTCTTCAAATCAAGGTACTATTGAGGGCAATATACCCAACAATCTCCCCCTATTTGAAGAAGGCAGAACATCCCCAATGCTAAGGTACATTAACAATAAAAACCATATCACAAAAATGATCTGTGTAGCATAGGCCCTATCTCCCTCTTTCTAACATCCTAAGCATAGGTTCTTACTTAGCATTGTCTCTTTCTCCCCCTTTCTGGTTTCTTCAACTATTTATCCCATTAGGGATAGGGAGGCAACATCTATAGATCCCTTTGGATCAACTTATAGGTCAACCTATACATTCTTGGCATTTGCCATCTCCCCCTCAACCTGAGCAGGGAATTTGCTCCCCCCCCCCCCCCTAATTGGAGAGCAATCTTCTGTAATAGCTGAACCTGTTCAAATTGAACATCCCATTCTAGCTCCTGAATACTAAAGATAAAGGTACAGAGTACATATACCAATAGTAACAAACACAACCTAATGATTAGAATATGAAATATCATTTTAATTTAAATGTTCAGTACAGATATTTCAAACAATTCAACTGATGATTGTTCATTAAAAAAAAATTTCAAGGCAGGTTCTTCTTAGATGGTCCCTTGGAAGAGCATTCTCCATCTTTGGAGTTCCTCTTCCTATCTTCAGCAACAGACTTGATCTTCTCCTTTACTTTGAAGTATAGAAGAGGCTTGGGAAGATATCTTGTGGGAATCCTTACAGGAGTTTCCCTTCTCACCATGTTTTCTTTGAGAATCCTTTCCCTTAAGGATTCCCTCTCAAGGTGCTTAATCCATTCAGCAGCTGAATAGACATGGTCAATGTCCTTCATTTGATTTCCATGGCTCACCCAAGTAGTGACAACAATTGTGTCCAACTCCAGATTGTCATCTTCATGGAGTGGATCCTCTAATCTTTCCATTTTTTCTGGGCCATATATTCTTCAGCAGTTTGAATGCCCTCTGCCCTTCTCCTCTTTGCTGCTCTCTCATCTTCAATCAGATTTGATTGACTTTGGAAGTCAAAGTCTTCATTTCTGCTTGGGTTCAAGATTGGAAGATTCAAAGCAATTCTTGTTCCTTGCAGTACTTTCAAGCTTGAGTCCCACTGATTATCAGTAACCTTTTAGACCATGGTTAGGATATTTTCTTGAATATCATTGGAAGCATTGTTGACCACTTCCACCACTTGCTTGTTGGCTTCTGCTTGATTGGAGAGTATCAGTTTGTGGGCAGACTCCATGTTGTTATACAGCTTTATGTGAGCTCCTTTCATCTTAGCATGTAGATTGGTAACCTTCTCCTCCCCCTCTTTGCCATTTTCCATTATCTTCTTCTCTATTTCAGAGTGTTGATGTATTATGGATTGGGAGAGAGTTTGAAAAGTGCTATCCACATCATCCAAAATACTTTCCTTGACCTTGTCAATGTGGGTCATGACATGGCTGCTAGATGTGTTAGCCACTTGTGCCATCCTTGCAACTGCATTCTCCCAGACATTTTGGTTTTTGTAAAGATGATTCTTTGCATATGTGATGTCTTTGGTGGAGACCCCTTGATGATCAGCAATTTGCTTCAGTACAGTGTGCTGAGCACCAACTGTGCCTTTGGCCATTTCAAACCACCTTGTCATTTGCAGGAGGATATGATCTGATGCAGTTTTCACATCATTAACCTGGGTATTCAGCTCAGTCCTCACTGCAGTCACTCTTGACTCCATTCTTTGCTCACTGGCCTGGATCTCCTGAGTCAATGCAGCTCTTGTTGCATACAACTCATCCCTTATCTGAGCAGAGACATCATGGACCTTTTCAGCAACTATCTCTTTCATAGACAACATCTGACCCTCAATGAAAGATTTAATTGAGTTCAGCAGATCAGATGTGTCTAGCATAGTTGCTGCCCTTTCCTGGGCCACTTCTTTCTCCATTCTAGGTTCTGGTCTATGCAGATCTTCAGCACTTGGGTGGTGCCCCCCCTCACTAGCACCCCCACCAATATCACCAAAGAGAGGGCTATGCTCCCCCTCACTTGGAGCATCCCTATATGGAGAATTTTGACTAGGAGAACCTGAAAGATGATTGATGGTTTTGTTAGACACCTAGACTAGATTATTGTTATAGGGGAGAGGCCTAACTGAGAATCTAAATTACCATGGATAGGTGAGTTCATTGGTTCATTTTCAGCAGAGGGAATAGCTGGATCAGTATCAATCTTAGTTGGCTTAGTAGAATCAACTCTTCCTTGGAGAGCACCATCTTCACCAGTCCTGGGGACATCTTCTCCTTCTTCATCTTCCATGTGCTCTTGATGATCACCTTTCTTCTTGGACGATTCAACACCTCCTTCTCCACTCTTCATAGCTTTCTTCTTCTTCTTCTCCTTCAACTCTGCCAACATAGAGGGTTGGCTCATGGGGAGAACCCTTGTGGATCTATTTAGAGTCTTAATATCCAACCTTTTCAGGTAGTGGATATTAATACCTTTTATTGAGGAGAATTCTCCAGGATATGCCTTCAGCAGGTAGAGAGAAATGATCCTTCCTAGGTTAGGAGCCTGCAAGCATTGCTTAATCCTTTGGTACAGGACATTTCCCCAGCATGTCCTTTTCTTTAAAATGATTCTTACAATCAGCTCAAACATGGGTTGAGAGATTGTGTCATGTGAGCCTGGCTTGCACATGAGTGCATTTCCCACAATGTCACATAACAACTTCCCTTTTTGATTGAAGAATTTCTTCTTCAGTGATGAGGTCTGGGGAGCACTGTATTCACACCACTTCAAGGCATGCTCCTTGTCTTCTGCATATATTTCCTCTTCTTCCACTCTAGGAAGGTGCAGTACTTTTTCCAGTCTCTTAGGGGACAGTTTCACCCTAATTTCACCAACCTTAGATGTTAAGCCAACCATGGAAGATGACTGCTTGGCATTTGCAAAGAACTCTAGCACTTCTTGCTTGAATATCTGAGAGGGTTCAGACAGCAAGAAGTCTAGTCCAGCAACAGAAATCAACGATATAACACTCAAAATCTCTGGTGAGGCATGGAGAAACCCATCCCTCACCAACTCACAACCTTCTTGCAATTCCTTCGCAATCTTGGGCGCCATCTTAGTCGAATGAGAAAAATGAAGACGCTGGGACGGAAGAGTAGAGGTTTCGTCTCGGTGGCTGGGGTGGTGCGAGAGAATGTGAAGGGTCATTTAATGTCATCGAGGGTTTATATAGTGGGCCAGAGTGTTGACCTAATCGACTCAGCGGTTCAGCTGAGACGGTTCAACTAGTGCTTCAACCTAGGGCTGAGTTGGTCGATCATAGCTAATGTTTTAAGGAGTAAGTTCGTCGAACTGAGCTCAACATTTGTCGAACCCAGACTTTACCCAGTTTTTAGGCAAAATTTGAAGCTTAGCTAATGCAGAGTGTATCCTATTTTAACACTATTATAGATAGTATTTGATGATAAATTCACAATATGGAGGAGAGATACTTACCTTGAGGATTTAGTCCTCTACTGATGTTGACTTTATGAAGTCAACTTCCTTCCTTTCATGTGCCATGAGCACTCACTGTCCAAGTACCACTTATGTATGAGGCTGGTACTTGAACTATCCTGCAAAACAGAGTTTAATATCCCTTAGGAACCCAAGGTGACGGGTCCTAGGTTCTTGTTAGCATGATCAAATGACCTAACTCTAGTAGCTCCCTTTACAGGAAGGCTCTTCTTTGCATTAGGTACATTGGGGTTGTACCAATAATCTATGGCAAAGTGTCCCACTTTACCACAGCACCAACATTCATGAATGTTGTATCTTCTCTTCTGAGCATTTCTTGAGGATTGTGCAGCACAGTCCTCATGTTCAGGAATAGATACATCAACATTCTTCCTGTTCCTCTCATCAATTATTTGACTGAATGTCATTTTGTGTGCTGTCTTGATGCTCTTTGTCCTGAGTGCATCAGCTTGCAATGACTTGGCAGCCATACAAGATTTGATGGCATCAGACACTGAGCACTCAGACATGTTTACAGAATTGGCACCAGTCATGTTCTTGACAGATCCAACCTTAGAAGGGCTTGCCTTCTCATTCTTGAATGGAGTGGCTGAAGTACCAAAAACAAATGGTCCATGTTGGGCCATTTGAATTTCCTCATGGGGAGCCTTCATGACACTCAATCTCATTCCCTTTCTTCCACTATATGAAGGAGCATTTTCCTTCCTATAGCACCTCTCATTCTTCCAGTGACCATAAATGCTTTCATGGTCATACCTGTTGGAGGGATGTATCACCTTTCGAAAGGTGGGTTGAGGCTTAGCCTTCTCCTTGCTCTTAACTCCACTCCCTTCTCCTACTTCCATTTTCTTGAATCCTAGTCCTCTCCTATTGGTTTGAGAGGAGAAGGTGTCAATGATAGAAGCACAGATCTGGGCTTGGAGAATTGAGACACCAGGCTCTTCTCCTTCTCAAGTTTTTCCTCAAGGTCCTTAATGACCTTGTTCTTCAGGGAAATAGTGCTTAATTGCACAATAGTTAATCCCTATAAATGACTAATTTGTCTGCTCATCTGAGCCACCAGGGTGGTAGGTTCAGTGTTGACATCCTTAGTCACTTTGAGAGCAACGATTTCCTGGGCTTGCCTCTTGCTCTTCTTCAGAGCCTCCAAAAGAACACCATATTTATCAATCAATTGATTGAGTTCTTCCTCAGCTTCCATGCCCCCTCCATCAATTGATGAAGGTGCAACAGATTCTGGTCTAGTCTCACAATCAGAAAATGAAGTGGAATGAGATAGTACCTGAATATTGTCAGAAGCATTCTGACTCCCTTCCTCATCAGTGAAGGCCATAAGGCCTAGCTGAATAGTGTCTTCTTCATCCTCCTCTTCATCATTATCTTTGTGTGATAGAGGGGCCCTGATTCCAACCTTTGCAACTAGATTGTCTTCATCCTCTTCTACTGCATATAGCCCAATGTTGGCTTCTTCTTCATTGTCTGAACCTGATGTTGAAGGATCAGACTCACTCCAGCTTCTTTCTTTCTTTGCTAGGAGTGACTTTTCTCCCTTCCTGTCCTTGTGTTGATGATGCTTCGTTTCACCACTATCCTTTCTTTTGACTGGACAGTCAGTTATGACATGTCCAGGCTTGCTGCAGCTATAACAGATTATATTATTAGTAGAATGTTTACTGGGTTTTGATTCAAACCTGTCATCCTTTGGGTGCAGTCTTTAAGATTTACTGATGTTCTTTTTGTAGTGTGATGATGAGGAGGGCATGTTCCTCCATGGCTTCCTCTTCATCATCTTCTTGAACTGCCTAGAGAAGGAAGCAAATTCTTCATCAGAGGAAGAGCCTCCTGAGGTGCTGACTTCAGGTTCAGCTCTTCTCCTTGGAGGAGACACTATCCTCCCCTTGCTTCTCTTGGAGCTGTCAGCTTTGAGACCTACAAAATTCTCCATTGCTTTTGCCTTTGAAGAGGTGTCGTCTTCCTTCCTTGTAGACAACTGCATCTCATAGGAAAGCAGCTTCCCAAGCAGGGTGTGAGTTGGGGTCTCACCAAGCTTGGCCACTTTTCTGATGGCACATATCTTTGTGTCCCAGTCTCTTGTGAGAGATCTAAGGAACTTGTCATTCAGCTCATAGTTGGTGAAAGCCCTCTCATAGGTTCTCAGCTCATTGACTATTCTGAAGAACCTCTCATAGCACATGGATATGCTTTCCTGGCTCTGCTGCCTGAAGGCTTCATACTCTTGATTTAGGAGTGACTTTCTGTCATCCCTAACTTCAGCTGTCCCTTCCATATATACTATAAGAGTATCCCACATTTCCTTGGCAGAAGTGCAGTGTACCAAGTTTTGAAAGGTGGAATCATCAATAGCATTGACAATGATGTTCTGGGCCCTCTTGTCCATGGTGAACAACTCAAGTTCATCCTTGGTCAGATCTTTGAATGGTTTGGCCACTCTTCTTGTTGGATCAATAGTGGATGTAGTGTGAAAGGTCCTTCTTCAACTGTAATGAAGATCCTTGGATCATATGCTTTCATAAACAACCTGATCCTTTGCTTCCATATGCCAAAATTCTCTTTGTTGCATATGGGCAACTTCATGGACCTCATTTCCTTTTGCAATCCAGAGGAGGCCATTGGGATTTGTTTTGACTAAACCTTTTAGGATCTGGTCAGACTGTTAAGTCCTTTTTGACCAACCTCCCTCTGGTACCACTTGAAAGAATATAAGGTTTGTAGTATAAATCACCTAGAGGGGGGGGGGGGGTGAATAGGTCTTTTAAATTTTACTTGATTAGCTTTAGCTATTTTCAGTGTAAGTTCAAGCAAATCAGCAAACACAGAAAGCACACGATAATTTATAGTGGTTCCCCAAAGACAGTGTGTCTATGGGTAGTCCATTTTCCCCCTCCACCCTTCTAATAGTGTGTTAGACAGGGCCAACTTCTCCAATCTTGGCTCAAAGAGTTTACAGCACAAGTTCCACAGAACTTCTCAGATCAAGAATGATCCTACCTCAGGACACAAGTCCCTACAACTCAGAGCTATCTTCAGCTCCTACCTCAGGCACAGCTGCCCTACAAACTCAGAGGATAACACCTCCTATAGCTTAGATAATAATGTCCTACAACTCAGGTTGTTAAGCCCTACCTCAGATCTGCTCCAGATCCTACAGCTCAGACCTTTCACAAGTCCTACCACTCAGAGGACTCCTCCTCCTACAGCTCAGACCACCTCCTGGTCCTACCTCAGGCTGTTAAGCCCTACCTTAGATCTGCTCCAGATCCTACACTCAGGCCTTCAGCCCTACAACTCAGAACCCTCGGGTTCCTACAATCTCAGACCAAGAGGTCTTACAGCTCAGGCAAAATGCCCTACAGAAAATTGATTTAGAAATATTCTATAGTAGAGGTACTCTCCTATAGATCCTGCACCGTCTGTGCTTCCTATAGCTGAAGATGTCGATGCCAGCTACTAACTTGATCTTCCTCTTCGACAGAGTGATTGAAGATCACCTTGCTCCTTCTTGCAGAGGAGCTAACTTTCTTTCTCTATTTTCTTCTTCTTGTTCAGTGAGCAGGATGAAGAAGATGAGAGCCTCAGCCGTCAATGTAACAGTTGATCTCTTTTGCATGTTGCCCAGTGTGAGTCAAATGTGCCCTAACTCTTCCTTTTATACATCTCTGATCTTCAACGGCTCTTAGCTGATCTGCTGAGAAGTATGGGAGAAGCTGGTGGACCCCACACAGCTTTTCTGCAACTAGTCCTAGCTGCAGGTCCCGCCGCCCTACTTTTCTGTAGAGAAGGACTGCGCTCAACGAACGCGAAACACTCTGCGTTCGACGAACCAGCTGTCCCCTGCGTTCGAAGATCTTCCAGCTCAGCGCTCGACAAACTTACCTTGTGTGTCTTCTCAGCGGCTCCGCTGAGACGGCTCCTCGTCTCAGCGTTTGTCGAACTGCGTTCAGCGTTCGACGATCTTGCTAGCTCAGTGCTCGACAAACTTGCCTTGTGTGTCTTCTCAACGGCTCTGCTGAGACGGCTCCTCGTCTCAGCGTTTGTCGAACGACATTCAGCGTTCGACGATCTTGCCTTGTGTGTCTTCTCAATGACTCCTTCTTTGATCCCGTCTCAGCGGTCTACGAACAACGTTCAACGTTCGATGAACACGTTGATTCTCAACATATAATGAACTTATCAGCAGAGGCACCTTCTTCTCAGCGGATACGCTGAGACGGCTCCTCATCTCAGCAGTTTTGACCCCTCGTCTCAGCGGTTCTGCTGAGACTACATCATTTATGGGAGATGATTTCACCATATTTAAGGGAATGTTTGGCCCTTCCTTTTGAGTCACCTGCACCTGTATATCATACACAAGTAAAGTTCATCAAATACAATATGTCCTTAGCACTGAGAGTGATGCCTCTTCAAATCAAGGTACTATTGAGGGCAATATACCCAACAGATAGTTCGTCCGGTCTGCGTGGAGGATTCTGAGGTTCGGCGATTTCTAATAAAGAGGTCAAGCTGGTGAAAGTGCGTTGGAATAATTGCGGGCTAGACGAGCTCTCGTGGGAACGCGAGCAAACGATGCGGGATGACATTCCAGAACTGTTTGGTTCAGGTACGTAAGTTATTTGTGCTTTCGTTAACCTCTTAAATTTCGAGGACGAAATTCTTTTATGGGGGGTGGATTTGTAACACCCCAGGTTTTGCTGAGCGCTGAGGCTGGGATGCCTAAGGCTTGTACAAGCTTTTCTGTACCTAAGAGCTAGCGCAGGTGCTAGGTGCTAGCGCATGCGTTAGCTTTCCCACCGAATAGACTTGTGGTTTCGATGTATGCGTCGAGGTGGATTCGTCGAAACGGCTTCGTCGAAGGGAGTTCGTCAGAAGGCTAACGCTAACGATAGCGCTATTGCTGGCGTTAGGTTTCGTCGTGTGGTGCAAATCATCGGGGAATCGTGATGTTTTCGTCGAATGGATTTTCATCGAGTGGCTAGAGTGGGAGGTAGCGTTAGCGCAGACGCTAGCTTAAGGAACCAGATCCATAAGTAGCCGTTTCTGGGCGTCTGATATTCATAGACTTTGATCCAATGGCTCAGATAAGTGCATCTAGTGTCCTAAATAGGGAAGAGGAGTTTCTTCCCCATTACTTGAAGTCTTTTGGTGCTTTTGGATTCTTAGGAAAGGAGGAGGGTTTGGAGGAGGAATAAGGCTAGATTCCTCCATTGTTGGAGCACCGGAGCTCCGTTAGCCAATCCGTGGAGAGGACTTGAAGGCGCTTGCTTATATCCATTCCTTTCAACCGATCCATGGCGAAGAAGAGAACTCTTTGGGAAATGACATATCTCCTCCCGGTTTTAGGATGCGTGCATGGCATCTTTGCTTTTACCTTCTTTTTTCTAAAATTTATGGCACCGGATCTCTCAAATGAGGGGGATTTGGGTTGCCTTGGTTCAAGAAGAATCATCGGGTTGATTGAGTCCATCCCCGACATGATTTTGCATTAGTGATCCGCTCCGTTAGCGGATTAGGCATTGTGGGTGAAGCCGAAATCGTGACTGGTTGTTCGATTCGGTGATGTTGCTTAACGTATATTTTAGGGATTTTGCTAGAAATCCGATGACGACGAAAACGTCGTATGTGTTGCCCTTATGTTTTGTGTGAGGATGA
Source organism: Dactylorhiza incarnata (assembly GCA_033032865.1). Taxonomy (NCBI): domain Eukaryota; kingdom Viridiplantae; phylum Streptophyta; class Magnoliopsida; order Asparagales; family Orchidaceae; genus Dactylorhiza; species Dactylorhiza incarnata. Next base: position 5,328,569 of record JAWHQI010000119.1, on the reverse strand, counting down.
ACGTGGTTTGAAAAGGGTAATTTTGTGCTTAGTGAATGGCTTGTGAAGTCACTTGTATGTAAGGGCGTAACTTTATCTTTGTGGTCGGCTGGCTAGCCCGTGAATGCCTGGATTCATGTGGGGAGAGTGTTCCGACAAGGCAAGTCCCCTTTTGTGCTAACTGAAGAGAACAAGTATGTTGATGCGCCCGTTGACAAGATGAGCCATATAAGGGGTGAGGTCTCAGTGGAGTTCCCGGCTTTTGGCTTAGTGTTTGTGGCGAGAACAAGTATGTTGATGTGCCCGTTGGCAAGATGAGCCATGTAAGGGGTGAGGTCTCAGTGGAGTTCTTGGCCTTAGGCTCACACGCCTGTGGGGAAATGATAAGTACCTTTGGTTTGTTGTGAAATGATGATCTGTGATGTTATGTTAGAAGCATACACGCCATAGGGTGCCTTGGGTGAAACCCAGGATTACATGCATGCTGCATTGTTAGGCCCCCTTACTTTTATTGCTCAACATAGAAACGTGGATGATGATTGTGACACTCATGCCTGTCGTTTTTATGTTATTATTTTTATTACATTTGCATACGAAGTGCTGACTTGCAAGGTGATGTATTTCCCCGGAGTTCGCTAGTACGGCCGGGAGGAGGGGTATTCTTACACCGTTGTTGGTTAGCCAAAACAGACCCCCGTTATACCACTCTTTGCGATTTGGATGCAGGGCAAGGATCGCAGGCTGGATCCAGCTCGCCGACCAAAAAGGCCTAAGCTTCATGAAGTGCACTTTTCCTGTTTTCCTGTTTGCTTATGTTGTCTTTATTTTGTTCCAGCTTGTATGCCGAGGTAGCATAGGAATGCTATTTATCTTTTGGATGTTTTGGGTTGTGGCTGTTGGCTTGAGCATGAGTTTTGTAAGGCCTTAAGGTCGTAGTACTCTTATTTAGTGGTGGACAACTTCTGTGGTTTATTTAATATTTTCGCTGTGTTTGTTCTGAGTTTTGAGTTGGGTAGTTTCTATATCACTTTTAATACTAAAGCTGTGGCGATTCTATGATGTGGGGTCCTGGCCGGACCTATATTATATAGTCATTGCAGGGGAGGTCTCAGTGGAGTTCTTGGCCTTGGGCTTGCACGCCCGTGGGGAAATGATAAATACCTTTGCTTTGTTGTGAAATGATGATGTGTGATGTTATGTTAGAAGCATACACGCCATAGGGTGCCTTGGGTGAAACCCAGGATTGCATACATGCTGCATTGTTAGGCCCCCTTACTTTTATTGCTCAACATTGAAACGTGGATGATGATTGTGAAACTCATGCCTGTCGTTTTTATGTTATTATTGTTTATTACATTTGCATACAAAGTGTTGACTTGCAGGGTTATGTAGTACCCCGGGGTCCGCTAGGATGGTCGGGAAGAGGGGTGTTGTTACACCATTGTTGGTCAGGCAAAGCTGACCCTCGTTATACCGCTCTTTGTGATTTGGATGCAGGGCGAGGATCGTAGGCTGGACCCAGCTCGCCGGCCAAAAAGGCCTAAGCTTCATGAAGTGCACTTTTCCTGTTTGCTTATGTTGTCTTTATTTTGTTCCTGCTTGCATGTCGAGGTAACATAGGAATGTTATTTATCTTTTGGATGTTTTGGGTTGTGACTGTTGGCTTGAGCATGAGTTTTGTAAGGCCTTAAGGCCGTAGTACTCTTATGTAGTGGTGGACAACTTCTGTGGTTTATTTAATGTTTCCGCTGTGTTTGTTCTGAGTTTTGAGTTGGGTAGTTTCTATATCACTTTTAATACTAAAGTTGTGGCGATTATATGCTGTGGGGTCCCGGCGGACTTATATTATATAGTCATTGCAAGGGAGGTGTTACATGTCGCCACCTGATTCACTTCTGGAGAGGGTTGCTCCCTCTTTGGTGAGGCCGAGCCTCCCCAGGGGTCCGGGTGGCCCTGGGGGTGGAGTTCATGCTCAGCCGCCACCTGGGCTCAAAATAGACCCCAAGTGGCAGTGGAGCTCCGGCGGCTGGAGCACCATGCACATCGTTCCGGGGCTATAGAGGAGGGTAGGGAGGGGGAACCACCTATGTTGAGGCCCTTCTAGAGCTCTCTGGTCGAGTTGTCAAGGGGATGGTGGAGGGAGGAGTTCGGGGTGGCTTTTTTTGGTGCCGACAGAGCTCCGGCAGGGGAGGATTTGGGCTCGAGTTGGTTGGCTGAGAGAGCGAGGTTTTTAGAGGGGGGGGGAGATGGTTTAAATAGAGCTGAAGATTAACCCAACCCTCACCTCTCTCGGTTTAACCTTAAGCTTAGGGTCAGGGTTTGCATTTGCCCTGGTTTAGTTAAGGAGTCAACTGACAATTCTTGGAGGAGGGGGGAGGTGTTGTACGACTCAAGTCAAGAGTTGTAGTTTAGTTTAGTTAAGCAAGGGTTGGGTGTCTGGACCTAGGTTTGGGAGAGATAGGGAAAAAGCGAGAAAGAGACATCATGCTTAGCTTGGGCTTTTCCCAATTCTAATTCAGTGATCCCATGCCTAGGAATCTGTGCCCATTTGAGACTATGTGGGCTTGGGGTGGAGTTGTGTCGAGGTGTGAGTGGAGGGGTTGAAATTTGAGAAAAATTGTATTTTCAATAGGGTTTGACCAAAGTCAACTCTAGGGTCGATCACCCATGTGGGTCAAGTTCGTTGTAGGTCCTAGTCATCGAGTGATTAGCCAATGTTGATGTGTCGGGGTGATATTTGAGTGTGCACTACACTTTTTGAGATGTCATATAATTTTATGAGTTTTATTTTTATATACTTAACTAAACGACGTCAGAATTGAGTGAAACAAGTTCCGTTGCACTTGTATTGACCATACAATCCAATGGAACCGACTAAAATCAATTCCGAGCTCATTTGCTGAAAAATAATTTTGGGGTGATCGCGTCGAATGTTGTGAACTAAAATAGTTATTTTTCACTAAACAACCACAGATTCAAATGAAATGATTTGCATTGCACTCGTATGTGTCATACGAGTCTAATGTGATTGATAGAAGTCAATTCTGTGCTCAAAATGATATTTTGGGGTCATTGTGTTGGACAACGTTACGTAAAATGGTCATTTTCCCTAAATAACCTCGGATTCAAACGAATTGAGTTGCGTTGCACTCTTATGTGTCATACGAGTCTAATGCAACTGATATAAGTCACTTCTGAGCTCGTTTGCTTAAAATGACATTTCGGGGTGGCTATGTCGAACACCATTACTTAAAACGACAATTTTTGCTAAATGACCTCATATTCAAACAAAACGAGTTGCGTTGCACTCGTATAGGTTGTTGGGAAAAATATCCTCTGGATTTATCTCACAAATTATATAAAAGTGATTTCTTCATCTAAGATTCATTACTCATGTTGTATAGTGAGGGTAATATGGTCATTAGATGTCTTAGGATGTCTCACTCACATTAGAGTGTCAAAGACCAGTCAAAAGAAGTGCAAAATATAATTGAGTTAATTCTGCGTCGAATGGAAGTCGACGCAGCTTCGACTTCAAGTCAAAGTAACTTTGAATAGAAGTAAGAAGAACTTAGACTGGAAGTCGATGTATTAATTGAAGTCGACGCAACGTCAAATTGTATTCGACGCAGAAGACAAAGTCAGTCAAAGCAACATTTGAAGTCGACGGAAATTCAAATTGTATTCGACGCAGAAGACAGAGCTCAAAGTCTAGGTCTTAAACTCGATGGATACGTCGATAAGAAATCAACACAACATCGATATCAGAGTTCAACTCAAAGCTGAGGAAGATTTTGAAGCAACTTCTATTAGAACTCAGAGGTGCGTCGATAAGAAGACAAATGTATTCGACCAACGTCAAATACATACACAGAATTAGAATACTTCCTAGACTCTATTTTGAAGCTTATTCAGAAATATATAAGGAAGGTATTTGAATTCTAAAGGATCGTCCATAGCCAAGAATAGAAAGAAGAACTCTAGAGATGCAAAGAAGATATATTTGGAACTTATTCAAAAAGGTTTTTGATGGGTTGTCAACAGAAATGGAAAGAGCACAATACTACCCCCTAGATATTCCTACTAGGGAAATAACATAAGAGGAAAGTAATCTATCATTATTCGACAGAAGAATTAGTATACTGAAGGAGATGAAGAATACACAAACACAAGAAAATAGACATAGAAAGAGACACGACAATTTCATCTTCTTCTTCCTGCTGCTCCCTGTCTTTTACACAAAAAATAGAACTCTGTGCAAACAATAAGGCTTCTTCTTCCTCCTCCTCTAACAGCAAGAAGCCCACAAACATATAGAGATCATCTTCAGATCTAAAGATTCGCAATCCTTGCATCTCTACTTCTCAAGCAAGTATTCATCTACTGAACAGAGATCTATTTAAACACAAAGTGCTGGAATCCTCAGTGACTGCTACAAGAGGATTCAATCAGAAGAATCAACTTCTCTTCTTCTCCTTTACTCTTTCTTTTCAGCTTTGTAAACTGAGTAAAGAGTCCTTAGAATCCCTCTTCAAAGGATTCAGTGGTTCAAGATCTCCTTATCAAAAGATCTAGATTGGTTCTAAGAGTCTCCTTATCAAAGGACTCAGCCCTTAGTTCTAAGAGTCTCCTTATCAAAAGACTCAATGTTTCTAAGAGTCTCCTTATCAAAGACTCAGGCACTATGATAGTGTATTCCTACCAAGGGGGTAGAAGAGTGGATGTACCCAATTTTTGGGGAACCAGTATTGATCTTGTGTCATCTGTATTGTGATTTTCTGTGCTGTCCCTTTACTTTATTTCTTCATTCTGGATTGGATTGTTGAATGCATAGTTGTTAGAAGTATTTTATTATTCTGTGTATAGTTAATAGAAAAGTTTAAAACTCTATTCACCCCCTCTAGAGAATATTCAGAGGACTCACTGTGCACTTTCAATTGGTATCAGATCTAGCTTGATCATAACAAGATTAACACCTTGATCAAAATATCCCTTCACTCAAATCTTTATATTCTAAAACTATTTTCAGAAAATGAGTTCTAAAGACTATGCATCCACAAGACCACCAATGTGTAATCTGAATAAGTTTATACTCTGGAAGGCCAGAATAAAACTTCATATAAATTTTATTGATGAAGACATTTTTGATGTCATTATGTCAGGTCCCCCAGTACCATTCAGGAAAGATGCAAGTGGGACTGTCACATTGGAACTTGTCCCTAGAGCTGAATGGAATGATGCTGAGAAGAAGGTGAAAGCATGTGATGCCAAGGCCATGAACATCCTAGTGTCCACTATGTCAGATGAGATATTCCAAAAGGTGGCTAACTGCAACTCAGCAAAAGAAATCCGAGAGTCTTTGTCCAGACTGGTTGAAGGCAGCTCAGATGAAAAAAAGGACAGGAAGTCCCTTCTCATATCTCAATATGAGAACTCTCAAAAGAAGGCTGAAGAGAATGTGGCTGAGATGTATGAAAGGTTCAACCTAATCATCAATGAGCTCAAAGGCCTATACAAAGAAATATCATTGACAGAGATCAATGACAAACTTCTCATGTGCTTCCCAAGCACTTGAAATTCAAGGATCTGGGCTATTAAAGTGTCCAGATGCCACAGAGAAATCTCTACAGATGCCTTACTTTTCAAGCTCAAGTCCTATGAGCAACCTATGAAGAGTAGAGCTGAGACTGAAGCCAAGGAGAAAGTCTCAACTCCCAAAGAAAGGACTATAGATTTGAAGGCAGCTGAAGGAGAGCCTTCCACCTCTAAAGGATAGATGTTCAATCTCTTGGCCAGAAGGTTTAGAAGATGGGTCAAGACTGAAGACTCGAGAAGGAAAGAAAGTAGTTCAAGAAAACCAAGGTTTAATAAGACTCCAAAGCAGGAAGTAATCTGCTTTGCATGCAGAAAACCATGGCATATTGCCCCTGAATGTTCTGAAGAGAAAAAGGACAGAAGAAACAACAAGAAGGAGCATAAGAAGAAGTCCTTCAGGAAGAAGGACAAGAAAAAGGGAAAAGGTTTCAAGAAGAAGGACAAGAAAAAAGAAAAAAAAAAGGAAAAAGGTTTCCTAAGATCTATTCAACCTGGAGTGACTCAGAATCTGAGTCAAGCTCCTATTCATCTGATAGTGATGAAGAAAGTGTTGCTGAAGAAGCCTCTAATGGCTTTAGAAGATCTAACTGAAGAAGATCAGGTATCATTATTTGATGACTTTAAAAATTGTTTTAAAGAATTTTGTCAAGACTATCTTAATATTAAAAAAGAACTTAAAACAAATAGGGAAGAACTAGAAGATCTTAGGAAATAATATTTGTGTTCTGCTGACTATGATTTGAGAAATCAAATATATAAAAAGGAAACATAAATAAGTGATTAAACTAATAAAAATTCAATTTTAAAGAAGAGCTTACAAAGGAAAAAGCCTTTGAATACTCACTCAATGGGATGAGTCAAAAGCTAAATGATATCACACAGAATCTCTCTGAGAGACCTAGATATATTAGTCTAAGAGCAGAATCATCCACTAGCACAACAAGTTCTAGCAAACCAGCCTAGAAAAATCCAGTAATTTTTATTAGACCTAGTGATTATCAAATAAATGAAAATATGTCAACATATAAAGAATAAAATAATCATCCTAATAGAATCACTATATTTAATAGAGTGAACTCTAATAATAGGAAGAAAACCCTAGGCAAGAACAACTCAGACATAATAATGAAACAAAATAAAAAAGATAAAACCAAACGTAGAATCATTAGACATTCTAGACTTAATATATCAAGACACATTTTATGCCAATTTCAAGTACCAAGGTAATAAATCTAGACCTGATAAACTCATCTTCTTCCATCCAAAAGGATATAATGAAAGAACACACTATTCTTTCATATCGCCATATAATTATAAAGGCAAAGGGCCCTAGGTAAATTGGGTACCATCTAATATTTGAATTACATTTTTAGGAAAACATAGGGTCCCTTTCTCAGAGAAGATGTGGAGAAAGTGAGAGCTAAATCTTCAATATGGAACTACAAATAATCAAAGGGGGCGATCTCTTCTCTAAACCTCTATGATACTTTTTAACCCACACATATTATCTTATAAATGATATTTTTAATAAAAATTATTGCTGGGAAAAACAGCAAAATTCTTTGGAGAAAATATAAATGCTAATTCAGAGCTGCGTCGAATAGAATTCAGAGCTACGTCGAATATAATTCAATGCACCGTTGAGTTCTACTCGATGCTAGTTTCGTGAGCTGTCTGAGATAGTCAATTCGAATAGCAAACAACATAGAGTCGAAGTTATATCGACCTAGATGTCGACTTAAGTGTTGCAGCAAGAACTTAAAGTTACGTCGATTAACATTCGACGCAACGTAAAAATGTCAAGTGTTCACAGTTTTGCTTCTAGAAGCTACATCGACTTATTTTGGCGTGCTGTATCTAATTCCACTCGACCTTGCTTCTATTAGAGCCCTAAGATACGACGAATCATCTTCTTTTAAGCAACTAAAATGTTAGATCATCTCACGCTTTTGAATTTTCTCTCTCTTGCTCTCTGCCTTTCTTGCACTCTTGCTCTCGTCTTGCTTTCATCTTCTATTGTTTTTGTAGGTACTCTTATAAGACTCAATGACTCCTCCGAAGGTGAAGACATTGGCATCGAATCATTCAATGCTGCTGCAGAAAATTTCAATGGAATCTTGGGTCTCTTCCAAACTGCAGGACTCACAAAATTGATTTCTACAAGGACCAAAATATATGATGTTAAATTAACAGAGTTAAAAGATATTGGGAAAAACTCCTTTTGATTTAACTATAAGTGATTTTACCTCTTAGGATTAATTACCCCCATTTTATAGTAAGGGTAATCTGGTCATTAGATGTCTTAGAAGTGACAAGACCAAGTCAAGACAATCACAAAAACAATTAAGTTAAGTCTTGCGTTGAATGGAAGTCGACGCAACTTTGACTTGTTGTCGACGAAACTCTGACTAGAAGTCGAAGCAAGTCAATCAGCCTGTCGAAGTATAAAGTCAAGTCGACGTAGCGTCGAAAGGAACTCGATGCAGAAGGAAGAGATTGTCAAAGCCATCCAAGAAGTCGACGCAACTTCAACTACAATTCGACGCAGAAGATAGAGTTCAAATCCAAGTCTTCACCTCGATGGATACGTCGATAATGATTTGACACAACGTCGATATCTGAGTTCAACCAGAGCTAAGAAGGAAATCAAAGCAGCTTCGATAAGAACTCAGAGGTGCGTCAACATGAAGGATGATGAAGTCGACGTAGCGTCGAATACAGTCAGAAAAATCTTGTCCTTTTGAGACCTTTTCAGAAGGACCATAAGGCTAAAGGTTGTTCTCCAACGACTCGTTTATTGCCAAGAATGGAATGGAGCTTTCCAGTACACAACAAATCATATTTGGAAGGTATTCAAAATGGATGGACGGGTCGAGAACAAAAGAAGAAAGGAAAATAGGTGGCTAAGATGAATTCCTTTTCAGGACAACCCAAAAGAAGAAAGGATTTGAAATCCCAATCATACAACATAAGTATGCAAAAGAGAAGAAGAATAAGAGAGCTGTTATTACATTCTTCTGGCTGTCAAATAGGGTCTTCATCTTCTTCCCTCTCAAACCCTAAGAGACAGAGGTTTATAGAACCACTCTCTCTGCATAGGAGCATACACTGCTTCTTCTTCATCATCATACATCAGCAGAACTACAACTAATGCTGAGAGAAAAGGATCAAGAAAAACAACCCTTGCAAATCATCATTATCATAAGCAAGGGTTTATCATTTCAGATCCAGTGAAAGAAAGACAGAAGCAGCATCAAAATCTTCGGAAGAATTCTGAGAACAGAATTCTCTCCTTTTCCCTCTCACTTTCTTCTTACAATTTCCTTCACCTGTAAAGAGTTTTATTAATCCCTCTTCCAAAGGATTCAGTGGTTCAAGATCTCCTTATCAAAAGATCTTTGGTTCTAAGAGTCTCCTTATCAAAAGACTCAATGATTCAAGATCTCCTTATCAAAAGATCTTTGGTTCTAAGAGTCTCCTTATCAAAAGACTCAGGCACAGGTTGTGCAATCCTACCAGGGAGGTAGAAGAGAGGAGTACCCACATTTTGGGGAACCTCTATAAAAACCCTTGTGTCTTTGCTGTGATTTTCTGTGCTGTCCCATTTATTTATTCTTTATTTATTTTCAGCAAACTATATTTCATTTATTCTTCCTTTGGTATTGATGTGTGCATAATACCTTAATATTTTTATTGTGTGTGCATAAATATAATATAAAGGATTTTAAATCTCTATTCACCACCTCTAGAGAATACTTAGAGGTACACTGTGCACTTTTAATTGGTATCAGAGGGAGGTTGATCATTAAAAGGTTAACACTTTGATCGAAAGATCTCCTCCTCTCATTTCATTATTTTAAAATCAGTTAAAACTCTTTTTTAAAGAAAATGAGTTCTAAGGATCATGCATCAAAAAGACCTCCAATGTGTAACCTAAATAAGTTTACACTCTGGAAGGCCAGGAGAAAAGTCTATATGAACTCTATTGATGAAGACATTTTTGTTGTCATTGCCACAGGTCCTCCAGCACCATACAAAAAAGATGCAAGTGGATCTGCAACTCAGGAACCTGCTCCAAGGAGTGAATGGACAGAAGTTGAAAGAAGCAAAAGACATGTGATGCCAAAGAAATGAACATCCCAGTCTCTACTATGTCAGATGACATTTTCCAAGAAGTTGTTGCCTGCCAATCAGCAAAAGAAATTTGGGGATACCTCTCCAGAATGGTAGAAGGGAGTTCTGATGAAAGAAAGGATAGGAAGTCCCTTCTCATATCCCAATATGAAAACTTTCAAAAGAATGCTGAGGAAACAGTTGCTGAGATGTATGACAGATTCAACATTATAATAAATGAGCTGAAAGGTCTAGAAAAGGAGATTTCTCTGACTGAAATCAATGATAAGATTCTCATGTGCGTCCCAAGCTCATGGGACTCAAGAATCTGGGCCATCAAAGAGTCTAGATGCCATAGAGAAATCTCTACTGATGCTTTGCTAGGAAAGCTGAAGTCATATGAGATGCTACTAAAAAGCAGAGCTGAAACAGAGGCAAAGGAGATAACTCCAACTCCTATCCAAAGGATCCTTGCTCTAAAAGCTGATGAAGGAGAGCCCTCTACTCCTAAAAATGACATGTTTAGTCTCCTAGCAAGGAGATTCAGAAAGTGGGTCAAGACTGAAGACTCAAGGAGAAGCGAGAGGAGCTCAAAGCCCAGATATGATAAGACTCCAAAGAAGGAGCTAATTTGATTCACCTATAACAAGTCAGGGCACATTGCCCCTGAGTGCCCCACAGGAACAAAAAAAACAGGATCAGCAGCAAAGAAGAGAAGAAAAAGAAGTCTTTCAAGAAGAAAGACAAAAAGAAAGGCAAAGGGTTCATTGCTGAAACCTGGAGTCACACTGAAGAAGAGTTAAGCTCCTCTTTATCAGAGAGTGATGAAGAAAAAGATGCTGAAGCAGCCCACATGATGGCTCTAGGGATATCTTCAAATGATGAAGAAGAATATGTATCTCTGTTTGATAATTTTTATTTCAATTTTGATGATTTTAAAACTTGTTTTAAAGAATTTTGCAATGATCATCTGGAAGTTCAAAAAGAAATAGAAACAATTATGGTAGAACTAGAGAACCTTAGGAAATATGATGCCTATTTAAGAAAATCATGATTTAATTGATGAGATTAGTAATATGGAATCAAAACTAATTGAAATAAGAAATGAAAACCTAACATTAAAAGAAGAGCTAACAAAGGCAAAAGCCTTTGAGGGCTCTCTCAATGGGAGGAGTCAAAAGCTCAAAAATATCACACAAAATCTCTCCATGAGATTTAAGCATCTAGGTCTAGGAGCAGACCCATGCACTAGCACTGAAATCACTAGTAGACCAGCCTGCAAAAATCCAGTTAGATTTATTAGACCTAGTGATTATCAACCAAGTGAGAGGAGTGAACTAACTAAGGATCAAGATATCAATAACCCAGATAAAATAATTGGATCTAATAGAGCAAATTCAAACAAGGGAAAGAAACCTCTAGGGAAGAGTAATGTAGAGAAATTAAACAACAACAATCAAAAGGCTAAAGTCAAAAGTAGAACAATTAAACACACTGCTAATTTATTATATTTAGATACATTTTATACACATTTCAAGTACAAAAATAATAAATCAAGGTTTGATAAACTCACTCTCTGCCAACCAAAAGGATATAATGAAAGACCCTTCTACACTTTCATTGAACCTTACAATGGTAAAAGCAAAGGGCCCAAGGTAACCTTGGTTCCTTCTAATGTTTGAGCTGCTTGTGCAGGATTAGGTAAGATATCTCCTAGGAAAGAATGGAAGAGGAAGGAAGAACTATGGTCTAATAAACACCCAAATCCAACAGGGAAGTGATTTCTACTTTGAATCTTCCTATTACCCTCTTTAGTTCATGAAAATAATAGTATAAAGACTATTTTCAATAAAAATATTGCTCGGAAAAACATCAAGAGAATTCTAAGAAAATAGAACTATTTATTCAGAGTTGCGTCGAATAGAATTCGATGTACCGTCTAAATCTACTCGATGCTTGCTTCAAAATCAGGCTTAAAACAGACAAGTCGAGTTGCGTCAAATAGAACTCGACGCACCGTCTAATTCCATTCGACGCCAGCGTTGATAGACATATGTATCTGACAATTCCAATGGTATTCGACGTGGCATCTATAATATATCGACCCATGCGTCAAAATAATAGTTTCTCGTCAAACTCGAAGATGCGTTGAGTATTACTCGATGCAACGTCGACATAACAAGCGCACAGTTTCACTTCTAGAAGCTGCTTCGACATCTTTTGGCGCGCTAACTATTAATCTCTATCGACAGTGCTTCGAATAAAACCCTAAGTTGCAATGAATCATCTTCTTTTAAGAAACTCAGGCGTCGAATTCATTATGCTTTCAAATCTTCTCTCTCTTGCTCTTGTCCTCTTCTTCTCCCCAAATCCCCTGTATCTTTCTCTTCTCTCGTCTCTCTCTCTTTCTCTTTTGTGTTTCTTTTTGTAGGTACATCAAATTCAATGGTTCCACAAAAGATAAATTCCAGCTTTTATGTAGATGTCGACTCCTATAATGCTGCTGCAGAATGTTTCAAAGCCATCCTTGGCTTTTTCCACACTACAGGGCTAACAAAGTTTATCTGCATAAGGTGCAAGATTCAGGATGTTGAACTGACATAGCTCAAATATAATGTTCAAATAGGAGAGGAGGGATCCCTCAATGGGAATATATCTGGAACTGATATAAACATTACAAAAGTACTATCTCACACCTTTGATCTTCTGACAGGTGATGAGTCTGATGAGTTAACATGGGAAGAAACTAAGAAAGTTTAGAGATCATGCAGTTCAAGAAAGATAAAGCCATCAATCTAAAGAAGATTGACCCTGGGGAAGATTATAGATTTCTTGCAGACATAGTAGGGAAGGTGTTGCTCTGTAAAATTTCTGCCCATGATGCCATCCCAAAGCAAAAACTGCAGATAATGAGAGTATTAGTACTATATAAAAGGATCAATTGGGGAGATGTCTCCTAAAGTTGATAGGACATAAGTACTCTCATAAGGAGAATTCATATATGAGGATAATGAGCCAGGTACTGTTTCAACACTATCAAGGTGTATGCAAATTAAAAGAAGTGCCCATTCCTCCTGAGAAAAGGATCAACATTAGGATCTTTTCCAAGTGGACCAGGCAGATCCAAAAGCCTGGTCAAGCTTCATCTTCCCCTCCTCCTTCCCCAACTCCACAGGACACTATACCAGATCCCCCAAGGGATGACATTCCAGAACAGAAACCTGCTGCAGAACCACAAGATACTATTCCAAATGATACTACAGTCCTATAGCCAACACCTCAGATTCCTCTCCAACCACAACAACAACAACCATTCTTCACCACTCAAACAGGAAATCTTCCAGTCATCCATTCCCTTGATGACAAATCTCCAACACCTCAATCTCCCATCCACCAACAGCCTCAGCAACAAGCATCCACTCTACTCCCATACAATCAGTCTGCTCCTCCACCACCACCACCATACCATATCTCTCCAGAAACCTATCACCCCACTCTCCTATCCACCAAGATGTTCCATACCTCCATGAGAGCTTCATAATGTCACCTCCAATTGCCTCTACATCCCAGTCTGCACCTTCATTTGATGCTGAGCTAGTAATTACAAAGGCAGTATGACTGGCTTCCAACACATTTGCTGATCTAATGGCTACTCAAGCCAAAACGTTTAATAAAATGTACTCTCAGATAGAAAATGAAATACTTGATTCAAGAGGGACTCTCATGGCTCTCAAGGAATTTGTGTCCTCCTCCATGGTCACTAAAGAGTTCTTAACCTCTCTTCTCAACAAGGTTAAGAAGGGGGAGAACATTCAGTGTTGGTACAAAAATGTACCTCCAAAAACTCACACTAAAAGAGAAGAGGAAAGGGACTGCGGAGTGCAGGTTACTTAGGACGAAGGGTGTCAGAAAAGAGACCTCTGAGGAAAACTTCTTTGATTGATCTCAAAAAAGGATTACAGGGGGGTCTAAAATAGGCCAGGGTGAGAGGTAGAAAAGTGACAGAATTCGAGACTGCTTACATAGGTTGTAAGCTAGAGGTTCGAAGCAAAACTCCATTTTCAGGTACCCCCACCCCTCTATTTATAAACGCGGAGGCTGCCTGAATAGGAAGATCCAAAAATTACGGGATGTTCGTGGTACAGGATAACCGGGATAGAGCAAAGGGGGTGCTAATAACAAAAAGGAAAGAAGGGGCTAGACCGCGCGGTCCGACAATCTGGTAGAGGCTTGACTACTGGAGGAAGAGCAGGCAATCTGGGCGGTCTCTCAATTTTGAGACTGCTGGAGGGATCCTTTCTGACTGGAAAAGTGGTCGCAGGAATTCTGGGCAAACATTATCCCCGCACATTTTCAAGTTACTCTGGAACCTTGGAAATGTTCTCTTTGACCGCGGAGACAGCGACCGCCATAAATGCGCTGGGCTCTATAAATATGGCTTCAGAGCATGAGAATTCATAACCTTCTCAAAGGTGCAGCGAGCTTTAACCTCAAGCGATCACCTGAAATCATACAAAAAATGATCTTCACAACGGTGTTTGTGCTATCTCGATTAAATAAGCGATCGCCAGGATCGGCTTCACCAAAGAAAAAGGGGACTGCCAGCCAGAAGAAGAAAATGGATAAGGCTTCTCAGGCTTTGGATAAGGCGGGCACAACAAAGGAGACCGCTCGATCTTCCCCAAAGAAACAACCTGACTTGTCGAAGAGCACGGTTTTGTCGGTCTCTACCATTGTAGATTTGTCGAGTAGTTCTTCGGGTCCTCCCGTGCTAAACTTTCCTGATCTGTCTATTTCTTTTGATTTCCAGAAAATCGTTGAGGTCCTTAGTCAGACCGTTGTCCCATCTGGCGAGACCGCTTCAACCGAAGCTATTCTGTCTGGCATGCGTGAGAAGAAGGTTGAGGCTGAGATAATTAAGCAGAAGATCGCTGATTCTGAAGAAGCTGCGAAGATGAAAAAGAGAAAAAGCTTAATTTCCTTTGCTAAACCTGCAAGAAAAAGAAGAATGAAGAAAGCAAAGGTGTGATCGCTCCTGAGGCGATCACTCTTCCTGAAAATAGCGTTCTTAAACATCCTGAGGATGCTCCTGAGAAGACTAGTGGGGTTGGTCTCCATTTCCCTTCTGTGATCTCAGCTTCTTCAATAGAAGCGGACTTCGAGTTGATTGCTTATCTTGATGAAGATTCTTCTAACAACCTCTCTTATTCGATCTTGCAGGTGCTGGACCCTTTCGAATCTAAATGTCTGCGGGCGGCTGCTGTAGAGAAGGAGATCGACGAAAAGGAGAAGGAGACCGACATAGAGGCGGCCAGATTAAAGGCGGAAGCTGAGAAGGAAGAGAGGGAAGAGGCTGTTCTGCTCGCCGCGAAGAAGAAGGGAGAGGAGAAGAAAGCTGCTTTGCTCGCTGCAGAGAAGAAGAAAGAAGAAGAGAAGAAGAATGCTACTCTGCTCGCCGTAGAGAAAGAAAAGAAAAAGATTTCTGATGAGGAGAGAGCTCGTCAGATTGAAAAGGAGAAAGCCGCACTTTCTGGCAGTCTGGCGAACCCCTCTGCTGCTCAGGATGACCAAATAAACAAAGCGGAGGCAGATCGCGCATCGGTGGTCTCTGCCTTGCGGACTGGTAAGATAACGAAGGTTGCAAAATCGTTTGAATTCCTTCCCCTGCCTACTGTTCGACCTAGATCTCAATAGAAAAGGCATGAGATCGACATCATTGAAATAGATGACATTCTTGTTAGCAACGCAGAGCTGAAAAGGAGGAGAAATGAAGGAGAGAAATCACAAAAGAGAGAATTGGAAAGAATGAACCGTGAGCGCCTAAGGGGATCGGACTGCCTTTTGCTGACCGCAGAGCCCGCGGTCACAAAAGATATCGAAAGTACCTTACATCACTATGGTTTTGATTTCCTTCCAAGTTTTCTCTTTATACGAACTCTTCTATTTTTGAACTGTTTATAGTTGAGCTAACTATTGAACTTTTCTGATCGCAGGTGATGAGATCGCGAAGATTTCCGAGGAAGGAGAGCTCCTTCCGCAAGAGATGATGGTTCCAGCTCAGCTCGTTGACATTCATAAACCAATGTTTGAGGATGTCCGCTCCATGCTGATTCGGGAGCGATCGCAAAATGATCAACTCCGTGCTTCGAGACGATCATCTTCGGGTACATACCGCTGATTTTGTAGAAAGACTGCGAGCTAATGAAAAAAGAGTCAGCGAGGAGTGCGACCAGAAGAATGCTGAGCTCGTTCGGGCGCTTCGGAAAGCAGAGA
Source organism: Dactylorhiza incarnata (assembly GCA_033032865.1). NCBI lineage: Eukaryota > Viridiplantae > Streptophyta > Magnoliopsida > Asparagales > Orchidaceae > Dactylorhiza > Dactylorhiza incarnata. The sequence continues at coordinate 5,312,609 of JAWHQI010000119.1, read as the reverse complement.
AAATGCTGAATACTACAAAGGAAAAGCTGCAGCACTGTCCGCTGAGGTCGTCATCCTGAGAGGTGGTCCTGCGAAAATGTCAATGAGGTCGGGGACTTTTGGCGATCTCGCGCAGAAGAGACCGGCTTCAGAGATTATGGTCATCCCTATGGAGCAGGTGGACAAAGAAATGTCAAAAATCCACCGAGCTGCAATGTCTGCCAATCATAGCCTGGCGTCCGTTCTGACCGTCGAGAATGAAATGCAGGATGTTGCGTCTTTTGTAGGGAGAAAGCGCCCAAATAAGATATAGATTATTTCTCCATGCGGTGTAGCGCCCCTAATTTTTTTCGTTAATTATTTTTACGTGCCCGCTGTGACGTAATTTTGGCTTAAGGGCGTTATGTCAGCTCGTCTGTTAGTGTTTCGAGCTTTAGCTTGGTTAAGGCTTGTGATTTAGGTCAAGCGTGCGAGATTTCGCGTCGTTTCGAGTTAAAGTGAAGATTTTGAGTGGATATCAAGATTTTAGCTTCGGAAGGCTTTATCCGGAGTTTGGCTCGTCGGAATTGAATTCCGACTCCGCCGTTGGATTCGTAGCGCCGTGTTTTAGTTAATGTGCGAATTTCGTAGGAATCCGAGGTGTTTTGATCGCCCTCGCAGTTTTAAGTAGATTGGAGGATTAATTAATTATTTAAATAATAAATTAGGTTTATATATAAGCCTAAAATCCTTCCCTTCCCTATTCATCTCCTTCCTCGATCAAAATCAGCCGCCGGAGGTTAGGGCGAGAGCGGAGCTTCGTGGAGCCTTCAACCGGCGACTCCTAGGGCTGTAGTGGTCGGAATCGAGTTTGGTTTGAAGATTTGGAAAGCTCTCGGCGAGATCTTCGTTCTAGCGGTAAGATTTTCTCGTTTCGTGGAGTTTTGAGAGATTCGGTAGTGACCTAACTCCTTCCTTTGATCCGAAAGGTTTCAGGTTTTGTGCTCGGGTGAGTTCTTGGCCGGATCCTTAGCTTTCGGAGCGGAGATCTTCGAGTTTGCAAGGTTTAAGGCAAGTGGTTTCTTCCTCTTTCTCTCTTGATTCTTTTGACGGTTGGTTTGCTCGTTTTGAGCTCTTGTCATGCTGTTTAGCAAGAGTTTGTGTGTTTGGTGTAGTAACTTATGATCTAGAACCTTCCCTTGATTTCTCTCCTCTTCAACCTTACCCTAATATCAAGTTTTTTTTTTCTTTCCCCTTGTTCTTGCGGTGGCTCGAGAGACAGATTTGGATGTCTCGAGACATAGCTGATGTCTCGAGACATAGCTGATGTCTCGAGACATAACTGTCTCTGTCTTTGGGGATGTCTCGAGACATAGCTGATGTCTCGAGACATAACTGTCTCTGTCTTTGGGGATGTCTCGAGACATAGCTGATGTCTCGAGACATAACTGTCTCTGTCTTTGGGGATGTCTCGAGACATAGCTGATGTCTCGAGACATAACTGTCTCTGTCTTTGGGGATGTCTCGAGACATAGCTGATGTCTCGAGACATATCTGTCTCTGTCTTTGGGGATGTCTCGAGACATAGCTGATGTCTCGAGACATACCTGTCTCTGCAGCTTTGGATGTCTCGAGACATAAGGGATGTCTCGAGACATAGCTGTCTCTGGCCCTTTCATGTCTCGAGAGATTTCTCTTCTCTCGAGAAATTGCACTTCTCTCGAGAAATTGTCCTTCTCTCGAGAAACCCTTTTATCTCTCGAGAAGTTCCTTGTAGTTTTCAAGACGTCCTAAATTCTGCTGTGTTTAGCAAGAGTTTGTGTGTTTGGTGTAGTAACTTATGATCTAGAACCTTCCCTTGATTTTTCTCCTCCTCAACCTTACCCTAATATGCAAACGTCCTTCTCGCGAGACCACCGCCAGGGGCGCTGCCCCTTGGACCCCGTTAGGGGCTCTGCCCCTAAGACCCCGCCAGGGGCGCGGCCCCTTGGAACCCCGCCAGGTGCGCATGTGATTTCGTTGCGATTTCCATGTTTTAAATCGTGTGTCCTCTCTAGTGCACCAGGATGATTGCCAGTGTCCCTTCGGTGCTCCTGATCTTTGAACCCTCTTGCTTGTATTCTTTTACTGGTTGTGGTCTGATAACATTCGAGTTTACCCTTAAATCGTTGTGATCGGTGTACCTTGCCTTGACCCTAAATCTTAGGGCCTTCCAGTGATTATCCTTTCGGGTAGCATCCCGTGTTTAATTAAAAATTTAAGTAATAAGAACTACTGTCTTTAGCCTTACACCGTAGTGGTGTTTGGAGGACAGTGGGGGAAAATATTATAGCCTTGCACGGTAGTCGTGTTTGGATGGTTGGGTCTAGTAGCACCCCCCACCTGGTTTTGGGCTTTGGGTAGCGGAGTTAGTTAACCGCTCCCGTTTAATTGAGCTGATCAGTCTCTTTATTCTATGAAACTAAATAAATGAATGTGTTTGTTCCTCTTTTGGTATTTAGTGCACTTAATGCTGGTTGGTTCATTGTTTAGAGCTTCTCTACCGGTAAATTTTGGCTTGGGTTGGTACCCCTTATGCCTTGTTTGTTTTTCTGCTAATCTTCTGCCACTTGTAATTCCTTGCTGAGGCGTTCTTTGTTTTATTGAATGCCTCAGGTTCAGAGCCGTAGCGGCTAGTGGTGTTGCCTGGAGTTCAGAGTTTGTAGCTGCTCACCCCGCTGTTGCGAGGTAGTTGTTTTTAGTTGCTTCTTGTGCTCAGACATACTAGTTGGTGCCAATGGGTTAGTGTCATGTTGTTGACGCCCATTGTGCCCCTTTTTATACCTTATAGTTTACTTGTCAGTTTATGCCACTACTTATAAATCTTGTGTATCTTACTCTCTAGGAATGATTTATGCTAGGTGCACTATAGTTATAAAATGGTTTTTCTTCATCCTCATTGCATTCTTTCTAACTAAAACCCTTAACTTTAAAGCCGTCTGAAGGTATTTTCTACTCTTACAGTACGCCTAGTTATGTGCATATCATTACTTCATGCCCCGTCGTTTGCATACATATAGGACTTTCAGTAAACTAAATCAAGTACTTTCCGCTGCAATTATATATACTTTCTCGGTGGACTAGTTGATCCACGAACTGAGAGACACAGTTCTTATCTCAAAACCCCTAATAAATGATTTCGATGATGACTTATCATATAATCATGTTTGTTTAGTTAATTAATAGGTTCCCGCCTAAGCGTCTACAGTTGTCTCCTGTATGACGTGGCATCATGACGTGTATTTTCTCGTACTCTGATATTCTTAAATTCGGAGAAAATGCGGGTTGTGACATGCGGTCTTGAACTTTCGGAAAAACCTGAACAATTTGAATGTGTTGTAATATATGTTGACAATAAATTTTATTTGTGCGATCTCTGTGATGTCATGATGCCGATCTGTTGTTATTGCATGCTGCTTGTTTTACTTTATTTTTATACTTATCATGCTTTGGGACTCCGCGGTCTCTCTTTAATGAGACCGAAAATATAGCGATATTTCTGACCATATGCAGGTATACCATCGGTCTGAGCAATTTTACTGGGCGGTCTTCGAAGAAGTCATCATTAGGAAAATATTTTTGGATTCCAATAAATAGATGGCCTTGGAATTTTTCTTTCCATACTCTTCGAATGCGCCCTAAGCACCGATCTCGGTGAACTGTAATTATGGTGTCCGCACCAGCTTCCTCTACTGAAGTCTTCTTGGGGGCTGTTCACAAACCCAGCCATCTTTCCAAAGATGAATACCTGTCTTTCCTAACAAAGCACATGGTCCAGAACCAGATCGTGGTGAGACCGCCAATGAAGGAAGAAGGATTAAATTTTGGAGAGGAGAACAAATACGTGATTCCCATCGAACACTTCGACTATGGGCTGAAACTTCCCCTTCCTTGGGAAATTCTTGAAGTGATGGAGTATTACGGATTCGTGCTCATTCAGCTGCCTATGAACTCGATCGGCCTCATCAATGCCTTTGTTAATTACTTGTGGTCAGAAAGAATTAAGTTTACGATGGCGCTCTTCCGCGCAACCTTCACTGCAAAGTTATTAAAAGGACAAAAGAAAGAAGAATTTAAAGGGTTTGTTTATTTTTCATGTGAAGGAATGAAAGTTTTGATTCTTCCAAATAAGGTTCCTTTTTATATGGAAAGGTTCCTTATTTTCGAAGGCTACCTCCGCGGTCTGAGCAGCCGACCATCTCCCAGAGCAGAAGGGATCTTTAGGAAAAATATGACGATCTCAAAAGAGGAGCTAGACATTCTGGCCTTCCTGGCGGGCAAGCGGTCGGACCTCTTCCACTATCTAGCGATCTGGCCTGAGATTGATGAGATTCCTCCAGAAGAAAGTGAGTACTTTCCCTGCAATCTCATGTGTCCTTTCCATAGCTTCTTGATTTTTCTAACTTTTTCCTTTTTCAGTGACCTTTGCGATCCCTACAGCCGACCCGGTGGAACCAGCTGAAGAAGAGCTCACTCAGAGGGAAATAAAAAAACGAAAGGAAGAAGAGCGCGAGACCGCTGGGGTCGGTAATACATCTGAGACCGCCAGTGATCAATTTTCCATGGCTGGTTTCATGAAAAAACAAAAGGATATCAAGGGAAAACCCCTTATCAGATGGGGTGCCAAAGGGAAAGCCGTGAAGGTATCCACCAATCTCACTCTTTGGAGTGGAAAATTATCTCGCCATGCCTTCGCGGTCACCTCGGCCTTATATGGGAAGAAAAATCTCCATGAAGCGTATAATTCTGAGACCGAAATGCTTCCCGACGCCTGCGCTCAAGCGACCGCCAGGAGAACGGTCTTGAATCACCATATGGGGCGGTCTTTGCAAAGAGCCCTGAAAGAAATCGAGATCCTGCATGAGGAGCGAAAAGTAAGAACTTTTACTTGAGGTAATTAGCTTCTTTTATGTTACCGTGCGATCTAACAATATTATTTTGCAGGAATCAAATGAAGCAGCGCATGATCCGGAAAATCCTGAATTCTAGAGTGCTTTGATGCAACATATAAAGGAGATGGCAGAGCAGGTGATTTCAGAGTTACACGACCGCGGCGGTCTTACTAAAGAGTTCAAAAATATCAAATTTGCTGATCTTTTCCCTGACGCTGGGAGAGTGATAGACGAACAGTCGATCACGACTGATGAGGCCGCCACTGAGGGAAAAGAAGAGGAAGCAGATGTTGATATTGACGGGAATGCTGATGAAGCGAGCAGGAGCCAGTATGTTGCTGGTAATGATACAAGCTCTGTCGCGGACCCAAGCTCGAGATCTAAAGTTTCTGCCCGAGATTTAGAAGAATCCTCAGATGAGACCGGCTCTTCTTCAGATGACGAGCGGTCTCCCAAAAGATCAAGAAGCAAATAGATCCACTTGTAGTTTTTAATTTTTGCGTCTGCGGATTTTGTGACCGCGCGACCTGATGTAACGAACATTAAAAATAGAAAAATAGAAGTTTGGTATACCTTTGTCTCCTCTGCGCATGAATGTCTTTTTGTACCTTTCTTTTAAATGTCGATTGTACAATTCGTGATCTCAATGCCCCAGATGTTACGTAGCTTGGGATAATTACCTTGTACATTTCATACTGAGTGATTCAATAATGGAGATCTCATATCTTTCAGATCGCATTACCGGAAGGTGAAGTATCAGTTCTAATTAAACAAGAACGAAATCGCGAGAGCTACAAAGGGGCGAAATCTCTTAATACTGGCGCTCTCTGGATAGGTATATGAGACCGCTTATCATATTTGCGATCTACGACTTTTAAGATCTGATAAGATGATGTCAATTCATAGTTAATGATCCCTTAATAATTTCGAACAGGGACATAAGATATGATCTTCCACGATTGATACCGCTCCTTAAAAAATACAGTCCTTTAATAGATAGTCTGCGATCTTTAATTCTTCAGGCCAATACTTAGATATTTGGAAAGAATCTTTTATGATAACAAGCGATCTCCCATATTTATAAGATAAACAAGTTGAATCCACGATCTTAATTTTGCCAAACCGGTTGACATGAAGGTCGATAACAATTAGTCAAACAAGAATGAGAAGACACGATCGTTGAGGATAAACAAGATTGCTTATGACTAGCGATCTCTGGCTATAACATATCTTCACGAGACCGCTTATCACTTTTGTGATCTCTAACTTTGAATACTCGTCAAGATAAATAGTGAAAATTCATTGATGCTGATTCTCAAATAAATAATCATAGAATGTGATCTTCAATATTTCACAGACTGCCTTTAGAACTGGCGATCTTGAATCTGCAAGATCTTTAGAGATAAAAAGTCATGATCCACGTGATTCCTGAATAGCCTTTAATGAGAGCCAGAATGGCGATCTTCCAATGATCTGTTTTGCAGCATTTTTGACATTTTTTTGTTAGGTCACGACCTCGGTCACGCCCATGACCAAGGGCGTGTAAACTGAAAATGCCAATTTCCAGCTCTCGGCCAATTTCAGAACAAATCTCGACGAATTGATCAGGTCACGCCCATGACTGAGGCCGTGCAAAGGGTCACACCCATGTACTCCTGATCAAGATGATAAGCCGCGCCTTCAAGCCGATCGACCTGATGTCTCGACGAATCACAAAGTCACGCCCGTATCAAATTTGGTCACACCCGTGTTCTTCCAATCTTCCACCGGGACACACCAACTGTCGCGACCCTAATGTTGTTGACGCCTGCCGCTCAAGGTCATGCCCGTGACATACCTATCACGGTCGTGTGCTGCCATCTCTCCCATCAATCCAGAATCTTCCAGAAGGCCAGCTGTTCAGATTCCTCCAACACGCCCTAGGTCACGCCCCAAGTCATACCCATGACATATCGGTCACGCCCGTGAGCAGCCATTTTTCCCATCATCTCTTACAGATCCATCCAGAAAACCAACTGTCCCGATCCATTCAACAACTGAAGGTCACGCCCTCGGTCCAGATCCATCCAGAAGACCAATTGTCTAATTCTAAAAATTTGCCTATAAATAGAGAGGCTCGGCTGAAACTTATGAGATAGAATTTGTGTGTAGTTTTGAGTGTTTGTGAGCTATTTTGTGCATTTTCCTTTTTCTTCTCTTATGTTTTTATGTAACTTCTCTCTCCTAATCTAGTTGTAATTTTCATTTTGGAAATGAAATAGTTTGTTTTCTCATTTTTGTTCTCATTTTCCTTATGTTACAGTGTGTGTGTGTGTGTGTGTGTGTGTGTGTGTGTGTGTGTGTGTGTGTGTGTGTGTGTGTGTGTGTGTGTGTGTGTGTGTGTGTGTGTGTGTGTGTGTGTGTGTGTGTGTGTGTGTGTGTGTGTGTGTGTGTGTGTGTGTGTGTGTGTGTGTGTTTAATTTTTCTTTTCTTGTGATTTAGTTCTCTTTATGTTGGTGTATGTGTGTACGAGTTTTATTTTTGTTTTTTTAACTTAGTTTCTCTTTATGTTAGTGTGCGTGTGTGTATGAGATGGTATTTTTCTTTTTTGTAACTTAGTTTTCCTCAATGTAGAGTGCGCGTGTGTATCAGATAGTATTTTCCTTTTTTTGTAACTTAGCTTTTAATTCAAAGTAGAGTGTGTGTGTGTGTATGAGATAGTTTTTACACTTTTTTGTAACTTAGTTTTAATTTAAAGTAGAGTGTGTGAGTGTGTTAACTTAGATTTTTACTTGTCATTTAAATTATTGTAGAGTGTGTGAGTTTTCAATTTAGTGTGTTTTTAATTTTCTAAGCTCGGTAAATTTCTTGTTCAAACCTACCTTTGAAGCTCTGAAGACTGGGAAGCAGCTGTTTTCTACCGAAGGACCCCTCTATGGCTTCTCGGGAGAGAAGGAGGAGGTCGACGGAAAAATGTCTCTAATTGTAATGATGGGTGGGGTCATCTAGCAGATCGAATTCGTAGTGGTAGATACTCTCAATAGCTACTACGCGATTTTTGGTAGACCCGTCCTCAACCCGTATAGAGCCGTAGTCTCTACGTTCCATCCTACCCTTAAATTCTCATTCAAGGGAAGTAGTTTAGGGTTAGGAGTGACACTAAGCTGACCCGGGAGTGCTATGTCAAGACTGTTAGCTTTGTTGACATAGCCTCCCAGTTGGGGGTCGAAGGTGAAGTACTGGTACCTCTGAGTTCTGAATGAGGAGGTCTCCGTACCTGAGAATTGAGTTCGTTTCTAGCTGCTTAGCTGGCCTTTTTTTTTAGCTTCAAGCTTCTCTAAGCCTCCTTGAAGGTTGTCGCTTGTAAATGATTTTGATTTCAATAAAGCTTGCCTTTCTTCATCTCATTTTTAGCTGTTTTTTATATCGCTCTACTTAGACTATTTTCTGGTTATTTGTCCTCTACTTCATTGGACACTCTTCTTAGGCCATCTTTCAGTTCTCTCTAACTTATTTTTGAGATCGACGTGCTCAGGCCGAAAAATGGAAGCCGTGAGAGAATCTGCTTTAGGGGATCAAGAAGTGGAGGTTGAAAGCAGAGCAAAGGGAACTCACTTAGAACCTGCATTGTTTACACAGAGAGATCTGTATGTGTACACCAAACTGAAACATGTATTGTTTACACAGTGAGATTCAAGTTAATTTTTAGGTATGATACACTTAGAACTGGACCTTGGGTTCAACATGAAAGTTGTAGCCCTTGAAAATATCTTTCCATATTGGGGCGGCACATTATTTTTGGTGATTTGCAGCTCCTTAAAATACATTTTTAGTAAATAGTGTTGTGAATTTATGGATTCCAATGATTGTGAATTCTTCTCAAAGTATTATACGAATGATAACGAAATTTGGTACAAGCATACTTGATGACTTTGTGGTCACCTCATTAGGTTTCAGAAACGCAGAAACTCTTGGATTGGAATTTATTATACTTTTGTCGATAATAACATTTCTATCGAATGTGATGTATACATTTATTATGATCTCAATTTTACCCAAGATTTCATTGTGAGCCTATTATGATGTTGTAGAAGACTGATGAAATAATGGGGCAAATCATTTTAAGTGAACTTAAACACAACACTGATCAAACATGTAATCCTTAGGATCGGGGGAAGTTACACCCATATTTTATACACCCTACTTCACTAGAGTTGGTCCCCAAGGTATAAGGGTAATGTTAACTCAATGCAAATGGTGAGGGAGATGTTGATGTGGTTCAAAGGATATGACTATATCCTAGTGTGTTATAACAAGGGCTTGGTTTTAAGCCCTTGGGTGCTAGTTAGCACGATTTTTTCATGGGAATCGCATGGGTGTGTTGGTATACACAGATGCATAATGATCATAATTAATAGGGTTACTTGTGGTGAGTCTACGGGACTATCGGTTGTCACACCGACGAATACTGGTAGATAGACTCTAGGCTATGAAGGAAGTGGACTCCGCTGGTTTTAGCGAGCAAGAGTACGCAGGTTCTCCGCTGATGGAAAATTTACTATCAATCCAAAAGGCAAGTGCACCTATCGAATCGTAGTATTGAAAATGTCGTATTAGACCGGGGTTGTCAATTACTGCTACTCACGCCGTTACTATTATCCTACCGAACGAAAGTTGATTTTGGTTTTTAAAATTGAAAATTGCAAGTACGAAGAATTTACGAAAGAGAAATTCATGATTGTAAAAAGACTTAGCACTTGATTGGGTGTTCTTGGGAATCCGATTATAAAAGAGGCACTCTAATTCTTAAAAATTCTGTTTCGATTGGAGGATAGAGAAATACGATAGAGGCTCGCTAGAGACAACTACCGCCTAATTTTAATAGTACTTCAAACATAATCTCTTAAAATTTGAAATAAATTAAAATTGCATGAACGTTAATCCTGAATCCAAAAGCAGCGATATTTTCAATTCTCAAAGAAAATACAACAAACCCTTTATTTCCGAGAGATCTAAAGCATCCACGAGCCTCTCGGCCAACTAGAATACTAAATCGGACAGCGAAATTTATATACTAGCAATATAAACTCGCAACCAAAATTTAATCAGAAATAAATCGAAACGAAATATCTAAGAATTAGAGAGGATAAATTATAAATTAATCTTCATCCCAATACTAACCAATCAAGCACTAAGAGAAAATTTAGCTACTCATAGTAAGAAAAGAGACAACAATAAAAGAGAAAGATTGCATTTTCATTAAAAGAAAATAATAAAAGTGCACAACTATATTAAGTAAAATGGAAACAAAAGCATATAAGAAACAACATGAAATTAAACTCTCATACAAGGTAAAACTCTCTTGAACTTTTCTCTTCTCTAACTCTTGAACTTTTCCCACCTCCTCGGCCATTGGATTCCTACTCCATATATAGATGAGAAAACCTCATTTAGAATCATCCATTATAATAAATTGTCGCCTTTGGACTCCAAGAGAAATAAAGAAATGAAGATGAGAGGTTGCTTGAAAATAAATTATCAATAATAACAATCCTTTGATTTTGATTGGTGGAGAAGAGAAGAAATGAAATGGTGTGGCCTATAGAATTCCAAGGGAAATTCGGCTAATGAGGATGGATGGAATGGCTGCCTTAATAGATTGCATTGATTTAATGATAATGATAATAATAATAATGTTAAATGGAGGAGAGGAAACCGAATTGTGCATTGAATTTGGAGAGAATATGAAGTGGCAGATTCATGAAGTGGAGCTCACGTGAAGGGGCTGCTTTAAAAAGGATCCATGTGGGTGGGTATTTGCATGGAGAAATTAACTAGTGGGCTGCATGCTAGGATTAATAGATCCATGTGATTGGCTGCATGGATGGAGAAGGTGGACCGGCTGAATATAGGTGATTGGGTTTCACGTAAATGGGCAGCCATATTAAATAAAATTGCATGGATGGAGTTTCATGAAAACAGATGAATATGTTGCATGTTGAGAAATAATAATCGCCGGCTGCATGCATGGAAAAAAATTTATGAGTTCACGTGCATGGAAATGGAGGAAATGAATCGGCCACATGGTGTTGAATGTGAGAACATGGAGAGGGTGGCGACCATGGCGCGCATGTGGAGGCGGCATAAAATTATATTGATGAGTGCAGCTTTAACTCGCGAGCTCGGCCAACACGACAACATTCACAAGACTTCATCATCCAACGCCAAGATCACGGCCGCGATATTATACATATATTTTTTGACAAAACTCTAGAAAACAAGGTTGACATCGGGCTTTTACGTTGAGACGTGCCGAAATTCCCCCAAGCCTGTCATAAAATAAAATAAAACAACATTAGTGTGAATAATTATAAAATATTAATAATTAGATAATTATAATATAATTAAGAGAAAATATATATAGTTTATAATAAAAAAATAATAATAATGATAAGCATATTTAAGTCCAAATATGCGTCATCAAATTCCCCTCAGACTTAGCATTTTGCTTGTCCCCAAGCAAAAACATACGAGCTAGCAAAATAAAAAGGACTAAATAATCAAATTGGTTATGTCGTGCACGAGTACGATGTGAAATTAGAAGTAGTGAAATTATGAAAAATAACTGAAAATTTTTACTTAACCATGACATGAAATTTTATAGATTTCACTAACATAAAAATAAATCATCCCAAGTTTTAGCAAAATTAAAAACTAAGTAAAGAGACGAATGAAAAGTGCATTGAGTTGCTACTAAAATCTAAGAGACATTTTATAATTACCACCTCAATCGAAATCAAATGTCCAATCTCCTACCTAAAGGCTTACCCAATCGATTTTTTCGCTATCTTGCTAAAAATAAACCTAGGAGCATGAATCAAAAGGACTTCATTAGGCATAACTTTTAAGGCTTGGGTTTAAGGTGCGGATATCATAAGATAAACATAAAGGGTTAAGGCACACTTAAAATAAAAAATAAGAGCTTTGCCAAAACATGTATGCTAATAAATTTTGACACCCCAAATATTTTTGAAATATAAAGTTAGGGGTCAAAATGAATTCATTACTTTTTTGTCGATATTTTTTCCATTTTTTTCATACTCGTTTCATAATCTTTTTCTTCTTTTGTAGCAAAAGAATAACAAAATTAGAACTCCACCATTTTCACAAAAAAGAGGCACAAGCAACAAATAAAGCTCTAAATTTTAAGTGTGCGTCATAGGTAAGCTATTTGGCTTCGGTGAAAATAAGTGGGGCTACAAAAAAAAGGGGAAAGCACAAAGTGACTAGCAACGGTTAAGATTTTATGGCCTGGAATGCAAATGCTCAAACGAATTAAGAGGTGGCCTAAATTATCTTCATGCTCCTAAGGCTTCGTTTGGGGTGGCGTTTCGCCGCCACGTTTGGGGCAAACGCCGCCGGAAGGCGGCAAAACAAATGCCCCTCCGGCGGCGTTTGCGGCGTTTCGACCCTCGGATAGAAGGAAAAGCTCCTCTCCCGCTCCGTCTCCAACCCCCGCTACCCCCCTCCAGTTCCAAAACCACCGATCGAAACGCCGGATCGATCCGCCGCCGCCGAACCAAATGAAGCCTAAATCTATCTAAAGCTAGGCTTTGAAAATTCAAAAGGTGTAAGACTAAGTAGAAAATAAATAAACTTGACTTTTCATGAAAGTAAAAATAATAAGCGTCTAGAATGGTTCACATCTACTACACTAAACATAAGTCAGCATTACAAAGATTTTTTAAAAGAGAAAACAAGGGATGATAGATTTTATATAAGTGAAAAACATAAAAAGAAAATCATGAAAAAGTTCAAATGTTCAATAGATATTTCATAAATAACATGCTACATCTAATTAGAAACACTACACGAGTCAACATATTACTCGTGAAACATAGCCAAAGTGAAAATTAGAAAAATCTATCTAGCTAATCAAGTACACAAATGACTAAAAATAAGAAAACACCAATTCGTGGGGTATTAAAGACGAGGCATTTTTAACTCATATTACTAAAGATTTTTGGGTTTTCTCAATTTTTTTTTGGGTTTTTTTTTTTTTTACTATTTTTTTAGATTTTCATTTTTTTTTTACTAATTTTTTAGATTTTTGGGGTTTTTTTTGTTTTTACTATTTTTTTTATTTTCATTTTTTATAACAAGAGAAAGAAAATAGGTTTTTTTTTGAAATTTTTCTAATAAAGAGGGCATGTAATTCCCCCCAGACTAGAGGGAAACATCGTCCTCGATGTTCAAAAGAAAAAAAAAGAGAAGAAAAAGAAAGACATGAATTGAAACGTAAATAAAACAGGTACTTCCCCGAATTGGCGAGTCCAAAGGTTGATGTCGCTCCCCATTGCTTGTGCATTAGACCATCTTTAGTATCAGCACGAATCATCATGAAAACAACAATGTTGAAGCAAGCGAACAAGGAGTCCAATTCGCAGGCGCCGCCGAAACAAAAATAAAAAGAAAAGGAAATGCAAAAGAAAGTACAAAAAGAAATAAAAAGAACGACAAAAATAATTAAGTGTTTGGTAAGAGCATAGATTCATTGTTCGCAGCAATAGTATCACCAGAAAAATAAAGTTTTAGACGCTGACCATTAACTTTAAAATCACCCTTATCCGGGTGTGAAATCAACACAGTACCATAAGGAAAAACTTCTTTCACCAGAAAAGGACCAGACCAACGCGATTTTAATTTGCCAGGAAATAAGCGCAAGCGAGAATTATAAAGCAAGACTTGATCGCCCGGTTTAAAAGTTTTTGGATGCCTTAAATTTTTATCGTGAAAATGCTTCGTTCGCTCTTTATAAAAATTCTGTTATTTTCATAAGCGTTAGAGCGCCACTCGTCGAGTTCGTTTAGTTGAAATTTGCGATTCTTAGCGACTAAGTGAGGATCGAGATTTAAAAAATTTAGGGCCCAAATGTTGGAACATGCTTTCCGCATCTCTTGGATTGACAATAACAAATCCTATTGTATTTGATCATACTTGCATGGTGTTTATAGTGTGTAGGATCTTCAACATTCAATCCCCAAAGGAGTGTGAAAAAGAAAGATTTCGAAGCAATATCAGGATGATTCTCTGTTGATACCGCGGCGCGGTAACACTACCGCTGGCGCTAGCGGTTCGACGAAATGTGAGGCCGTTCGACGAAATTGAGTTCGACGAAATGAAAACGGCGTTCGACGAAATATGAAGCCGTTCGACGAAATGAAACTGCGTTCGACGAAAAGAGAAGTGCTCTACCGCGGAGCGCTAGCACTACCGTTGGCGCTAGCGAATCAGAAACTATTGAGAAGGAAATCGCTGATAACGGAACTGGCATTCGACGAAATGAAAACAGCGTTCGACGAACTAGCGTTTGACGAAATTGCGTTCGACGAACTGCATGCTCTACCGCGGCGTTCGACGAACTGCATGCTCTACCGCGGCGCTCGATGAAATGCATGCTTTATCGCAGAGCGTTAGTACTACCGCTAGCGCTAGTGTTCGTTTGACGAAATGGTGTTCGACAAAAATAGATGTCGTTCGACGAACTGGCGGTCAATGAACTGGCGTTAGCACTACCGCTGGCGCTAGCATAAATGGAAACAATTGATGGGAAGAAAACAGTGGAGAAAAAGGAATGTTTGGCGGGATGCATATTTAGCATGCTCTACTGCGGCGCGGCATGTCTACCGCCCGGCGGTAGCTTTTGGAATCTTACTGTCTGCATGTAATTGAGGAGCAAATATGAAAGGAGATATTGGCTGAAGGAAGGTTATCTCGCTATCGCGGAGCATTAGCGTTACCGCGGCGCGCTAGTTGTAGTTCAAAGTTTGGCGCTCAAACGTTGCCTAAACTTCCACGATCCGCGTGCCTGATCATTGCCTAATGTGACTAACGTGGGGCGGTAGTACTACCGCGGGCGGTAGAGGTTGATTCTATTTAAAGACGTGCGCTGCCTCTGTTGTTGTTTGCTGTCAGCTTTGAACTTGGGATGTATCTGATTGGCTCCTTAGCATTTGCCTGAACTCTCCCAGCCAGCTTGTCAGCTTTGAACGTTATAATCAGTCAGCTTTGAACGTTATAATCAGCTCCTCCTGATCCCTATATTTTCTCCACTCAACTTCAGAGTACCACTTCTCTCTTTCTCCTGGATTAGTTTTAACTGCTCTCCATGCTGCCAGAATTATGTCCCTTGAGGAAGGAGACCAGTGTTCATAATCATCCCTTGCTTCAATTTCTTCTCTGAATTTCCTCTTGCTGGATTCTACTTGTTCATAAATAATATTCTTACTCTTGTTCTTGTCTTCAGGACTATACATCTTAGCAATGTTCTTTTGAATTTGGGTAGGAGATGCAGGCTTTGATTCAGAAACTTGATCATCATAGTTTATGGGAGGATGGCCTAAGGTTTCTCTGATGCAATTGGAGGTCCAAATAGCATGATCAGAACTGGCTTTAATTATTGACCTCTCCCCCTTTATGACTTCTTCTACTATATGATCTCTGAGTACATTTTTATGAAATCTAACCTGACCCTCCAGATGATTGACTCATCCTTCAATAGTTTTCTTGACCTTGAGAAGGTGATCATCAATGGTATCTGTAGTTGATGTAGGGCTACCGTGACTACGTGCTCGCTACGCTAACGGAAAACGAAAATAACATTCAACATAAAAAATAAGAAGGAGAGGGCTCCGACCAAAGGCGAACGGAAAGAGGTCGTGCTTGCTCTCAAAGTTCTCGTTCCAAGAGTACTCCGACCAAGAGCGGCAAATAAAGAGGTTGGGAGGGCTCCCAAATCCGAGTAACAAAATAACAACAACAAAAATAAGATCCACAACCGGACTCGATACCATGTCCTTAGACAAGACCTACCTCTCCAACAAGCACACAACTCACCGCACCTACACAAGCATCTATTCCATCAATCGATTCATTTCAAAATGCGGCGGCAATATTTCGGAGCGGCGATGAACATTCAAGCGGCGATAAAACCTTAGTTGAGATTAACTCCCTTGTTAACGCCAAGTGCGCCAGTCTTGGAGAGCAAACCAAGGCTAGGCCAAGTTTCGCTCCCGCAACGGATCTTCCCGATCCGGACAACAAGAGGTTCAATAACAACACTTAGGTTTCAGATTTTTGCAAGCCAGAATATTAAGATCTCGGATAAAACGATTCGACAAAACCTCCACAAAATAAACGTAGATGAATCACTAAAAAGGGGAGGGGTTACCCAACCAAGAACATGCATGCACTCAAGATAGATGTGGGAGAATCTCTCTCTCCACGGTTCCACCGGCGTCGCACCGTATGGAGTAGCACCCTTTCTTCCTTGGAGTCGCACCGCGGAAGTCTCGCCGGAGTCGCACCGAGGAGGATGGAGGGGGCGGCCTTGGAGTCACACCAAGAGGGGGGCGACGGCAAGGGGGTTTCTCCTCTTGGCCGAAATCTCACAAGGGGGAGATTAGGGTTTTTTTTTATCTTCCAAAAGTCTCCTTTACTCTCATCAAGCCTCCTTTAAATAGGAGTTTACAAAATACATCAAAACATGATGGCTAACTAATCCACCATCCAAATGGCTAAACGCACACCATTGTTCAAACGTAGGAAATGACAAATAAACAAGAGCAAAATGAATATAAAATTATTTCCAAGATATGAAATAATTTTATATCCGCAAATATGAAAAAAACGATCTAAAAAAATAAATAGAAGTCTTCAAGCGGGTTTGGTACGCCGCGGGCGGAGGTTGTAACTCTGGTTTCCGTTAGCATCGTCACGGTGCCTCAAGTCCTTGTAGTGTTGCGCTTCGGCAACCGGGTCGGCATCAGAAAGTGGTGGCGGGGTCGCGCCATCAATCCTCCCCCACTCAAAATCAAGCATCTCCGATGCGTGGTCCGAGAGGTAGCGGCGGAGAAGATCGGCATCCAGTCGTTGAAGCTCCGTCGCGAGGACCCATGAATCGTCTGAAGGAGGGCGATCACGCCAACGGATGAGGAATCGGTAAGTAGCACCCTCCGAGGTAGTAAGTGGCTTCATAGCAAGTATCATGTCCGGAGTGAGAAAAGTCTTCTGAAACCTGGGGAACATATCAGCAGTAGGAATAAAAGTATGCGACTTACCATCCGGTGAAATACCTGTGGGGACCGACAGAGAGAGGTCATCCGTACTACCACTCCCTAACCCATTAGAAGATTTGGTGGAAGGAGAAGACGTCAAGGAATTCAACTCATGTGGAGGCGATACGAACATCGTTAAATCTGAGACGTTAAAAATAGGGGAGATTCCCCATTCGGCAGGCAAATCCAAAACAAAAGCGTTGTCACCTATTTTCTTGATGATCCGAAAAGGGCCGGCGTGCTTAGGTGCTAACTTTTTAACGGTGCCAGACGGCAAACGCTCGGGAACTAATCGTACTAAAACCAAATCGCAAACCTTGAAGTGTGACACTCTCCGATGTATATTGGCGTGCGCCTGATAAGAATCGTACTGAGCAGTCAAGGTACCTCGTATACGTGCATGAAGGTCGTAAATATGTTGGGCGAAGGATTGTGCAAATTGACTTGCCTTGTATGTTGGGGGCAAGGGAACCAAGTCAAGAGGCACAGGGGCCTTGTACCCGTGGACAATCTCATTTGGTGACAGACCGGTGGAACAATTTTTGGAATTGTTGTAGGCTAACTGAGCGTGGGGAAGAAGAAGATCCCATGTGCCTTTATGATCACTCACGAGGCATCTAAGAAGGTTCCCTAGGCTCCGGTTAACCACCTCAGTTTGCCCATCAGTTTGAGGATAATAGGCGGAGGAAAACAATAGTTTGGTACCCATTAGGATCCAAAGTGTCTTCCAGAAGTAGCTCGTATACTTAACATCCCTATCCGAGATAATTGTCTTCGGCACTCCCCGGTGACTAATGACTTCCTTAAAATATAGCTTTGCAATATGAGAGGCGTCGTTGGTTCTAGTGCACGGTATAAAATATGCCATTTTGGAGAACCTATCCACAACTACGAAGATGGAATCGTGACGACGAAAAGTGGTGGGTAGGCCTAAGACAAAGTCCATGCTCACGTCCTCCCAAGATACGGATGGTATAGGAAACGGAGTATATAACCCGACGTTGGTTTTGGTGCCCTTGGAAACTTGGCAAGTACGGCAACTACTCACTACCCGTCCTACCATTGCCTTCAAATTTGGCCAATAAAACTTTTCCTCGACCAGGGTGATAGTCTTATCTCTACCGAAATGGCCACTCAACCCGCCACTATGCAGTTCCCAGATGATATGGAGACGTAGAGATGACTGCGGAATACATAATTTCCCATGCCTAAATAGGTAACCATCCTTGATAGCGAACGCAGTAATAGTGGTGGGGGAACTATCTTGGGCAGATAGGTAAGAATCATGAAAATCCGGGCATGTGGCGTACTCATCTTTGATTCGCTCGAACCCGACAACGTTAACCTCCATAGTGGTGACTAAAAGGGCTAGGCGACTAAGAGCGTCCGCACCCCGATTGTCCGCTCCCTTAAGGTGTTTGAGATTAAAAGTGTAACCTTGTAGGAAGGATACCCACTTGGCGTGACGCGGGCTGATTTTATGTTGGCCATTGATAAATCGTAATGTTTCGTGATCGGAGAGGATCACGAACTCCTTAGAGAGGAGATAATGCCGCCAGTGGTGCAAGCATCTAATGACCGCATAAAATTCCCTATCATAGTTGGAATAATTCAATTTAGCGCCCGCCAACTTTTCACTAAAGAAACTCACAGGGTGCCCTTCCTGACTCAAGACACCTCCTATTCACACGCCTGAAGCGTCACAAGTAAGCTCAAAGACTTTCGAGAAGTCAGGTAGACGTAAGACGGGTGCCTCATTCATAAGCTCCTTGATGCGTTGGAAAGCGAAGGTGGCGGACTTCGTCCAAGTAAACTCACCTTTTTTCATGCAGTCACTAATGGGGGCCATGATGCTGCTAAAGTCTTTGATGGAACGGCGGTAGAAAGTTGCCAACCCATGGAAGCTCCTCACCTCATGTATCGTGGTCGGCTCGGGCCAGTCCTTAATCACCTTAACCTTGCTAGGGTCAACTCTAATGCCCTCCGTTCCAACGATGTAGCCTAAAAACTCCACTTCTGTAACAAGGAAAGTGCATTTCTTGAGATTCAGAAATAAAGTTTCCTTTCGTAGGGTGGAAAGAACCACTCTCATGTGGGAGACGTGCTCGGTGGTAGTAGTGCTGTAAACCAAGATGTCATCGAAGTAGACTACCACAAACTTCCCCATGAATGGCTGAAAGACATGCGTCATCATCCGGGAGAATGTGCTGGGGGCATTGGATAGCCCGAAGGGCATCACAAGCCACTCATATAACCCGTCCTTAGACTTAAACGCCATCTTCCACTCATCTCCCTCGTGGATCCTTATCTGGTGATAGCCGCTTCGTAAATCTAACTTAGAAAATATGGTGGCGCCAGACAAGACATCTAGAAGGTCATCTAAGCGCGGTATAGGAAATCGGTACTTGATGGTGATCTTGTTGATAGCGTAGCTATCAACACACATCCGCCACGTACCATCTTTCTTGGGGTCAAGAAGGGCTGGCACCGCACAAGGACTCATGCTAGTCCTGATGAATCCTTTTTTCATCAAATCCTCGATCTGAGTCTGTAGCTCTTTGTGGGCCGCGGGATGAAGCTTATAGTGGGGTTGGTTCGGCAAGGACGAACCCGGAATGAGATCTATCGCATGCTGTATGTTCCTCAATGGAGGTAACACAGAAGGCAACTCTTCTGGGTACACATCCTTATACTCGTCCAAAAGTGCTCGTAATGCCCTAGGCAACTCATTCGATGCTTCCGACTCAACCTTCGCACCCATAAGAACTAATGCGTGCATAACTCCCTCAAGAAAAGGATCTCTAACAAACTCTCCTACCAACTAGGCTCAAAGCGTTCCTCTCGGCCGGGACGGTAGTGTCCTTATTCAAAGCTACTGGCTCCTTCGGAACGATCGGTCTCAATGTGATGGTCTTACCGTTGAATTTGAATTCATAAGTATTGGCTCGACCGAAATGTGTGGCGTCACGGTCATAAAGCCAAGGGCGGCCTAATAATACGTGGCACGTGTCCATGGGGAGGACGTCACACCAGACCTCATCCGTGTAAGTTTAAAGGTAAGAGGGACCAGGCAATGCTTGCTAACCGGGACGGTAACCTTGCTAATCCAAGCTACCTGGTAGGGTGTGGTTCCGTGGTCAGATTCATACGTTTAACAGCGTTCTCAGAGATAACATTCACACAGCTACCGCTATCTATAATGAGCTTGCACAGCTTTTCACCACTCTTAAAGATCAGAGAGAAGATACTTGTCCTCCTCCAGTCATCTAGCGGACGTGGAGTGGTCAGAATACAACGCATCACCATGAGGGGGTATCATCTTCCAAATAGCTTGGGACCCCTTCGGGGTTGCTCACCTCGGCGGCCTCATACACATAGTCAGTAGAATCGGCGGCCATGTCTAAGAGGGCAAAGGCCTTAGTCTTCGTTGGGCATTCAGGTTCAAGAAAAAGTTTGGAAAGATGATTTTTCCTAGGGCTGTAGCTAGAGATAACATAGGATATTTTTATAGATTCCTGATGTGCATAATACGTAGATCGTTAAAAAAAAAATTTCTGAATTTCGCTGAAAAATGACAATTATAGCCCGCTATTCGCAGACCACCGAATTTTTTTTATTTTTATTTTCTAATGATCCGAACGACCAACAAGGAACGCAGCGAGGATGTTTGCAACGTGGGAGTTAAAACAACCAGCTTTGATACCAAATTGATGTAGGGCTACCGTGACTACGTGCTCGCTACGCTAACGGAAAATGAAAATAACATTCAACATAAAAAATAAGAAGGAGAGGGCTCCGACCAAAGGCGAACGGAAAGAGGTCGTGCTTGCTCTCAAATATCTCGTTCCAAGAGTACTCCGACCAAGTGCGGCAAATAAAGAGGTTGGGTGGGCTCCCAAATCCGAGTAACAAAATAACAACATCAAAAATAAGATCCACAACCGGACTCGATACCACGTCCTTAGACAAGTCCTACCTCTCCAACAAGCACACAACTCACCGCACCTACACAAGCATCTATTCCATCAATCGATTTATTTCAAAACGCGGCGGCAATATTTCGGAGCGGCGATGAACATTCAAGCGGCGATAAAACCTTAGTTGAGATTAAATCCCTTGTTAACGCCAAGTGCGCCAATCTTGGAGAGCAAACCAAGGCTAGGCCGAGTTTCGCTCCCGCAACGGATCTTCCCGATCCGGACAACAAGAGGTTCAATTACAACACTTAGGTTTCAGATTTTTGCAAGCGGGAATACTAAGATCCCGGATAAAACGATTCGGAAAAAAAAAAATTTTAAAAAAAAAAACATAAAAAAAAAATAAAAAAAAAAACAGATCCTACCTCAGCCTTTATAACAATAGGCATACACTCAGATCCACCCTTGGATCCTACAACTCAGATCACAAAAGATCCTACAGCTCAGATCTTCAAAAGATCCTACAGAAATTGAAGATGGATTGTAATATCACCATACTCAAGTTCTTCAATGTATAGAGCCTTTTATTCTATCTAAATGATCAGACAGAGTTCTCCAACAGATCAGCAACAACAAAAATCATCTTCTTGAATCGCACCGGCTGTGATGACTGTTGTTCTTGAGGAAGATAAGATCTTCCTCCTTGACCTTCTCTCTTCAGAAAATATCAGCAGCAGATTGCTGAATTGATTTCTTCAAAACAAAATGATTCCGAAGGAAGAGAAGATTTCTTCTGATTCTTCTTGCGAAAGCCTTTGATTTGCAGAGTGAAAAATTGTGCTTCTCTGCAATGGAAACCTTTCTTTTGTATCCTTGATTGCAACGACAATATCTCTAGAATAGGAAATGAATGCCAGCCGCAGATCTTGATGAGTTTCCTGGATATTCTTCCTTGGACACTTCCTCAAATTACGCCTTTGAAAGATGGAGAAGATAATGGGTAGGATTCATCTTTGAATTACAGATCATGCCTTCTCTTTATAACCCGCAATCCATGCCATTTGAGATGCTCCTCCATGTCAGCATGACATCAGATCCTCAACGAGTCTTTAGTGACTTTAGTATTTGACAAGGCGTCGAGACATGGTCGTCGTCTCGACGTGGCTTAGCTTGTTGTAGATATACTGTAGCACAATCCTTTACTTAGAGGATTTCAGGAAGAGGGCGTTGATCAATGTGTAACTCAGCCGACGCTTTTTATTCCACGGCATAGAGTGATGTTCCATGGTTCGACGCTTTCTTATTCCCCGGCGTTGAGTAATGTTCCTTGGTTCGACGCTTTCTTGATTTAATCTCAAATCTTCAGTTAGTGGCCTTGCCATTGAGACAACAAACATAGGTCGACGCTTTTGGGTCACAGGCGTCGAGCGATGTGTAGTGTCTCGACGCTTGTGGACTTAGATGAACTCATTTAGCTTAACCTGATCTCCTGCACAATGATTCTAGATAATGTATCAAATACATTGTGAGGTATATCTTTGATTTAGGAATGGACTTCTCCAAATCTAGGACATTGTGGGCAATGATCCCAACAATCTCCCCCTATTTGAAGAAGTCATAACCTTATTCAATGATATACCCCTTTTTACAAAGATAACCAATACTTTCTACGCAGGAAATCATAATATGATTAATATAACACTTTTCATAAAATCAGATTACCATATCAATCTAATAAGAGAAGACATCTCAGGCATGAGTTATAACATAAGCACAGAATCACAGATTACATGATCTACATCACAAGCAGTTCAGAATTAATCATGTAGATACAGTGAAAAGATCACATCACATGCATATATATATGATGATAACCAAGGAAGAATCAGTTTGCTCTGGGAGCTCATTAAGATTGTCCAATTTTACACAATATTTTGTCTGAGATAATTTTTTTTAAAAAAAATTCAAGTCCTATTGTTGTTCTGGTTCCTTGATTTCTGGTCCTCTCCTGGCTTTCTTGGTTTGAGCTTCAGCAACTCTTTGCCTTCTCTGGAAGTAGTCAAATGGCTTTGGGATGTATCTGATTGGCTCCTTAGCATTTGCCTGAACTCTCCCAGCCAGCTTGTCAGCTTTGAACTTTATAATCAGCTCCTCCTGATCCCTATATTTTCTCCACTCAACTTCAGAGTACCACTTCTCTCTTTCTCCTGGATTAGTTTTAACTGCTCTCCATACTGCCAGAATTATGTCCCTTGAGGAAGGAGACCAGTGTTCATAAATCATCCCTTGCTTCAATTTCTTCTCTGAATTTCCTCTTGCTGGATTCTACTTGTTCATAAATAATATTCTTACTCTTGTTCTTGTCTTCAGGACTATACATCTTAGCAATGTTCTTTTGAATTTGGGTAGGAGATGCAGGCTTTGATTCAGAAACTTGATCATCATAGTTTATGGGAGGATGGCCTAAGGTTTCTCTGATGCAATTGGAGGTCCAAATAGCATGATCAGAACTGGCTTTAATTATTGACCTCTCCCCCTTTATGACTTCTTCTACTATATGATCTCTGAGTACATTTTTATGAAATCTAACCTGACCCTCCAGATGATTGACTCATCCTTCAATAGTTTTCTTGACCTTGAGAAGGTGATCATCAATGGTATCTGTAGTTGATGTAGGGCTACCGTGACTACGTGCTCGCTACGCTAACGGAAAACGAAAATAACATTCAACATAAAAAATAAGAAGGAGAGGGCTCCGACCAAAGGCGAACGGAAAGAGGTCGTGCTTGCTCTCAAAGTTCTCGTTCCAAGAGTACTCCGACCAAGAGCGGCAAATAAAGAGGTTGGGAGGGCTCCCAAATCCGAGTAACAAAATAACAACAACAAAAATAAGATCCACAACCGGACTCGATACCATGTCCTTAGACAAGACCTACCTCTCCAACAAGCACACAACTCACCGCACCTACACAAGCATTTATTCCATCAATCGATTCATTTCAAAATGCGGCGGCAATATTTCGGAGCGGCGATGAACATTCAAGCGGCGATAAAACCTTAGTTGAGATTAACTCCCTTGTTAACGCCAAGTGCGCCAATCTTGGAGAGCAAACCAAGGCTAGGCCAAGTTTCGCTCCCACAACGGATCTTCCCGATCCGGACAACAAGAGGTTCAATATCAACACTTAGGTTTCAGATTTTTGCAAGCCAGAATATTAAGATCCCGGATAAAACGATTCGACAAAACCTCCACAAAATAAACGTAGAAGAATCACTAAAAAGGGGAGGGGTTACCCAACCAAGAACATGCATGCACTCAAGATAGATGTGGGAGAATCTCTCTCTCCACGGTTCCACCGGCGTCGCACCGTATGGAGTAGCACCCTTTCTTCCTTGGAGTCGCACCGCGGAAGTCTCGCCGGAGTCGCACCGAGGAGGATAGAGGGGGCGGCCTTGGAGTCACACCAAGAGGGGGGCGGCGGCAAGGGGGTTTCTCCTCTTGGCCGAAATCTCACAAGGGGGAGATTAGGGTTTTTTTATCTTCCAAAAGTCTCCTTTACTCTCATCAAGCCTCCTTTAAATAGGAGTTTACAAAATACATCAAAACATGATGGCTAACTAACCCACCATCCAAACGGCTAAACGCACACCATTGTTCAAAATTAGGAAATGAAAAATAAACAAGAGCAAAATGAATATAAAATTATTTCCAAGATATGAAATAATTTTATATCCGCAAATATGAAAAAAACGATCTAAAAAAATAAATAGAAGTCTTCAAGCGGGTTTGGTACGCCGCGGGCGGAGGTTGTAACTCCGGTTTCCGTTAGCATCGTCACGGCGCCTCAAGTCCTTGTAGTGTTGCGCTTCGGCAACCGGGTCGGCATCAGAAAGTGGTGGCGGGGTCGCGCCATCAATCCTCCCCCACTCAAAATCAAGCATCTCCGATGCGTGGTCCGAGAGGTAGCGGCGGAGAAGATCGGCATCCAGTCGATGAAGCTCCGTCGCGAGGACCCATGAATCGTCTGAAGGAGGGCGATCACGCCAACGGATGAGGAATCGGTAAGTAGCACCCTCCGAGGTAGTAAGTGGCTTCATAGCAAGTATCATGTCCGGAGTGAGAAAAGTCTTCAGAAACCTGGGGAACATATCAGCAGTAGGAATAAAAGTATGCGACTTACCATCCGGTGAAATACCTGTGGGGACCGACAGAGAGAGGTCATCCGTACTACCACTCCCTAACCCATTAGAAGATTTAGTGGAAGGAGAAGACGTCAAGGAATTCAACTCATGTGGAGGCGATACGAACATCGTTAAATCTGAGACGTTAAAAATAGGGGAGATTCCCCATTCGGCAGGCAAATCCAAAACAAAAGCGTTGTCACCTATTTTCTTGATGATCCGAAAAGGGCCGGCGTGCTTAGGTGCTAACTTTTTAACAGTGCCAGACGGCAAACGCTCGGGAACTAATCATACTAAAACCAAATCGCCAACCTTGAAGTGTGACACTCTCCGATGTATATTGGCATGCGCCTGATAAGAATCGTACTGAGCAGTCAAGGTACCTCGTATACGTGCATGAAGGTCGTAAATATGTTGGGCGAAGGATTGTGCAAATTGACTTGCCTTGTATGTTGGGGGCAAGGGAACCAAGTCAAGAGGCACAGGGGCCTTGTACCCGTGGACAATCTCATTTGGTGACAGACTGGTGGACCAATTTTTGGAATTATTGTAGGCTAACTGAGCGTGGGGAAGAAGAAGATCCCATGTGCCTTTATGATCACTCACGAGGCATCTAAGAAGGTTCCCTAGGCTCCGGTTAACCACCTCAGTTTGCCCATCGGTTTGAGGATGATAGGCGGAGGAAAACAATAGTTTGGTACCCATTAGGATCCAAAGTGTCTTCCAGAAGTAGCTCGTATACTTAACATCCCTATCCGAGATAATTGTCTTCGGCACTCCCCGGTGACTAATGACTTCCTTAAAATATAGCTTTGCAATATGAGAGGCGTCGTTGGTTCTAGTGCACGGTATAAAATATGCCATTTTGGAGAACCTATCCACAACTACGAAGATGGAATCGTGACGACGAAAAGTGGTGGGTAGGCCTAAGACAAAGTCCATGCTCATGTCCTCCCAAGATAGGGATGGTATAGGAAACGGAGTATATAACCCGACGTTGGTTTTGGTGCCCTTGGAAACTTGGCAAGTACGGCAACTACTCACTACCCGTCCTACCATTGCCTTCAAATTTGGCCAATAAAACGTTTCCTCGACCAGGGTGATAGTCTTATCTCTACCGAAATGGCCACTCAACCCGCCACTATGCAGTTCCCAGATGATATGGAGACGTAGAGATGACTGCGGAATACATAATTTCCCATGCCTAAATAGGTAACCATCCTTGATAGCGAACGCAGTAATAGTGGTGGGGGGACTATCCTGGGCAGATAGGTAAGAATCATGAAAATCCGGGCATGTAGCGTACTCATCTTTGATTCGCTCGAACCAGACAACGTTAACCTCCATAGTGGTGACTAAAAGGGCTAGGCGACTAAGAGCGTCCGCACCCCGATTGTCCGCTCCCTTAAGGTGTTTGAGATTAAAAGTGTAACCCTGTAGGAAGGATACCCACTTGGCGTGACGCGGGCTGATTTTATGTTGGCCATTGATAAATCGTAATGCTTCGTGATCGGAGAGGATCACGAACTCCTTAGAGAGGAGATAATGCCGCCAGTGGTGCAAGCATCTAATGACCGCATAAAATTCCCTATCATAGTTGGAATAATTCAATTTAGCGTCCGCCAACTTTTCACTAAAGAAACTCACAGGGTGCCCTTCCTGACTCAAGACACCACCTATTCCCACGCCTGAAGCGTCACAAGTAAGCTCAAAGACTTTCGAGAAGTCAGGTAGACGTAAGACGGGTGCCTCAGTCATAAGCTCCTTGATGCGTTGGAAAGCGAAGGTGGCGGACTTCGTCCAAGTAAACTCACCTTTTTTCATGCAGTCACTAATGGGGGCCATGATGCTGCTAAAGTCTTCGATGGAACGGCGGTAGAAAGTTGCCAACCCATGGAAGCTCCTTACCTCATGTATCGTGGTCGGCTCGGGCCAGTCCTTAATCACCTTAACCTTGCTAGGGTCAACTCTAATGCCCTCCGTTCCAACGATGTAGCCTAAAAACTCCACTTCTGTAACATGGAAAGTGCATTTCTTGAGATTCAGAAATAAAGTTTCCTTCCGTAGGGTGGAAAGAACCACTCTCATGTGGGAGACGTGCTCGGTGGTAGTAGTGCTGTAAACCAAGATGTCATCGAAGTAGACTACCACAAACTTCCCCATGAATGGCTGAAAGACATGCGTCATCATCCGGGAGAATGTGCTGGGGGCATTGGATAGCCCGAAGGGCATCACAAGCCACTCATATAACCCGTCCTTAGACTTAAACGCCATCTTCCACTCATCTCCCTCGTGGATCCTTATCTGGTGATAGCCGCTTCGTAAATCTAACTTAGAAAATATGGTGGCGCCAGACAAGACATCTAGAAGGTCATCTAAGCGCGGTATAGGAAATCGGTACTTGATGGTGATCTTGTTGATAGCGTAGCTATCAACACACATCCGCCACGTACCATCTTTCTTGGGGGCAAGAAGGGCTGGCACCGCACAAGGACTCATGCTAGTCCTGATGAATCCTTTTTTCATCAAATCCTCGATCTGAGTCTGTAGCTCTTTGTGGGCCGCGGGATGAAGCTTATAGTGGGGTTGGTTCGGCAAGGACGAACCCGGAATGAGATCTATCGCATGCTGTATGTTCCTCAATGGAGGTAACACAGAAGGCAACTCTTCTGGTTACACGTCCTTCTACTCGTCCAAAAGTGCTCGTAATGCCCTAGGCAACTCATTCGACGCTTCCGACTCAACCTTCGCACCCATAAGAACTAATGCGTACATAACTCCCTCAAGAAAAGGATCTCTAACAAACTCTCTCCTACCAACTAGGCTCAAAGCCTTCCTCTCGGCCGGACGGTAGTGTCCTTATCCAAAGCTACCGGCTCCTTCAGAACGGTCGATCTCAATGTGATGGTCTTACCGTTGAATTTGAATTCATAAGTATTGGCTCGACCGAAATGTGTGACGTCACGGTCATAAAGCCAAGGGCGGCCTAATAACACGTGGCACGTGTCCATGGGGAGGACGTCACACCAGACCTCATCCGTGTAAGTTTAAAGGTAAGAGGGACAAGGCAATGCTTGCTAACCGGGACGGTAACCTTGCTAATCCAAGCTACCTGGTAGGGTGTGGTTCCGTGGTCAGATTCATACGTTTAACAACGTTCTCAGAGATAACATTCACACAGCTACCGCTATCTATAATGAGCTTGCACAGCTTTTCACCACTCTTAAAGATCAGAGAGAAGATACTTGTCCTCCTCCAGTCATCTAGCGGACGTGGAGTGGTCAGAATACAACGCATCACCATGAGGGGGGATCATCTTCCAAATAGCTTGGGACCCCTTCGGGGTTGCTCACCTCGGCGGCCTCATACACATAGTCAGTAGAATCGGCGGCCATGTCTAAGAGGGCAAAGGCCTTAGTCTTCGTTGGGCATTCAGGTTCAGGAAAAAGTTTGGAAAGATGATTTTTCCTAGGGCTGTAGCTAGAGATAACATAGGATATTTTTATAGATTCCTGATGTGCATAATACATAGATCGTTAAAAAAAAATTCTGAATTTCGCTGAAAAATGACAATTATAGCCCGCTATTCGCAGACCACCGAATTTTTTTTATTTTTATTTTCTAATGATCCGAACGACCAACAAGGAACGCAGCGAGGATGTTTGCAACGTGGGAGTTGAAACAACCGGCTTTGATACCAAATTGATGTAGGGCTACCGTGACTACGTGCTCGCTACGCTAACGGAAAATGAAAATAACATTCAACATAAAAAATAAGAAGGAGAGGGCTCCGACCAAAGGCGAACGGAAAGAGGTCGTGCTTGCTCTCAAAGATCTCGTTCCAAGAGTACTCCGACCAAGTGCGGCAAATAAAGAGGTTGGGTGGGCTCCCAAATCCGAGTAACAAAATAACAACATCAAAAATAAGATCCACAACCGGACTCGATACCACGTCCTTAGACAAGACCTACCTCTCCAACAAGCACACAACTCACCGCACCTACACAAGCATCTATTCCATCAATCGATTTATTTCAAAACGCGGCGGCAATATTTCGGAGCGGCGATGAACATTCAAGCGGCGATAAAACCTTAGTTGAGATTAAATCCCTTGTTAACGCCAAGTGCGCCAATCTTGGAGAGCAAACCAAGGCTAGGCCGAGTTTCGCTCCCGCAACGGATCTTCCCGATCCGGACAACAAGAGGTTCAATAACAACAGTTAGGTTTCAGATTTTTGCAAGCGAGAATATTAAGATCCCGGATAAAACGATTCGACAAAACCTCCACAAAATAAACGTAGAAGAATCACTAAAAAGGGGAGGGGTTACCCAACCAAGAACATGCATGCACTCAAGATAGATGTGGGAGAATCTCTCTCTCCACGGTTCCACCGGCGTCGCACCGTATGGAGTAGCACCCTTTCTTCCTTGGAGTCGCACCGCGGAAGTCTCACCGGAGTCGCACCGAGGAGGATGGAGGGGGCGGCCTTGGAGTCACACCAAGAGGGGGGGGGGGGGGGGGGGGGGGGGGGCGGCAAGGGGGTTTCTCCTCTTGGCCGAAATCTCACAAGGGGGAGATTAGGGTTTTTTTTATCTTCCAAAAGTCTCCTTTACTCTCATCAAGCCTCCTTTAAATAGGAGTTTACAAAATACATCAAAACATGATGGCTAACTAACCCACCATCCAAACGGCTAAACGCACACCATTGTTCAAAATTAGGAAATGACAAATAAACAAGAGAAAAATGAATATAAAATTATTTCCAAGATATGAAATAATTTTATATCCGCAAATATGAAAAAAATGATCTAAAAAAATAAATAGAAGTCTTCAAGCGGGTTTGGTACGCCGCGGACGGAGGTTGTAACTCCGGTTTCCGTTAGCATCGTCACGACGCCTCAAGTCCTTGTAGTGTTGCGCTTCGGCAACCGGGGCGGCATCAGAAAGTGGTGGCGGGGTTGCGCCATCAGTAGTCAATTTTACTTGATTGCTTCATGTAGAGGAGTTCTCATCAATCTTAGCTAGCATATCAGTATCATGTTGTTGCAACCTGGCTTTTATTTTTGCAGTTCTGTTAAAATTTGTGCAACCTGTTCTTTATATAAAACTTGCATATTGTTGCTCAAAATGCCCTGATTGTGTTGAACATCATCTGCAGTCTTTTCAATACTTGCTTGTTTTGTTTTAATGGTCTTTGAAGTCTCTTTGATTTCATTTAATTGGTCAGCTGTGTAATCCACAGAAGCAGCAACTCTTTTGAAAAATTTGACCATTTCATCTCTCAGTGCAGTCATCTGAAGGTTGACTTCAAACCTTACTAATTTCATTTGAAAATTTATTTCATTTTTCATTTTAGTGTTGTTTTCCTCAATATACTGCTCCAATGATCTTCTTTGACTGTTAAGCAAATCCTCCAGCTGAGATAGTATAGAACTTAGGTCCACATTAATTGTTATTGCTTCACTAGCACTGCTACTGCTGTCTTCTTTGAACAAAGAATCTTTTCTATAACTCATAAGTGAACTGGAGGATGATTATATTTTGATAATTTTCTCAGTCTTTTTCTTTTGGGTTTGAGATTCTCCTCCCACATCCATAGTATCAATATCAAGATTCTCTGGAGCAGGGATCTCATGCTGAGACTCCCCCTCAACTTCTGCATTGTCTGAAGCAAGGTTCTCTGGAGCAGGGATCTCATTCTGAGACTCCCCCTCAATTAAAGACTCCCCCTCAGCTATAGCAGGGAGTTCAGATGGAACTTCTATCTCTTCTTCGTCTTGCTTTTTCTCATCTTGTTCCTTGTTGGTCTCAGCACCCACTTTCAATATTGGATCAGTACCTGTTTGTGTGTCAGGAATACTGTCCCTAGGAGGTTGTTCCATTTCTTCATCTTCAGATGTTGTCAAATCAGGATTGTGGATTGGGGTGGATTTTGATTTCCTTCTGGAGGATGATGAACTTGAGGGGCTGGAAGACACCTGGTTCTTCTTTTTCTTTTGAGTTTTCTTCTGCTTGGAGGATGTCTCTGCTGGTGGTTGATTTGACAGAGTCCTTTCCCACCGTTCCAGCATCTTTATGTCCATTTTCTTCATATGGTTTATTCTTGATCCAAGTCTGTGGTTCAATGTATCTGGGATCACCTTTACCAAGTAAAGGGACAGTATCCTACCCATGTTGGGTGCTTGGATACATTCTATCACTCTATCAAAGACAACCCGTCCCCAGTCAGTTTTGAGATTATATATGATTCTGGTCAGTAGGATGAACATTTTCCTGGAGATTTTGTCATGGGAGCCCGTCTTACATAGCAGTCCCTTTCCAATTATATCTGATAATAGCTTTCCTCTTGAATTCATTCCTTTCCTCAGCATGCTTCCAGATAATTCGTGTGAAGTTTCAATTCCACACCAAACTTGAGCTAACCTGATTTGTTCAGAGCTCACCTCTTCTTCTTCATCATCACTCTTATGCCTTGGCAGTTGTAGTGCCTTAGCAAGTCTTTTGGTGTGATCTTAACTTTCTTTCCATTCACGGTAGATTTGAGCTTGGAATTGGCGGAGTCTACTACTACATTAGAGAATAACTCTAATACCTCTCGTTTCTAGATTAGTGTCGATTCAGATAAGAGGTATTCTAGCCCTGATTTATGAATTAACTCGATAGTGTTCTTGATTTCGTCTGGTGCGGCTTGGAAACCATTTCGAACTAACTCACTTCCTTCGTAGAGGTAATCACTGTTCTTTGGAGGCATTGTTGTTGTAGCTTTTGATTGAAGGTCTTGAGAATGAGATTTTCTAGGGCAGAGAATTTCGAATTGGGAATTCTAGGTTTAAGAAAGCATAGGTACTACCGAAGTATCTTCGCTATATAGAGAGTTTCTAGTTCTTGAGTTGAAACGCCGCGCACTAGACTTGTTTGATAGGATTGATCAAATGGTTCAGATTCACCCTGTCTCGGGACGGCCTTGCTCTTTCCGTAAAAGCGTTGAGACCGATTGACGCAAGTTATCTTCGTTCGATGCCAGTTATCCTCGCTAGACGCCAGTTATCCTCGCTCGACGCCAGTTATAATTTTACTCACCTTTTTGGACTTAATTATTATTTTTATTTATTTATCACATTTTCTATACTATTTGAAAATTATTATTTATTCTATCTTTATTTTGTAATATTGTATATTTCAAGACAAAGACAACTTCATTCCATATTTAGCATTCCTAATTCAATTTTGAAGTTATTGAATTTTGTTTCATCCAAGGGTTTAGTGAATATATCAGCCACTTGTTTGTCTGTGGGGACATATTCAATTGTGATATCCCCTTTTTCTACATGTTCCCTAATGAAATGATATCTAATTTCTATGTGCTTTGTTCTACTATGTGATACAGAGTTATTAGCAATAGCAATGGCACTAGTTGAATCACAATATAAAGGGGATTTACTTAGTTGGATTTTATAGTCTTGGAGTTGATGTTGAATCCACAGTAGCTGAGCACAACAGTTTTCAGCTGAGATGTACTCAGATTCTGCTGTAGAGATAGCTACACTAGTCTGCTTCCTGCTACTCCAAGAGATTAGTCTTTTGCCAAGAAATTGATAGGTGTCTGATGTGTTTTTCCTGTCCTCCTTGCATCCTGCAAAATCAGCATCTGAAAATCCAGTCAGTTCAAAATCATTATTTCTAGGGTACCATAGGCCAAGATTGAGAGTACCCTTCAGATATCTCAGGATTCTTTTGACAGCAGTGTAGTGAGATTCTTTGGGGTTCACTTGGTACCTAGCACACACACATGTTGAGAACACAATGTCTGGCCTACTAGCAGTTAGGTAGAGCAATGAACCAATGATGCCTCTGTACAAGGTTTCATCAATAGGTTTCCCCTTATCATCCTTGTCCAGTGACATGTTGGCTGCCATTGGGGTTTTCATGACAGTGGAGTTTTCCATTCCAAACTTCTTGATGATATCCTTGGTGTACTTGGTCTGAGAAATGAAAATTCCTTCCGCAGACTATTTTACTTGGAGTCCCAAGAAGTATTTGATCTCTCCCATGCTGCTCATTTCAAATTTCCCTTGCATAAGGCTTGCAAACCTTTTGCAAAGGTTATTATCAGTTGAGCCAAAAATTATGTGATCTACATATATTTGTACTAGTAGTATATGACCTTTAATTACCCTAAGAAACAATGTCTTGTCTATCTTTCCCCTCGAGAATTTGTTCTCAATAAGAAACCTAGACAATGTCTCATATCAGGCTCTAGGTGCCTGTTTTAGACCATACAAGCTTTTAGTAATAGATAAACATAGTTTGGATGAGTAGAGTCAATAAAACCTGGGGGTTGTTCTACATATACTTCCTCCAGTATTGTTCCATTAAGGAATGTTGACTTCACATCCATTTGATATACTATGAATCCAAGATGTGCTGCATAGTCCAGGAATAGCCTTATTGCCTCCAGTCTTGCCACAGGAGCAAATACTTGATCAAAGTCTATGCCTTCCTCCTGTCTGTATCCTTGGGCAACCAACCTTGCCTTGTTCTTGATAATCACTCCATTTTCATCCAATTTATTCCTGAATACCCACTTGGTTCCTATGACTTTGTGCTTCTTTGTTCTTGGTACCAATATCCAGACCTTGCATCTTTCAAATTGATTTAGCTCTTCTTGCATAGCCAATGTCCATGAAGGGTCCCTATTGGCTTCTTCAAATTTCTTAGGTTCTATTTTGGATAGAAAGCTATGATGCAATGCCTCATTTATTGAGTTTCCTCTTCTTGTTTGCACACCTTCATTTGGATTTCCTATAATCTGTTCTTTGGGGTGATCCTTCAGGTGCTTGGTTGCATTTCTCCACCTCTCATTCTCCCTTTATGATTCTGGTGCAGCTGTTTGAGTTGGTTGATCTTGAGGTTCTGGATGTTGTGGTTCTTCAACAGCAATTTGTTCTTCATGTGTGTCTTCTTCTTGAGACTCATCCTCTCTAGTCACAGTCACAGTCCCATTAGATTCATCATTGTCTTCAATGGGTTGTTTATTGATATTCAGCTCCTTCAATTTCTGTGCTGGACTTGCATTACTAGAGATACTTCCCAGATCCTTATAAATAAGGCTGGTTTCATCAAATACAACATGTATAGATTCTTCTATCTTATTAGAGCTTTTGTTGTAGATTCTATAGGCTCTACTTTGAGAGTTATAGCCAACAAAGATTCCCTCATAGGATTTTTCAGCAAACTTAGTGAGGTGGTGCTTTCCATTATTTAGTACAAAGCACTTACTTCCAAATATTTTGAAGTAGGCTAGAGTGGGTTTTCTACCCTTCATCAACTCATAAGGGGTCTTATTCAGTTTCTTATTGATAAGTGCTCTATTCTGCACATGACATGCTGTGTTTATAGCTTCGGCCCAGAAGTGCTCAGGAAGTGAGGAATCACTCAGCATACTCCTACTGGCATCAATGAGTGTTCTATTTCTTCTCTCAGCAACCCCATTTTGTTGGGGAGTTCTGGGAGATGAAAACTCTTGTGAGATGCCTAGATTTTCACAAAACTTGGTCATGGCACCTGACTGAAATTCAGTTCCATGATCACTTCTGATTTTGACCACTATATTTCCTATTTCACTTTGGATTTGCCTAACAAAGCTAGTGAATACTTCTAGAGTATCTGACTTGTGTCTTAGGAAGAACACCCATGTGAATCTAGTGTAATCATCAACAATAACAAGAGTGTAAACCTTTCCTCCTAAACTGTGAATTGGCATTGGGCCAAACAGGTCCATGTGTAGAAGGTATAGACATCTTGTGGAATCCTTCTCACCAATTGGTTTGAAGGATGACTTGGTTTGCTTACCCATTTGACAAGCATGGCAGGTACCCTCCTGCACACACTTCCACTTTGGTCCTGCTCTCACTAGTTCTCCTGAAATGAGCTTATTTATAGTCTTGTAGTTTATATGAGCTAACATTTTGTGTCATTGCACACTACTAGAGACTTTATTTTCAGCTACTAAGCATATGGAATTTTCTTGTTTAGAACATATAAAATTTAAACAGTAAATGTTGCCACTCCTAGTGCCTGAGAGAATTATCTCATTCTCTTTCATAATTCGGCACTCATCCTTGTGGAATGAAATGTCATACCCAAGATCTCATAATTGACTTATGCTGATGAGATTGTGTTGCAATCCATCAACATAAGCAACTTTGGTGATGGTGACAATTCCATTTGTGGTTTTACCATATCCTTTAGTTTTACCTCTGTCAGATCCTCCAAAGATGACCTTTGGTCCATCCTTCACAGAAGTATAGTCATTCAGTAGACTTCTTGTTCCAGTCATGTGCATGGAACACCCACTGTCCAAATACCAGATAAGAGTTTGATTGGTCTCTGGACATACCTGCAGTAAGAAAATTACTTTTTCTTAGGAACCCACACAAAGTTGGGTCCTAGAACTTTGTTAGCATAAACTGGTTTATTTACTTGTTGTTTGATCCTTTGTGCTGTGTGTGTTGCCATTGATCTGAGTACTGGTTTTCCAGAATTATTTCTTGGGACAGTTGGGTTGAACCAGCAATCAAGAGCAAAATGGCCAACCTTTCCACAGCACCAACACTCATATTTGTTATATCACCTTTGAGGTCTTTTCACCTCTTTGGGTTGACTCACATTTTGTCTAGTTACCCTAATCAATGGAGTTTTCTGAGATGATTTTCTGTAAAATTTTTCAGTGAATTCTGCAGATTCAAATTTCTTGACAGCAGTAGTCCTCACTACTGGTCTCAGTTCCTCTCCTTTGGATTTAGTGTTTGTTCCAAATACAAAGGGGCGATGATGAAATAATTCTTCTTCTTTGTGTAGAGATTTGGCAGCACATAATTGGTTGAATTGAGTGAGCTTTGCTAGTGGAACACTCATTCTTCCAATCTTCATGCACACCCTCTAGATCATACTCATTTGTGGTAAGCGTGGCTTTGTTGAATTTTATGGGGTGCATGGGTGCATTGTCATTATCTTTAGATTTATTTTCTGCCTTCCCTTTGTATCCTATGCTACATCTGTGAAATGCAGAGAATGTGTCTATTATGGGAAGGACAGTTTGTGGTTTTGAAAATTTTGCCACAAGCTTCCTTTCAGCTAGGAGATTTGTCTCAAGTTCTTTTATTAATTTTTCTCTAGAGCATATAGTCTCAATATGAATGATGGACTCGACTCTCAATTTGCTAAGTTCCTTGCTTACCTGATTCAGCCTCTCAGCTGCCTCAAAGTATTGGGAGTTAGTCTCTTTTAGTTCAGTTATTTCTTTATGTAGCTTCTTATTATGCCTTTTACTCTTTTTGAGGGCTTTAAGAAGTGACTCATACTTCTCAACCATTTCATCTATATGAAAGTTAGATTTTGAGTCACTCTCATCAGAAGAAAATGAATTTGCCTCAGATTTTGAAATGGTGTTATGTTCAGATTCAGAATCAGATAAAGGAGTTCTATCAAGTACCTTCACATTTGAGAGTGTCTCCTGATCCTCTTCATCCCTAAGGGCCATGAGTCCTATATTTTATTCTTCATCCTCCTCACTATCAGACCTTGATAGTGGGGCTCTTATCACAGGTCTATGGTTCATAATGTCTTCACTTTCGTGGGCAGCCATCAGTGTTATGAGTGCCTCTTTACTATCTGAATCAGATGGTTGAGACTCACTGTCACTGAGAGTGACTTTTCCTTTCTTGGATATCAGGCTCCTCTCATGTTTCTTATCAGACTTGTGCCTCCTCTCATCAGACTTCTTGTTGTTCTTTCTCTTTGATGGGCAATCAGCAATCATGTGCCCAGGTTTCCTACATCCAAAGCACACAGTTTCTTCTGAATTAAATTTATTATGTTTAGAGTTATACCTGTCCTTCTTGGAATCTGGTCTGGATCCTTCTGAATAATTGGAGTGCTTCTTGGATCTGGATGAATGAGAAGGCCTAGCTTTCCAGTGTTGTTTTCTTCTGATCATCCTTTTCAGCTGTTTGGTGAAGAGTGCCAGTTCACCATCTGATATTTCAGAGTCAGAATTGCTGGTCACTGATTCTTCAGATTCAGATGGTATCCTGGGGGTGATGACATCCTCTCCTTGCTTCTCTTGGAACTTTCTGCCTTCAGAGCAATGGGATTCTCCTTGTTGTGTCCTTCTTCAGCTTTTCTGGTGTTCAGGTGAAGTTCATGGGACAGAAGTTTCCCATATAGGTTCTGGGGCTGAATGTTTCCCAGATTTCCCATTTCCTTGATAGCACAGATCTTGATGTCCCATTCTTTGTTAAGGGATCTCAAGAATTTATCATTCAGCTCATAGTCTATAAATGTTCTTCCATAGGTTTTCAGACCATTGACAATTTTGAAGAATTTCTCATAACATATTGCTATTACGTCCTTCTTGTCTTGTCTGAAAGCCTCATATTGCTGATTCAGAAGAGACTTCGTGTCATCTCTAACCTCTTCAGTCCCTTCCATATAGACAATGAGTGAATCCCACATTTCCTTGGCAGTTTTGCAGTGCACTAGATTCTGGAAAGTTGAATCCTCAATTGCACTAACAATGATGTTTTGGGCTCTCTTATCCATGGTGGCCAGAGTTACTTCATCTTTAGTCATCTCAGAATATGTTTTAGGAGTCTTGATGTTTCCATCTGTGAATGAGACCTTCACAGGAACGAAAGGTCCTTCTAGTACTGTGATGTATATCCTAGGGTCAGAGGCTTCCATGAATAGTCTAACCCTTTCCTTCCAAATCCCAAAATTCTATTTTCTACAGATTGGTAACTTCATGGATGTGAATTCCTTGTTCCCTTCACTATTTGCCATCAATACTTAACAGATCTACCCTTAGGAGGTCTTGTTCAGGCTGTTAAACTTTTTTCTTGAATAACCTCCCTCTGATACCACTTGAA
Organism: Dactylorhiza incarnata; assembly: GCA_033032865.1. Classification (NCBI taxonomy): domain Eukaryota; kingdom Viridiplantae; phylum Streptophyta; class Magnoliopsida; order Asparagales; family Orchidaceae; genus Dactylorhiza; species Dactylorhiza incarnata. The sequence goes on along the minus strand of JAWHQI010000119.1, from coordinate 5,274,596 downwards.
AGTCTTTAATTAAGGGTAGCTAATTACCTAGAGGGGGGTGAATAGGTTATTTTAAATTCTATTTAAGTTCTTGATCAAATCCTAAGTGTATGTGAGTTATAATCAGAGCTTTCAAGAAACAATCACAAACACACAGAATTTTATAGTGGTTCCCCTATCTAGGGTAATCCACTTTCCCCGTTCTCACCTCTAGTAGTGTGCCAGATAAGGCTTATATGTCCTCTAGATCTCAGACCATAAAAAGGTCTTACGGCTTAGATCTCAACAGATCTTACAGTCTCAGATCTCAACAGATCCTACAGTCACAGATCTCAACAGGTCCTACAATCTCAGATCTCAACAGATCCTACAATCTCAGATCTCAACAGATCCTACCTCAGCCTTTATAACAATAGGCCTACACTCAGATCCACCCTTGGATCCTACAACTCAGCTCACAAAAGATCCTACAGCTCAGATCTTCAAAAGATCCTACAGAAATTGAAGATGGATTGTAATATCATCAAACTCAAGTTCTTCAATGTATAGAGCCTTTTATTCTATCTGAATGATCAGACAGAGTTCTCCAACAGATCAACAACAGCAAAAATCATCTTCTTGAATCGCACCGACTGTGATGACTGTTGTTCTTGAGGAAGATAAGATCTTCCTCCTTGACCTTCTCTCTTCAGAAAATATCAGCAGCAGATTGCTGAATAGATTTCTTCAAAACAAAACGATTTCGAAGGAAGAGAAGATTTCTTCTGATTCTTCTTGCGAGAGCCTTTGATTTGCAGAGTGAAAACTGTGCTTCTCTGCAATGGAAACCTTTCTTTTGTATCCTTGATTGCAACGGCAATATCTCTAGAATAGGAAATGAATGCCAGCCGCAGATCTTGATGAGTTTCCTGGATATTCTTCCTTGGACACTTCCTCAAATTACGCCTTTGAAAGATGGAGAAGATAATGGGTAGGATTCATCTTTGAATTACAGATCATGCCTTCTATTTATAACCCGCAATCCGTGCCATCTGAGACGCTCCTCCATGTCAGCATGACGTCAGATCCTCAACGGGTCTTTAGTGACTTTAGTATTTGACAAGGCGTCAAGACATGGTCGTCGTCTCGACGTGGCTTAGCTTGCTATAGATATACTGTAGCACAATCCTTTACTTAGAGCATTTCAGGAAGAGGGCGTTGATCAATGTGTAACTCAGTTGACGATTTTTATTCCACGACGTCGAGTGATGTTCCTTGGTTCGACGCTTTCTTATTCCCCGGCGTTGAGTAATGTTCCCTGGTTCGATGCTTTCTTGACTTAATCTCAAATCTTCAGTCAGTGGCCTTGCCGTTGAGACAGCAAACATAGGTCAACGCTTTTGGGTCACAGGCGTCGAGCGATGTGTAGTGTCTCGATGCTTGTGGACTTAGATGAACTCATTTAGCTTGACCTGATCTCCTGCACAATGATTCTAGATAATGTATCAAATACATTGTGAAGTATATCTTTGATTTAGGAATGGACTTCTCCAAATCTAGGACATTGTGGGCAATGATCCCAACAGATACGAGTTGGTATAGAAAACAAAAATGTTTTTCATTGGTCGCCTCTTTCCAAGCATCATTGGGAAAAGTTTTTGTAATCATAACTATTTCAATTTAATATTAATGAAAATATGTTTGTTTCTTCATCTCTGATTCGTGCTCTCTGATTTTCATTGGTTTAACCTAAACGTATTTTCTCTGTCACTAACGCCGAGAGGTAACACTACCGCTGGCGGCAACAACAGAGAATTATTTTCTTCAATAATCATAAAAAGTTTAAAACCCTTATTCACCCTCCCCCCCCCCCCCCCCCCCCCCCCCCTCTAAGGGCGCCTACAGATCCAACAAGTGGTATCAGAGCGAGGTTATTCCAAATCAGCTTAACAACCGGGAATAATGGCGTCTCATGAACTTGCTTCTTCTAGTGGGGTAAATTTGTATGAAAAAGAAAAATCTCTTGCACCACCTTTATTTGAAGGAAGAAATTATAAAGGGTGGAAATTGTTAATGGAAACTTTTATTAAAAATTTAGATATCGAAGCATCGAATATAGCAATCGTAAGACCAGCAGATGAAACTAATAAAAAGGAATGTCACCTAAATGCAAAGACGTTAAATAGCATCTTTTGTGCCTTATCTCAGGAAATTTTTAAATTGATTTATTGTTTTTCCAGTGCATACAAAGTATGGAAATTTATTGAAGAAATGTATGACTTTCCTCTTACAGGTCTGGAACGATTGCAGAATTGGAGAACATACAAGCTTGCACAGATGCTCAACAAAGCTCCTCTCGTAATGGATCAATGGAGCACACATCAAATGAAAGAGAAGAAGAAATATTATCTTCGGAAGAGGAGTGTCAAAAAGATGTCAAAGAAACTATATGTTCAAATCGTGCCTCTCCCGAAAGCAATGTAAGGAAATCAAATTCCATTTTTGTACTTCTATTTCTACATTACAATTGCTACAAATTACAAGGCAAAAAATTAAGAAATTAAAAAATTCTAATAAACATTTGCGCTTAGAAAATAAAAATTTAAAGGCAAAAATTAATGAAGAATCAAATTCTAATTTATCTAGGTCTACCCATGGCTCCTTAGTTGAAAACATTACACCTTGTATAGAATTTAATGATTTAAATAAAAAATGCAAGGAACTTGAAAAGGAACTTCTTTTTATAAAAGAACAAAATGAAAAATATATGTATTTTTAGTATAATTATTAGTATAGTTTTAATTAATATTGTGAATTTTCTATGTAAATTAATGAATAAATTGTTTTTTTATTATTTCTGGTTTCTAACTTAGTTTTATTTTTGTTTTTGCATTTTTTTTGCAAAATTTTCCCAGGTCACGCCCTCGGTCACGCCCGTGACCAAGGGCGTGTAATTTAAAAGATCAAATATCAACAGGACGGCTCAATTCAGATCAAATCCCGACAAATCGGTCAAGTCACGCCCTCGGTCAAGCCCGTGACCAAGGGCGTGTAAATTTAAAGCTCTGCGCCCGACGAATTCCTTTCCAGCTCACTCCAGTTGACCAAGTCACGCTCGTGACTCTACAAGTAACGCCCGTGTTCCAGCAGAGTCACGCCCGTGAGCCGCCAGCGCGTCACGTCTCGAAGCCGCGCCCATGCTGCCGACATCAGCCACCCATAGTCACGCCCGTGACTCACAAAGTCACGCCCGTGACATACCAAGTCACGCCTGTGTGCAGCCATGTTTGACGGCCAGACCTTCTAGAAGGCGGCGAATACAGCCGAGCAAATATCACGCCCTAAGTCACGGCCGTGACATTCAAGTCACGCCCGTGACCTAGGGCGTGTAAAACTCAAATTTTCCCTATAAATAGAGGGGCTCGGCTGAAGTATTTGGCATCCAAATTTTGAGTAGTTCTTGTGGTATTGTGAGTTATTTTGAGTGATTGTGAGCTTCTCTTATGCAATTCAGTTTATGTTCGTTTGTAGTTTTTTTTCGTCTTCCTAATCTAGTTGTAATGCTGATTTCAGAAATAAAATGATGTTTTTCTCATTTGGATCATCTTCTTTTTATTAATGTTAGCGTGTGTGCGTGTATGAGTTTAGCTTTATTGCTTTTATAATTTAGTTTTATTGCTTTTATAGTTAGGTTTATTGCTTTCATAATCTAGGTTTACTGTTTTCATAGCTTAGATTTACAAGCTTTCATAAAATAGTTTTATCGTTTTCTTTTTCACTTTATTTTATCGCTTTCATTTTAAACGCTTTCTTTTCAGTTTTTTTTAGAGTGTGTGCGTGTATGAGATTATATTTTTCTTTTTTGTAACTTATTTTTATTTCAGTCTTCATATAACTGCTATATACCACCCCCATCTTGAATAAGAGGCTAATTAACTTTTGCATTTATTTAAGTCGGTTGGGACGGATATTATTTCTGCACCTTTATAAGTCTTTTCATTTCTATACCACCCCCTTCTTGAATAAGAGGCTAAGAACTTTTTAGCGCTTGTTTAAGGTGGTTGGGACGGATACTATTACTGTTTTTATATAAGTCTTTTTTATTTCCTTTTTACCCGCTTATATCCGCTTTAATTATAAACATGTAATTTTCAATCGATAATGTCGTCTCCATTCCGATGAGTGGCTAATTTCCTTTAGCGCACGATGTCGAAGAGCATTGGGACACAAAAATAGTTTTTCTATAAAATTAAAACATCTCTTTCTAAAATAATTAACGCTTAAGGTTTACCCGAGAATCGCGTTGAGTGGAGCCACATAATCGATGTGTGGTTTTCATTTCTGTTTTCGTACCTAGTTAGCCGAGAGGCTCGTGCGTACGGACTGATCACTCACGGGTAAAGAGAAGTGCGCTCTACCCTCGAGAGAGGACGAGGTAATTCTCCCGAATTGGAAATAAAAACCCAATAGCGGGGTTCATAACATAAAGCGAGTATTAAGAACATTCGATTGTAGAACGAGAGTTCGGTCGAATATTCATAATCTCAGGTGGGCGTACCCTCGAGAGAGGAGCGTTCATAATTATGGAACCTCCACGGTCAAGTCATCTTAATATTTTGAAAAGTCATCACTTTTAATTCTACGAAAAAATCTATTTTCGTCTCAAGGTAATTCGACGTCACGCGCTATCTTTCTCATCACTTAGAACTCTAGTTAATCGCTTATTATCATCTTTTCGCTTTTTATCACTTAGAACTCTTGTTAAACCAACTAAAAATATTATTCAGATAAAATAATAATTTGTTCCTCGAAGTAGCATAATCAACACGACCCGTGGAAATATACGATCCCGATATTTTCAAAAAAATATATCATGTATTACTTGCGATAAGGTATACTTGCCTTTATCAAATGATTAATTTGGACTAAGAATTCAAACACAGCTTTCCAAACTCATTTAGTGCAAAACTCTCCTTTTCTACTTTTCAATTCAATAGAATTCGGCGTTGTAGCCGAGGCGTAATTGTCAATATTCCGAAAGAAGAAAAAGACCGTTACTTCTATCCTTCAATAGGATAACGGTTAATTTCTCAAAGTAGGATTACTTGCGAGACTCTTCGAAAACATCCGTCAATTCTAAACTCTTATTTATAAAACAAAAGAAGAAGTCCAACCTAAATCATCAAGTTTTTGGCGCCGTTGTCGGGGAACTTTGTGTTGTTATTTGAAAGTAGGAAATGTTATTAATTTTATTCCTTATCTATATATTTTTACTAAAAAACAAAAAAATACAAAAAAGTAATATAAAAAAATATATATATAACTTATATTTAAAAAATTAATAATAATAAGAAAACAAAAAAATTCCCAAAAAAAAAAAATTTGTTTTTAGTATATGACCCGAGGAAGCTCGTCCGACGATTCGACTATGCCTTTTGACCCCGAAATCGAGCGCACTCTTCGTGAGCGTATCCGATCTCGTGATCAAAACTTACTCGAAACCCCCCGAAGAGTCAATCGGAGATACTGCAAATATGGGCGATCCAATTCCAAATGCGGCCCCGGCCCGGACCATGGCATATTATGCCCGGTCGAATTTGGACGATACAGGATCAAGTATTACTCGCCCAACAGTTAATAATAATATTTTCGAAATAAAATCCAGCATAATTCAAATGGTACAACAGTCGATTTAGTTCGACGGTTTGCCAGATGAGGACCCAAATCAGCACCTTTCAAACTTTTTAGAAATATGCGACACTTTTAAAATTAATGGCGTCACTGATGATGCCATTCGTTTACGCTTATTTCCATTTTCGCTACGGTTAAAAGCCAAATCGTGGTTGACTTCTCTTCCGAGAGGGTCCATAACCACGTGGGCCCAATTGACGGAATTTTTCTTAACTAAGTATTTTCCTCCGTCAAAAACCGCAAAACTACGCACGGATATCACATCCTTTGTGCAATTCGATTCCGAGTCTCTTTATGAGACTTGGGAGCATTTTAAAGAATATTTGCGTAGGTGTCCTCATCACGCGCTACCAACTTGGCTACAGGTCCAGACGTTTTATAATGGTTTAAATTTTTCTACGCGACAGATGATTGATGCGGCCTCCGGGGGAACGTTAAACAACAAAACCCCAGAGACCGCTCAAGCTCTGATCGACGAAATGGCCATGAACGCGTACCAATGGAATGTGCCAAGGTCGCGTCCTAATAAACCGGCTGGTCTTTTTGAAGTAGACGCCACTACTTTCTTAGCCTCACAGGTTGAGCGGCTAAGTAAGCAGGTGGCGGAGATGACTGTTTCCTCCTCCACTCCCACATGGAATAATAATAATAATAACGTAATCGAAGAATCGGTGGATTACCTCGGTAATCCGGTTAGGCCCCCCTTCAACCCTAATAACAACCCGTATGGTAATAATTATAATCCGGGTTGGAGGACCCACCCTAATTTCTCCTGGAGCAATCCTAACAATGCTCAGAGGCCCCCAAACATGAATCCCCAAGGATTTCTGCAGGGATTCCAGCCTCCTCCTCCAAAACCTTCGCCGCTCGAAGATGTTTTGTCTAAATACATCGCGTCCAACGATTCAAATATCCGGAATCTTACCGGATCGATTAAAAACTTGGAAAATTAGGTTGGACAACTTGCAAAGATGGTCTCCGAGCGGCCATACGGAGCTCTACCAGGGAATACGGAGCCGAACCCCAGGGAAAATGCCAACGCTATAACCCTTCGAAGCGGCAAGGAGGTCGTCTCCCCATTGCGGGTTGAGCCTAAGGTATGCATTTCGGCTCCGACCCCTCCACACTCTTCTTCGATTCTAATTGCTCCGGATTCTCCGGTTGCGCCGAATGTTTCGAGTCCTCGAATTCCTTACCCGTCTAAAATTAATAAAGAGAAGGAGGACGAAAATTATCAAAAAAATTTGCGTATTTTAAAACATATTCAAATAAACGTCCCCTTCTGCGAGGCACTCTCCCAAATGCCGAAATATGCGAAATATCTTAAGGAGTTGCTTTCTAATAAAAAGCGACTCGAGGATGTTTCACGTGTTTCCCTTAACGCGGAATGTTCGGCTGTTCTCCTTAACAAATTGCCGCCAAAACTAAACGACCCGGGACGGTTCTCCATCCTGTGTCTCTTTGGCAATATGTTAATAAAATACGCTCTTGCGGACTTAGGCGCCAGCATCAATTTGATGCCTTTTTCTCTTTTCAAAACACTCGATTTAGGCGTCCCAAGTCCAACAAAAATGAGCATCCAACTCGCGGATCGCTCGGTAAAGTACCAAATAGGGGTAGCGGAGGATGTTCTGGTCAAGGTCGACAAGTTTATCTTCCCGGTAGACTTTGTCATCCTGGACATAGAGGAGGACGTCGAGGTACCCATCATCCTCGGTCGCCCCTTCCTCGCAACCTCCCGTGCGTTAATCGATGTCAGTAACGGTCGCCTCCTCCTTCGAGTTGGAGACGACGAAATTACTTTACATATCAACCCCTCTATGCGGAACTCACTATCGAATGATGATTTATGTTTCAATTTGGAATCCGCGTTTATGGACGAGTGTTCTTCTCTTTCGGAATTGTTATCTTTAATGATAGACGATTCAGATCTGGCGAATCAACCTCCTTTAGACAAATTACCGCCAAATTCGCCTTTCGAGCCTTTTGATTCGAAAGATTTAAAAATCTCCACTTCCTATGAAGAACCTCCGGTCTTGGAGCTTAAGCAACTCCCCGACCATTTAAAATATGCTTTTCTAGCCGCGAACTTAAAACTTCCGGTTATAATATCGTCTACTTTAACCAATTCGGAAACATCCGAATTGGTTGAAGTTTTATCTAAACATCGCCGTGCAATTGCATGGCAAATTTTCGATATCAGGGGAATTAACCCTTCATTCTGCTCCCACAAAATTTTTCTCGAAGAAAACCCCCGCAAAACAATTCAGCCTCAACGACGACTTAACCCGAACATGCGGGAAGTCGTTAAGACTGAAATTATTAAACTCCTCGGCGCGGGGATTATCTATCCTATTTCCGACAGTACGTGGGTAAGCCCGGTACAAGTCGTCCCAAAAAAGGGCGGTATAACGGTCGTGGCAAACACGAATAATGAATTAATCCCAACTCGTACTGTTACGGGTTGGAGGGTGTGCATCGACTACAGAAAACTAAATGATGCCACCAGAAAAGACCACTTTCCGTTACCGTTTATTGATCAAATCTTAGAGCGTCTCTCCGGTCATCCTTTTTATTGCTTCCTTGATGGTCTCTCGGGATTTTTCCAAATCCCTATTTCACCCGAGGACCAAGAAAAAATGACTTTTACTTGCCCTTTCGGCACCTTCGCATATCGAAGGATGCCGTTTGGCCTCTGTAACGCGCCAGCTACATTCCAAAGATGTATGCTGGCAATATTTGGCGAACTAGTAGAAGACATAATGGAAGTCTTCATGGATGACTTCTCCGTCTTTGGAGACTCTTTTAAAAATTGTCTAAAAAATTTAGATAGAGTCCTCCAACGGTGCGAGGAGACGAACTTAGTCTTGAACTGGGAGAAATGCAACTTCATGGTCCGAGAGGGTTTAGTCCTCGGCCATAAAATTTCTTCCAAGGGGATGGAGGTCGATAGGGCCAAAGTCGCTATAATTGAACAACTTCCTGTTCCTTCGAACGTCAAATCAATTAGAAGTTTTCTTGGCCACGCAGGTTTTTATCGGCGGTTTATTCAAGATTTTTCAAAAATAACCAAACCGCTAACTCACCTCCTGGAAAAGGATTCCCCATTCATTTTTGACACGGCCTGCGTAGAGGCATTTGATTTTATAAAAAAGCAACTTATCAATTCTCCAATTCTAGTGGCGCCAGATTGGTCCCTTCCGTTCGAGATTTTGTGCGACGCGAGCGATATCGCGGTAGGAGCTGTCTTAGGCCAACGCGTAAATAAATATTTTCATCCAATATATTACGCTTCTCGCACACTCAATGCCACACAGGCTAACTATACAACGACGGAAAAGGAACTTCTTGCCGTCATCTTTGCTTTTAATAAATTCAGGCCTTACGTAACACTTTCACACGTGATCGTTTTCACTGATCACTCCGCCCTAAAATATCTTTTGGCCAAAGTTGATGCTAAGCCTCGCTTACTTCGATGGATCCTCCTTTTACAGGAATTTGACTTAGAGATCCGGGATGAGAAGGGGGCTGAAAATTTAGCAGCCGACCACCTCTCACATTTAGAACACCCCGTCGCAGAAGCGCTCGTCGAACCAGAAATAGACTATCGATTTCCTGAGGAGCGCCTTTTAATCGTAAATAATACAAAAACTTCTTCTACCCCTTGGTTCGCAGATTACGCGAACTATTTAGTCGCACGGGTCCTTCCAAAATATTTTTCGACTCAGCAGAAGAAGAAATTCTTCTCTGACTTGAAAAACTACTTTTGGGAGGACCCCTTTCTCTTTCGCGTCTGCGCAGACCAAGTGATACGAAGATGTGTTTCAAGCGAGGAGGGTGCGCAAATATTGCGACATTATCATGAGGGGCCTGCTAGAGGGCATTACCAAGCCAACCGGACCGCGCGGAAAGCGTTAGAGTCAGGCTTTTATTGGCCCACTCTCTTTAAGGATGCTCACACTTTTGTAAGTATATGCGATAGCTGCCAGCGGTCGGGTAACATCTCTCGTCGTGACAAGATGCCCCAAAATTTTTATTTAGAATGCGAAATCTTCGATTTGTGGGGCATAGACTTTGTAGGCCCCCTACCTCCTTCTTTTAATAATCGCTATATTTTAGTGGCGGTCGACTACGTATCTAGGTGGGCGGAAGCGCAAGCTCTGCCCACCAATGATGCGCGAGTCATCGTCCATTTTCTAGAAAAATTATTTTCTCGCTTTGGCACGCCCCGTGCAATAGTAAGTGATAGGGGCACGCACTTCTGCAACGCCCAGTTTTCAAAAAATTTATCTAAGTATGGCGTCACGCATAAGCTCGCCACCGCCTATCACCCCCAAACGAGCGGCCAAGTAGAGGTAGTGAATCGCGAGATAAAACGTATTTTGGAAAAAACCGTCTCTTTAAATAGGAAAGATTGGTCCTCAAAACTCGACGACGCATTGTGGGCGTATCGTACGGCATACAAGACCGCTATCGGTTGTACGCCCTATCGATTAGTCTACGGCAAAGCGTGTCATTTACCGGTAGAGTTAGAACACCGCGCTTTTTGGGCCTTAAAATTTTTAAATCTCGATTCGAACTTAACCTCCGAGAATAGGATATTCCAACTAAATGAACTCGATGAATGGTGTGCGAACGCTTATGAGAGTAATAAATTTTATAAGGAGCGTTCTAAGTTCTACCACGATCGAAAAATTAAATTTCCAAAAACTTTCGCACCGGGCGATCTTGTCCTTCTTTATAATTCACGTCTTCGTATTTTTCCGGGTAAGCTCAAATCCCGCTGGTCCGGCCCCTTTGAAGCCAAAGAGGTTTGGCTGTATGGGACCGTTCTTATCTCTCACCCCGAAAAAGGCGATTTTAAAGTCAATGGCCACCGTTTAAAACTATATCTTGCGGGCGATCCGGTGGACGGACATACGGAATCTAACCCTCCCCAATTTATAATCTCACCACGCCAAATGCGTCAAGCTACGCGACGGTAAACAAAGCGCTCGTGGGAGGCACCCCATATTTATCTAATATTTTTATTATGTTTTTTTATCTCTTTTTGCAGGGTTTCTTACGACCCCGCCAGCTTTAATTCAGGGAAGCCTTTTTGCTTCCTCTTTCCTTTTGTATATATTGCAATGCTATTTTATCTTCTTCATACTTACATTACAACATTGGGGACAATGTTGGGTTTTAAGTATGGGGGTGTATTTACCGTTTTCATTTAAAACAAAACAAAAGAGGGGCTTCTTTTTACAAAAAATCAAAAAAAAAATACACTGACATAATTAAAAAAAAATATTACAAAAAAAATATATGTATTTTTTAACTTTGTCATAATACAAAAAAAAATTCCAAAAACCAAAAAAAAAATTAGCAAAACCCCAAAAAAATTCCAAAATAATATACCCTACTTTACTTTTATTCTTAAAAGCATTTAGTTTCGAGAGTATATGTTTGTGGATTTTCATAATCACTAGTTTTACTATTTGTTTGTTTATCTAAGATCGATAGATTTAAACGTTCGGGGTTAAGTTTTAAAGAATATCTTGTGTTTTTAATTTAAATAGAGGCTTTGTTATCAAGCACTACTTCTACTAGCTAAAATAGAGACATGTGTATTATGTTGGCAAAACAACTTTAGACTGCAATTATCCTTACTTTATGTCTTCAGGAATCTAGGAATATTCAACTTACTAAGGTTGCTCTCAAAACTTTTTTTTATTATTCTAGAATTTCTCTTGAAAACCCCTTGTATACACCAATTTAGCATGGCAAAAACAAAAGAAGAAAACAAAAAGATCTTATGTCAATGGGAATACAAAAATTCCGTAAACATAGGCACCCAATATTTGTTAAAAGAGATCCTATGTCAATGGGAATTGAAAATTCCGTAAACATAGGCATTGGGTTAATTAAAAAGATCAATTTTCCCTCGTACACCAACGATGGGAGTCAAAGGAAACTATTTAAGAGGGGTGAAAAAATAAAATTCTTCACCCCTAATTCATGTACTCTTCAATTTGTCATGACTTTGTACCCGCTTTTCCCTTAACCACATTATTGTTTCTAGTTTTAATTCAAAAAATCATTTGAGAGCATAATTAGTAACTTATATTTTTTCCTTCATGTTTCTTTAAACAAAGGTTATTATAATTCCGATCTAATCTCGTTTACTAATGATTGCAATTTTGTTTGCTATTTGGTTAATTAAGAAGTCTTTTGGCTAGGACATTTCTTTCTACTTAAATCATTTGCATAATTTAGGACTTAACTCTTATTACTCCGAATTTTTATTTTTCAGTCTCTTATGATTAAAATAAAATGATAGCCAAAAATTAGAACTTATGTTAATCCCGTATAGATCTCTCTTACTTTTGCTCTGGAATAGCAAAAGCTTAAGTATGGGGGTATTTGATGAGTAATAAAATATATGTATTTTTAGTATAATTATTAGTATAGTTTTAATTAATATTGTGAATTTTCTATGTAAATTAATGAATAAATTGCTTCTTTATTATTTCTGGTTTCTAACTTAGTTTTATTTTTGTTTTTGCATTTTGTTTGCAAAATTTTCCCAGGTCACGCCCTCGGTAACGCCCGTGACCAAGGGCATGTAATTTTAAAGATCAAATATCAACGGGACGGCTCAATTCAGATCAAATCCCGACAAATCGCTCAAGTCACGCCCTCAGTCACGCCCGTGACCAAGGGCGTGTAAATTTAAAGCTCTGCGCCCGACGAATTCCTTTCCAGCTCACTCCAGTTGACCAAGTCACGCCCGTGACTCTACAAGTCACGCCCGTGTTCCAGCAGAGTCACGCCCGTGAGCCGCCAGCGCGTCACGTCTCGAAGCCGCGCCCATGCTGCCGACATCAGCCACCCATAGTCACGCCCGTGACTCACAAAGTCAAGCCCGTGACATACCAAGTCACGCCCGTGTGCAGCCATGTTTGACGGCCAAACCTTCCAGAAGGCGGCGAATACAGCCGAGCAAATGTCACGCCCTAAGTCACGGCCGTGACATTCAAGTCACGCCCGTGACCTAGGGCGTGTAAAACTCAAATTTTCCCTATAAATAGAGGGGCTCGGCTGAAGTATTTGGCATCCAAATTTTGAGTAGTTCTTGTGGTATTGTGAGTTCTTTTGAGTGATTGTGAGCTTCTCTTATGCAATTCAGTTTAAGTTCGTTTGTAGTTTTTTTCGTCTTCCTAATCTAGTTGTAATGCTGATTTTAGAAATAAAATGATGTTTTTCTCATTTGGATCATCTTCTTTTTATTAATGTTAGCGTGTGTGCGTGTATGAGTTTAGCTTTATTGCTTTTATAATTTAGTTTTATTGCTTTTATAGTTAGGTTTATTGCTTTCATAATCTAGGTTTACTGTTTTCATAGCTTAGATTTACAAGCTTTCATAAAATAGTTTTATCATTTTCTTTTTCGCTTTATTTTATCGCTTTCATTTTAAACGCTTTCTTTTCAGTTTTTTTTCTAGAGTGTGTGCGTGTATGAGATTATATTTTTCTTTTTTGTAACTTAGTTTTATTTCAGTCTTCATATAACTGCTATATACCACCCCCATCTTGAATAAGAGGCTAATTAACTTTAGCATTTATTTAAGTCGGTTGGGACGGATATTATTTCTGCACCTTTATAAGTCTTTTCATTTCTATACCACCCCCTTCTTGAATAAGAGGCTAAGAACTTTTTAGCGCTTGTTTAAGGTGGTTGGGACGGATACTATTACTGTTTTTATATAAGTCTTTTTTATTTCCTTTTTACACGCTTATATCCGCTTTAATTATTAAACATGTACTTTTCAACCGATAATGCCGTCTCCATTCCGATGAGTGGCTAATTTCCTTTAGCGCACGATGTCGAAGAGCTTTGGGACACAAAAATAGTTTTTCTCTAAAATTAAAACATCTCTTTCTAAAATAATTAACGCTTAAGGTTTACCCGAGAATCACGTTGAGTGGAGCCACATAATCGATGTGTGGTTTTCATTTCCGTTTTCGTACCTAGTTAGCCGATAGGCTCGTGCGTACGGACTGATCACTCATGGGTAAAGAGAAGTGCGCTCTACCCTCGAGAGAGGACGAGGTAATTCTCCCGAATTGGAAATAAAAACCCAATAGCGGGGTTCATAACATAAAGCGAGTATTAAGAACATTCGATTGTAGAACGAGAGTTCGGTCGAATATTCATAATCTCAGGTGGGCTTACCCTCGAGAGAGGAGCGTTCATAATTATGGAACCTCCACGGTCAAGTCATCTTAATATTTTGATAAGTCATCACATTTAATTCTACGAAAAAATCTATTTTCGTCTCAAGGTAATTCGACGTCGCGCGCTATCTTTCTCATCGCTTAGAACTCTAGTTAATCGCTTATTATCATCTTTTCGTTTTTTATCACTTAGAACTCTTGTTAAACCAACTAAAAATATTATTCAGATAAAATAATAGTTTTTTCCTCGAAGTAGCATAATCAACACGACCCGTGAAAATATACGATCCCGATATTTTCAAAAAAATATATCCTGTATTACTTGCGATAAGGTATACTTGCCTTTATCAAATGATTAATTTGGACTAAGAATTCAAACACAGCTTTCCAAACTCATTTAGTGCAAAACTCTCCTTTTCTACTTTTCAATTCAATAGAATTCGGCGTTGTAGCCGAGGCGTAATTGTCAATATTCCGAAAGAAGAAAAAGACCGTTACTTATATCCTTCAATAGGATAACGGTTAATTTCTCAAAGTAGGATTACTTGCGAGACTCTTTGAAAACATCCGTCAATTCTAAACTCTTATTTATAAAACAAAAGAAGAAGTCCAACCTAAATCATCAAAAATTCATCCTTGAAAAATGATTGTGCTAAGTGTACAGACTATAAAATTGAAATTAAAGAGATGGATGAAACATTTGAAGAATTTAGAAACAATTATCAAAATCATATTGAGTCGATTGCATCCACTCTTAAAAATAGCACAATCGCTTATAATAAAGCTAGACATAATTTAAAAATTAAGAATGATGAATTAAAAACAAAAATCAACTTGCTTATGAAATTTATAAATAAAAATTCACAATATCAAGAAATATCTAAAAGCATGTTGAATATGAATATGAATATGAATATTTTAACTAAGACAAATAATGGGAGTAAGAAACACAAAGTATTTGTAAATCAAAGTCAAAATCACCATTATTTACAAAATCATGTTTCTCCCAACATAAAATTAAATGTTCACAAATTTCCTATAAACAATGTTTTACAAAATCATCATGGAAATTTGACAAATAAAAACAATATTAAACCAAGGTTTGAATGGAGACACAAAGTTAAAGATGAAACACTAACTCCACTCAAAAGGGCTCATTCATCACTATCTCCCCGAAAGCAAACACGATATATTTGGGTACCCAAAGGAACCGTCACACCCGGTCCTCTTTGGATACCTAAATCTCTCATTCATTAGTATCCAATCATTTGCATGAAGTAGAAATCAACTAAAGATGAAATATTATTATTCTACTTCATGATATGCCTAACCTATTTTTTTTGTTTATTTTTCCTTTTTGTTGAACCATCATGATATGATCACTTTATATAACTTGTGACATGACTTTCACATATTAAACCAAAATTCATAAATAAATCAAATTGAATAAAGTTGAATAAAAAGTCATATCATTTTTCAAGTGATCTACTTATCTTTTGTATGTTTATCCATCTAAATCCATTTCCTAAAAGTCTTATAAAATTTGAAAAACTAAAATTATCATATGATATTTTTAAGACTAAATGAAATAATTGTTGAAATGGATTTAAAAGGTATTTTAGGGGTATTAGGCTAAATTTATAAAATGCGCAAGTTTTGCTTATTTACTTAATATATTTGCGTCATTTGTTTGCCCCTATCATGCTTAACCAAAATCTGAAAAATTGGAAGTTAAAATTCATAATAACTATGTGCTTTAAAAACAAATATAATAAGAAATTAATCTAGCATAAAAGCCATAGTTTATAAATTGTTTTTCCATAAGATTAAATGCTTAGTATGCCCATGATCATTCAACCATATTATGTGTCTCACTATAACGAGGGTGTAGGATTGTGTGCATTAGAAACCTAACCTCTAAGTCATGTCTTGTCCTTAACCGGGGAGGGTTCCAGTGGGGCCTTGCGAGGCACTGGGGGGAAAGAGTGCTAGGATGAGCGTTGTCTTTTGTATGCATGTGGGATTAACACCCCAACCTACGACATGCGTGCAGCTCCTCATGCCCATCCGTCACCTAGTACGGGGCTAGAGTGTAGACATGTTGTTAGGGTATCTTGATCTTAGACATACTTATGTTGTATACATTGCATGAATATGATTTCACTTATTTATGATCATTTCACTCATGCATATTTGTACTCAAACTTGTTATCTTATGTTTTTCATATTATTTATTTCTGAACTCTCATGCATGTGAAAAACACAAGTATTTTGAAAGTGTATTGTGACCTTAGGCTAGAATTTGGGGTTTTGGACATATTAGCTTAAACTTGCAAAATCCGCATTTTTGTGTATGCACATGTCTGATTTCATTGCTGAACTTCATTGTCACTAATCTGCACAAATACATTCAAAAGAAAAATTCTGAAAAATTTCACGTTTTCCCCAAAATTTGAGTTCTGTCATTACCGCCCAGCGATAGCTCGGTACCGCTGGCGGTAGTAGGTATTTCTGAATTTCCAGTTTCTTTTTCATTTTTTATTTTTCAGTTCCTGTTATTTTCTTTTAAAATTCTAAAAACAAAACAAATTATAAAACAAATCAAAAATGTGTTTTTGTTATTTGTTATGCTTTATCTCTTTACAAAATTTTAGTTTGACTATAATATTTCACAAGAGCATACATCTTAGTCATTTTGTTTCAAATGGTCAAAATTGATTAGGCATACACATTCAGATTCTCTTCAATGTCTAATTTTAATTTTAAATTTTCTAAACATTGTTTGTGTCATGCCTTGACCTTAATCTGATTATGTGCAATGAAATAGTCTATAGATAATTGTGTATGATTGCCTAGCATGCCTCTAAGTATGAGTAATGTTATATGTTAATCAATGAATTATACACTAACTATTTTGGTAATCTATATGTGCTCATAATCTTAGTCTTGCATGATTGTGTAGTGTAATAGTTTTAACATATTAAGTTGTATGTCTAAATTACCTACATCGTCTTTCAAAAATAAATTTCATGCACAATATAGAAGTGTTATTTCAATAATATTAATGTTTGCAACAACAAGTGAATTCAGAGACCTTCGGCCCAAAATAAAAATCTGAAATAAAAAGCCAAAGATAACTCCACCAAGCACTACTCACCCTCCTGATAAGTCTTAAAGAGCATTGCGAGGTTGAGCACCTTGGAAAGAATTGTAAAGTGTCTTGTGCAAACACATTCATCTTTTATCACTTCTATTTGTACACCGAATCAATAAAAATAAAAATCACTAAAATTGCTTATGTGATCCCCCAAGCAATACTTTGCTCCATGATAAGTCTTAATGAGCATTTTGTGGGCGAAGCACCTTGGTTGTTGTACTCATTATTTGTGCCTTGAAACTTTATTCTAGATTTGATGTGTGAAAGTAATTATAAGATTGCATCCTTAATATTGTTGTCACTATTTCATTATATATGTCATGTGTTTTGATTATTTCACTTGTATGCTTTTATCAAAACACCTTATGCACACATCATTGTTTTTCATAAAGCTTCCACTCATGAGAATTGGATCCTAATGCAAACATAACATAATTCTCTAAAAACTTAAGTAAAAGCACTAGATTGCAATGCATGATTTCTACAATGTTTTCTTTACTTGAAATACAAATTGGTTACATTGTAGTTATTATCTCTTTGGATATGTTAATTCATGCTTGCCTATTTGTTATGAAAATTTTCATAGTTAAATTGCTCAATTGTTGAAATAGTCAAACCATTACAAAAATATTAATCTTTTTAACATTGTTTTAACTTTCCGCATTCCTACTTGCCTACATTGTTTTCATGCTTATTCTTTACATGTACTTGTCACACAACATTGCATCTCCCTTAAACAAGTACTACAACTCTTAAAAATAATTTAAAAAGGCAAGTTATTATTTTTATATATTCATTACTTAATGTTATTTCACGCTTATCCTATATCTTTTCCGCTGTGCTACTCTCTCCTTTCGCTCGATCATGAATATTTCCTTTCAAAATAAGTGTATGGTTATGTTGCAACTGAAATCATTTTGTGGACTTCAATTTCTACAACATCTATTTTTTATCTAAAACTCTTAATCATCTACTATGCTTCACCATTCTTATATAGATGTTCACTTCAAAAATATAATTCTTCATGCTTTCCACCTCTTTACTACTTGTACGCTCGATCATGAATACGTTTTTCCAACAAGTGGTTTCTTTATGACAATTTCTTCACATTCTTTTTTCACTCCTATATATTGTATTTTTTTTCCTAAGCGTTTAACTCTTTATCATGTTCATTCCCTCTCTACACATTTATATATTGCACACATTAACATTTAACTTTCTCTCCACCCTCTTTTGATAGTACCAAAAGGGGGAGAATAAATTTGAAAGAAATTCACATGTTTAGGCAGTCAAGTTCATAGGAATATTTGTTGTAGGGGGAGTATTCACTTAGGGGGAGCATTTATTTAGGGGGAGCATATGCACATGTCTTAAATTTCATGCTTATCCTTTTTAATAAACACAATTCCTATCTTTTAAACTATTTCTTTCTAAAGAGATTTGTTATTATCAAAAGGGGGAGATTGTTGTAACATGCTTTCTGAATCTCTTGGTTTGACAATAACAAATCCTATCGTATTTAATCATACTTGCATTGTGTTTATAGTGTGCAGGACCTTTAACATTCAATCCTCAAAGGAGTGTGAAAAAGAAAGATGTCGAAGCAACATCAGGATGATTCTCTATTGATACCGCGACGCGGTAACACTACTGCTGGCACTAGCGGTTCGATGAAATGTGAGGCCGTTCGACAAAATTGAGTTCGACAAAATGAAAACGGCGTTCGACGAAATGTGAAGCCGTTCGACGAAATGAAACTGCGTTCGACGAAAAGAGAAGTGCTCTACCGCTGAGCGCTAGCACTACCGCTGGCGCTAGCGAATCAGAAACCGTTGAGAAGGAAACCGCTGAGAATGGAACTGGCGTTCGACGAAATGAAAACAGCGTTCGGCGAACTGGCGTTTGACGAATTGCATGCTCTACCGCGGAGTTCGACGAACTGCATGCTCTACCGCGGCGCTCGACGAAATGCATGCTTTACCGCGGAGCGTTAGTACTACCGCTGGCGCTAGTGTTCGTTCGATGAAATGGTGTTCGACGAAAATAGATGTCGTTCGACGAACTGGCGGTCAACGAACTGGCGTTAGCCCTACCTCTGGCGCTAGCATAAATGGAAACAATTGATGGGAAGGAAACAGTGGAGAAAAAGGAATGTTTGGCGGGATGCATATTTAACATGCTCTACCGCGGCGCGGCATGTCTACCGCCCGGCGGTAGCTTTTGGAATCTTTCCGTCTGCATGTAATTGAGGAGCAAATATGGAAGGAGATATTGGCTGAAGGAAGGTTATCTCGCTATCGCGGAGCGTTAGCGTTACCGCGGCGCGCTAGTTGGAGTTCAAAGTTTGGCGCTCAAACGTTGCCTAACTGCCACGATCTGCATGCCTAATCATTGCCTAATGTGGCTAACGCGGGGCGGTAGTACTACCGCAGGCGGTAGAGGCTTATTCTATTTAAAGACGCACGTTGCCTCCGTTGTTGCTTGCTGTCATAGAACGAATTGAAGCCATATATTCAGAGCACTCGTGAGAGCCTTTACCAAGCAGCCCGAAGAACTCCGTCAACGTTCATGAACACAAAGAACTTGAAGACCAATCCGATCGCATCTACATCGACATCAAGTTCTTCTTTTGAGGGAGTTTCTTTTGTTTGTGTTTTGTTTGTTTCAAATTGTAACCTTTATATCTTTTGTTCGGTAGAGGAATTCGCCACACGGCGACTAGGGCCTCGTGGGGACTAGGGGGAAATTCGCCTCGTGTTGGCGACTAGGTCTATGTAGGACTTAGGGAGGAATTCGCCTCGTGTTGGCGACTGGGTCTAGGGAGTAGATCTAGGGGGTGCTCGAGGCCTTTCTGGTGATAGATTGGCTAGAGCAGCTTGAGGCCGTATCTGGGGAGAGATCGGCTAAATCCATTCGGTTCGTGGGGATACGAGTCGGTATAGAAAACAAAAAGGGTTTTCATTGGTCGCCTCTTTCCAAGCGTCATTGGGAAAAGTTTTTGTAATCATAACTATTTCAATTTAATATTATTTAAAATATGTTTGTTTCTTCATCTCTGATTCGTGCTCTCTGATTTTCATTGGTTTAACCTAAACGTATTTTCTCTGTCACTAACGCTGAGCGGTAACACTACCGCTGGCGGCAGCAATAGAGAATTATTTTCTTCAATAATCATAAAAAGTTTAAAACCCTTATTCATCCCCCCCTCTAAGGACGCCTACAGATCCAACACCAAAATGCACGGTGTTCCAATTCTACCGGTAAGTGACACAATTTACCATAGACTAGTCGATACGGCGTACAACCGATGGCGGTTTTGTAGGCCGGCCGATAAGCCCAAAGAGCATCGTCGAGTTTTAAAGACCACTCTTTTCTAGAAGACGAAACGGTTTTTTCCAATATACGTTTGATTTCTCGGTTGACAACTTCAACTTGGTCGTTAGTTTGGGGGTGGTATGCAGTGGAGAGCTTGTGTGTAACGCCATATTTTAATAAAATTTTGGCGAGTTGGGCGTTACAAAAATGCGCACCCCTATCACTAACGATCGCCCTATGCGTACCAAATCGAGAAAATAATTTTTTGAGAAAAGAAATAACAACACGAGAATCATTCGTAGGAAGTGTTTGGGCTTCCACCCATCGGGAAACGTAATCAACCGCAACTAAAATATACTTATTTCCGCAACTAGAAGGGAGGGGACCAACAAAATCTATGCCCTGAAGATCAAAAACTTCGCATTCAAGAAAATAATTTTGCGTCATTTCATTTTACTAGAAATATTTCCGGTCCGTTGGCAACTATCGCACTGACTCACCAAAGATTGAGCATCTTTGAAAAGGCTAGGCCAATAAAAGTCTGCACTAAAAACTTTGTGAGCGGTCTGATTAGCTTGATAATGGCCACCGGTCGGTCCTTCATGTAAATGTTTCAAGATATTTTGACCTTCTTCAAAAGGTACACATCTTCTTACTACTTGGTATGCACATACTCTAAAGAGAAAGGTGTCCTCCCAAAAGTAATTCTTCAAATCAGAAAAGAATTTCTTCTTTTGCTGAAAAGAAAAATCTTTTGAGAGAACACGGGCCACTAGATAATTGGTGAAATTGGCAAACCAAGGAGTAGAAGAAGAAGAAGTGTTAATTTTCAAAAGTTTTCATCCGGAAAAGAGTCGTTAAAAGATTTTTCGTTTAATTCTTCGATACAAGGATTTTCTAAATGAGATAAGTGATCCGCCGCCAAATTTTCGGCTCCTTTCTTATCCCGGATTTCCAAGTCGAACTCTTGAAGTAGTAGAATCCAACGAATTAAGTGCGGCTTGGCATCCGGTTTTGAAAGTAAGTATTTAAGGGCCGAGTGATCCGTAAAAATGATGATTTTGGAGAGGGTTAAATAAGGGCGAAACTTATCGAACTCAAAAATAACGGCTAAAAGCTCTTTTTCCGTTGTGGTGTAATTTTGTTGCGCCGAAGTGAGAGTCTTACTCGCATAATAAATAGGATGAAATTTTTTAGAAATGCGTTGGCCTAAAACCGCACCAACGGCAAAACTACTCGCATCGCACATAATCTCAAATGGAAGATCCCAAACCGGAGCGATCATGATCGGTGCGTTAATGAGTTTTTCCTTAATTAAATTAAAAGCATTTAAACAAGCATCGTCGAACAAAAACGGAGCATCTTTTTCGAGGAGATGAGTGAGAGGCTTAGTGATTTTTGAAAAATCTTTTACGAAACGGCGATAAAATCCATTGTCCTAGAAAACTTCTAATTGCTTTTACGCTTGTAGGTGGAGGTAATTTTTCGATTACTTCGATTTTCGCCTTATCTACCTCGATACCTTTAGAAGAAATCTTATGACCTAAAACTAGTCCCTCTCGTACCATAAAATGTCACTTCTCCCAGTTCAAAATGAGATTTGTTTCTTCGCATCTTTGTAAAACTTTCTCAAGATTTTCTAGACATAAATCAAAAGAGTCACCAAAAACTGAAAAGTCGTCCATGAAAACTTCCATAATGTCTTCTACGTACTTGTCAAAGATAGTCAGCATACACCTTTGAAATGTAGCCGGTGCATTACATAGACCAAATGACATTCTTCGATAGGCGAAGGTGCCAAAGGGACAAGTAAACGTTGTCTTCTCCTGGTCCTCGGGCGCAATGGGGATTTGGAAATAGCCCGAGAGACCATCAAGAAAACAATAGAAGCTATGTCCTGATAAGCGTTCTAGAGTTTGATCGATAAAGGGGAGGGGAAAGTGATCCTTGCGAGTGGCATCGTTTAATTTACGATAGTCTACGCACATTCACCATCCCGTTACCGTTCGTGTTGGAATTAAATCATTTTTCTCATTTGCCACTACCGTTGTGCCACCTTTCTTAGGAACTACTTGAACCGGGCTCACCCACTTGCTATCCGAAATTGGATAGATAATTCCCGCATCTAATAATTTAAGTACCTCGCCTTTTACTACATCTTTCATATTTGGATTTAATCGACATTGGGGTTGAATGACAGTGCGTGAATTATCTTCTAAAAGTATTTTAGAAGATAATTCTCCCTTGATATCTGAAATTTGCCAAGCTATAGCTTGACGGTGCTTTTGTAAAACCGTTAATAATTTTTCATTTTCCGATTCAGTCAAAAATGTCGAGACTATAACTGGTAGATTAGAATTTTTCTCCAAAAAAATATATTTAAAGTGATCGGGCAATTGCTTAAGTTCCAAAGTAGGTGGCTGCTCGTACGAAGATTTTACAACATTGTCCTTATCTAAAATATTTTCTTCAAAAGATTTGGATTTTATTTGATTTTTATAAATATTGTTAATAGTCATAACTGTATTAGGTGGAAAATTATGCGGGAGTTCAGAAAAAGAAGAAAAACTTTTTTCAGAAAAATTTTTAAAAGAAAAAGTTTGCTCGTCATGAGAAACGTCTAAGAAAAAACATGAATCATCATTTGATAAAGTATTTTTCATGGATGGAGTAATGGAAAATGAAACTTCATCATCGCCTACTCGTAGGAAGAGTTTTCCATTACTTACATCGATTACCGCACGAGAGGTGGCAAGAAAAGGGCGGCCAAGGATCAAGGGAACCTCGACATCCACTTCGATATCCAAAATGACAAAGTCTACCGGGAAGATAAACTTGTCAACCTTTACGAGCACATCCTCAACTATTCATAACAGATACTTAATGGACCTATCAGCAAGTTGTATACTCATCTTAGTCGGGCTTAGAGTGCCCAAACCTAACTTCTTAAAGAGAGAAAAAAGCATCAAGTTGATGCTCGCACCTAGATCGGCTAACGAGTGTTTCACAAATAATTCACCAAAAACGGACGGAATTGAAAAGCTACCTGGATCATTTATTTTTTTAGTAAATTATTTGTTAAAACCGCGGAGCACTCAGCATTTAACTTCACGTGAGATAAATTTTCTAATTTCTTTTTATTTGTTAGAAGATCCTTTAATACTTTGCGTATTTGGGCATTTGAGAAATCGCTTCGTGGAAAGGTAGATTAATATGGATTTGTTTGAATATTTCCAAAAAACGATGATATTGATCATCTAACTTTTCTTTATTTAATTGAGATGGGTACGGCGGAGCGGGAGAATTTTTAAAAATGGGAGGCGAAACAATAACTTCATTTGAAAGAGGCGGTTCATTTAAAATAGGAGCAATAGTCACCTCGGGCTCTTGGCTAACGGATGGACCAGATAATTCTTTCCCACTCCGAAGAGTTATAGATTTCGCTTGCTCTCTCGGATTGGGCTCGGTATTAGCGGGAAGAGTCCCAGGCGGTCGCTCGGATATGATTTTGGCGAGCTGCCCGATTTGATTTTCAAGATTTTTAACTGTTCCCGTTAAGTTACGAATCGCCGCCTCATTCGCATTAATATATTTTGAAAACATTTCCTCCATGGTGGGAGGTTTTTGAAAATTTTGCGCAGGAGGAGGTGGTGGTGTAAAATCGGATGGTGGTCGCACCGCGTTTGCGGGGTTACTCCAAGAAAAATTTGGATGGTTACGCCATCCCGGATTATAATTGTTCGACATATTAAACGACGCAGAAGAAGAAGTAGACGAAAAATTATTAAAAACAGGCTTGGGAAAATTCCCTAAATAATCTACCTGCTCGGTGGCAGCATTTGCATTTGGCCATACCTGAGGGGCAGAGGGAGAAGTCATCTCTGTCATCTTCTTGCTCAGCATCTCTACTTGCAATGCCAACTTGGAGACCGTATCAACCTCGTACATACCTGCAGGTTTGTTTGGGCGGGACCTTGGCACGTTCCACTGATAAGTGTTCATCGCCATATCATCGAAAAGCTCAAGAGCGTCTTCCGGAGTTTTATGGTTTAAAGTACCACCAGAAGCGGCATCTATCATTTGCTTAGTGGTTTGATTTAGCCCATTATAAAATGTCTGCACTTGTAACCATACAGGCAGAGCATGATGAGGGCACCTTCTTAACAATTCTTTAAATCGTTCGCACGTATCATAAAGCGTTTCAGAATCGATTTGACTAAAAGAAGACATCATTTCTTAATTTTGCAGTTTTGGCGGGCGGAAAATATTTAGATAAAAAGTTTTCCGTTAATTGAGCCCAAGTGGTGATAGAACCCCTAGGAAGAGAACTCGACCACTGTTTAGCTTTATTTCTTAAAGAAAACGGAAAAAGTCTTAACTTTATAGCGTCTTCCGTAACACCATTGATCTTAAACGTGTCGCAGATTTCGAGAAAGCTCGCAAGATGCAAGTTCGGATCTTCATCTTGTAATCCGCGAACTGCACATATTGCTGCACCATTTGAATTATGCTAGGCTTAAGTTCAAAATTATTATTCGCTACAGCAGGGCGAGCAATACTTGACTCTGTACCCTACAGGTTGGGCCGAGCATAATAGGACATTGTCATTTGCCGGTCAACTTCTGGATTGGGATCACCCATAATTTCTGTGTTAGTGTCCCCTATCGACTCTTCGAGATCTATATGTAAATCCTGATCACAAGTTCGGAGGCAATGCCGAAAGGTGCGCTCGATCTTTGGATAAAAATGAATATCAGGATTACTCGAACAGCTAGTACGGGTCATGCACTAGAAAGAGAAAATGGAGGGAGAGAGAATGAAAAAGAAAAGAAAAGGAGAGAACTAAAAGAGGAAATAAAATAAAAAATTCACTTTTTTTAATAATAATTTTTTTCTGGATTGCCTCTCAAACTTCCTGAGGACTACCCGGTGAAGGGTTCGTAGCGGTACTAGACAAAATGGTGTTATTTAAGCCAACCTTGCCCTTTTCGAGAGAATTTAGGTGAAGTAAAAAAAGATGATGTGGGTTGATTATAAATATATAAAAAAAATTATTTTTGTAGAAGTAATAGGGAAGGCGCTTTCTTAATATTGACAAAAGATCCCCGGCAACGACACCAAAAACTTGATGGAAAATTTACTATCAATCCAAAAGGCAAGTGCACCTATCGAATCGTAGTATAGAAAAATTTCGTATTAGACCGGGGTTGTCAATTACTACTACTCATGCCGTTACTATTATCCTACCGAACGAAAGTTGATTTTGGTTTTTGAAATTGAAACTAGAAAGTACGAAAGAGAAATTCACGATTTTAAAAAGACTTAGCACTTCATTGGGTGTTCTTGGGAATCCGATTATAAAAGAGGCGCTCTAATTCTTAAAAATTATGTCTCTAGTTGTCTCGCTAGAGACAACTACCGCCTAATTTTAATAGTACTTCAAACATAATCTCTTAAAATTTGAAATAAATTAAAATTGCATGAACGTTAATCCCGAATTCAAAAGCAGCGATATTTTCAATTCTCAAAGAAAATACAACAAACTTTTTTATTTCCGAGAGATCTAAAGCATCCACGAGCCTCTCGGCCAACTAGAATACCAAATCGGATAGCGAAATTTATATACTATCAATATAAACTCGCAACCAAAATTTAATCGGATAAATCGAAACGAAAAATCTAAGAATTAGAGAGGATAAATTATAAAGTAATCTTCATCTCAATACTAACCAATCAAGCACTAAGAGAAAATTTAGCTACTCATAGTAAGAAAAGAGACAACAATAAAAGAAAAAGATTGCATTTTCATTAAAAGAAAATAATAAAAGTGCACTACTATATTAAGTAAAATGAAAACAAAAGCATATAAGAAACAACATGAAATTAAACTCTCATACAAGGTAGAACTCTCTTGAACTTTTCTCTTCTCCAACTCTTGAACTTTTCCCACCTCCTCAACCTTTGGACTCCTACTCCTTATATAGATAAGAAAACCTCATTTAGAATCATCCATTATAATAAATTGTGGTCATTGGACTCCAAGAGAAATAAAGAAATGAAGATGAGAGGTTGCTTGAAAATAAATTATCAATAATAACAATCCTTTGATTTTGATTGGTGGAGAGGAGAAGAAATGAAATGGTGTGGCCTATAGAATTCCAAGGGGAATTCGGCTAATGAGGAGGAGTGGAATGGCTGCCTTAATAGATTGCATTGATTTAATGATAATGATAATAATAATAATGTTGAATGGAGGAGAGGAAACCGAATTGTGCATTGAATTTGGAGAGAATATGAAGTGGCAGATTCATGAAGTGGAGCTCACGTGAAGGGGCTGCTTTAAAAAGGATCCACGTGGGTGGGTATTTGCATGGAGAAATTAATTAGTGG
Organism: Dactylorhiza incarnata; assembly: GCA_033032865.1. Lineage (NCBI taxonomy): Eukaryota > Viridiplantae > Streptophyta > Magnoliopsida > Asparagales > Orchidaceae > Dactylorhiza > Dactylorhiza incarnata. Next base: position 5,247,866 of record JAWHQI010000119.1, on the reverse strand, counting down.
GGTGCATGCTAGGATTAATAGATCCATGTGATTGGCTGCATGGATGGAGAAGGTGGACCGGCTGAATATAGGTGATTGGGTTTCACGTAAATGGGCAGCCATATTAAATAAAATTGCATGCATGAAGTTTCATTAAAACGGATGAATATGTTGCATGAGAAATAATAATCGCCGGCTGCATGCATGGAAAAATTTTTATGAGTTCACGTGCATGGAAATGGAGGAAATGAATCGGCCACATGGTGTTGAATGTGAGAACATGGAGAGGGCGGCGGCCATGGCAAGCACGTGGAGGCGGCGTAAAATTATATTGACGAGTGCAGCTTGAACTCGCGAGCTCGGCCAACACGACAACATTCGCAAGACTTCATCATCCAACGCCAAGATCGCGGCCGCGATATTATACATATATTTTTTGACAAAACTCCAGAAAACAAGGTTGACATAGGGCTTTTACGTCGAGAGGTGCCGAAATTCCCCCAAGCCTGTCATAAAATAAAATAAAACAACATTAGTGCGAATAATTATAAAATATTAATAATTAGATAATTATAATAAAATATAAATAGTTTATAATAAAAAATATAATAATAATGATAAGTGGAGATCACTGCGGGTTGAATTGCAGAGGAAGGTGAGAGAAGAGCGTGATGCCCGTGTAGGCTCAAATAGAAAAAATTTCGGTGCAAGATCGGGTGGGAAGTATCCTCACCTGAATCGAAGCACCGACATTGTTACCTCTGTTGGATCGATAGGCGCCCTTAGAGGTGGATGAATAAGGCAATAAAAATTCTTTTTATAAAATTAAGCAATTTACTAAATTATTTTAAAGTTAACGAGAGCGAAATAACAATTTAGGTAAAAGAAGAAAATGATGTAATTTGCAATTTTAGAATTTAGCCAAATGAATGAAATCAAGTAAACACAAATAGAGACATGATTGTATTATATAAAAAAGGTGTTTACATAAATTTGATTTCAATATCGCTAGACATTGGAGGCATACAAATGTTAATAATTTTTCCTTTTCTATACCAAATCGTATCCCCACAAACCGGTTGGTTCTAGTCTATCCTTCCCCGGATATGGCCTCAAGCCGCTCTAGCCAATCCTCCCCCGGATATGGCCTTGAGCGCCCCCTAGATCTAATCACCTAGACCTAATCACCAACACACGCGGCGAATTCCCCTTAAGCCGCGTAAGGACCTAGTCGTTAACACAAGGCGATTTTCCTATAAAGATTCACAATAAAGAAATAATACAAATAAAAACTCCCTCTATAAGATTTTCTGGAGTTGATGACGAAAGACCGATGTAGCATAAGCGAGGTTGAAGCGATCGTTCTTCGGATGCAGCGTGATGACTTCCTTCTCCAAAAATCTTCTTTAGCTTTGAGTGGGAGAAGACTTTTTGGCAGTGTAACAATGATGCGCAAAACTATGACTGCAAACGACAACGGCAAGTGTACCGCGTCGAAAGTAGTATAGGTTTATAAAAACCAATGTCGTATTAGACTCGAGGTGGTTGAGTAATTCTACTTTGAAAATCGTTATTATCTTATCAAATACAAATTGAGTTGTGATTGCGAATAGTAAAAACTAGAAGAAATGCTAACGAAATTAAATCGATGGTTTAAAACTAGTACCCGATCTTTGAGTCACCTCGGATATAGAGAAAATTGAAATGAGAAAAAAATGCAATTCTCTTGTTGAAGAGGCTTTGACCGTGGAGGTTCCCAAAGTATGAACACTCCTCTTTCGAGGTTTAGGTTCAACTAAGCTTAGGTGTATCGACCGAACTTTTGTTCTCAAATCGCATCGCCTAAAACTTGCCTTAGGTTGTGAACCTCACTATTGGATTTTACTCCAATCCGGAAGAGTTACGTCGTCCTCTCTCGATGGTTGCGTTCTACTCCTTTTACCAATGAGCGATCAATTCGTCTTACGAGCCTCTCGGCTAACTAAAGAACGAAAACAATATGAAGACTATATATTAATGATATAGCCTCATAATAATTTTTTAGATCAAAGGTAAATCGTACACGTTCAACAATTAGAGAAAAACAAATCTAAAAATCATAACAAAACTTATCTCATCCTCGGATCATCGCGAGCGAGCCCTATAGAAATTAGCCGCTCATGGAGATGGAGAAGTCATTATTATAAAAATGCGACATGACGAAAAAGAGCGAACAAAGAGGACAAACAACAAATTTTTAAACTAGAATATTATTATTAGCAGAAATAGAGATGAACTTTTATTCCTAGTGGAGAAAGAAATTACAAGAAATAAAAATACAAGCTTTAACGATTAAGACAATTATAATTCGAAAGGAGAAAGACGTACAAGATTACAATCGAACAACGAAAATATCGACCGAAAATAACAACTTTCCGGGACGAAATACTGGACTGCTTTTCTCCCGGCCGAATGATTGATTTTCTCTAATCTTAACTTCTCTAAAATTTCGGGGCTCCCTGCCTCTCCCCCCATGAGCCTTATTTATAAGTGCAACCCAATAAAGCCGTCATTAATATGAAGGCGCAAAACCTGAATGAGGCCGGCTAGCTGGATGGAGGAATGGAGTTCGGATTGCTGACGTGGAGGAAATAAATTTCGGTTTTACTGCTCATGCAGCTGGCGTAATCAACGGTGGTGAAACGGCAAGTGCCACATCAGCAGGTTGGAGGCGGCATATGCTCTGGGCGAAACGGCAGCGGCGTGCATGGATAGCTGGAGGCTGACGTGGAGATGGGGGTAGCTTCATGCAGAGGTGGTGGCCGAGCTCCATGAATGGTGGAGAGATGGTCGAGTGGTTGCATGGAGGAGCATCAGGAGAGCTGCTGGAGCTGCTTGGAGGTGGTGGCCGGAGCATTGCATGGAGATGGCCGGAGGTGCACGACGGTGGACGGGCTGTTGCTGCGTGGTGGCTGGCTGAGCTTAGGCGGAGGAGGTCGGCTGGAGGAGCGGAAGTGGTTGGCGGTGGTGCTGCTGCATGCAAGTGAATATAAATATATATATATATATATGTAAACATATACATATATAATCTTATTTATATATAAACATATATATATAAACATATATATATAAACATATATATATATAATCATATATAAATAAATAAATATATATATATATATAAACATATACATATGTATATATACGTAGATATGTATATATACATAGATATGTATGACAACTTGCGAGCCTTAGATCCGACAGCGGGACTTCGCACATAAATTTCCCCCAGGCCTGCCGAATCCCTACAAAGATATAGAAAATATTTATTAGTTATAGTGTACCATATTATTATTATTTTACGAAAATTTATAAAGACAATGAACAAAATGCGATAATTTATGTAAATATCTAATAAGAAATTAGCCTAAAACGATGACTAAAATGACAGTCATCAAACAACTATGGAATTTTGGCACTGAAATTCTCTCTGGGATGAGGTCACAAAATGAGAGAGAAAACTTCAACTTATAGAGCTTGGCAATAGCGCCTGCGCTGTCTCCTAACGCCTGCAGTACCGTTCGTGTAGAGACGGTTACGAAACCGCCGCGACGTGGCGTTGTTCACGATCTGGAGATAGCGCCAGGCAGTAGCTACTAGCGCCTGCGGTAGTGCTAACGCTTGCGGTAGCTCCTAGCACCTGTGGTAGCGGTCGTGTAGAGGCAGTTATGAAACCGTCGCGGCACGAGCTGGAGCTAGCGCCTGCGGTAGCGCTAACGCCTGTGGTATCCACTAGCGCTAGCTGTAGTGCTTCAGTTCAGAAATGTGGTTCCATGCTACATTCTACCTGTGGAGCATTGCACCTATAGTTCATGCACACTATAAACACCTGACAAGTAAGATCAAATACAATATGAGATTTGTTATTCTCAAACAAATGGATGTGACACACATGTCCAACAACCTCCTTACCCCTCTAGGCTGAGACCCACTACAAATCAGTGTATAGTTGATTCATGCCTATTCGCTGATCTGTTTAAACTCTTTTCGCTTTGGAAACTCTGCTTACACTTTTCATTTATTCTGTTTGGACGATCATATAACTTGCCGATACATGTATTTGGTCCTGCTCAAGAACGTTAAACAAAGCGTTGTTGGGAGGTACCACATGATTATCTGCATTTTTATTTTAGTTTTTTTTTTCTATTTTATTATTTTTTTGCTAACCATGTGTGCAGGATCCGGCTGGGTCGTGCATTTTTGTTGGGAAAGCTTGGGTTGGGTGTACATTTTGGCAAATTCAAAGTTCAAGTCGTTTTGAAATGCCCCATCTCGGGCATTGGCTAACGCGTTTCTCTCCCTTGTTTTATATTTTTATGCATTGTGGTCAATGCAATGTTAAATTATGGGGGGTAGTTGTGTTACTCATTATACTCGCCTATCACATTTGCATTACGATTAGGCATTTTTCCAAAATGTCCCCCAATCTTTCAAAAAAAATCTTTTTTTGCACGTTCGCATTCATTTCCGCACCCATGCACTTAGGACTTGCACATTTGTTAGTTTTTAGTTTTCTCGTTCTTTTTCGTAGGTGTTAGATTAGCTTAAATTACTTTTAGAAAGTGATTAAGACAGTGTATATTGACTTATACAGTGTTCCTAGTTCCCTGCACATTGTTGTAATAGGATTTTATGCTAGCTTTAATTTCTCTTTATGCTTCATAGTTTATACTTTTTCTACTTTATATCTACGGTGTATATTCACTTTCCATTAGAGAGCGTTATCTTCCATAGCCTTGCGTAGAGAAGTGTGTAGCGAGCTGCTAGTTGAGTATTATCTGACTTTGACGAAAGAGTATCCTTTCTCGATGTCTAGAACTTGCCTCTAGTGATTCTCGAAGCTTATGCCTAGGCTAGTTTTATTTTGCAAATATGATGTAGGCCTTTTATTGGATAGTTTGAGTCTTTGCATCCATGCATATACGAACTACCATTGCATACACTCTTTGGGTCTTATACTCATCCTTTGTTTCACCCCCCCATCTCATAATCACCAATGCCAAAAAGATTAACCTAATCTCACACTTAGATTACAGCTTAAAATCAAAATCTAATTTTCTACTTGTGCTTTTAAGGAAAACTTTGTGATTTGGTGTGCACTTTAAGAAGCTTATATTTGGGTGCTTTTGAAAAAGCTTAAAAGAAATATCTTTTGAAAAAGAAAAAAAACGAGTTGAAAAGGAGAGTTGGTAATTGGTTAATGTGGAATTGACCACATATGCAAAACTCCAAGTCTGGGGGTGTCACTTCCCATTTCCTTTATTTGGTAGGATAATTTTTTATGCTAGCTCTTATTTCAGTTTAAGTGTGATTAATGCATATATGTTTATCTTTTGATTCGCCTCACCTTAAACTCATGCCTATCGATTCATCCTAATTCTAAGTCATATTGATTTGTAAAAAATAGATTTAGCTAACGTCATGAAGAGAGTGTGATCGGGCAAGCCTATGGCTATCGACATTGATGGATTTCTTTGGAGGCTACCTCGGAGTCTTGGGAGGATAATGCTAAGCTTAGCGTCCGCGCTATTTTCTTTCTACGCAAGGTTTAGGATGGTACATTTTTTATGTAGAAGTGGATATAACTAGTGATATTTAATTTTGAAAAGTATAGATATTTAGTATGCATAAAAGTTAATTATAACTTTCTTCCTATTTTTATCTTGAGCATAGAACTTCTTTGTATACTCCTTACTTTCACTTTCTAATTGTTATTTTCGACTTGTCTATAATACCAGGGAGGAGAGTGGTTTTCTCGGGGTGAGCAATTGTTCAAGTCTGAGGGTATTTGATACGTGTTTTTCGTATTGCCTTTTCACCCTGTTTTTCCTATCGTATTCATCAATTCATGTGCTAGATATGTTCGTTTAATGCTCATATTGAGTTTATTTGGAATTCTGGACTGCTTAGATGATTTGTTGTATATGTGTGGATTTTTGTGCACATGCAATTGCGCATGCGCGATCTTCATGTAGCTTTCATGCCTATGTCATGCGTGTGCACTACTTTTGCGCATGCGTGCATTTGCGCGTGCATAGTCATTTTGTTTTTTCATGCAGTTTGGGTCGATCCGAATTTGTACGTGTGGAATTTCTACACACGCGTGCGCACACGTGCAATTGCGTGTGCGTGACCTGGACGCCCAAATTTTCGTGTGTATTTAACTCACGCATGCACGCGTTTTGCGCCGCACGCGTGTGCGCCCTATTTTATATATATTAGTTGTTTCACGATTTCAACCAGATTCCAATCCAGGGAGCACCGTGTTTAGGTCAAATCTTCCCCATAAGCTTACAGGATTCGCCATTTTTTCTCCTTCAACCTCCCGGAGCATTTCAAAGGTGTAGGAGATGATTTCCAAGGTGTCGTTGGAGTTCCAAGACTGAGTACCTAGTGTTGAGGCGAGCATAACCCGAAAGAAGATGCGTTAGGATGAGGTGACAGCTTCTCCTGTATCGTGGACGAGGCCAAGGAGGAAGAGGAAGAGTTGGTGGACCAAGCCGTTCTCCCTACGATTTCGAGGAGACAAGACTTCCGCTCTCTTCGTGCTAGGGATTGGTAACTTATATCTTGCTCCTCTCCTTTGAAGTATTTGTAATCTTTATGTGGTATACTCTAAAGCATCTGCACATCATGACCATTGGGTGTAGAAGTTCGTAGATATATTTTTTTTATTTTGGATGGTTTGCAGTAGATTATGTTTTAGTGTTTTTCCCCATGTGCTTGGGTTGTGGTAATATTGTGAGTATGCTTGGATTTGGATGTGGTGAGATGGTAATGTGTTTGTGTGGTTGAACTGGGTTGCGCCTTTGTTGAGTTAGAAGCGAGCCAGTGAGAGTTTGGTTGGCCTTTGCAGATGCAAGGCACAACGAGTGCATAGCGGAGGAGTGCGACCCACGGAGGAGCGAAGAGGTGAAGGCGACCCTCATTGGTGAAAGTGAGTGTGAAGCGGAGGCCGGCAACTAGCGGAGGAGAGAAGCGGTGAAGGTGACCCGCATAGTTAATTTAGTTTTTCTTTTTGTTTTCGTCCACAAATCAACCTCCCCCTGATAAAACATCGACTAAATACTTCAATCTCAAGTCTTTCACATAAGAAAACTCCACCCCGTCGTGTTCTGCGTGAGATCGATACTCGAGGGGTAACTCCTCATTTTATTATTACATGTGCGACATTGATACACTTGTTGGGTCCCATCAAGAGGTTTGCAAGCAGATTCCAACATATTAAGCTAGTCACATCAAAGAGGTATTTAATGTGATTAGGGATGGTAATTGGGAATTTCGTGTTGTTGGGTAATATTATGAGATAAGTGAAAATTGGGCACAAGTTAGGTTGGATCTTTCCAATGAACTCAAGGTTAAAGAGAACTTGTATATTGATATTTTTTTCATGTTAGATTGCAAAAGTTATTGTCCTCTCTTCAATGTATTGAGATACCACCCCCACAAATTAAATTGTTGTCAATGTCAAATGTGGGTCTTATGGTTATTTCATGCTACAATATAACTTCTGTGCAAATTTCAGCGTTTTAAAGTTTCACTTTTCTTCCATTACATTCCCCACCATCATAGACACAAAGGCTTGTTATTATGAGTTATATAGATGGAAATCATTTCATACATGTCGTGGTGCACAAAGAGTGTCCACTACCTCATATTGTATCACCTTGGAGAAGGTACTGTGAGCCAATAGTGAAAACATGATAGAATGTATACATGTCCTAACGGTTAGAGCTGTCACGGTTGCAGTTTGGTTGTGGTTCTAGTAAGATCGTGAACCGAACCGCTAAGGTAACGGCTCTTCAAATTGGAACCAAACCCTTACTTGGTTTGACTGGTTCAGGTTCCAGTATAATATTTGGAAAGGAATTTGGAATATAAATGGTTGGAGTATTTTCATGGTTTCTTAAGTCTAAATATGTTAATATTGAACTAATATAGATATGCATACAATAATATTTGATTTGGCACATTATTGTGCATCTAGTGATGTCATCTTGACTTTGATCTTGATTAAATTTGATAATGCTCAAATCACTTGAAGCCTTATGACTACCTAATAATTGTGTTTGTGTCAGCCATCTGTTATCATTTGTAATGCAAGTAGGAGGAATGCAAATGCTTTCTAATAGTAGAAGTTCCATTACTTGGCATGTGAACAAACTTTCCGACAATAAAGACAAGTTGACTTTCCATTTAATAAATCATTATTAAAAATCTTCTCCCATACTTCTGATCATTTTCTCTTTTTACTATTAGGACAATCAGTAATGGCGTGAGAAGATTGACTAACAACATGCACATCATGGTTGGACTGAGTTGACCCTAGAGATATAATAACATGTATGCGTTAAACTCAAAAATGAAATTTTTATTAAGAAAAAGAGGAAGAGAGAGAGTATGAACACTCCCGAAAGATCATTTAGGAGAAGCCAGTCGAGAAAGTCGCAGATTCCATACGTAGATCTGAAGCCCTAGAAGAAAGGTCAGAATGAACACTGCGGGAATAAACACTGCCGGAATAGGGAGAAGAAATCCTTCAGCGATCGAGCAAGCAGAGCGAGAAGGAATCCTTCGGCGCAGAGGAGCGGGGAAATGATCTAATGTCGTGCAGCTTGTGTATGAGTATTTGAATCACGCTGCAATCAGACAGCGCTGCAATCGAACAACTGATATAGGTATAGTCGTATAGATAATAAATGAATATTATTAATATTATAAAAAATATTATAATAATAAATATAGATTAGAAAGAATAATAATAATAATAAGCAGATTGCGGTTCGATTCTGCATCGGTCCGATCCGAATCAGGTCTAAAAATTTTGAAACCGCTCGAGATATTTATGTTGTAGTTCCGGTTTCGGTCCGGATAATAAAATGAAGGAACCACACTCATACCATTGTTATTTACTGTTCCAAAATTCAAATCGGAACCTGAATAATTCGCGAGCAGTTTGGTCCGGTTCTTTGTTGTTCTAGTTCGATTTACGATTTTCAATTTTAAGTTCCCAGTCTAATCACGGTTACCCATTTCAGATCAGGGGGCGACCGTAGACAAAGGGCGAGTATCGTCAGGTACTCGCCACGTAGACGAGCATCCCTTGCAACTCGCCACTAGCAAGGCATATCTGAAGATAGTCGTAGAGCAAGTAATCACGGTCATTCGCCATAAGGGTCTAGCGGTTCATAGTAGCACAGTGAGCGAGCATGTTACTTAAGACACTAGTCAGGTAACGTCATCTAGTTCTGTGAAGCCGGCTCGTGAGATCGGTAACCTTGGGCTACCTGTTTGGTTTGAATATTTCTGAACCGGTTTTCTAGGTTCCAACATTATGGATTGAAGATAAGGCTACTAGCACACAAAGATATGTGATCCTAGCTATAGGGGCATATGTATCTAAATAATTTATTCCTTATTTTTGTGCAAAGTCTTTAGAAACAAGGAAAGCCTTTTACTTCTCTATAGAACCATCCGATCTAAGTTTCTTTTTAAAGATCTATCTAAATCATATGGTTTTGGCACCGGGAGGGAAGATCGGTTAGAATTCAAGTTTTATTTTCTAATATAAAATTAATTACTTCTTCCCAAAAAGGATAATCGGATGAGGTCATGGTTTCCTCATATGAGTTAGGATCTCCTTCAAGTAGATAAGTGAAGTAACCCTCTCCAAATATTCTTTCGGTTCTAAATCTTTTACTTCTTCTATGTTGAACAATTTCTAATGTGTCTAAATAAGAAGAAGGTTGGGAAGAGCTACTAGAAGGTTGAGATAAGTTATTTATTTTATATGAAAATTTATCTTTAAAGTAAACTGCATCTCTAGCTTCTAAAATAGTGTTATTAGAGATCTTACTAATTTGAGAGTTAGTTATAAGAAAAATATTAGCACTACTATCGGATGCATATCCTATGAAAATGGAGTATATGGTTTTAGATCCTATTTTCTCTCTCTTAAGTTCAGAAATAGCAACCTTAGCTAAACACCCACACACACTAAGAATATGAAGGTTGGGCTTCCTTAATTTGATTAATTCAAATGGGGTTTTCTCACTATGTTTTGATGGAACCTTATATATTAAGGATAAAAGAAGAGGTAAACAACGTTTCTCCCTCAAAGATTTTCTGGGGCATGATGAGTCCTGATCATATACACTTTTATGGACTCATCTGGGCCGTTTAGTTAGTCATTTCACTGCACTTTAGCCCTGTTTTAGTTCATATTTGTTAATCCATGCTAGGTGCACCTTTTGGCCCATTTTGGTGTGATTTCATGTATATTTTCATTAGTGGTTTTCATGCACTGTTAGGTGCCACTTTTAGTGGCTGGATTTGTGGTTGTGCGCTAGAACAGGAGTCGTGCAGGTGTTTCCGGTGCAATTCTGCACAGGAACACTGCGCACGATCACAGGTTCTATTGCGCACGACCACTGGTCGTGCGCCACTGATCGTGTGCACTTAACGCCTTTTTCACGAGTTCTGTTTGGTGCAGTGCGCACGACCACTAATGCCAGTGCGCACGACCACCGGTCGTGCGCACTGACCATTAATTTTTAAGTTCTGTTTCATCTATTGCGCACGACCACTGACGCTAGTGCGCACGACCATCGGTCGTGCGCCACTGGTCGTGCGAACATGTTATTTTGTAATTTCTGTCTTTGCAGGTTCTGTCCAGGCAGAGCGCACGATCACAGGATTCCAGTGCGCACGACCAATGGTCGTGCGCCACTGACCGTGCGCACTGTTTAATTCCAGCGCCTATAAATCCGCTGCTCGCGATTTAGGTCGGAGCTCTCGCCCGACTCCGCCGTTTTCTGCTCCCGTCCGCCTGGTTTCGCCCCTCCATCGTCGCCCACCTTAGGGAGGATCTCCGGGCAAGCTTTCAACGCCAAATCTTCGCCGGAGTTTCCTCTCGGCCTCCTCCTTCATCCAAGAGCTCCAAAGGAAGACCTAGCCGCCATTACCGTCAAGCAAGAGGAAGTTGGCAACCTCCACCGGATCGTGACACGAAGAAGACAGGTCCATTGGAGAGTCGTGACAGCTCTCTCTACCCCGGACGTAGTTGTGGACCGAGCTTGGACGCGGATTGACAACCCGGCGATTCCAACCGTGAATCTTCAACGAGCCTTCGGATTCGGTCGATTTCTTGCCTTGTTCTCTTCTTATTGATGTGTATGTAGCTAGATCTAACATTATGATGAAGCGTGCTTGATTATTAGCATTTTTACTTGATTATGTCTATGTGATTTGAGTATTCTTGCTTATTATTTTGAGGTGTGCCTTGTGGTGTGGATTGTTGGTTGTGTTGTGCCGCCCTAACAATTGTTAGTGGTGTGCTTGTCGAAGAGGTGCGTGCGACCCTCATTCCACTAGCCTACTCGCCCATTCGCCTACCGAAGCGTGGCATCGCGGCCCGTAATCCATTCGCCTATCGAAGCAGCGCGCTCAAGGCCTGCATAGTTCGATTCCATTAGCCTTCTCGTCCATCCGCCCTTGCGACGCAGCGCGCTCAAGGCCTGCCTAGTTTCCATCCCGCCAAGCGAAGCTTTGCATAGCGGCATTGCATAGGAGTAGTTGTTAGCTTTTATTTTGTTTTCCAAAAGCCAACCCAACTCCCCCGCAATCCATCCGATTTAAGGACTTCGATCTCAAGTCCTGCCTCAATAGTAAACTCCACCTTATTGTGTTCCTCAAGAGACCGACACTCGGGGATTTATTCCCAACATTTATTACTTGAACGATCGGTACACTGCCGTTTCGTGTCGCAGTCGAGCTACCGCCTATAGCGGTGTGTGAGATTTGCGCCATCAAGTTTTTGGCGCCGTTGCCGGGGAACACAGTCGTGTGAGTTTTCTGGAGAGGGAGAACCTGAGAGAAAAGCCCTTCCATTTGTAAATTGCATTTTCTGTTATTTTATTTCTGTTCTTTTTATTCCATTTTCTTGTTTTATAGTAGGTTGCTTTAGTAAATTTTTGTTAGGTGTAGTATTTCGCACAATAGTGTTTGTCTTTTTGAATCGTTTTATCTTCACACTATGTGGGCACATCTAAATTTCCGTTGCCGTTGGTGTGGAGCTACTTCCCACTCTAGTGTTGAATGCCCTACGGAGAATAGTAGGCATAATTCCTCTCGCCCAGCATATAGAGCATCGACTCCGTCTGATACTCCATATGGTGCGCGTAAGTCTTATGGCTACTCTGCTGAGCCATTACCGTCATACTTCTTTTCGGCTCCAGCCCCCGCTGTGCCAAAGAAGCCTGCTAGGCAGTGCCAGTTTTGTCGGGGCACAGATCATGCCCTGAAGGATTGTGTTGCTTATCTTCGCCAATTGGATGAGGATGACGAGCCGGATATTCGGATCGTCCCAACTCCTAACTCTGGCGGCACACCTTCAACATCCGGCTATGTGTCTTTGTCACCTTCACATTTTGAAGGGTATGGCATGGATACGGCCACCGGATGTGCGGCTGATCTATGCACCGACACCGCTGAGCAGATTCTCCATGTGCCTCCACCACTTCTAGTGGATTCGATTCTTTCCCCTGTTGTGCATACTACATTTGTTTCTGACGACATTGTTGATGATGTGTCGCATGAGGAGGTTGTTGATCTTAGTGTTGTGCCTATTCCTATGGAGGAGGACAACCTTCTAGGTGAAGAGGAATTTTCCTCAGCACCGGTGGAGGAAGTCCAAATCCTAAGCCTGGCCACCGTTGATCCCGCCGAATCTTGTAGCATTGATGACAATGCAAACATTATTTTACTTCCCCAACCTAATGGGAGTGAGACCGGGACCACTCCCCCGATTGTTGATTATTTATGTCATTCTTCCTTTTTATTTCCTGACCCCCCTTCTTCATCTGAGCCTGTGCAGGTTGAGTCTTCACAGGTACATCAGGAGGACTTGGAGCATGATGCTCAAGTCAATGATGAGAGCATCCTCTCATGTGAGGAGGTTGATCCTCCCTCCGTAGAGGAAGCCCCACTCATTGCCTTTTCCTCCTGCTGCCTCCCTGGTGACGATACCTTGCTGGGCAAGGATAGTTTTGGTGAGATGAGTGAGGACCAGGCCTCCTCCTCTTCTTACTTTCTTTTCCCTCTACCTGTGAGGAGCAGGTATTTATATTCAGGTAGAGGCGTGACTGTTCTATCACCGTATCGGTACCCGCTACCGACACGGATATTAGGCCAGTTACCTGTCCACTTCTCCTTCCATAGGCCCATTAGCTAGAACCTTTAAGATTTTGAATAAGTCGTGCTGGGATGACAATAACCCCAGTAGTTATCTTCCTTTTCTGCATTTCTATTTTTATCTCATCATGTTTAGTTAGTAGTATTTTCTTTTCAATTTTCTTTTGTCTTTTGTTTTTGCGGAGCTGACCCTTGCAGGTATCTTTCTCTGGATGGCGGACGCTGCAGCTTAGTCCAGGTTTTCACGCCAATCTTCTGGTGTGCTCATTTCTGAGCACTGGGTACCCTCTTTCCCTAGCATTATTCTGAATTTCATAGCTACATTTTGCGCATATTGTTTAGTTTAAGTCTGGGGGGGAGTGTACCGAGTGTTCACTACACGTGTACACGTTTTTGCATATCAGAAGTATATTTTTATCATTACACACCACTTCACCCACTTGAGCGCGCACTCATCTGTTTGCTTGCTCTGTTGTGAATTTAATTCTTCCGCTTATTTGGGAAAATCTAGGTGATGGTTTAGAATTATGTAGCAGAGTAAAATGTTGACTCTAGTAGTGCTCCTAGTCGAGTGCTCGGTTGCATAGAAATTTGTGTAGATTAGACTTCTTTTTATGCTTATGGTTTTATATTTTTCTATTAGTGTAAATGTTGTTTACTCTACTCAAATGGTGAATCCAGTGGAATCAAACGGTAGCATAGGGATGTGTGTAAACGATCGCTAGATTCGTATTGCTTGAGTCGGGAGAAAGGAGAATCTTTCTCGGTGGCTAGAACTTGCCCCAAGCGATTCTTGAAGCATGGGTATACGGTTAGTCAATTGCGTGAATGTGATATAGGCCATCATTTTGGCCCGGTTGAGCTTTTGTGCCTATCCCTACCGCTTTATCCTCGCTAGCCCAGTTGTGCCTACCCGTTCTTTGATTCAGCCCCACTTTCATTTCACCAAAGCCTAAATGCCAATCCTAGTTGCACACCCAAATATGAGCTGTAGCTGTTTATTATTTTCATGAGTTGGTGGTGTTGATTGTGGTAGTATTTTGTGAAGATGTGGATGCGTCCTATTGGTTATTTGCTGAAAATGATAAGAAAAAGAAAAAAATTGAGAAAAAGAAAAGAAGTAAAAAGAAAGGAAAGAGAAGTAAAGTTTCATTGAAAATCTTTTTATATCGATTTATATTTGGGAATAGGCGGTGCACACACCCATGTTGTTAAGTTCAAGTCTGGGGGTGTTGTGTACCCGCGTGTTTGTGTGGCGAATGAGGATAGTTTCCTGCATCAGCTCATTTGGGTTTAGTGCTTGAGCCGTCGATTTTATCTTTGTTTATCCTCACCTAAACCCAAGCCCCATTTAAAACCTAAAGTCCTATTGATTCACGCATTTGAGTCAAACCAGTGCCGTGGAGAGAATGTGACCGGGCAAGCTTATGGTCACCGACACTGATGGATTTCAGTGGAGTTTTTCCCGCATCCCGATCTTGAGCAATGCTCGTCTCAGCGTTCAGTTTACTTTCTCCGTATGCACGACCGAATGATTCACCGTTGTTCACCATTTTGAGTAGTTGTAATATGCTTTTACTCTTTTAGAAATATATAGACTGTTTATATAATCAGTAGTCTTTTCTACTAATTTTCTTATGCACATGAGCATGCGACTTCGCATGGTACTCTGCATTGTAATGTTAAGCCATCTACTTTTCTTTCCCTGTTCGCTTAGAATTCGTTTGCTCGGGACGCGCAAACAGTTAAGTCTGGGGGTGTGATGAGTCCTGATCATATACACTTTTATGGACTCATCTGGGCCGTTTAGTTAGTCATTTCACTGCACTTTAGCCCTGTTTTAGTTCATATTTGTTAATCCATGCTAGGTGCACCTTTTGGCCCATTTTGGTGTGATTTCATGTATATTTTCATTAGTGGTTTTCATGCACTGTTAGGTGCCACTTTTAGTGGCTGGATTTGTGGTTGTGCGCTAGAACAGGAGTCGTGCAGGTGTTTCCGGTGCAATTCTGCACAGGAACACTGCGCACGATCACAGGTTCTATTGCGCACGACCACTGGTCGTGCGCCACTGATCGTGTGCACTTAACGCCTTTTTCACGAGTTCTGTTTGGTGCAGTGCGCACGACCACTAATGCCAGTGCGCACGACCACCGGTCGTGCGCCACTGCTCGTGCGCACTGACCATTAATTTTTAAGTTCTGTTTCATCTATTGCGCACGACCACTGACGCTAGTGCGCACGACCATCGGTCGTGCGCCACTGGTCGTGCGAACATGTTATTTTGTAATTTCTGTCTTTGCAGGTTCTGTCCAGGCAGAGCGCACGATCACAGGATTCCAGTGCGCACGACCAATGGTCGTGCGCCACTGACCGTGCGCACTGTTTAATTCCAGCGCCTATAAATCCGCTGCTCGCGATTTAGGTCGGAGCTCTCGCCCGACTCCGCCGTTTTCTGCTCCCGTCCGCCTGGTTTCGCCCCTCCATCGTCGCCCACCTTAGGGAGGATCTCCGGGCAAGCTTTCAACGCCAAATCTTCGCCGGAGTTTCCTCTCGGCCTCCTCCTTCATCCAAGAGCTCCAAAGGAAGACCTAGCCGCCATTACCGTCAAGCAAGAGGAAGTTGGCAACCTCCACCGGATCGTGACACGAAGAAGACGGGTCCATTGGAGAGTCGTGACAGCTCTCTCTACCCCGGATGTAGTTGTGGACCGAGCTTGGACGCGGATTGACAACCCGGCGATTCCAACCGTGAATCTTCAACGAGCCTTCGGATTCGGTCGATTTCTTGCCTTGTTCTCTTCTTATTGATGTGTATGTAGCTAGATCTAACATTATGATGAAGCGTGCTTGATTATTAGCATTTTTACTTGATTATGTCTATGTGATTTGAGTATTCTTGCTTATTATTTTGAGGTGTGCCTTGTGGTGTGGATTGTTGGTTGTGTTGTGCCGCCCTAACAATTGTTAGTGGTGTGCTTGTCGAAGAGGTGCGTGCGACCCTCATTCCACTAGCCTACTCGCCCATTCGCCTACCGAAGCGTGGCATCGCGGCCCGTAATCCATTCGCCTATCGAAGCAGCGCGCTCAAGGTCTGCATAGTTCGATTCCATTAGCCTTCTCGTCCATCCGCCCTTGCGACGCAGCGCGCTCAAGGCCTGCCTAGTTTCCATCCCGCCAAGCGAAGCTTTGCATAGCGGCATTGCATAGGAGTAGTTGTTAGCTTTTATTTTGTTTTCCAAAAGCCAACCCAACTCCCCCGCAATCCATCCGATTTAAGGACTTCGATCTCAAGTCCTGCCTCAATAGTAAACTCCACCTTATTGTGTTCCTCAAGAGACCGACACTCGGGGATTTATTCCCAACATTTATTACTTGAACGATCGGTACACTGCCGTTTCGTGTCGCAGTCGAGCTACCACCTATAGCGGTGTGTGAGATTTGCGCCATCAGGGCACCAGACTCAGCTAACATGACATTGACCATGTTCATCAATGTTCAATTTTTATGTTCAGGTACACCATTGGATTGAGGTGAATAAGGAATGGTCATTTGATAAATTATCCCTTGTTCTTGGCAAAACTGGGTTAGTTCATTTGAAGTATATTCTCCACATTGATCAGATCTAAGGATCTTAATAGAGGATCCTAATTGGTTTTCTACTTCAGCTTTGAAAATCTTAAAATACATTATCTTTTGTTTTTAATAAACATATGTAACAATATTTAGTATAAATTTCTATGAACGTAACAAAATATTTATTTTCACCTCTAGTAGGTTGACGGTTTGAGTCACACACATCCGAGTGAATTAACTTTAAATGCTTTGAAGTTTATATCAACTTATTTGAATGATTTTTTTGAAAATTTTGATTATATGCAAATCTCACATTAAGCACTTCGTGTAATATTAATTTTGTGAATTAAATTTAGAGACATCATTCTTTTCATACACTCAGAATTCATGTCCTAATCTAGCATGCCAAAAATTAGTAGGGGAGCTAGGAATCAAGGATAAAAAAATTTGATTAACATCCAAATCAACAACATTCAATTTAAATAAAACCTCAGATACAAATCATTTTCTAATAAAGACACCATTCAAGGTGATTACAACTTTATTGGATTCTAATACAATCTTATAACTCTTCTTCACTAACAAGGAATCGCTCATAAGATTCTTCCTAACTCTCGGCACATAAAGCACATCATGCAAGGCAAGAGTCTTCTCGAATGTCAGTCTAAGATCAACTCGCCCAGGTCCAAGTATATGTGCCGAAGAATCATCTCCTAAGATCACGCTTCCTCCACTAATGTCCTGAAAGGTGGCAAAATAAGAACAATCAAAACAAGTATGAACTTTTGCCCCAGAATCAAGCCACAAATTTGATAAACATGTGAGAAGAATACTAGCAGTATAATCTAACATGAAGATAGGTTGATCCGGTGCTTGGAACATGTTGGCATAAGGCTTGATCGCATGGGGTTTGTCGGTCACAGGTTCAATATTCTTATAGAAGCAATTGGTGGACAGATGATCTATGCGACCGCGGATGAAACACCATTTCCCTTTACCTAGGTTTTAGTTTGAAGAACCAGGTTTGGAATGATTGGATTTTTTATGGCGGGAACCTAGACGAAAGGGTTTCTTATGATTCTTACCCTTGGGTTTGAAGTGATGGTGAGAGGAATGATTGTCATAAGATTCAGTTAAATTTACTTTAGGAGCATGGTCTTTGGGGTCTTTGAAATTTCTATTCTTATGTTCTCCCTCTATGCGGATAGCATTTTGGATTTAAACACGAGTGAGGTTAGATTGGTCATGTCATAGTCTAGTGCAAAGGTCAGACCATGAATCAGGAAGGGAATCTATAAGACAGGACACTAAATAATTTTCAGATAAAATTGAGTCATTGGCTCGGATCTTAGATAGTATCGGAGTTGGGGATTGATATGCTTGAAAGAATCAATCTTGAATTTGTGGAGGTTGAAAACATTATAGCGTTCTATACCCACATTGTCGAGGTTATAGCGCGCTTCAAGTGCTTACCACGAATCCTTAGTCGTACAATATTGGAGGAAAACATCGTAAAGGCTATCAGATATAGCGCTAAGAATGTGGTGGCACAGTGATATTCTATATCTACTGGATCTTTATAAGGGGTACGTCTAACATAAGTCTAATGGTTTTTGCACTAGAAGATGATGATGTCGTAAGGTAGGAGGCCAATGCAGCTACAGCACTAATAGGATTTTCGATTTTTACAGCAAAGTGTCAAATATTACAGATAAAAGGCCCCAGGTATTAAACCAATATTCTACTTGTGCTTACCAACGACGAAAAATTATTCCCATAAACATTTTGGGTTTGATCCCGACATAGTCAACAGAACGAGATCCCATAATGAATCGTTGAAATTTAAAATACAGAAAATAAATTGCAGCACTAATGAAAATGAAATCAGATAAAATCATTTTTGAGAATTTGATTTTATTATCTTGTTATTTTTGGACTTACTAAGGAATACCCAATTATGGGCTCTCACTAGTACTAGGCGGTTTATGAGATGATAGCCCAACATGACTCTTTCGCAAGAGATTATGTGATGTGGATCTACAATTGATTTAGATTGTTAGAATATTTTTAATATATTCTCAAAATAATGTTTTTTTTTTTTGAAAATTTCTTATGATATAAAATTCGAATCTACAAAACTAGACTATGAAAAAGTACTAGTAAACAACAAGATTAAGAAATAAGAAAATAAAATAATATTTATAGTTTAGAATCGAGTCTGGGTAAGGCCCGTGATCACTGCCTTAAAGAAGTTGCACCACCCTCGGGCATGGCTTTCAACTAATGCTCACTCCTCCAAGGTACATCACCCGGTTAGATCCCAAAAACTCTAATGTGTGCGGACACCAAAGAAGCACAGAATACCCGAACACCCATTTGATGAAGCAAACGTCAAGAAATCAGAATCAAAACCACAAGAGCAGAAAGGTCGTTCGAGAATGAGAGAGCAAGCAAGCCCATAAAAAGTCTCAGAAAATCTCATATATAGGAGTCTTATAAAATGGCAAGAAATTAACACATAATTAATTCCAATGGTTATATTTAGTAAGTTTCATCGTGTAAAGAAAACATTGGATTTCCAAAGTATAAGATTAATGACGCAAAATGCGCAAAGAAGTGCGTACAAAAATTTACGCGCACTTGGTCTTCGAATAGCACAGATCTCGACGTAGGTCGAGAAGTCGGCATATGATAGAGATGTTGACTCACGAAATTCATCGTATGGAGATGTCGACGCATGGGGATTCGACACATGAGAAGTTTACACATGAGAAGTCGACACATGAGATAGAAGTCGGCGCACGATATAGAATTCAACGCACGTAGAAGCCTACGTACATTGAGTTCATCTCAACACTCAATTTTAATTTTAAGTCTTTCAAAATGGCAAAACTATTTTTTACAAAAAATACAATTCAATTCAATTATTCCCCAAATTCCAAATCCCAAATTTGGTGTGCGCGCGCGTGTGTGTATGGTTCATAATTTCTCCTTACGTTCTTTTGAACAAATAAGGATGAGTGATTTAGTTTTATATACTCACTTATATAAGTGAAGATTGTCAAGGTGGGACTAAAGGTCATCCTCTTTCATGAAAAGGTTTCCCTCTAAATTTTGGAGTTCCCTCCATTTTTGGTTTTTAACTTTTCCATCAAATGATATAGAGCCCATACACCAAACACCATGTAAGCTCCAATAAAATTTAAGAGATATTATTTTTAATTTAAATTTCTAACAATCCCCTCACAAAAGCGAAAAACTGAAAGTGAACTTCATAAATAATGAGATTAATATTAATAAATCAAATCAAACACAAATTTGCTTCATCAAATTATATCTAATGCAATGGTTATATGTGGAATGGTTACCATGAACATATAGTTAATACTTATTTCCTCTATCGAAGAATATAAAGTTTCAGAGACTTTGAATTTTAAACTTTTGACCGGTAAATTAACTAAGAACACAAAAGATTGATTGTTTTTGGGTTATGGCGGTGGGCGCATTTGATGTAGGCCTACGCTCTCCGATACACTCGTTGTGGGTAGATCTACGACGAACGTGCGACTTAAGAAAAATGATGCAAATGCGAGTCACACAGTGCAAGTGCACCGGACTAGGCAAAGAGAAACAATTGCCACACGAAGGTTCGCTAAACCTCTTGAGATCTCCCAAGGGCGATAAGCCAATGTTCAATCAAGCGAAATGAACCCACCCGATCTGGTCAAGATATGTGTTGTGCCAAAAGAGATCCACCAAAAAATATCGATTCGGAAAATGGTAGATCTCTCCCAACAAAAAGTCGGGGTTCGCCAAACCCCTTCGAAAATTAAAATAAAAGGATGAATGCAATTTCAATATGAGAGAAAACCATGATAATTCGGTGATTCGAAGATCACGCCACAGATTCCACCACAAGAATAATCTGGAGAAAAGAAAACACACAAGTGGATCGTTCGTTACCCCGCTTGAGATAGGATTATCCTCAAGCATGCACTCGCCCGGTAGTTCTTCTACGGATCCACCGGAAGCGCGTTGTTTGGAGAGGAATCCGCTCGTCGTCTTCGCTTCACGTCGTCCAAGATCTATACGAACCCACCACGCGCCGTGGAGGAAACTCCAACACAAAAGAGATTTGAGAGGGAGGCGGCCAAGAGAGGGGGTATGGTTTTATGGTGGAGGAGAGAGGAAAGGTGGTGGAGGAATAGTGGAGGAAGGAGGTGGGCGGCCTTTCCTAGAGGGGGAAAGGGGTGGCCGGCGGCTTGAGAGGGAGAGAGAGAGAGGGGGGTCGGCCTTGGCCGAACTTGGAGAGGGGAGGAAGATAGGGGGCAGCCAAGAGAGAGGGAGAGAGAAACTCAAGAGAGAGGGATTAGGGTTTCAATTCTTATTTCATTCCTTGTTAATCCAAATCCTCCAAAACATAGCCTTATATAGGCTTTACAATCACAGCGGATAAACGCAGTCCAAATTGAAACAATAAAACAAACATGACAAGTTCCAATAAATAAAATAAAGCATGACAATTTTAATTAATAATTATAAGGATAATTATTAATTAAAATATTCTTATTTTTAAAAAAGCATGATAAAATTAATTAATAATTATAATTAAATTATTATAATTATTAATTAATGTTCTTGTGTCGCGGACGGAGGTTGTAGCGGCGATGGCGTCCGTCATTAATATCGTCGCGGTGATGGCGGCGCAAGTCTTTGGTTGGAGAGGCGTCGTCGTCCGCAAGCGCGCCGGTAGCATCCGTAAGCACCCCGTTACGATCATCTTCTTGTTGAGGGCCGTCGTCTCCATCAATCCTCCCCCGCTCAAAAGTACTCATCATCGATGAATTGCGTTGGCGGTAGCGGTGGAGAAGAGCATCATCCAAAAGGGCCACCTCCGACTCAGGAAGCCACGAATCATCTGAGGCCGGGCGATCACGCCATCGAATCAAGTAGCGGCGACAGGTACCACTAGGAGAGGAGGTCACTTCATCTCGGAGAATCCTGTCAGGAACATAGGTGGTTCGGGGGAACCTTGGAAAAGCGTTAGGCAAAAAAGAGGAGCAAATATCATCATCAACATTCAACGTACCTCCAGTGGGGACCGAAGAAGAGAGCGAACAAGGCGCAAGCTCACCCCCCAACCCAGTAGACAATGATGTGGAAGTAAACGGGCAGGTAGACAATTCAAGTGGTGGAGAAATATAAGGCGTTAAATCCGAAACATTGAAAATATGGGAGATTCCCCAATCAGTGGGTAACTCCAAAAGAAATGCATTTTCTCCTAATTTTTTTAAAATTCGAAAGGGGCCCGCTCGCCGATTGGCCAACTTTTTATGGTTCCCGAAGGCAACCGTTCAGGGATGAGGCGCACCATAACCAAATCCCCCACCTTTAGGGGGGATGCTCTCTTATGCACGTTAGCTTGAGATTGATACGAAGCGTATTGAGTGGCTAACGTGTCCTTGATATGCTTATGTAATGTATGAACATGTGAGGCGAAGTCCTGTGCGAATTGACTTGACTTATACGATGGAGGTAACGGAATCAAGTCAAGTGGCACTGGTGCCTTATACCCATGCACGATCTCGTTTGGAGACAACCCTGTGGGCCGATTTTTGGAATTATTGTACGCTAATTGGGCATGGGGAAGAAGGAGGTCCCACGTACCCTTGTGGTCACCTACCAGGCAACGAAGTAAACTACCCAAACTTCTATTTACAACTTCCGTTTGCCCATCCATCTGCGGATGGTAGGCCGAGGAAAATAAGAGCTTGGTGCCCATGATCCGCCACAGGGTCTTCCAAAAATAACTAGTGAACTTCACGTCCCGATCAGTGACTATAGTTTTCGGAACACCCCTATGGCCAACGACTTCCTGAAAAAATAATTTAGATACGTGTGACGCGTCATCAGTCTTATTACTTGCGATAAAATACGCCATTTTGGAGAACCGATCAACGACCACCAAAATGGAGTCATGGCACCTAAAAGTGACGGGGAGACCAAGAATAAAATCCATACTAATGTCTTCCCACGGGACGGAAGGGATCGGAAGAGGGGTATAAAGCCCCGCGTTCGTTTTAGTTCCTTTCGATAGTTGGCACGTACGACAACTACCCACGATTTTATGTACCGTAGACTTTAGACCCGGCCAATAAAATTTATCCTCAACTAGGGTGATGGTCTTGTCACGACCAAAGTGACCACCCAATCCGCCACTATGCAACTCCCAAACGATAAAATGGCGAAGGGATGAATGAGGGATACAGAGCTTGGCGTGTCTAAATAAATAACCATCTCGGATATAATACGCAGAAATAATAGTGGGTGTGTCACCGTTAGCAGACATGTAGATATCTTTGAAGTCCGGACAGTTGACATATTCGTCCTTAATGCGCTCAAATCTGATGACCTTCACCTCTAACGTGGATAATAACAATGAGACCCGACTCGTGGCGTCCGCCACTCGGTTAATGTTTCCCTTGAGATGTTTTATTATGAAGGTGTATTCCTGAAGATAAGAGACCCATTTGGCATGCCGAGGGCTGACCTTGCTTTGGGAGTTTACAAATCTTAACGCTTCATGATCGGAGTGGATGACAAACTCTTTAGGGAGAAGGTAGTGTCGCCAATGTTGGAGGCAACGAATGATGGCATAAAACACACGGTCATAATTGGAATAATTCAACTTCGGGCCCACAAGTTTCTCACTAAAGTAGCCCACCGGATGACCCTCCTGGCTCAACACTCCACCAATTCCAATCCCCGATGCGTCACATGATAATTCAAAAACTTTATCAAAGTCCGGGAGTCGCAAAAGGGGGGCTTCCGACATCTTAATTTTAATCGTGTGGAACGCGTGGGTAGCCGATTTTGTCCATGTGAACTCACCTTTTTTCATGCACTCGGTGATTGGTGCCATGATGCTACTAAAGTCCCGAATGAAGCGAGGGTAAAACGTAGCTAGACCGTGGAAGCTTCTAACGTCCCGAATGGTGGTGGGTACCAGTCAATCCTTGATGGCTTGGACTTTCTTGGGATCCACGAGTATGCCCTCCGAACTTACAATATAGCCTAGGAATTCTACGGAGGCGACATAAAAAGTACATTTTTTAAGATTTACAAACAACATTTCCGAACGTAACGTCTCCAAGATAGTCCTCAAATGAGACTCATGATCATGTGTAGACGTGCTAAAAATTAGGATATCATCAAAGTATACCACGATAAATTTTCCCATGTATGGTTGGAATACATGCGTCATCATCCTCGAAAAGGTACTAGGGGCATTGGACAATCCAAACGGCATTACTAACCACTCGTAGAGCCCCTCTTTAGATTTAAAAGCTGTCTTCCACTCGTCACCCTCTCGAATTCGAATTTGGTGGTAGCCACTCCTAAGATCCAATTTAGAAAATATCGTGGCTCCAGCTAGCATGTCCAACAAGTCATCCAATCGGGGAATGGGAAACCTATATTTAATTGTTATTTTATTGATGGCCCTACTATCCACGCACATCATCCAAGAACCATCCTTTTTGGGTGCTAACAAAGCCGGGACGGCACATGGGCTTTTACTATGGCAGATAAATCCTTTTTGTAGTAAGTCGGAAATTTGAGATTGCAACTCTAAGTGCGCGGAAGGATTTAACCGATAGTGAGGCAGATGGGGTAACGAGGAGCCAGGTATGAAATCTATCGCATGTTGTATGTCTCGCAAGGGAGGCAACGCAGGCGGTAACTCTTCCAGATAGATATCCTTAAACTCCTCTAACAGGCTACGCAACGCTGGTGGCAAATTTGCAAAAGAAGGAACATCCTCGTTTACTGGTAGAAAAACTAACGCATAGAGAACACCATCCAAAAATGTCTGGCGTGTGAACTCTTTCTTACCTACCAAGTTTAACGTTTTCTTCTCCACAGGCACAATTGTGTCCTTAGAGGCGACCGATGGGTCCTTAGGCGGAGAGGGTTTGAAGATAATAGTCTTGCCCTTAAACTTAAACTCATAAGTGTTGGCTCGCCCGAAGTGAGTGACATCATGGTCATAGAACCATGGGCGACCTAATAAAACATGACACGCATCCATTGGGATGACGTCACACCAGACCTTCTCCGAATAAGCCTTGATGGCCAGTGGTACTAAGCAACGTTTTGCTACCGGAAGGGATGTCTTATTAACCCACGCGACCTTATAGGGGTGGGGGTGTGGTTCGGTCACTAACGTCATCCGGGTAACCGCATTCTCAGAAATAACGTTCATGCAGCTTCCGCTATCAATAATCAGCTTACACCACTTCTCGCCGCTTTTAAAATTTAAAGAAAAGATGTTCGTCTGATTCCAGTCATCAGACGCACGCGGGGAGGCGTAAATACAACGCATCACCATCATGTTGGTGTCATCATCTAAATCACTCGGTACTCCCTCCGAATCGGAGTCATCACCGGCCTCATACTCGAGCTCGGCGGCGTCTTCAGCAGTGTCCAACAGAGCTAAGGGCTTGGCCTTAGTGGGGCATTCACTTGCGTAGTGCCCTTGAACACCACAGCTAAAACAAGAAGCGTTCGATTTGCTAATCCGACCTACGGGCACACGATCGTCGGACGGGTTACGCATATTCCTAGTTGTAATTACGACGGAGTTCGAATCAGTTGATCGAAACTTCCCTTTATCTTTCATGGCTAACGGAGGAGGTCCTAAGATGGACTTGTTCTTTTGGAATGAACGCGACTTAGATTTGTGCGCCAGGTGCTTCTCAATGTCTAACGCGGCGTTATACGTGGTGTTCAAATTAGTGTGACCATAGCGAAGGAGTTTACCCTGAATTTCGGGACTAAGCCCTTTGCGGAATCGGGAGAGGGTAACTTCGGGCATTTTCTTAACGTCACATCTAACCATCATATCTTTCAAGATCCCCATGTACTCCGCGACCGAGCGGTTCCCTTGCCGAAGGGAGGCTAACTCATCAAATATTTGTGTTCGATGATACGTCGGGACGTACTGGTCAGTCAACAGGGCTTTCATGCCCACCCAACCAATGGGAGGTAAACCATCCCTCACACCTAAACGTCGCTCCTCATTGAGCCAGTATGACTTAGCTCGTCCCAACAACTTCATACGCGCCACACGCGCCTTATCCTCGTCAGTCAAGTTTTGCCACTGAAAGTAGCATTCTATCTCTGTAACCCAATCCAAGAAAACTTGGGGATCACCCAACCCATCTTAGGATGGTGGTTTGATCCGGACAGCCCTAGTGATATCAAAGTCGTGGGGTGCTCGTGGGGCCTATTCAGGATTACCATTAGGGTTAAAGTTCCCTTCAGCACGTTGGTGGGCTGCAGGGTTTGGGGGGTCAGGATCAGGGATACGATTAACGTTAATATTTTCCCCTACGTGTTGACGGGCAGCATGATCCTGAGGTGCCCTTTGGGCTAGACGAATCTCGTGTAGCATCTCTCGGATGTCCGTCAACTGATCATTGAACTCCTGGCGGAGTTCATCAACAGTCGTTGGACCGTGACTCGAGTCCCGATCGTCCGTCAT
Organism: Dactylorhiza incarnata; assembly: GCA_033032865.1. Classification (NCBI taxonomy): domain Eukaryota; kingdom Viridiplantae; phylum Streptophyta; class Magnoliopsida; order Asparagales; family Orchidaceae; genus Dactylorhiza; species Dactylorhiza incarnata. Next base: position 5,221,535 of record JAWHQI010000119.1, on the reverse strand, counting down.
TTGAGACGAGGACGTAGGATACTCCGTGCCAAGTCTCGTACGCATACAACGTAGACCTAACGATTCTGACCAGAAAATGTTTATAAATGAAGAAAAAAAAATTTCTAATAGAAAATGATATGTAAAATAGTAAAAAAAAAAAGTTTTGATTTTTTTTGCTGGAAAATAACAGATTTTGGACGCTAAACGCAGACCAGAAATTTTAAACAGGCTAAAATTTTATAAAAGATAATTTTTCTCCCGCCAAATAACTAGGGTAGTAAAATATGTTTTTTTGATTTTCTTGCAGAGAAAATAATGGGGAATGTCCAGAATTTTTTTTTTTGAATTTCGCAGAAAAATAAAAATTCTAGACCGCTATTCGCAGACCGACGAAAATTTATTTTTAAAATTTGAGCGTAGAAACGTGTGTAGGTTGTGAGTGCCGGCGTTCTAAGAAAATAACAGGAATGCATCAATTAAGAAATTGACATGAACCTAGCTCTGATACCAAATTGATGTAGATCTACGCTCTCCGATACACTCGTTGCGGGTAGATCTACGACGAATGCGCGACTTAAGAAAAATGATGCAAATGCGAGCCACACAGTGCAAGTAAACCGGACTAGGCAAAGAGAAACAATTGCCACACGAAGGTTCGCTAAACCTCTTGAGATCTCCCAAGGGCGATAAGTCAATGTTCAATCAAGCGAAATGGACCCACCCGATCCGGTTAAGCTATGCGTTGTACTAAAAGAGATCCACCGAAAAATATCGATTCGGAAAATGGTAGATCTCTCCCAACAAAAAGTCGGGGTTCGCCAAACCCCTTCGAAAATTAAAATAAAAGGATGAATGCAATTTCAATATGAGAGAAAACCACGATAATTCGGTGATTCGAAGATCACACCACAGATTCCACCACAAGAATAATCTGGAGAAAAGAAAACACACAAGTGGATCGTTCGTTACCCCGCTTGAGATAGGATTATCCTCAAGCATGCACTCGCCCGGTCGTTCTTCTACAGATCCACCGGAAGCGCGTTGTTTGGAGAGGAATCCGCTCGTCGTCTTCGCTTCACGTCATCCAAGATCTATACAAACCCACCACGCGCCGTGGAGGAAACTCCAACACAAAAGAGATTTGAGAGGGGGGGAGGCCAAGAGAGGGGGTATGGTTTTATGGTGGAGGAGAGAGGAAAGGTGGTGGAGGAATAGTGGAGGAAGGAGATGGGCGGCCTTTCCTAGAGGGGGAAAGGGGTGGCCGGCAGCTTGAGAGGGGGAGAGAGAGGGGGTCGGCCTTGGCCGAACTTGGAGAGGGGAGGAAGATAGGGGGGAGGCCAAGAGAGAGGGAGAGAGAAACTCAAGAGAGAGGGATTAGGGTTTCAATTCTTATTTCATTCCTTGTTAATCCAAATCCTCCAAAACATAGACTTATATAGGCTTTACAATCACAACGGCTAAACGCAGTCCAAATTGAAACAATAAAACAAACATGACAAGCTCCAATAAATAAAATAAAGCATGACAATTTTAATTAATAATTATAAGGATAATTATTAATTAAAATATTCTTATTTTTAAAAAAGCATGATAAAATTAATTAATAATTATAATTAAATTGTTATAATTATTAATTAATGTTCTTGTGTCGCAGACGGAGGTTGTAGCGGCGATGGCGTCCGTCATTAATATCATCACAGTGATGGCGGCGCAAGTCTTTGGTTGGAGAGGCGTCGTTGTCCGCAAGCGCGCCGGTAGCATCCGTAAGCACCCCGTTACGATCATCTTCTTGTTGAGGGCCGTCGTCTCCATCAGCATTAATGGTCATAAATATTCCTTTATTTTTCATGACGGTTATTAGGGTTCAGCTCGGATCCCAAAATCACGACATCATGACTACCCTCACATAAGTGGTGCCTTAAGAGATATTTTGTAACTAATATCTGGCAAAGATATATGTCTTTAGCAACCATTAAGAACTTTAAGTTCATCCTAATTTGTTACGTAGAGCACAACATCATAGGAATGGGAAGAATGTTTTCTCAACCTTTAAATTTTGTGCTCTCAACCACGCTACATCAACGACTTCGTTTCTATCATATTGAACCAAATTCATGAGATCTCCAATCACATGGGTTGGGTATCCACCATTGGCATGTGAGCTTAAGTCACATTCCCCTCGATGACAATAATATCTCCCTTCGGGGCAATCTCTTGGTAAGATTATCAGTCATATTCAATTCTGACTTTACATAGTTCAGTGATATCACTTCTTTTTTCTCTACTTCATTGATTTGTACCTGATTTTCATGAACTTGTTCATTTTGGAATTAGTACTGTTAGAAATAATTAAATCAATAACAGATTTATTGTCACAATGTAAAGAAATAGCAAGAATTGGTTTTGGATAAACATGAATTTCATTAAATAAATTATTAATCCATTCTCCTTCGGTACATGTACTGTTTAACGTTATAAGCTCAGATTTCATGATGCTCCTAGAAATCACAGTTTCTTTTGTTGAAACCAATGAAATGGTGGCTCCTCTAAAGAGAAAAACATTTTCGATTGTATACTTGACATCAAAAGAATCAGTTACCCAAAAGGCATCTGAAGATCCTTCTAATACTTCAGAAAAGCTAGTATATACTAAGCTATAATCAATAGTGTCACAAAGGTATTTAAATAATCTTGTGATGACTATCCAATGTTCATTACTTGGGTTGCTAGTTTATCTATTTAATCTGCATAAGACATGGGAAATGTCAGGCCTAGTGTGATTATCGATATAAAACAGTGATTCTATCATTTGTGCATATCTATGTTCAGCAATAGGTTCACCTATATTTTTACAAAATTTTATGCTAGCATCATAAAGATTTGAAGCGGGAGCGGAATCATAAAGATTAAATTTATTCAACATTTTCTCAATCAAGTGAGAAAGAAATAATAACACACTTGTAACAGATTTACTTACCTTTATTCTTAAAATGACATTAACTACTCCTAAATCCTCCGTGTCATCAAATTTAGATAATAAATAATTTTTAATATCATTAATAATTTTTTGTGACATACTAAAAATTAAAATGTCACATACATAGAGACAAAGCAAGACAGCTGCATTTCCATCTTGTTTTGCAAAAATAAATTTATCATATTCGTTAGCTACAAATTCCAAAGGATAATACTATGGAACAAGCTTTTGAAACCCGGACCGGACCAGACCGGCAACCGGACACCTACCCAGTCTGGTCCAGGTAGAAGAACCGTGTTAGCCACGGACCGCCCAAAACCCGGGGAACCGGGCGGGTTGACCGGAAAATCGGGACCCGTGGCCGGTTCCCCGTAACCGAGAGGGTCCAATAAATTCTGCTGCTACTTAAAAAACTTTAAGTTTAAAGTGAGGATGGTGGGATTCGAACTCAGTCCACTTGAATAAATATAAAACCCCCATCCACTAGGCCAGCTGGTCTTAGTTAGAAACCTCCGAAATATGTTTTATATATAATAATTGTATTCGTATTTATTAGTAAATAACATTACTCAATATTCTTTTTAATTTAATTATATCTCTTATATATATGTTTTAAAATTTGATTCAAATTTAAATTTTATATTTATGAAATTATGTTTAACTTTATAAATCATATTATTTAGGTATATTTTACGTTAATTTTTATATTTACATCTAAATGATTTTTCAAATTATATTTTATTTATAATCCTTTCATAATATTAGTATATTTTATTGATTTTATTAGCCATAATTTTAGAAGATTGAAATAAAATAATGTTAAAGAAACATTTGATATAATATTGATTATTTTTAATTTTTTTGAGAATTTTTATTATAAATATTTGTGCATATATATACATATATATACATATACATATATATATACATATACACATATACATATATATATACACATATACATATATATATATACACACACATATATATATACACATATATATATCCACATATATATATATAGCGGTTCGACCCCGGTTGAACCGGTTGGACCGGTTGGACCGGTTGGACCTTGAACCTTTCATTCCACCGGTTCGATATCCGGTCCGGTTTTCAAAACCTTGCTATGTAATCGAATTTTTAATGTCATTGCTTTGAAACTTGTTTTAGTCCATAAAGAGACTTTACAAGTTTACAAACTTTATTTTCTTGGCCCTTAATAACAAAACATTCGGGTTGAGTCATATAGACTTCTTCATCTAAGTCTCCATGTAAGAATGCAGTTTTGACATTCATTTGATGAATGATCATCTTATGGATTGAAGCTAATGCTCTAGCATACGAAGAGATGTGATCCTAGCTATGGGGGCATAAGTATCTAAATAATTTATTACTTGTTTTTTAGCATAGCCTTTAGCAATAAGACGAGTCTTATACTTTTCTATAAAACCATTCGGTTTAAGTTTCTTCTTAAATATCCATCTAAATCCTATAGATTTGGCACCAGAGGAAAGATCAGTTAGAATCCAAATTTTATTTTCTAATATATAATTAATTTCCAAATTAATTGCTCTTTTCCAAAAAAAGAGAATCAGATGAGATCATGTCTTCCTCCTATGAGTTGGGATCTCCTATAATTAGATAAGTATAGTAGTCTTCTCCAAATGTTCTTTCAGTTTTGACTCTTTTATTTCTTCTTGATTCATCAATTTTTAATGTGTCTAAATAAGAAGAAGGTTGGGAATAGCTACTAGAAGGTTGAGATAAGTCATTTATTACAACAACAACACTCAAGCATTTATCCCACCAAGATGAGTTATTTATTATATATGAAAATTTATCTTCAAAGTAAAATGCATCTCTAGCTTCTAGAATAGTATTATTAGAGATCTCAGTAATTTGACAATTAGTTATAAGAAATCTATTAGCACAACTATCAGATACATAACCTATGAAAATGAAGTTTATGGTTTTATGTCCTATTTTCTTTCTCTTAGGTTAAGGAATAGCTACCTTAGCTAAACACCCTCAAGCACAAAATATGAAGGTTGGGCTTCCTTAATTTGAATAATTCAAATAAGGGTTTCTCACTACATTTTGATGGAACCCTATTAAGGATAAAAGAAAAGGTAAGCAACGCTTCTCCCTAAAGATTTTATGGGGCACCAGAGTCGGATAACATGACATTGATCATGTTCATCAAGGTCTGATTTTTACATTCAGCTACATCATTGGATTGAGGTGAATAAGGAGCGGTCACTTGATGAATTATCCCTTGTTCTTGACAAAATTGGGTTAGTTCATTCGAATTACATTCTCCACCTTGATCAGATCTAAGCATCTTAATGGAGGATCCTAATAATTTTCTAGTTCAACTTTGAAAATCATAAAATATGAAAATACTTAAGCTTTTGTTTTTAATAAATATATGTAACAATATTTAGTATAGCCGTCTATAAATGTTACAAAATATTTATTTCCACCTCTAGTAAGTTGGCGATTTGAGTCACACACATCTGAGTGAAGGCTTTGAAGTTCTTTCAACTGATTTGAATGGTTTTCTAGAAAATTTTGATTGTACGCAAATCTCACATTTAGCACTTGGTGTAATATTAATTTTAGGAATTAAATTTAAATACATCATTTTTTCATACACTCAAAATTCACATGTCCTAATCTAGCATGCCAAAAATCAATAAGAAGCTAGGAATCAAGAATGAAGAAATTTGATTAACTTTCAAATCAACAACATTCAATTTAAATAAACCACCAGATACAAATCATTTTCCAATAAATATGTCATTCAAGGTGATTACAACTTTGTTGGATTCTAATATAATCTTATGCTCTTCTTCACTAATAAAGATACGCTCACAAGATTCTTCCTAACTCTCGATACATAAAGGACATCATGCAAGGCAAAATTCTTCACGGATGTTAGCCTAAGATCCACTCGCGCACGTCCAAATATTTGTGTCGAAGAAACATCTCCTAATATTACGCTTCCTATGCTAATGTCCTAAAAGATGGCAAAACAAGAACGATCAAAATAAGTATGAACATTTGCCCGGAATCAAGCCACCAATCTGATGAACATATGAGAAGAAGACTAAGAATATAATCCAACATGAAGATAGGTTGATATGGTGCTTGAATCATGTTGCCTGAGGTTTGACCGTAGGGGTTTGCTGGTCCTAGGTTCTGTGTCTTGTAGAAGCAATTAGTAGATAGATGATTTGTGCAGCCGCAGATGAAACACCATTTCTCTTTACCTAGATTTTGGTTTGAAGAACCAGGTTTGGGATTATTGGGTTTTTGATGGTGAGAACTTAGATGGAAGGGTTTCTTATGATTCTTATCCTTGGGTTTGAAGTGATGGTTGGAGGAATGGTTGTCATAAGATTCAGTTAGGCTTACTTTAGGAGCATGGTCCCTTCTTTATGTTCTTTTATTTTTAGGTCTTTGGCATTTTCAATTGAAAATGCACAGTGAGTTCTCTGAGTATTCTCTGGAGGAGGTGAATAGAATTTTAAAACCTTTCACAAAAATATGCACAGAACGATAAAATAATTCTAAATACTAAGCATCCAGAAATCCAACCAGAATAAAAATAAGTACAGAATAACAGAAATAAAGAAGGGACGACACAGAAAATTCACAGCATAGATGAGACAAGATCTATAGTAGTTCCACAAAATATGGGTAGGAATACACTATCCAGTGTCTGAGTCTTTTGATAAGGAGACTCTTAGAATCAGGGTCTGAGTCTTTTGTTAAGGAGACTCTTAGAACCAAGCTAGATCTTTTGATAAGGAGATCATGAACAAAAACTGGATCTTTTGATAAGGAGATCTTGAACCAAAACCAGATCTTTTGTTAAGGAGATCGTGAACCACTAGATCTTTTGAAGAGGGATTTAATGACTCTTTACTCAGTTTTACAGAAGTAGGAGATAGAGTAAAGAAGGAGAAGAAGATGAAGATTGTTCTTCTCTAGATTAATCCTCCTGCAGCAATCAATGAGGATTATTGGCACTTAGTGTTTTCTGGATCTTTGTTCAGTAAATGAATCCTTTCTTCAGAGAGATTGCAAGGATTGTGATAGCCCTTAATCCAGATGATGATCTCTGTATGATCTGTATTCTTCTTGTAGAGAGAGGAAGAAGAAGAAGCCTTATGTAATCTTGTACAGAGATCTGTTGTAACTTTTCTGTAGAAGAGAGCTGGAGAAGATGATGACAGAAAATAATTATTTTTTATCTCTTTTGAATTATGTATACTTATTCTTCTGTCGAATAGAGAACTTTCCTCTTCTGTTGTTTCCCTAGTAGAAATGTCCAAGAGGTAGTATTGCTTTCTTTCTATTTCTGTTGACAGCTCGTCAAGATCATTTTGAATAACTTCCAAATATATCATTATTATATCTTTGGAGTTCTTCTTTCCCTTCCTGTTCATAAACGGCCTGTTAGAATTCAAATAACTTCCATTTATAACTTTTGAAGAAGCTTCAGAATCGAATCCAGGAAGTATTCTAAATCTGTGTACGTATTCGACGTTGCGTCGAATAACTGTCTTCTTATCGACGCACCGCTGAGTTCTAATAAAAACTGATTTGAAATCTTCCTCAGCTTTGAGTTGAACTCTGATATCGATGTTGCGCCAATTCCTTATCGACGTATCCATCGAGATGAAGACTTACACTTTGAGCTCTGACTTCTGCGTCGAATATAATCCAAAGTTGCGTCGACTTCAAATATTGCTTTGACTGACTCAAGCTTCTGCGTCGAATACATTTCGACGTTGCATCGACTTCAATTGATACATCGACTATCAGTATGAATTATCCTTACTTCTATTCGAAGTTACTTCGATTTTTAGTTGAAGTTGCATCGACTTTTATTCGACGCAGAATTAACTCAACTGAATTTTGCACTCCTTTTGACTGGTCTTTGACACTCTAATGAGAGTGTGACATCCTATGACATCTAATGACCATATTAACCTCACTATACAATATGGGTAATGAATCGTAGATGATGAAATCACTTTCACATAATTTGTAAGATAAATCAAGGGGATGTTTTTCCAACAATCTCACCATATTTATCTTAACAAATTTTACAAACTTTTTAAGTGATATCTATCATATTGAGAAATAAAGCAGAGAACATACAAATATATTATAACAGAATGACATCATTTCATAAAAACATAAACTAGAATTGTATGAAAGACTTGCAATTGTAATAGATATGATTGTTTAACATAACTGTATCTCAAATATGTGCACTGAAGACTTGCAAGAGTAATTGTTCATTTACTTTTCACCTGATTTTTACTGATCTTTTGGAGAAGCTTTTCTTTTTCTGGAGAATGTTGGATCTTGAGGCGCCCTTAGAGGGGGGTGAATAAGGGTTTTAAAAACTATAAACTTTAAAAGAAAACTTTTGATATTTTATTTGAATATGAGTGAATATAAAACAAAGAGTAGTAAATCAATTTTATTAAATAGAAAAAGACATGATTATCATTAATAAACTTGATTACAAAATTTGATTTCTACAACGCTAGAAATCAAAGCGAATAATATGAAAACTCTTTTTGTTTTCTATACCGACTCGTATCCCCACGAACCGGTTGGCTTTAGCCGATCTCTCCCCAGATACGGCCTCAAGCCGCTCTAGCCAATCTATCACCAGAAAGGCCTCGAGCGCCCCCTAGATCTACTCTATAGACCCAGTCGCCAACACGAGGCGAATTCCTCCCTAAGTCCTACCTAGACCTAGTCGCCAACACGAGGTGAATTCACAAAATGATTACAATGATAAAATAAAAGACAAATACAAAATATAAATATGAAACTCCCTATGAGGTAATCTGAAGGAGATGCCGAAGAATCGCTGAAGATCGTTGAAGTCCAAGCGTGCGTTCTTCGCGTTGAGTTAACGTGTTGATCCAAGCCTCCTTTGATTCCTCCTTTTGAAATATGAGTGGAAGATGTGTTGGTCTGGAAATACGGCCCTCACAAAGTTTCTGAAGTGCTGGAATAGGGCTCTTGGCAATCAGTAGTTTGGAGAAGAAGAAATCCTCCAATATATAGACTTTGAGCTAATGCTGGCGTTAATTGCTAACGCCGCGCGTTGACCATGTATAGCAACATATTGATGGCTCGGATCTTCAGAAGAGGAAGGAGATTCTACACTTTAGGAAATGTTTTATTTTAGGCAATACTAACACCGACGTTAAGGCTAACGCGGGGCGTTGGGCAAATCATTCCTAAAGTTCCTCCTGCAATCATGGCTGCTTTCTCCTTGCCAAATTCGTCGACCGGATAGCGCCCAGCGTTAAGACCTAACGCCTGGCGTTGAGTTCCTTCCTCGTCATTTCGTCGAACGAATTACGTCGAACGGTATCACATTTCGTCGAACATCATTTCGTCGAACGCAGTTCGTCGAACGACATCTGATTTTGTCTAACGGCTTCTCATTTCGTCGAACGCCATTTCATTTCGTCGAGCGCTAATGCCCAGCGTTAAGCTTAACGCCTGGCGTCAGAAATAATTTGTCGATCGCCATTTCGTCGAACACACTTCGTCGAACTGAATCACATTTCGTCGAACACCATTTCATTTCGTCGAGCGATAACGCCCAGCATTAAGCTTAACGCATGGCGTTAGACAGATTTCAATCCTTCAGCTTGTGGTTAGTGCCAGACCATTGTTGCAGCACCTGGTGTCATATCTGTCCAAACATGCATGCTAAAAAAATAATGGCAAACAAGATCAAATACAAGTATGATTTGTTATTCTCAAATCAAAGAGATGCGGAAAATCATGTTCCAATAATCTCCCCCTTTTGATAATAAAAAATTCAATTAGAGATAAATCAGATTCATAGATAAAGAATTTGTGTTTTTATAAAGATATATGACACTCAGCAATTATAAGATAATGATAGGAATTATAGTTCATTGAACATTGTGCTCCCCCTACAAAGATGCTCCCTCTTAGTGTATACTCCCATAAACTAGATACATGCTCCCCCTTAATCTAGTGAATCCTACTCCGTTAATCAATATGATTTAGCATTTTTTTCTCCCCCTTTGTTATTAGCAAAAGAGGGTGGAGTGAAACAAAACTAGAATAAAGACGACAAAAGTTGGGATATAACTAAGAGAGGAATAAGAGTTTTGTGTAAACATAAAGTAAGTCATGATCGAGCTAAGGGAGAGAGTCGCACAGCGGAAAAAATATATGATAGGCATGAAAGAACATTATTCAAAGATTATACCACAGGAATTTAATCACTTGCTTTGCAAATTAATTTTTAAAGAAGAATATTACTTGTTGAAAAAGATGCAATAGTGTTTGACAAGCACAAGTGAAGAGAGACCAAAGAAGTGAGCATGATATACCATGGTAAACGAAGTACATGATCAAAAGAGAAATGCGGAAAACAAAAACAAAACAAATAAGAGTAGTATTTTTGTTATAGTTTGACCATTCCAACAATATATCTAGACTCTTCACATTTGAGCATTTTAACTTTGAAAATTTTCATAACTAATAGGCAAGCATGATTTAGCATATTCAAGAAGATAATAGCTACAATGTAACCAATTCGTATTTCAAGTAAAGAAAACATTGTAGAAATCATGCATTGCAATCTAGTGCTTTTACTTAAGTTTTTAGAGAATTATGTAATGTTTGCATTAGGATCCAATTCTCATGAGTGGAATCTTTATGAAAAACAATGATGTGTGCATAAGGTGTTTTGATAAAAGTATACAAGTGAAATAATCAAAACACATGGCATATATAATGAAATAGTGACAACAATATCAAGGATGCAATCTTATAATTACTTTCACACATCAAATCTAGAATAAAGTTTCAAGGCACAAATAATGAGTACAACAACCAAGGTGCTTCGCCCACACAATGCTTATTAAGACTTATCAGGGAGCGAAGTATTGCTTGGTGGACCACATAAGCATTTTTTTATAAAAATTATATTTTTTTAGTGATCCGGTGTACAAATAGAAGTGATAAAAAGAAATATGTTTGCACAAGACACTTTACAATTCTTTCCAAGGTGTTCAACCTCACAATGCTCATTAAGACTTATCAGGAGGGTGAGTAGTGCTTGGTGGAGTTATCATTGGCTTTTTATTTCAGATTTTTATTTTGGGCCGAAGGTCTCCGAATTCACTTGTTGTTGCAAACATTAATATTATTGAAATAACACTTCTATATTATGCATGAAATTTATTTTTGAAAGACGATGTAGGTAATTTAGACATACAACTTAATATGTTAAAACTATTACACTACACAATCATGCAAGACTAAGATTATGAGCACATATAGATTACCAAAATAGTTAGTGTATAATTCATTGATTAGCATATAGCATTACTCATACTTAGAGGCATGCTAGGCAATCATACACAATTATCTATAGACTATTTCATTGCACATAATCAGATTAAGGTCAAGGCATGACACAAACAATGTTTAGAAAATTTGAAATTAAAATTAGACATTGAAGAGAATCTTAATGTGTATGCCTAATCAATTTTGATCATTTGAAACAAAATGACTAAGATGTATGCTCTTCTGAAGACTTATAGTCAAACCATAATTTTATAAAGAGTTTAAGCAAAACAAAACATATTTTTGATCATTTTGAATTATTTGAATTTTTATATTTTGAAATAAAATAACCAAATTAATAACAAAATAATTTCAAATCTGGGAAAATAAATAGAAAAAAATCATTAGAAAAATATCAGAAATAGTGCAGAGAAAGCAGAATTTCAATCTAGAAAAAAAACTAACGCCTGGCGTTAACTATTTAACGTCGAGACAGTACGCTATTTTTGAGACTTTTTAAAAAACTTTTCTTTGGCATAGATAGTATGTATATAGTCCTTCTTAGTATAGAAATTTCAGAGAAGTTGGAAATGATTAGAAGGCTATATAAGCATGTTTTATTTGTTCAAAAATGATTTTTATATTTGGTTTTCATATATTTGTGACTTACAAGATCAGTAGAGCTCAAAAATGATAAAAAATGCAAAACACAAGATAAGCATGTTCGATCAAAACAAGAATTCATGAGCATGTTCGATCAAAAACAAGAATGCATGAATAATATAATCATAAAGAGTGCATGCAAAATATATGAAATAGGAATGTCCTAGATTATAATACCCTAACTGTATGCCTACACACTAGCCCCGCACTAAGTGACGGATGGGCATGAGGAGCTGCACACATGCCGTACACTAGAGAATGCTCAACCTAGCACTCTTTCCCTCAGTGCCTTGCAAGGCCCCACTGGAACCCTCCCCAGTTAAGGACAAGACATAACATAGAGGTTAGGTCTTCTAATGAATACAATCCTACGCCCTCGCTATTGTGAGACACATAATGTGGGTGAACGATCATAGACATCCTAAGCATTTTGTACTATGGAAACAATTTAAAGTCACATAGTTACTTTATCTTTCAATTTTTCTACTTTAAGATGGATTCATTATGGCATTATTGATAACTAGCATGAATGATAATATTTATTAGTTGATAATGCTAGTATGATGAGTTCATATTATGCCATAAGAATATTGCATGTCTTTTATATCGATAGAAATTCAATTTGAAGAACTAGAATTAAGTGATGATATGATTTGATGTTATTGATATCAAGGTGATTCTAAGTTCTAGATATAGTAAGGTACATGCAATCACAATACATAATTTATTCATATAATTATCATGATCACCAATTTTATGAAAGAACCAAAATGATCTTTTGTAGTTATGTGTAATGTTTGAATTAAAAGATCTTTTGATATTACATAATATAATTATGATCATTAATTTTATCACATAGAGATTTTGATACTCATAATTAATTATTGTAAGTGAAATATGTACAACCCGTATTCGCCGAGTGGGCCCCCCCAGCCAGCTGGCGAAACCTGGGTCGTCCGGACCATTCGCCGGGTCACTCGCCCAGGCTAAGTGAGGTAAAAGAGCCCTCAAGATGGTGGAGGTAGGCTATAGGAAAGAAGACGCGCTAGGCGAGTGGTGCCCTCACGGACCACTCGCCCAGAAATGAGAGCATTCGCCCAGCCAGGGGACCACTCGCCCAGAAGCGTGGGCATTCGCCCAGACAGGCGGGTGCCCAGCGAATGGTGCCCTCACGGACCATTCGCCCAAATGGGTGTGAGGGGAAAATGACCAGGATACCCCTGGTGGGCTGCAAATAGCCCTTCGGAACAGCGGAGTTAGGCTGTTAGCAGACCAATTTGGGGTGCGGTTAGTAAAATTAAAAGGCGGAGCCAGGCTATTTACAGACCAGCCTAGAAAAACTATAAATAGACCCTTAAGGGCACCTTGGAGGAGATCAGATTTTAGAGAATCCTCTCCTCTAGGATAGTTTTGGTTGGCAGCCAGTGCCCTCCAAGGTGCCCGGTTGAGCTTTGGTTTGGGAGGGGAAGCTCTCTAAGATCTTCCGGGTGTGTGGCGGGACCTCCTCGCTTCAGCCTTGGGTCTATTCTGTTTCCAGCATCCACCGTCAAGAGAGTCTAGTGAGGGAGAAATAAGCATCGGCTACACCCCCAGTGGGTCCGAACTCAAGAGACCAGTTGCTGGTTTCTTCACCCCTCGGACGGTTCCGCTGACCGGGCTCTCACTAGCCGGCAGGGCAGGTTGACCTCCCAGGGAGGCTATGTTCTTCACCCCTCGGACGGTTCCGCTGACCGGGCTCTCACTAGCCGGCAGGGCAGGTTGACCTCCCAGGGAGACTATGTTCTTCACCCCTCGGACGGTTCCGCTGACCGGGCTCTCACTAGCCGGCAGGGCAGGTTGACCTCCCAGGGAGGCTATGTTCTTCACCCCTCGGACGGTTCCGCTGACCGGGCTCTCACTAGCCGGCAGGGCAGGTTGACCTCCCAGGGAGGCTATGTTCTTCACCCCTCGGATGGTTCCGCTGACCGGGCTCTCACTAGCCGGCAGGGCAGGTTGACCTCCCAGGGAGGCTATGTTCTTCACCCCTCGGATGGTTCCGCTGACCGAGCTCTCACTAGACGGCAGGACAGGTTGACCTCCCAGGGAGGTAAGTGATGTTCCCCTCGGATGGTTCCGCTGACCGGGCTCTCACTAGACGGCAGGCCAGGTTGACCTCCCAGGGAGGTAAGTGATGTTCCCCTTGGATGGTTCCGCTGACCGGGCTCTCACTAGACGGCAGGACAGGTTGACCTCCCAGGGAGGTAAGTGATGTTCCCCTCGGATGGTTCCGCTGACCGGGCTCTCACTAGACGGCAGGACAGGTTGACCTCCCAGGGAGGTAAGTGATGTTCCCCTCGGATGGTTCCGCTGACCGGGCTCTCACTAGCCGACAGGCCAGGTTGACCTCCCAGGGAGGTAAGTGATGTTCCCCTCGGATGGTTCCGCTGACCGGGCTCTCACTAGACGGCAGGCCAGGTTGACCTCCCAGGGAGGTAAGTGATGTTCCCCTCAGATGGTTCCGCTGACCGGGCTCTCACTAGACAGCAGGACAGGTTGACCTCCCAGGTGGTTATGCGTTTTTTCTCAGGGTAGCTCCGTTAGCCGGATTTTCAATGACACTCGTCGAATATACAGGGTTGGACATTTCTTTCCGAGCGTGTATCTCGCTCGAAAAGAGCGGGGATTGTGTACAACCCTATATTCTCCGAGTAGGTCCTCGAGATGCTAGAGATATTTTGGAGCGTTATCATTCAACCTTGATCCAGGGTAAAGAAGGAAGAGGGCGAGCGGAGGAGGTAGAGACCTCCCGCTCGCCCCCACCCTCAGCGGGAGTGGGCGAAACCAGCAGGGGTGCCGCCCCTGGCTGGGTCTCGCCCAGCCCCAGGAGGGGGGCGAGACCAGCAGGGGTGCCGCCCCTGGCTGGGTCTCGCCCAGCCCTAGGAGGGGGGCGAGACCAGCAGGGGTGCCGCCCCTGGCTGGGTCTCGCCCAGCCCCAGGAGGGGGGCGAGACCAGCAGGGGTGCCGCCCCTGGCTGGGTCTCGCCCAGCCCCAGGAGGGGGGCGAGACCAGCAGGGGTGCCGCCCCTGGCTGGGTCTCGCCCAGCCCCAGGAGGGGGGCGAGACCAGCGGGGGTGCCGCCCCTGGCAGGGTCTCGCCCAGCCCCAGGAGGGGGCGAGACCAGCAGGGGAAGACCATCCCCGGGTCTCGCCCCACCCCAGTTAGGGGGCTCGCCGAGCCCCGCGAGGTACCCCTCTCGCCCAGTTTCGGGGGGAGGTGTCGGTCTGCGTTTAGCGCCTCAGAACAGCGGGATTCGGCTATCTGCAGCCCAATCCGAGGGTATTTTGGTAATTTCGCGGACCGGTTTCTGGCTATTTGCAGCTCAACTTCAGAAATCCTATAAATAGGACCAAGGGGGCACCATTTGGAGGAGATCTCTCATCCTAGGCTAGCTCTCTCCTTCTCCCTCTCCCTCCCCAAGTCTCTCTAGGGGGTGAGGAGAGGCTCCAGTGGTGCCCAAGCTTAGTAGTGGCTTGGGAGGGAAAGTTCCAAGGGGACTTCCGGGTATGTGGCGGGACCTCCCCACTAAGCCCTTGGTCCAGTTCTTAGTTCCAACACCTTCAACCTAGAGCTCTCCCTTGGGGGGAGTAAGGGTTGGTCGCCCCTCAGCCTCGCTGAGGGCCCCGAACTCCACAGAGACCAGTTGCTGGTTTCAACAAAATATATAAAACAATTCATATTCAACCTTTTCAAAATATTAAAGAGAAAGATTGCAAGGTGAATGATGAATACAATGAGAAACTTATTTTTGGTTATTTTTGAAAGGTTTTATAAATTTTCTCTTTGGTTTTTGAATATTAAACAAAAACATATATATATATAATTTTCTTGACTTTTAATTTTCATTATTCTATTTTTCTTTAGCATAACATGGTGTATATCTAGCATAGACATTGATTTCTTCTTATAGAAAGTGATGATGCTAGAATGAAAAATTTTATGGTAATAAGGTGTAAATGTAACGATTACAAGCATATGATTTTTGCAATTATTCAATTTCGATTTTTCATGATTATGATTAAACATATTTGAGGCTATCAAATGACATAAGGATATTAAATAAGTAATCAATCAATTATGCATTTTATACATTTTACCAAAAGACCCCATAATCTTCCTTTAAATCCCTTTTTAATAATTATTTTATTCGTCTTGATAATATCATATAAGCATTTAGCATTTAATTTATACTGATGATATAAGACATTTAAAGGTAATGGATTTAGAAGGATTAAAAAAAGGATTAGTAGATCACTTGAAAAATAATATGATTTTTTATTCACTTTTATTCAATTTGTTTTATTAATGAACTTTGGTTAAATATGAGAAAGCCATATCACAAGTTATGTAAAGTAATCATACCATGTTGGTTCAACAAAAAGAAAATAAACAAATAAGGAGAAGTTTAAGCATGTCATGAAGTAGAGTAATGATATTTCTTATTTAATTATTTCTACTTCATGCATTTGTATGATACCTAATGAATAAGAGATTTAGGTATCCAAAGGAGACCAAGTGGGATGGTTCCTTTGGGTACCCAAATACATCATGTTTGCTTTTGGGGAGATGGAAATGAATGAGCCCTTTTGAGTGGAGTTTATGTTTCATCTTTAACTTTGGGTCTCCATTCAAACCTTGGTTTAATATTATTTTTATGTATCAAATTTCCATTGTGATTATCTTTATCTTTAAGATTATAATTGTAATGATTATTGAAAGTATTTTTCATAGGAAATTTGTGAACATTTAATTTTATGTTGGGAGAAGATTGATGTTGTAAATGATAATGATGATTGTATTTTGGAATTTCATTTTCAATCTTTTAAAGTTTTTTATTTTCATTATTTGACTTATTCAAATTTTGAGAAATCATATTCAACTTGATTTTGGATTTTGCATTATATTGAGAATGTATGTTTTGAGAATTTTTCTTTATGATTTCCTTAAGCAAGTTGATTTTAGTTTTTAATTCATTATTCTTAATTTTTAAATTATATCTAGTTTTATTATAAGCGATTGCGTTATTTTTAAGAGTGGAAATAATTGAATCAATATGATTTTGATAGTTATTTCTATATTCATCAAATGTTTCATCCATCTCTTTAATTTCAATTTTATAGTCTTTACACTTGGCACAATCATTTTTCAAGGATGAATTTTCTAAACATAATCTTTCATTTTGTTCTTTTACAAAAATAAACTTCTTTTCAAGTTTTTTGTGTTTTTCTTTTAATTCATTATATTCTGCACAAGGTGTAATGTTTTCAACTAAGGAGCCACGGGTAGAACAAGATAAATTAGAATTTGATTCTTCATTAATTTTTGCCTTTAAATTTTTATTTTCTAAGCGCAAATGTTTATTAGCATCTTTTAATTTCTTAATTTTGCGCTTTGTAGTTTGAAGCAATTGTAATGTAGAAATAGAATTACATACAATAAGAGATTTTGATTTCCTTACAGCGCTTGTGGATGAGGCAAGATTTGAACATATAGTTCCTTTGACATCTTTTTGGCACTCCTCTTCTGAAGATAAGATTTCTTCTTCTCTCTCACTAGATGTGCACTCTATTGATCCATCCCGTGAGGAGCTTTCTTGAACTTTTGTGCAAGCTTGTATGTTCTCCAAGTCTTGCGCTTGTTCCACACCTGCAAAAGGAGAATCATAAGTTCTTTCAAGAAAAACCCAAATTTCATATGCGGTAGGTAAATCATAAATAAGTTTGAAAATATTTTGATCTAACGCACAAAATAAACTATTCATAGATTTTGCATTTAAAACAATTTCGTTTCTAGTTAGTACGCTAGGTGGCTTTTCAATAGTAATATTCCAAACTTTTTCATCTAAGGCCTTAAGAAAATTTTTCATTAATAGTTCCCACCCTTTATAATTTTTGCCCATAAATAAAGGTGGTGATAATACTTTTTCATTTATATTATAATTTTCCCCACTAGTAGAAGCGAGATCATGATCAAGAGACGTCATTATTCTCGGTTGTTAAGGCGATTTGGAATAACCTAGCATTGATACCACTTGTTGGATCTTGAGACGCCCTTAGAGGGGGGTGAATAAGGGTTTTAAAAACTTTAAACTTTAATAGAAAACTTTTGATATTTTATTTGAATAAGAGTGAATATAAAACAAAGAGTAGTAAATCAATTTTATTAAATAGAAAAAGACATGATTATCATTAATAAACTTGATTACAAAATTTGATTTCTATGAGGCTAGAAATTAAAGCGAATAATATGAAAACTCTTTTTGTTTTCTATACCGACTGGTATCCCCACGAACCGGTTGGCTTTAGCCGATCTCTCCTCAGATACGGTCTCAAGCCGCTTTAGCCAATCTATCACCAGAAAGGCCTCGAGCACCACCTAGATCTACTCCCTAGACCCAGTCGTCAACACGAGGCGAATTCCTCCCTAAGCCTACCTAGACCTAGTCGCCAACACGAGGCAAATTCCCAAACTGATTACAATGATAAAATAAAAGACAAATACAAATATGAAACTCCCTATGAGGTAATCTAAAGGAGATGCTGAAGAATCGTTGAAGTCCAAGCGTGTGTTCTTCGCGTTGAGTTAGCGTGTTGATCCAAGCCTCCTTTGATTCCTCCTTTTGAAATATGAGTGGGAGATGTGTTGGTCTGGAAATACGGCCCTCACAAAGTTTCTGAAGTGCTGGAATAGGGCTCTTGGCAATCAGTAGTTGGAGAAGACGAAATCCTCCAATATATAGACTTTGAGCTAACGCCAGTGTTAATTGCTAACGTCGCGCGTTGACCATGTATATCAACATATTGATGGCTCGGATCTTCAGAAGAGGAAGGAGATTCTGCACTTTAGGAAATGTTTTATTTTAGGCAATACTAACGTCGGCGTTAAGGCTAATGCGGGGGGTTAGGCAAATCATTCCTAATGTTCCTCCTGCAATCACGGCTGCTTTCTCCTTGCCAAATTCGTCGACCGGATAGCGCCCAGCATTAAGACCTAACGCCTGGCATTGAGTTCCTTCCTTGCCATTTCGTCGAACGAATTTCGTCGAACGGTATCACATTTCGTCGAACATCATTTCGTCGAACGCAGTTCGTCGAACGGCATCTGATTTCGTCGAACGGCTTCTCATTTCGTCGAACGCCATTTCATTTCGTCGAGCGCTAACGCCCAGCGTTAAGCTTAACGCCTGGCGTCAAAAATAATTCGTCGATCGACATTTCGTCGAACACACTTCGTCGAACTGAATCACATTTCGTCGAACGCCATTTCATTTCGTCGAGCGATAACGCCCAACGTTAAGCTTAACGCCTGGCGTTGGACAGATTTCAATCCTTCAGCTTGTGGCTAGTGTCAGACCATTGTTGCAGCACCTGGTGTCATATCTGTCCAAACCTGCATGTTAAAAACACAATTGCAAACAAGATCAAATACATGTAAGATTTGTTATTCTCAAATCAAAGAGATGCGGAAAACCATGTTCCAACAGAGAAGACCTGTGTTGGCACATTTCTTGGTGGAAATATGATAGGCTCCTCCTCAGTAGCCCTGGCATCATTCTTCTCTTTCTCCTCTTCAGCAATTTTGTCATCCTCTTTGTGAAGTCCTCATGAAGTGATGCAGCATCTTCAATAATATGGGCAGCTTCTTGAGCAATTGTGGTGACATCTTTTATGATCTACTCATCAGCTGTGAGGAGCTCCCCCTGGGTTGATGCAGGCATCTCCCCTAGAATTTGTGCTGGCCTCTCCTCATCTGCAGTAGTCTCCTCCTCTTGAGCAATCCAGTCTCCGATTCTTGAGCAATTCAGTCTCCTTTTCATAACCAATCTCCCCTTCTTGAGCAGGCACCTCCTCCTCTTGAACATTATCCCCCTTCTGAACCTTGCTTACAAGGAAGGTTAAGAAAGATCGTGTGATCTGTGAGGAGGTCATCTATAACATCCCTGGTCTGCAAATAGAATATAACATGGGTCTGGCCGGGGCCCCACGACATATAATATCCACATAGCCTAAAATGTTAGTCATTGATACAAGAAAACATGCTAATAAAACTCAGAGTAAACAGAAACGGAAGCTAACCACAAGCCCAAAACAAAGGGGCCAGAATGTCCACATCAACAAGGAAGACAGTACTGAAGTGACACGACCTTAAGGCCTTACATGGCTTTCAGAAAAGGTACAGACAAACCAAAAGGGCTACATGAAAAACCCCAAAACAGAGAGAGGACCCTAGCCAGCTCCTCAGCAACCCATGGGCTCCGGCCCACTACACACCACTGCGAGCTCCGCCACCTGAAACCAAGAACAAACAGGCGGTGCAACGAAGGTCAGCATGGGGCTGACCAACACAACGTAACGACTCCTCCCCCCGGCCATCCTAGCGGACTCCGGGGCGAGTATATCGCTCTCCTGCAAGTACGCACGCACACCAAAATATGCAAACAAGGAATAAAGGACCAAGAGTCAGGGGACACACTAAGCGTCACCCTTCAAACTACCACGCACGTGCTATGAACACACTGAAAGCGCACGATCTAAACTTCAACGCCCAATAAAACAGTACGACCGCGACTCGGTCAATCGTAGTGACAGAAGGGACCAAACCTACAATTGTCCTAGAGAATGGACAGAGGACCGGTTTGGGATAAACGACCTACAACTACCCCTTTGTGAGGTGGCAGAGGACTGGTCAGAAAATATACGACCTACAACTGCCTTTTGACGTGGTAGAGGGCTGGTCAAAAAATATACGACCTACAACTGCCTTTGGCGTGACAGAGGGCTGGTCAAAAAACATATGACCTACAACTGCCTTTTTGACGTGACAGAGGGCTGGTCAGAAAATATACGACCTACAACTGCCTTTGACGTGACAGAGGGCTGGTCAGAAGACATATGACCTACAACTGCCATTTCGAGATGGCAGAGGACTGATCAAAGGAAGCGCAATCTACGCACTGACGGGGATCCACCCATCCAACAAAACCCCACAAAAACCATCGTTCTACCGGGCCCAACATAGGCCCGCCTAGGAACGGGGCATTCACGAATAAAGCCCACGAATTCCTACAATACTACGACGAATAACACGGGACATTCTCGTTCACGTACCAAGGGCTAATCGCAATGCACATCACAGAAACATCACCGATCCAGGCTTGCCGCCACGGGTAGGCTTCACACAGCATGCCTAAATCCAGACTCGCGCGTCGGATCACTAATGCACATTTATGCCGGGGACGGACACAATCGACCCGGGGGTTCGCAATGAACCGAGGGAAACACACACCGCGTCCAATTGGAGGCGGGTGGCCCTCCTAAGCAAAGCAAAAGCAGAAAAACTACACCGGGGTCGCAATCCCACGCCCTGGCGAAGTCCCCGCTCTCCACCGCGTAGTGGGAGAGGGACTTTACATGCAGTTCACACCAACATACGCCGGGGTCGCAATCCCACGCCCTGGCGGAGTCCCCGTCCTCAACCGAGACGGTGTGAGGGGACTCTCATTGCACGAAACATAACCATAAGCACACAAACATACAGAACATACGGTCCTAAGACCGGGGGAAGAAATCGTTACCCTTGAAGCGTGTCGGAGCTATAGGAACTAGCATTAATTTGACGGTGAACGACCGTAGTGGCTGCCCCTATACAGATCCGGACGTCGTTTGGCGGTTCAAGCTCTAATTCTTCCTCTCACTGTGGATCTCAGCAACGCTAGCTCTCTTCAAGAGAGGATCGGGTTCGAGCCTTAGCAGCGACTCCGCAAACGGGGAAGGAATCGACGGCAAAAAGGGGGCTGCTCGGCCCTGCTGCACGCGAGAGGGAGAGAGAGAGGAGAGGGAGCTGCTCACGGCCTCCTCTTGACCGGCGAGAGAGAGGGAGACGGGGAAGCTGCTCCTCCTAGCTCCAGGCCGACGGCGAGAGAGGGAGGAGGGAGCGTCGGCCTCCTCCTGACCGGCGAGAGAGAGGGAGGAGACGAGGGGGGGTCGGCCGACCTAGACGAGGGAGAGAGGGAGATCGCGAGAGGGGAAGGGGGTTCCTGTGCGGCGTCCTGCGCGAAAACGAGAGAGAGGGGAAGAACCGGAGGGGGGAAGTCGGGTTTTAACAAAAACCCTAAATGAAAAAGGCTAACTGCACCCCCACTCGGCTATTCGCACACCAGACTCTCTATTTGCACCCCCACAGCCCCTAATCGCAGATCACGCCCCAAATTTGCTAAACGCCGAAATATTGGGGGCGTTACAATTCTCTCCTCCTTAGAGAAATTTCGTCCCGAAATTTAAATTCGAACTTAGCAGCGAAGGATACAAAACACCAAATTACAAAACGACCTATGGGTTATGGACCCACCACGCTTCTGCTGCACTACTCTGATTTACACATTCTTGAGGATAACCATGTGATCTTAAATGCGGTGAGATATCACCCTAGGAGGTCACGGATAACATTCATACGGCTTTTCACCCGGGGAGTCATCCTAGATTTGAACATAAAAACATCAACGAATCTTTACATACAATCTCACAAGGATTCACCCGTCATATTGCTTATAACCACAAAGCCTTACGAACTCTCATTTCCGTCACTCCATGGTCATTTCATTACGACGAGAAGAGTCGCACTCTTCCCAAAATGAGGGACTTCGACCTCTCATAGGAGAATCAAATCACTACATTGATTCCAATACTTTGCGAGTTCACTCACACCTCCAAACACATCAAGACCGCAATTGTCCCGGAAGCCTTTAACTAACGGTAATCAACCTTGAACAACATCTCTATTCAACACGTAAAAACACAACACCACCACTACCATTCGCATTTCGTGTAAGCCACACAAAAAAAAACAGAAAATTATGCCTGAGATATCACAATCTCAACAGGGCACCTTCACTTGGATTTTCTTTACACTTTCAATCAACGCAAACAACAAGCTCGAACAATTGAACCTTTCCAGAGGTTTCACTACATAGGTCATCACGACCATATAGGCTCACCTATACGATGATTTCAAAGATCATGTCCTCAAACCATCAATCTCCAACTCACGACACATATTTTCGTATTATCGTGCCAATAATTTGATTTCGAACGAATTACCTTCAACCCATCGTAGGATAGACTAGCAACGCTTCACGGGTATTATTTGTCAAGTGTCATAAATAACAATTTCCATTCACCAACATGTTAGGAAATCAAACTCACAAAGGGTCATCACTACATAGCCACGCAATAAGAAAACACGACTAAATCGATATAATCATCTTTCACGTTATGTCCACGATTCTTGCACGAATCCAAACATTGCACATGATAAACACGCATTTTGCTACCAACAATTTCAATTCTTGCTTATCAACTCAAAACCTTCAACGAAAGATGCCAATATTTCGGCATGGCTCCTTTACAGGTCAAAACAATAACTTCAACTGAGTCGTATTCATCACAATTTATTACGACTAATTGAACGCATACCTACGCACATCACCAAACTGACATGAGTCTTAACCCATGCTAGCAAACTATAAGTAGCACTTACATGTTGTACTCTTTCTAGTGCCACCACATACACATTTCACGAGTGACAATGCTCACACAATCCAAAGTCATTAACTACCACCCGAATTTTGTGTAACTCACACACAAAAGTGAGAACCTTATCCGAGATATTTCAATCTCGATGAGGCGTTTACTTGGGTTTAAACATGTACGAACCTCCGTACGAATCCTACCAAGAAAAACTACGAACTCCACTGTTTGTGAACCTACTCATGATTCCAACTAAGTTGGACACACGTCCAAATATCAGGTTCCCAAACTAACAATCTCTAACCTCACGACACATAAATTTTTATAGTATTATGCCAACAACTCAACTTTGAAGGAGTCACTTTCAATCTATCTTGTGGTAGACTAAAAACTCTTCACGAGCGTGCTAATTATCAAGTAACACAGATATAAATTTTCATCACCCATACGTTACGAGGCCGACTCGTATGCGGTCACAACTACATCGTTACGCAACAATTAAATTTCAACTCGTCCACTATAATCACCATTCATGTTAATGCTTCACGAGCACTATGCACAAAACTACCATATCATCAAAAGTGGACTCGACTCTCAGAGTCAAACCAGTGAAAGATAAACCTCCAACGAGAATCCAAAATGATAAAGAGGGTATGCGCTTGACACATATAACAAAACATTGCTCATAAGTGCGACTACACGCGCACACAAAACTCCAACGCATGTTTACCTCTCACGAAAGGAGGGGACAAAAGATGTCGTCACCACTGCTTCTTCAGGACTAAGCTCGGCACCCATGCGCAACGTGACCTTGACGGCCACAAAGAAAGCAGAGAATAGTTGACTTTTGTCTCTTCCTTGATTCTCTTGAACTCTCAGCTTTGGATTCCTCACAGCATGTGCTTTTTTTCGATTCAGCAGCCAGCAGTCTAATTCTTTCAAACTCCTCTTCCGACTCACTCTGCCCTAAGCGAAAAACAAGCTCCAAGTTGCGGGCAGCTTGAATCAAAATGGTGAAACTGATAGACGCTGCTGCACGCAATTTGATCTTCCAATCCTCACGCAAGCCTTTAAAGAAATATCGCGCTTTGTCCTCATCAGTCACCAGGACATGCTCAGCATAACGGCTCAATCGCAAAAACTCTTGGAGATAAGTCTCCACAGACATCTCTTTTTGCCTCAACATCAGAAAATCTTCTCGTAGTATAAGGCGGGTAGTCGTCGGAAGGAAATGTTCCCAGAATGACGCCGCAAACTCTTCCACGGGGATTTGGGACCAAGGACGTCGAGCAAAACGTCCACGACACTCCTCTTGCCACCATCTCTTAGCCTCCCCGAAAAGTGCAAAGGAAATGACAGTGACCCTTAGCTCCGGCGAGACTCCTAAGGCCAAAATGAGGTCTTTAATCCATTCCAACCAATCTTGAGCATAAGTGGGCGACTCGACACCGTTAAACAAAGGTGGATGACAACTCAAGAAGTAAGTCACCCAATCACGAGTCTCGTATGTTGCTTCTCCAATAGCAGACATAGGCGCAGATGCCACAGGGATGGGTGTCCCACCAGCAGTCGCACCGGCACACTGATCTTCCATCACTCCTATTTCAGCTTCACTAGCTGTGGTTGTCTCCTGCAAGGGAGTTAGACCAACCTCTTCACCAATCACCTAGTAGAAAGACGGAAGAACTCAGCAACACACGCGAAATTATAATATACAAACATCTAATCAGCACTCAAAGAACACTCAGGTCCTTAGTCACAACATCCAATGCATGACTGCTACAACGGTCTTAGGATAAGACTTTACAAGTGACACCTTAGCGACAACAGGGTTCAACACGCCCTGCTAAAACGATACCAAAGGTAGTCACCACGCACGTAATCCATCATACGGAAAATACAATGGCGTAAGATCATCAAGTCGAATATTAGACTTGAGTCAAACCTAGTGCTCTCATGACACTCACAATATAGGGTATACAAAACCCTGCAAACACACTTGGGCATTTACTTGTCCGGACAACCACATCAGACTCTTGGGGACCCAAGTCATAGAGTTTACAAACTCAAGGCCAAAGGGCACCCAAACTATGGGCACAACTAAAATTAGGAGTGCACAGTGCACACAGGGCACCCAAACTAAAATTAGGAGTGCACAACTCCTAATTTCACTAAACTTCTTATCGGTCCGAACTCTCAAGTCAGACTCAAGAACTATCTCATGTTTCAGCACAAAAGAATAGGTTTCATATTTAACTAAAAGAGCGCGACAGAGGGGAGCATCCCGTAACTGTCCAAAGAGAGCGTGACGGGAATCCACCCATCCTTTTAATACACTTCCCTGCTCATAAATCAGAATTCATCACCGCCATTAACAAAGTGTGTCATTACTTAATCATCAATCTTAAGTGTGAATGTGTGCGCTCGCTTGCGCACATCGAGGTCACACCATCAAGCGTAGGGTAACACAAATGATTGGATGCCTCTTTCAATACATCACACTTAACTTCACACGACATAAATGTAATCCAATGATTCCAAATAATAGGTCGCCAAAGGTTTGACGCCATCTATAGTTATCTAATACCGTATCGGGTGAATCACTACAACAAATCTCATCTTACAGACCATGACTTTTCATTCCACTAGTCATGTTCGCATAAGGGTAGCCACAAGGACTCACAACATTTATCAACATACTAAGGTGGTCAACACCTAAGTTATGGAAACACCCAAAATATAGCGGCGATTCTCCTAACATTCGCATTCCTTTACATTTAATCGCTCATTCTATTTTCCAATAGCGCAATCCTTGGAGAAATGAAGGCCAAAAACACTTCAGCCAGACATTAATAATGTTTACACATGTGAGACACATGATCTAGCAGTTATAAATAGGGAAAATCACTAAGCAGGGGGCGCTTAAATTCCCAAAAGTGCATGAAAACCACGATTTTGGTCATTCCTAAGTGGACATTCTGCTTAAATTTAGTCATTTAGGCTCTTGCACTGTAAGTGCTCACCACCCGTTAAAAAGGGTTCGTCCCGAAACCTAAAGACTAGCGGATTACGAAACCTAAAGTCCGATACCAATTGTAACACCCTTGGTCTGCAAATAGAATATAACATGGGTTCGGCCGGGGCCCCACGACATATAATATCCACAAAGCCTAAAATGTTAGTCATTGATACAAGAAAACATGCTAATAAAACTCAGAGTAAACAGAAACGGAAGCTAACCACAAGCCCAAAACAAAGGGGCCAGAATGTCCATATCAACAAGGAAGACAGTACTGAAGTGACACGACCTTAAGGCCTTACATGGCTTTCAGAAAAGGTACAGACAAACCAAAAGGGCTACATGAAAAACCCCAAAACAGAGAGAGGACCCTAGCCAGCTCCTCAGCAACCCATGGGCTCCGGCCCACTACACACCACTGCGAGCTCCGCTACCTGAAACCAAGAACAAACAGGCGGTGCAACGAAGGTCAGCATGGGGCTGACCAACACAACGTAACGACTCCTCCCCCCGGCCATCCTAGCGGACTCCGGGGCGAGAATATCACTCTCCTGCAAGTACGCACGCACACCAAAATATGCAAACAAGAAATAAAGGACCAAGAGTCAGGGGACACACTAAGCGTCACCCTTCAAACTACCACGCACGTGCTATGAACACACTGAAAGCGCACGATCTAAACTTCAACGCCCAGTAAAACAGTACGACCGCGACTCGGTCAATCGTAGTGACAGAAGGGACCAAACCTACAACTGTCCTAGAGAATGGACAGAGGACCGGTTTGGGATAAACGACCTACAACTACCCCTTTGTGAGGTGGCAGAGGACTGGTCAGAAAATATACGACCTACAACTGCCTTTTGACGTGGCAGAGGGCTGGTCAAAAAATATACGACCTACAACTGCCTTTGGCGTGACAGAGGGCTGGTCAGAAAACATATGACCTACAACTGCCTTTTTGACGTGACAGAGGGCTGGTCAAAAAATATACGACCTACAACTGCCTTTGACGTGACAGAGGGCTGGTCAGAAGACATATGACCTACAATTGCCATTTCGAGATGGCAGAGGACTGATCAAAGGAAGCGCAATCTACGCACTGACGGGGATCCACCCGTCCAACAAAACCCCACAAAAACATCATTCTACCGGGCCCAACACAGGCCCGCCTAGGAACGGGGCATTCACGAATAAGACCCACGAATGCCTACAATACTACGACGAATAACACGGGACATTCCCGTTCACGTACCAAGGGCTAATCGCAATGCACATCACAGAAATATCACCGATCCGGGTTTGCCGCCACGGGTAGGCTTCACACAGCATGCCTAAATCCAGGCTCGCGCGTCGGATCACTAATGCACATTTATGCCGGGGACGGACACAATCGACCCGGGGGTTCGCAATGAACCGAGGGAAACACACACCGCGTCCAATTGGAGGCGGGTGGCCCTCCTGAGCAAAGCAAAAGCAGAAAAACTACACCGGGGTCGCAATCCCACGCCCTGGCGAAGTCCCCGCTCTCCACCGCGTAGTGGGAGAGGGACTCTACATGCAGTTCACACCAACATACGCCGGGGTCGCAATCTCACGCCCTGGCGGAGTCCCCGTCCTCAACCGAGACGGTGTGAGGGGACTCTCATTGCACGAAACATAACCATAAGCACACAAACATACAGAACATACGGTCCTAAGACCGGGGGAAGAAATCGTTACCCTTGAAGCGTGTCGGAGCTATAGGAACTAGCATTAATTTGACGGTGAACGACCGTAGTGGCTGCCCCTATACAGATCCGGACGTCGTTTGGCGGTTCAAGCTCTAATTCTTCCTCTCACTGTGGATCTCGGCAACGCTAGCTCTCTTCAAGAGAGGATCGGGTTCGAGCCTTAGCAGCGACTCCGCAAACGGGGAAGGAATCAACGGCAAAAAGGGGGCTGCTCGGCCCTGCCGCACGCGAGAGGGAGAGAGAGAGGAGAGGGAGCTGCTCACGGCCTCCTCTTGACCGGCGAGAGAGAGGGAGACGGGGAAGCTGCTCCTCCTAGCTCCAGGCCGACAGCGAGAGAGGGAGGAGGGAGCGTCAGCCTCCTCCTGACCGGCGAGAGAGAGGGAGGAGATGAGGGGGGTCAGCCGACCTAGACGAGGGCGAGAGGGAGATCGCGAGAGGGGAAGGGGGTTCCTGTGCGGCGTCCTGCGCGAAAACGAGAGAGAGGGGAGGAACCGGAGGGGGGAAGTCGGGTTTTAACAAAAACCCTAAATGAAAAAGGCTAACTGCACCCCACTCGGCTATTCGCACACCAGACTCTCTATTTGCACGCCCCACATCGCCTAATCGCAGATCACGCCCCAAATTTGCTAAACGCCGAAATATTGGGGGCGTTACAACATCAATGTCTTGATTTCCTGGATTGATTCCTTTGATTCTTTCAGTTCAGTCTTCGTCTGAGAGTATTTCTTTTAAAATTTCCTAAATTGAGTCTGTAGTAAGTCAGCAAAAGTCTCAGTGGCCAGACCCACTGCTTTAGAGATTGTTTGATCAATGTCAAAGGGAGGTATAGGATGGGAGGTAGAAGGTGTATCAACAGGAGGTGTTGATACGTTAATAGGAGAAGTTATTGATTGTGGATGGTCTAGAGAAGCAGAAAGGATGACTGTGATTGTCTTCTAGGGTTGTGGTAGATGGTGATTGATGTAGAGAGAAGATCTGTGATGGATATTCTGATGTTGTATCTGGTATGACTGTCTCCTGTTCATGTGCTGCATGTTCAGTTATGGTATCTGGTATGATTATTTCCTGATCTTGAGGAGCTAGAGATGAAGGAGGAGAGGGTGAAACTTGTCCGGGCTTCAGAATCTGTTTGGTCCATTTGGAGAAGATCCTTATTGTTTATTCTTTTACCAGGAGGAATAGGCACTCCTTTGGATCTGCAGACCATTGGATAGTGGTGATATAGGACTTGACTCATTATCCTCATGTATGCATTCTCCTTGTGGGCATACTTGTGACCAATCATTTTCAGGAGGCACCTCCCCCAGTGGATTTTCTTATTGAGGACCAATACTCACATGATCTACAGTTGTTGTTCGGGGATTGCATCATGTGCAGAAATTTTACATAGTAGAGCCTTACCCACTATGTCTGTCAGCAATCTGTATTCTTTTGAAACATCATTCTTCTTTAGATTTATTGTCTTTTCTTTATTGAAATTCATAATTTGCAGTTCTTGCTGGGTTTCTGCGGCGGTCAGTTCAGATGAGTCATCACCTGCTGGTAGATCGAAGGTGAGACTCAACTAGGCGTGCAAATTTGGCTCGGGTCTGGTTGCCCGGCCCGGGTTTGCCTGGGTCTGAGCCCGATTAGGCCTGGGCCCGGTTAGGCCTGGGCCAGGCCAGGCCTAAGGGGGCTCAACAGGCCCCCTTATTTAGGTAGGGCCTGGCCTGGTGCCCGGGCCAGGCCCAGGCAAGCCCGGGCACCAGGCTTTGCCTGGTGCCCGTTAAAAACAATAAGCTGGGCGCTGCCCAGCGTTATAGCTGGGCAGAACCCAGCATTTAATGTTGGGCAGCGCCTAAATGCTGGCGCTGCCCAGCATTTAATGCTGGGCTGCCACGCCCAGCATTTAATGCTGGGCGTGGACGCCCAGCAAAATGGCAGCCTTTTGGCAGCCATTATATTATAAAATAATTATAATATATATAATATTATAGAATATTATAATATTATATATATAGAATAATATAATATTAATATTATAATATATATATATAATTTATTTATTTTGGGGTCTGCTTGGGCCTGGTCTTTTAGGCTCAAGCAGGCCCCCTTATTTCGGTGAGGCCCGGGCCTGACCTGGGCCCGATTTGACAGAGGCCCGGCCTGGGTCTGGCAAAAATAAAGCCCGGGCCCTGGGGGCCCGGGTCTGGCCGGGGCCCGCAGGGCTTTTTTTGCACGCCTAGACTCAACATCTCCTCAATGATGTGAATGTCATTGCAAGAAATTCTTCCTTGGAGAGACCCGTCCTCTCCAATATGGATGGTGTCTTTCAGCTCGGCTAATTCAACATCATATATCTTTCCTCTTGTCGAAATTAATTTTGTGAGTCCTACAGTTTGAAATAAGTTCAAGATTCCCTTGATGTTTTCTGCCGCTGCATTGAATGAGTCGATGTCAACATCGATTCTTGAGTTTACTTTTGGAGGAGTCATTGATTCTTACAGTGGTACCCGCAAAAACAAGACTAGAAAGAGAGAGAAAACGGGAGCAAGAATGCAAGAAGACAAGAGAGAGAAAATTCAAAAACGTAATATGATCTAACGTCTGTGTTGCTTAAAAGAAGACTGTGCGCACTTGACAAATGTGTTTTCAAGTCTTTTTGAAAAGTAGAGAACCCCCTTGTCCAAAAA
Organism: Dactylorhiza incarnata; assembly: GCA_033032865.1. Classification (NCBI taxonomy): domain Eukaryota; kingdom Viridiplantae; phylum Streptophyta; class Magnoliopsida; order Asparagales; family Orchidaceae; genus Dactylorhiza; species Dactylorhiza incarnata. Next base: position 5,190,559 of record JAWHQI010000119.1, on the reverse strand, counting down.
AGCTAAAAAGAGCTTTCCACGTTTCACGCGTCTCTTCAGATCGACATCTCCCTTCTACTCATGCTTTTCCACCATTGTTGTTCCAAGACGGCTCCAATCTCACACTAGTTTCCCGCCATAATTTGTCCTGCAGTCACAGCCGGCCCAAACAAAATCTACGTTACTCGTTCAAACTTTAATGTTAGCTTTTGTACAGTCTCGTGCAACAAATTAAGATAAACTATTAGATGCTATTGAGATCACCCTTTTTTTTATTTACCAATGGGTTAAATTAATCTTGAAAACGGTCGAAAATGCAATTATAAAAAGAATATGTTAAAAAAATTTATCCTTTACTTTTGTTGAGCTGTTGGCATCAATATATGCACGGTGGTATATTTTGGAAGTATTATTATAAGCACATCCTAAACTTATATTCGTAGCCACATTCACCCGCCCTACTAGAGTGACCTTCTTCCCGTCTCGTGTGCCCTCGTCTCCTTCAACCCTGCCGACATTGCCCCTTGTCCAGCAGGTCGCTCGCAAGGCTATCAGAGAATGCTCAATCTCCTCTCATCCGACATGCGTTCAAGTCTCTCCTCCAGTTCGGTTTGCCTCCTCTCATCGGGAGACTCAAAGATCCCGAGCTCTAATCCCCAACAAAGCTCTAATCCGCACAACGCCATGGAGCTGATCCCCATCCCAGCTATTATCCCAGCTTCTACCGGGACCAGACACATGGCCAGAGCAGCCGGTTGGGCCACCTTCGGTGTTCAACAGCTCAACCAGTCAACCTACATCTATCTATCTCTGCTGGAAATCGATTACAGCTTCCTCTGAGACCAGAGCTATGGCTGAAGACTGATCTGTTGGCCGACCACCTCAACAACTGGCAGCAACTCAGCCTGTGAACCTACGTTTGGCTCTCGGGTGAAAATTGATCGCAGTTGTGCAAGAAGCACCGAACATGAGACCCAAAGAATCGCAGTGGATTCCTTGGAAGTAAATTCTATAGTAATTTCATATTTCATAAAGTAATGGGAAAAAGGTCTTCAAATAATAAAGAGAGTTGATATTAGCAGTCCGGAACTGGCTATTCGCAGTCCATCGCTATTCGTAGTTTATAAATTTTATTTATAGTCCAAAATTATATTTGCACCCAACTCCCATCCCAAATAAGCGAAACACTTCGCTGATTTATTAAGTACTAGAAGCCTAGAGAAACATCTTAAAGTCTCTAAAACAATTTAAAAACCTAGCAGAAAAACAAGTTCAACGACATGCATAGATGAATTAACTCTAAAATAAGTTAAATGACATGCAATCATTCCTCTAACCAGAAAACTGACTACTTTTTTGGGATTTTCGCTGGATAATTTCCTTCTTTTTTTAAGAAGGTGAATCTAAGAGGGAGAAAGATGACGCGACCCATAGAACTACGGATAGGGTTTAGGCAATGGGAGGAGAGAGATAAAGAGGAGGTTATTTGATGGGGTGTGATTAGCGAAAATTGGACTGCGAATATAATTAGGTTTTTTACAATTTTTGGGGTGTGAATAGCGAGAATTGGACTGCTAATATCAACTCTCATAATAAAATGGTCTACAAATAAAAAAATTTCATTTGCAAATATCAATGATCTACAAATACAAAAACGGGTGTGCTTATAACAATCATATATTTAAGATGAGTATTTATTGTAAAAATGAAAAAGGGTTTTCATTAGCACAAACTTTTACTATCAGCGCACCAGGAAAAACCTGAGACACCTCTAAGCCCTGAAATTATGTCGCACATACATGCTATTCACATCTCACCGTAGACAACCCTCCTCGATCATCCGCTGCGTGCAGTTCATCGTTGGTCCTCCGCGAGCAATCGCAAGACTTCATCTCCTTCATTTTTTCTCCTTCGCGAATAAGCACCTTATGCGGACCTATGTGACGGGCACATGTCAGGGTGTGTTTTTGCGAAATTCCGCCTAGAGTTTTGGTTTGATAAGTCGCGCACCTCTCCATAAGCCTCCTTAGCCTTACCCTGTTACCTTCGTGTGACACTGACAGGAGACAACGGTGACAAGGAGTGGACAAAGCCTCTCGCCTTTCAAAGTCTCACGGTCTCCTCCTAGACGCCTTGCCATCGTTTCTGCGGTTCCGCCCCATATTTCTGCTCGGATTCTTCTCTTCCCGGTTCGACCATACCTCGTTCAAGTTCTTCCGGTCTTCCACCTAAACGGATCATGCCAAATAAGATTCTTATCTCAGTATTAGGGATTTAGGATTCTTCCAAGTTCTTTCAGTCTTTTCGCGGTCTCGTCCCAGACACGAAGTATGAATTTCACTTAGGATTCTAACATCAGTATTCATATTTCAGTATTAGTTTAAAATCAAGCTTAGAGTTTGTTATACTTATTCAGTTATTCTTGTTCTGTTATTTGGTTATACTTAATTCAATTTTTTTAAGTGTTAGGATTTAAAACCATACTTATCCATCCATATTCAGGAATCAGTGCAAATACTGGTTCTAAAATGTAGTTTATTATGATTAAGCATTTTATTATTTATGTTCACTCTCACATTATTGCAGAAGCCAAAAAATTTGAAATATTTTTAATAATGAGTTTTGAGTTTTAGTTTATTGCTAAGTTATTAAAGGCGCACCGAGACGCAAAGGGGGCCTAGGCGCAGGCGCGCGCCTGAGGCACGTGAGGCGCAAAAATGGGGGAAAAATCAGTTAATTGGGGGCCCAATTCATGGAAAATCAGCGAATGGGGCGCCCAATTAGCTGAAATTCAGCGAAAGGGGCTCCCAATTAGCTGAATTCAGCGAATTGGCCCCCAAATCACTGAATTTCAGCGAATGGGGCACCCAATTGGCTGAATTTCAGCGAATGGGGCCCCAATTCGCTGAATTTCAGCGAATGGGCGCCCAAATCGCTGAATTTCAGCGAATGGGGCGCCCAATTCGCTGAATTTCTGCGAATTGGGAGCCCAATTTGATGAAATTCAGCATTTGGGAGCCTAGGTGCGCCTTGGGCGCGCCTCAAGCACATCGCCCGCCTAAGCCTTGCTGGGGCGCAAGGGGTGCGCCCGGCGCCTCAGGCGCACGCCTTGATAACTTAGGTTTATTGTGTTCGGGCTGAGCGAAATTCCTAGTCCCACCACTAAACCATCCTTTCCTCTGTTCTGGTGTTCTCCATTCCCAATTTCCCATGCACCGCCAAAATTACTTCGAGCTCAATCTGATGTTCTAGTCGTTGATCTATCCCCTCCATCCAAGATGCCGGTATCTTCATTAGGTATAATTTTGTTTTGATTTTTTTGTTTTTCATAAATAGTCTTCTTTTAATTCAATAATGTCAGCCTTATCCAGGAGAATCTCCGTTTGGAATTCTTCCAGGATAGTTCAATTATTTAAGATGATTTATCTAATGAGAAAGTAATTAGAATTTGCAACTTCTATGATACTATGTTTGGTGGGGAATCCCTCCATGCAAATCTGCGGATGCCAAACCATAGTTCGGCTCCCGCAATTGAAACCAGCAGGATTTACGTGGCTTACATTTGCACACGAACGGCCCAACGCAGTTCAGCCAAACGGCTGCGGAGCCACGGCGGCGTACCGCTTGATCCGCTCCGCACGTTTTGCGCCTCGCCTACCAGAGCCTAAGAAACTCGGGCTTGATTACAAGAATTTTTGAGGTACCTAATGTTATCTGGATGCAAGATATAAGGGAATCTGATTACAATTGGCTGGGTGTAAGATACATCAAAGAATGTGGATTACATTCAGGTTACAGAGTGAAGCGATATCTACAAGTAATGGAAAAGGCTACAAACTGAGAAATATATGATAAAAAAGGTCAGTTCTTTTTCATAACCTGTATTTAACAATTTGCCATGTGAATAACATGGTCTGCTAATAAGATATAATGATTTACGGATATCAATGATTGGAGTGCTAATAACAACCCTAAAAATTAATCAACATTATCAACCACACAATCCAGTGTGAGAAGGGAAACAATTTGTATCTAGATTTCAACATCATGAACACATCTATATTATATGTCACACATGACGAATCTATAGGTGGAGGACACGTGATACCATAACCCTATGACTACAAGCAATCACAAATAAATGCTATGAATCTAAGACCAACCCTAAAATGAAGGTGCAAGGGCAATCACACAGGCAACATGCAATGAATGTAATGGAGCCAACAACAAACCGTAAAATGAAAATGCGGATAAATGCACGCATGCAACTCGATGAACTTATGACGACTAAGCCTAAATTATAATGCGATGCTCATGAATCACCATGCGAATAATTCCGACGTGCAAATAAACAACAACATTTAACTCATGCATTTAATTGCAATTAACCACATATGTTTAAGTTGAGCAAGTAAGAAATGATTGCAATTTAATTGCAATTAACCACATATGTTTAAGTTAAGCAAGTAAGAAATGATTGCCAATTAATTGAGAGTATTGAAATTAAGTGCTAATTGAAAAGGGAACGCACGCGCTGAAATTAAGTGAGTCAAATTAATTAAAAGCAAGCTTTCATTAAGAATATAAGTACGAATATATGATGCGAGAAATGAAACAAATAATAGAAACTCACCAAAACATTGACATCGGTCGCAAAGGAAAATTGTTGTATGCTGGCTCCTCGAAGAGGATATGGGCCATGTGTGGACTGATTTCAAGAAAGGGAGGTTGTTTGGTGGCTGTGGGAGGGTGTGGAGAGGCTCTAGAGGGTGTGGGGAGGATGTGGAGGGATTGGAAGGGGGCTAGGGGAGGGGAATAGTGAAATCCGGTGGATGGATGGGAGGGAATTCAACGGCAGGAGGGGAGGGAATTCAACGGCTGGAGGGGATTCCCGTGGACGGGAAGGCGTCAAAAGGCGTCGAAAAGGACGGGGAAGGTGGCATGAGGTTCAGCCGGAACTAGAGGAAGGTGTAGGAAGCGGTGGCGAGGCTTCCCATGGCCGGGAGGGTCGGTGGCTGGCTGGGGAAGGCTCGTCGAAGGCTGGAACAACAGGAGAATGGCTTATCAGTGGAGGGAGAAGGGGTGGAAGGCGGCGGTCGGGGGATTCGGCACCCCCGGAGGCGTGGGCCTGCGGCGTCGCACCGCAGGCGGCTTTCGACGTCGCACCGAGTGCGGGATCGAGTGTTTCTCCATAAGACCTAAAACTCTTGATATTTTACCCTTGAAACTGATGAAAATATAAATAGGACGAGTTTTTAGGACAAATGCCTCCAACGGCTCTGATCCTCCGAAAGGGAAATCTACCCTAAATCTCCAAATACGACACAAAACAATAAAATAAATACATGAAAAAATGCAGAAAAATAGGCCGGATGCGGTCACGGTCTCCGATCGCCCATCTGACAATCCAAAATTGTGTTTTGGACCCAATCTACTCTAATGTCGCGCGAATGACCTCCATCAATATGATGCTCAAAACATTATTTTGGTGTCATCATCGCAACCATCCAATTGCTTCATTTCCAAGTCTCTATATTCATGTGCGTTGAAAGCCGTGCACAAATATCTAATAATGTACAAGCATCTATTTAAAAAGGACGGGCAAGTACAAAGACTCAACAAACTACCTAAACTACAAATTTAATACACAATTAAACATAATCCTTAAAATGCCTTCCCTATCACTTGACAATGCATCACATGAAATGAAAATTTTAAAACATACCAAAAGCCATAAGCGAGACGCCACGAGGTAAACAAATTTCATTCAGCATCATCACTGCGCGACAATAAGCTCATCAAAGTCACCTTCCGTGCTCGGAAACAGAACGAGATTATCATCATCAGTCGAAAAATGATATCTTTCACCGATGGCTCTCAGAAATTGATAAACTTCAAACATCGTTGGCCTCTCCTTGGGCACAGAAAGAACACAAGAGCAAGCAACCTTCAGCACCTGAAGAAGCTCGCTGTCGCAACCCTTTCCTATCAGGGATCTATCGATCGCATCCTGAAGAAGAGAACCGCTCGACAAATAAGTGATCCAATCCACCAAACTGCCCTTGAAGCTCTCAGGCGCAGCTGATACATGGGTTGGTCTTTCGCTCGTGATCAACTCAAGCAGGACTACCCCGAAGCTATAAACATCGCCCTTCGGAGTGGCAGTGAGAGTGCGGGCATACTCGGGCGCCACATAACCAAGGTCGCCGAACTCGCCATTCACGAAGGTGCTGAGATGGGTATCAACTGGGTTCATAAGCCGAGCCAGCCCGAAGTCAGATATCTTAGGCTCGTAATCGTGATCCAGTAGGATGCATTTTGAGCTGATGTTTCGATGTAGAATTCGCGGATTGCAGCTGTGGTGGAGCCAGGCAAGGCCTTTGGCCGCCCCGATGCCAACTTTCAACCGAAGGGGCCAGGCCATAAATTTTTGCTCCGCATCCAGAGGATGAAGCGACTCGTAAAGATTCCCATTCGGGATGTGTTTGTAGACTAGTAGTCTCTCGTCCTTGGCTATGCAAAAACCCAAAAGTGGAACTAAGTTATGATGCCTCACACCGCCTAGAGTCTTCATCTCGGCTACAAACTGGGCCTCAGAATGCTGTGATTCGTGGAGCCTCTTCACGGCAAAGTGAGACCCATCGGCTAGAGTTGCCTTGTACATAGTGCCGGTCCTTCCAGTACCGATAATATTCTTTTCATCGAAGACATTAGTTGCATCCATAAGATCGCCAAGCTTCATTTTAGAAACTGACTTTTCGAACATAGAAACCTGAATCACCAAGCATAAATTTAAATCCTCGACTTGACTAGAAAACAAAAGAGGGAAATGAGTGAGAATACCTTAGCGCCTTTGGCACCCTTCAAATTTTTCGCCCATTTTCTCTTGAGCGCGTTCCCCGCATTCTTCTTGACGGTGGCTTTACGCAAGATGAAGCACACGAGTATTCCTGCGATTAGGATGGTCACAACGACACCAGCAATCGCGGAACCAATTATGACTCCAGTTTTATCCTTTTTCGGAGATCCCTTACATGCTTCCAAAGGCGGCCCACAAAGGCCTGCATTGTTCGCGAAACTAGAGGAGTCCATTGAAAAGTTGAAAGTGGGGATAGGCCCGGATAATTTGTTGCCTGCTACATTGAAACTCGTGAGCCGACCCAGAATCGTCAGTTGCCAAGGAATGGCACCGCTAAGAATATTGTGCTGAAGGTTAATAGTGTTCAGATAGCTACAGTTCGATAAATTCACTGGAATATCACCAGAGAAATTGTTGACCGAGAGATCGAGGTTTGTCACAAAGGGTATCTTCATTGAAATGTCAGCAGGAAGGGGTCCTGTTAGATTGTTGTTAGACAGATCCAATCCAGTCAAGCTCATGCAGTTCTCGAGTCCCAGGGGGAATGCGCCTTCAAGGCCCATGTTTGTAAGCCTTAAATTAAGGACTTTGTTTTCCTTCGGATGCCAACAGTCTACACCATCAAAACTGCATATGAACCCTTCTGTTGTATTCTGAAAATTCCAGTCTCTCAGTTTACCGGAAGGGTCTTTTACGGATCCCTTTAAGGATTTCAAGCACTCGACATCGAGCTGGGAAGAATGGCTTTGATTTCCGAGCAACAAAAACAAGAAGATTTGTAATAGAGTAGCATAGACTCTACTTTCCATGAGCAGAGACAATTTGTAGAGAAGAAAGTGCTTCTTCCAGCATTAACCGAGGGGAATTCTGCGGGGTTTTTTAATTAGTCGGGTTCAGAATCCTCGAGAACAGAGAGCCTGCATCAACCCCGAATAACATGTGACAAAATAAGCATTTATTTAGCACTGGAAATTAGCCAGAATGAAAAAATTTCAACATGCCATACGGAATAGGATTACAATTGATCAATAAAGGGAAGAAGGCAGAGAATAGCACAGTAAAAAAACAAGTAGCCAAACAAGAATACCTAGATGTACCACATTTTTTTCAATACTAAACGATCCAGAAGAAGTAGAATGGATTCAGCCATTAAAATTTAATAACCAAATCTGTGCTGCAATACAAAGAGATTAATGATCAGACCATAATAAGCTAAATGAGTATATTTCCAGGAGATTACCATTCAAATCATCAATAATAATAATTTTATTCAAACTACTTAGGGTTATCTTTATATATCCAAATATTACTCTTAAAATAATAAATTGATAACGAGAACTATCTGCTATGCACATAAATATCTTTACAAATATTAAAAAAATCACTAAATCCAAGGCATAGAACAATACAACAAAATATTTTCACATTATACAAATATTAAGAACAAAAGAGATGCTTAACATTATGTCAATTATACAAGAATCAAGCTTACGAAGCAGACAATGAAGTTATGAGAAAGAATCATAGAGCATTTAAAATTATGTCAACTTAAGAGAATTGATGCGACTTCATGCTAGGAGGATCTCTATGAATGGTTAAGACCAATAATGAAAACAATATAGAGAGTAGAGAAAATACGAGTGTCATAGAGCATTTAAAATTAAGTCATAAGGTTTTGACGAATTTTTGAAGGATATACGAGTGTTTATCAGGAGTATACATCTAATATGCATTAAGGAAGAAATGTGTGTCAAAGAATGCTGAAATTGTTAAATGTATGTGATATGGAGCACTGACTAGCATTAGAAATATTTGTGGAGTAGCCAAATAATTTATATCAAAAGCAAGGTGTGTTGTACGCATATGCAGATGATATAGCTCTTATCAGTAAGAAGTATACTAAATTATGTTTTAAAAAAAAAGAATAAAAGATGTATTGTGATGGGGATCAAAGTTCTCGGGCGGGCCAACCCATAACGGAGCCCGTTCGGCTTTACATTCATAGAAGGAAGAGTTATGATGGTCGTGTGGACGATCCGAGTCCGTGGTCGCGTTCGGGGAGTCGATGGGACATTTCCAATGTATTTTCGTATTTCTCCGTACACTATTTACGTCCCTTTTATGTGCATTTCATGACGGTCAATCATAGTAGTCCGTTGCTTTCCTCTCAGCATAAAAATATGGGTTTGGAGTTCAATTCAAAGCATTGCAGAATTGTGAAGAAAGGTTTCAGATTTTGTGATCCCACGGTGCTGAAGCCGTGAAACCTAGCCCCCCCCCCCCCCCCCCCCCCCCTCCTTGTAACCGCCGGACATCCACGTATTTCCCCACTCCACCACCCGCCGGAAACCACCATAAAGATGCCGGACAGCCATCCTCACAGTTATCCCACTAATCACTCAAATAACTACCTAAATCCCTTGTAATTACCTCTTATTTGCACACCAATCAAGTGGTTAACTGCTGTAACTGCCAACCCAAAGCAGTTATTTGGCAGTTTTCTCCTTAGATCAATCTAACGTGAACTTCCATTCATGTACCAGACCTTTTACTCCTCCCACTAAACTCCAGAGATTGGATATCTTCTAAGGCGCTGGAATACTACTGCTACACCTCTGACCAAGCCCTTCCCTGCCCTAGATTGGAGTTTCTCTAAGGTTGCTTCTGCCAGCGCCATCTTCACATCAAATATACCCTACCCGATCACTCAGTCTCTCCTTCGAGGGCAGTTTCATGTCTTGTCCTCCAACTGGCGACTGAACTGACTCCTGTTAAGACCAAGGCGACAATACCAGTGCAGAAATTCCAGTCTCTCTTGGCCACGCTGTGCTGCCAGCCACTGTTTTCAGTCCCTGCATCGATTGTCTGCAAAATTTGCTTTCCTTACCACTGTTTCCGACCTGCAGAAATCATCAAGCAATCCCTAACTGCAGTCCAGAGGCTTCAACCGTCCGTCTGATTTGCTGAAATCCACTCCTCCAATTCGCCAGTAGCAGCCCCCTTTAGAATTCCTCTACCCAGCAGCCCCCTCTATCACCACAAGATCTTTCGGGAACCAAAAGAGGCCAAGGAAATTCAGGATTCAGTAACATAACGGCTTCAAAATTGCCGTCCAAACCAGAAACTGCTGCAAGTCTCCAACTTTGGCCTTGAATGCTTGTGTAAGTTCTAGATTTGGATGTTTGTTTTCCTTTGTGACGAACATTTTTGAATTGTATACGATTTGGGATATTACTTTGGGATAGTTTGCTCAATTTCCTCGCATCTATTTGAAGGATTTATTCGCTAAACATTTAATCCAAGCAATCTTACTTTAATTGTTGTTAGAACTTGTTCATTGCTTTAAAGCCTAATCTCAATTGTGCATATTAGCGTTGCTTAGATTAATTCATAATTTTGTTGTAATTACTTGTCGGACAATCGCATGTGCATTGCATCATTTTAGAATTCCCTACATGGCTACATCATGTACTTGCATTCACTCGTTAGAGTTCCGCTACGGCACATACACGCTTTTTCCGCACCCATCCTACGACAAATTGGTATCAGAGCCCCAGGTTCAGGCTTAGTTTAAGTTTCGCGGGACTAGAGTCTATATATATCATCCCATGTCATACCATAGTGGTTGTTGCTACTCTAATCCTCTACTTGAGAAACCAGAGCTCGTCTATGCCCAATCCCATAGAATTCTTCCGTAGAGATCTTCGTATTATTATGATGATCATCATCGTCCTCACTCAACCCCTCATTTATGGAAATCGTGTTGACCATTATTTACGATTTGATTCGTCTAGAGGTGATTACTACGATGAGTACCATGGATCTCATAGAGGGTATTATCATGAGGATGATATCACATGTAGATTTAAGTTAGATGTGCCATTTTTGACGGCCAATTGGACTCAAAGGTATTATCAAGTTGGTTGTTAGGAATGGAAGACCATTTTGATTGGTATGAGGTCCCCGACGAGTGTCGTGTTAGATTTGCTAAGATGAAGCTTCAAGGTCAGGTAAAGATTTATTGGACTAACATAGAGCGTAGGATTGAGCATGAAAGATGAAGTGAGTATTAAGGGGGTTTCTTCGCCGCCGGTAAATATTTCGGGCTTCCTCTTCCTCGCATCTCCATCTAGTGTTCACCTCTAGTCATTTTTTTTATTTTTGTCGTTGTTCCTGTTAATCCGATCGATAAAACCCTATATCTGCATCTCTTTCGGCCCCACCTTGCAGCGATCCATATGTGGTGAGTGATCCCCAACATTCTACATCTCAACTTAAACGAATGCTGATTCATGAAAATTAAGTTTTAGTGCACAGAAGAATGGCACCAAATTTGCTTTGCACGCACACATAAGAACACAAAATCATTGCAATGGTATATGGATCCCTTAGCCTGGGAAAACTTCTTCTATTCACATTTTTCTGCCATTACTCTTGTATGAAATTACTTTAGAAGTGTTTAATTAGCTTTAGATTTTCTTAATTCATTAGCTGAAATTAAAAATACGTGAGAGTAGGGATGAAAAGTCAGTTCGAAGCCTGAAACTCACTTGATAATCTTTCAAATTTAGTGTACTCGAAATGGAAATATTTGTCAAATATGTGTCAAAATGGAAATTAGTTTGGTTTTGCTGAAGATCAACTTGATATGTGCTATTTACATAGAAATGTGTGTTTTAACACATTTACTCCATTACAAGTGTTCTGGGTGCTATTGAAAATTTTCATCCATATTGAAAGCAGACTTTATTACAGACTTGAAAGCAGACCCCATTACCAGTGTTCTGGGTGCTATTGAAATGTGTCAAAATGGAAAATTTTCATCCATATTGATAGCAGAATCCATTATCAAGATGGTTTCTAGTTAGTGCCATAATAAAATATCATTGCAGACTTTAGTTGTTCTTGACTGAGTCATCAATCTCAGGAAATAAATATTTATACTGTTGCTATTAAATCAGTGGCGTTAGAATAATTTACTGTAATATTTCTTCATATTTATACTGTTGTTATTATGTTGATTGGTTGATTTTCATTTTGATAGGTTAGTGATGGATTTAGACCAGTTGATAGAAAAATTCAAGAGAGAATACATATTAAAAGCAGGGTATCTCACAATACTCGGCGCTGCTTATGTAGCGTTAGAATATATTCCCTTGGAGCCTGTAGATCATGAAGTTAACAATGTACTACGATCTGCATTGCTAAAGCGCATTTATGAGGGTCCGGAGATTAATTGTTTTGATTTATTGCGCATGAACAAACAACCATTCGGAGAGCTATGTTATATACTGTCTGTAAGAGGATTTGTACGTGAAAGTAAATATGTCTCAGTGAAGGAAGTTGTTACAACTTTTTTGTACATTATATCACATAATAAGAAGTTCCGTGATATGAGTTGTACAATTATCCGATCAACAGATACGGTTAGTCGACATTTCAATATCGTGCTTAGAGCGGTGTTGAAGTTAGCTAGAGATTATATCAAGTTACCAGAATCGAGATCAAATCGTAGGTGGAGATGGTTTGAAGAATGTGTTGGTGCTCTAGATGGCACACATATCCAAGTGACTGTGCCTACAGCAGATCATGGGAGATATAGAAATCGTAAGCAGGCAATAACGACTAATGTACTCGGTGTCTGCGACAATCAGATGAAACTCTTATATGTCCTACCTGGTTGGGAAGGGTCTTCTTCTGATTCTAGAGTCTTGCGAGATGCACTAGAGAGGACTGACCGATTTGAAGTTCCAATTGGTAAGACTAATTTTTTAATCAACGTATAAATTACTGTTGATGCTAATGTAAAGTGTCAGGTAAATATTACTTGCTGGATGTTAGTTACACCAACGGTCCTGGGTTTCTTTCACCGTATCGATCAACAAGTTATCATCTACAAGAATGGTCGACGCAAGGAAATAACCCCTCTAATTACAAGGAGTTATTCAATCTTCGTCATGCAAAGGAACGTAATGTCATAGAAAGAACATTTGGTTTATTGAAGAAGCATTGGGCAATTTTACGACAACCATCGTTTTATAATATAAGAGTTCAGGTACTAAATTGGCAAATCTTAAATTCGCATAAGTTCGTATTGACTCATCCTGATATAAATTTTCACCACATGTTCAAATAATAAATGCATGTTGCGTCTTACACAATTTCTTAATCCAGAAGAGACTTACTAGTAATTCGCAACTGCTCGCTGAGGTCGATGCTGAATTATTAGTCGAAAGAGTGACTGAAGACGATGATCTTCGAATATGACGATGACATTAATCCAATTCAATCTTCAAATGAATGGGCAACCTTTCGAGACAACTTAGCTATGGAAATGTTTGAGGAGTATCAGAACCGCAATCAGATGGCACACATTATCTAGTTGAACTTGAACTTGATATATTTTGAACTATTTTTTAGATGTACTTTCTATAGTTTTGTGGTAGTCTGTGAATGAATTATAGTTTTTTTATCTAGTAAGTGTTTTTTGGCCTAGTTGTAAATAACTTATCGTTTAATATTGTCTATGGATGTATTTGTTCTTTATTTACAGATAACAAGAAATGGCTAGCGGCTCAAACAAAGAGAAAACATATGTTCACTAGACTAGTGAAATGGATCAAACGCTTTCAAACATTCTATTGGAGGAGCATGGGAATGACCACAAAACTCCAAATGGATGGAAAAGTGCGGCCTTTACAGCGGCAATCAATGACATGAAAGAGACCCATAATATAACTTTTACTAAGGAGAAGATAATGGCAAGGTTGAAAACATGGAATAAGTATTACAAGGAGGTGTCTGCCATGCTAGATACAAGTAGATTCGGATGGGACTGGGAACAAAATATAGTCAAGGTGGATAGCGAGGAAGTATGGGCCAACTATGTAACGGTAATTTTCATGGCTTGCATTATTTATATTTCTATTATTTTTTGTGGCAACCTCACTATAGACAACTTATTTTGTGCATGCTCATCCGACGGTGAAACACTATAAAGGTAAAGTTATCATTAACTGGTCAAATTTGGGCATTTTATGTGGCACTGGCAAAGCTACGGGTAGTTTTGCAGCAACAGCAAATGAGACAATTAATGAGTCATTTGGAGAGGAGAGCGTTGCGGGAGAACCTGCTTCAATACCAGGGAGCAGTAGACAGAGGAAGAGGAAGACAAATCCCGTTAATGTAATCGCAAGTGCGATTAGTCAAATGGCAACAAGTATGGAACAGGCGGCTATCGCTATAACAAATGTTGTTGCAAAGCCTATGGATGCAAGTTCTGCTCAGATATACGAAGCACTAGGTCAACTGACGGATCTGACAGACCTTGAATTACTAAAAGCCATGGATCTCCTCGGTGTTAGCTGCATTAAGTTCGACAGGTTCATCACTCTACCTGTTCACATGAGGACGGCATGACTTCGCTTGCAATTTTATGGGGATAGGTTTTGAGGTCTACAGTTTGGGTTGTTTGTCTTTAAAACATTTTGTATTATGTTAGTGTGTATTGGAACATTTTAATTCGTGTTGATGTGTATTGGAACATTTTGATTTGCGTTGTTGTTGTGTATTGGAACATTTTAATTCGTGTTGTTGCTATGTATTGGAACATTTTGTGCGTCTATTATTTTTTGTTGTGTTTGTCTTCAAAACACATTGTGTTATGTTGCGTTAAAAAAATTATATGTATGCAAAACCAAAATCTTTCTGCAACCGAACAGCATAATTGCTCAATTCCAATTCATGCAGCTCAAAACCTTCCTGCAACCGAACAACATAATTGGAATTCAGGCAAAACCAAAACCAACAAATTCCAATTCTTCAAAATCAAAACCTGCAATCCGAACGGACCCTTAATATTTAAAAAAACCTAATAACCTAAGAAAATAGGATAACCAAAAAATTGCTGATTCCGACCGGCATGTTCAAACTATTCACCAAAAATCGCGCCGGCAACGAAGCAGAAATCTCAGCCACAATATACAATAGTTGAATTTACATAAGAATAAGGGAATACCAACTGCGATCCCCTTCCTTCTCTCACCGGACTTGCACGTCCCGTCTGACAGCACCAACTGTGAGATTCCTCCACCCAAACACCACTTCCAAGTGAAACTCCGCCGCTGGAGAAAACACCAACGGAGCAGTTTCCTCCCTCCTTATGTGGCCTCTCCTTCGCCGGCAGCAACGCCTTGTCCGAGATTAACAGGGACCAGAAGGACCTTCCACGATCGCACGCCGCTGTAACTTCGCCGGAGGAATCGCTGATCGTTTTCCTTCTGCTGCGGTCTCCTACTACGGCTGCGCGAGATTTGGAGACTCCACAATCGGGAGAGAGGGCTCGTAGCTAGGACATTACTGATTACTGATTAAACAAATCAATTGATGAGAAAGAAGAAAGTCAAGGAACGCGGGTTCGCCCTCGGAATCACCGCACCGCCGGTGAATCGGTGACGGGAGCATGAAGTGTAAACTGGAAGAACTATTGGGCGGAGAACCAAACAATCTGGTTAAAGGTAACACGTACTCAAGCAACCGGCATCATTTCCAAGTCCACTCAAAGTCAAAAGTCAAAGTGCTGCTGGTTTGGGCGGAGCTTTTGATATTTTTCATTTGAGTCGACATGAATAGTATTTACTCCGGTGGAAATTTTTTGACAGGATGAGCGTATATAAAAAACTATGCCGGCCAATTAGGGTCCGTTTGGATTGGCGGAAATGGCATTTGGTTTTCGGTTTTGGTTTAAGTAAACCAAAACATGCGTTCGGTTCGCGTGTTTTAGGCGTGGGTTTTGGAATCGCTGAAAACCCGCAGTTTTCATTTAACCTTATCGGCAATTCTTCTCCCTTCCCCCGTTTTTTCACGCAGGTTTTCACTTCTTCCGCAGAGCTCCCGCTCGACGACTCGCGCTCGCGCCCTCCCCGCGCCTCCTTCTTCTCCGGCGACCGGCGGCGGCTGTAGAAGGTATTTTCCTCTTCCGTCGTCCTCTTCCTTTTATTCCGCCGCTCCACATCGATGCCCTAGGGCACTTTTTCGGAATGTGTTTTTGATCTCGTTCGGTTCCCCTTTCTGCAGACATTCCGCTCGACGCCGCTCGCTATCCCCGCGCCTCCTTCCTCTCCGGTGACCCCTGTAGAAGGTAAACTCCTCTCCCGTCTTCCTTGTTGTGTTTCCTGTTGGTAGGCGGATCCAGTGATGAAGGATCAGCATATATTCCTGTAGAAATGCATATTTTCCTATAGAAATCCAGTGTGTGTTTGTGTGTTCATTTTTGTGTGATTGGAGGAGTGTGTATTTGTGGAGGTGTGCGTTTGTGTGTTCTTGTTTGTGTGATTTGAATCTTATTTGTGTATGTGTGTGTTTGTGTTTTTTTGTGTGTGTGTGTATTATTTAGGATGAGTGTGTGTATGTGTGCATTTGTGGAGGTGTGTGTTTGTGTGATTGGATGAGGTTTTTTTTTAATGTGTGTGTGTATTTGTTTGATGATTATGTGTTTGTGTGTGTGTTTTTTTTTGGATGTGTGTGTGTGTATTTATTTGGATGAGTGTGTGTATGTGTGTGTGTGTGTGTGTGTTTTAGGTGTGTATATGTGTATGTGTGTATTTGTTTGATGATTATGTGTGTGTGTGTGTGTGTGTGTTTTATTTGGATGTGTGTGTGTATTTATTTGGATGAGTGTGTGTGCTTGTGTGCTTGTGTGTGTGTGTGTATTTGTTTGGATGAGTGTGTGTATGTGTGCATGTGTGTGTGTGTTTGTTTTTTTTAGGTGTGTATATGTGTATGTTGGTATTTGTTTGATGATTATGTGTGTGTGTGTGTTTTATTTGGATGTGTGTGTGTATTTATTTGGATGAGTGTGTGTATATATGTGCTTGTGTGTGTGTGTGTATTTGTTTGGTGTGTATATGTGTATGTGTGCATGTGTGTGTGTTTTAGGTGTGTATATGTGTATGTGTGTATTTGTTTGGTGATTATGTGTGTGTATTTATTTGGATGTGTGTGTGCTTGTGTGCTTGTGTGTGTGTGTGTGTATTTGTTTGGATGAGTGTGTGTATGTGTGCATGTGTATGTGTGTATTTGGATGTGTGTGTGTGTGTGTATTTATTTGGATGAGTGTGTGTATGTGTGCTTGTGTGTGTGTGTGTGTATTTGTTTGGTGATTATGTGTGTGTGGTTGTGTGTTTTTTTGGGTGTGTGTGTGCATGTGTGTGTTTGTTTTGGATGAGTGTGTGTATGTGTGCATGTGTGTGTGTGTGTGCGCGTGTGTGTGTGTGTATTTTTTTGGATGAGTATGTGTATGTGTGCATGTGTGTGTGTGTGTGTTTGTTTTTTTAGGTGTGTATATGTGTGTGTATTTGTTTGGTATGTATATGTGTATGTGTTTGTGTGTTTTGGATGGGTTTATATATATGTATGTGTGTATAACTGTCATTGGGTAGTTTTCCTGAAAAAACTTTATTTTTATTTTTTAAATTTTGTTTGCCTTACTGTTGGTAAAATTTTAAACAAAAATTCTGATTTTATGCAATTCCTGTGAATGAATTCCATCCTGCAGCCGAACAACAAAATTGCTCAATTCCAATTCCTGCAGCTGAAAACCTTCCTGCAGCCGAACAGCTTTTTTGGAATTCAGCAAAACCAAAAACCTACTGGTTTTTGGTTTTACTGAATTCCAATTCTTTAAAACCAAAACCCGCGATCCGAACGGACCCTTAGGGTTTTGAATATAAAAAGCTCAGCGTACGAATATAAAAAGTAAAAAAATTTGTGGGGTCCAGCTCATTTCCTCTCCCTCATTCCCTCTCCCAATTAGGGTTTTGAAAAACTATGCCGGCCAAACGCCCTTGAAAACCTCGTCTTCCTCGGGTTTTATAAAACTCTCCTGGCAAAATGTCTTTCACCATTAAAGGTCTCGAAAACTTCTTCCTCCTCATTGTTGGGTTGCATTCGTAGACGTTCCTCCAGGCCACTATCTACCTCAATAACCTCTTGTCTCGCCTTCCTACTCTTCTTCTTCTCCTTCTTCAACTCCTTATTTTTCTCCTCCTCCTCCTCCCTCAACTACCACTTATTTCCCTTCATATATTATTTTTGCTCAGAAAAAAATATCAACTAGAATGAAAAAAATTCCAATCAGATTGAAAGAAATTGAGTTTGTGAATTACGACAGTAATAAAAAAAATTTCAACCCGAATGCAACTGAAATACAACTCTAAAGAAATAAATACAACTACATCAAAAAGTACTCATTTACGTCTATAAATCCAACTTGATTCACAAACGATTACGACTGGAAAACATAATAAAACATACACATGTAGCTTCTCCTATGTCCAAAAAATCCTAAACTATGGAATACGCCCGCAACTTCTATCTCACTGTTCCGACGTCGACAATGTCCCCGCCTGCCCTAGTTCCTGCTTTCGCCGGGGGGACGAAGTGTTTCCGATTTCGCTTAAGCGTTTCGAATCCAAAGTTGAGCGTTAATGGCAAGAGGTTTTTTAGGAGGAGGAGGAAGAAGTTTTCAAGAGCGTTAATGGCGAGCGGTGCTGTTCTGGCATCGACAGTATCCCCTCCTGCTCTAGTTCCTACTTTCACCGGCGAGAGAAGAGTTTCCAGTTTCGCCTAAGCGGTTCTCGAAGTGGAGCATTAATGGCGAGAAATTTTTGAGGAAGAAGTTTTCAAGAGTGTTAATGGCAAGAGGTGTTTCGCCGACAGAGTTTTTCAAAACCCTAATCGAAGAAGGAATGAGGGAAATGAGCTGGCCCTACAAAAAAATTTAGCTATTTATATTTGTACGCTGAGCATTATACACTCAGTGTACCAAAAAAAATTCTCTTATTTCACGATCCAGATTAATTCGTGGATGATCTGCCAGGTTCACTAATCTCATTTTTGTATATTTTTTCTTTAATCAAAAAATTATGCACATTTAGATAAATTGACAATCAATCATCACCATGAAATGAACCTTAATTTAGAGTCCCAAAAGGAGAGGATCATGATCCCTTTTTCTCGCGGATGAAATCTGCGCCTGTGGTTGCCGAGGCGCGAATGAAATCAATGAGAATCCACGGATTTTTTAGGGGCGGGGCGGATCCCGTCGTACCACCGCGGCCCAGCCAAACGAGCGGCGGTTGTGATCGCGCAAGGCGGTCCGCGCGGGATACGCCACGCCAAAAGAGCCCAAGATATCAACTGCGAATATAACTAATTATTTAAGAATCGGGTCAAATCTGACCGTTCATTTAGCCTAAGGGCCTATTTGGGAGAGTTTAATAGAAAGGAGGAGTGGTGGCAAATGGAGGGTAGGAAAATGAGTTTTTGGAAAATGTATATTGCAAAAGGAGATTTGTTTGGGTAAACTCCTTTTGTAGAGCTTTTCATAAACGAAAAACACTTTATAAACTGTTTGACAAATCTTCGTTACAGTGATTTTTTTAGTAAAACGTTGACAATTTTGATGTAAAGCAATTTTTTAAAACTAATTATAAAATCATAATAGTATTTTATTCATTAGAAATAAAAGTTGACAGTACATTGAAAGACGGGATTTTAAATCATGCAAACTACGTAATAACTTGGTACAACTGTTTTGCAATGCGGTCACGCAGTGCAATTATTTCCTGAACACCCACTCGCGCACCTCTAACACGATCTGCATTTGTGTTATATTAGTGGTCCGTGTATGATTTTCTCTTATTGCATGTGCCTCCAGATATATTAAGTTTTCATCTTTATCGCAGGCCATGAAATCTGGATCAGAACAAGATGTATGCCTACAAATATAGTTATGCAATGTCATGGTTGCTATGACAAGATCACGTTGTTTTGCTAAACTATATTGAGGCATGTCCCTGAGTATATCCCACTTTTTCTTCCAAACACTGAATGTTCGTTCTATGGCGCTACGCAGTGATGAATGCACATGGTTGAATATTTCTTTTCTTCCTTGTATTGGTCGATTTCCAAGCACAAAGTCTGGTAAATGATATCGTGTATCTGAATATGGCTTTAAGAACCCTCGTTGCAGGTGATATCCAGCATCAACTAAATAATATTTTCCTAAAATTTCATATCTAAAATTATACTTGTAGGCTGAAATGAAAAATTATAACTTGGTTCCATGAGTGTCCGCTGAAAAATACGACTGTCATGTGTCGAACCCTCCTATCCAGCCAGCACAAATGTGAAACATATGTTGAAGTCGCATACAGCCATAATATTTTGGGTTGGCGTACCATGACGTCCAATGTACACAGCTTGCAGTTCAGGTCGAACACGTACACTGAAATGTGTTCCATTTATTGCTCCAATGCAATTCTCAAAATATATTATGTATCGAGCATCATTTAAAATTAATTGTGGAATTTCACAGAAGTGTTCATCTGTTGTCGTTATAACATCAGATGGTAGTTTTTTCATGACAGTTATTCGCGCTGAAAAATATCTACTTTTTGTTTCAGTTGAGTGTTGAAATCTTTCTTTTGTTAGCCTCATTGATTCATTCTATGCTAAAATGTACAATGTCATTGCGAGAACTTCTCGTGAGATAGTTCTCCTTGAACCACGTAGCCCATAACGTTGTTCAAGCACCTAAAGTAGATCAAGAAATATCAGCTTTGTCATCCGTAAGTTCTCGTAAATTCTAGTGGGATGCTCATTTAGCAATTCTCCGATCCATTTATAACCTGATTGGTGTGATGTCATGCATAGATTATTGCTAGATGATGAACTCCAATTGTGCACCATACATGCAGCCGATGTCTGTTGATGGTGAGCTACAACGTTTTGAGTTTGATTGACCAAATATATCACTCTTTCTTGAATTTTCTCATTGGAGCTATCTGAATTATCGGAGGATATTGTATAACTTTGCAAATAGATAAATAAAATCATAACAACTTTAATTATATAGCTTCAAACATCAGTACTAAAAAGAAGCAAAAGTATTAATAACAACATTAATACAATTTTCTTGAAATAGAAGCAAATTAAAAAATAATAATAATCACGCAACAATATCCACAAACAAAGATACAACCACATGAAGCAATAATAATAATATGACAACATTAATACCATTTTCTAAAGTTGTTCTACATAATGATAAAATAAACAGATCCACAAATAAAGATACAACCACATTCATGTTCTGCAGATAACTGTTGGATCTGTAGGCGCCCTTAGAGGGGGGTGAATAAGGGTTTTAAAACTTTTAATATATTTTAAAATACTTGAAATAATAAGAGATCAAAATAGTGCAAAACCAAAACAAATTAAGTGAAATAAAATAGAGACATGATTTTATTAATATGAAATATAAGATTACAAAACTTGATGTCTTATAACGCTAGAAATCGAAGGCGAGTTGTAAAAAGACTTTTTCGTTTTCTATCCCAACTCGTATCCCCACGAACCGGTGGCTTTAGTCTATCCTCCGCCGGATATGGCCTCAAGCCGCTCTAGCCAATCCTTCCCCAGATATGGCCTCGAGCACCCCCTAAACCAAACCTAGATCTAGTCGCCAACACGAGGCGAATCTCTCCATAAGTCCTACCCAGACCTAGTCGTCAACACGAGGCGAATTTACTACACGATTACAATAATAAAGAGATGAAAATAACAACATTAAAACTCCCTCTTGAAGAACTTCTGAAGTTGGAGACGAAAGACTGTTGTAAAATAAGCATTGTTGAAGCGATCCTCGATCGGATGTTGCTTGAAGAAATCCTCCTTCCGAAACTCACAAAACTTTGGGTGGGAGATCACTTCTCGGCAGAATATGGCTCTAGAATTTTGGCACTCAACCTCTCTCAAACTTGTGTATTCAAAACGAGAGAAGAAAATGCCTTTTATAGGAGAGCGAGCTAGCTTCTGCGCTATCGCTACCGTCGACGCTATCATGAATTAGGAAATATTCTCCGTGTGCATATCTTCATCCCAAGGAAACCCTGTTGAATTCCTTTTATGCGTTGAGATGGCGCATGTGCTAGCCGCTAGCGCCTTCTATACTTGCCTCCCAAAATTGCTCTAATCAGAGCTAGCGCATGCACTAGTTGCTACCACCGACGCTAGTGGGCATGCTGGAATTTTGGCTTCAAACATGGGGGCAACCTTCCTATGTTATCTTTGAGTCATATGACATTGTTTCCTACACACTTAAAGACACAAGATCAAATATACATAGGATTTGTTATTCTCAAATCTAGGATATGCGGAAGACCATGTTCCAACAAACTCCCCCTTTTGATAATAACAAATCCATTAATGATAAATCAGAGAATTAATACATATAGCATGATGAAATCTACTTGTGTGTGTGAGAGAGATGATTTAGGATAATTGTTGAGTTTAGTATTTAGAATTGCTCCCCCTAAATGCATGCTCCCCCTATGTGAATGCTCACCTTATATGTAGGTTATCTTCTTAATCATTAACCATGTTAGTTTTCCCATTTGATAACATTTTTATTTATCATGTTAGTTCTCCCCCTTTTGTTATTAGCAAAAGTGGGTTAAGGAAGCAAAGACATAAAAAGAGGATTTTTGAGTAAAAGATAAGACATGATTGAGCTTTTTAGAGGAAATGAATTGAGGAGTTTTTAGCATAAAAAATTTTCATAAAAAGAAATCAAGAGTTTTTAGCATAAAAATTTTCATAGAAATAAATCAGAGTTTTTAGCATAAAGAACAACTTAATATAAACTTTACCAAGCAAGTCTACCACTTGTTGAAGAAGAGGAATTTTGGAGATTCAAGTGATGAAAAGACTTAATATAAGCATGAAAGCGCAAGGTAAAAATTATATGGTAATGTTGCGGAAGACTTATAGAAATACAAGAAACATCTTTTTGTAAGCATGTAGATTTATAAGAGAAAGTATGAGTTAAGTTCCAAAATAAGAAGATGTTTTTGTAAATCATTTTTTTTTAATTCTTGAAGGTTTACAATAAATTAACCAAGCATGAAAGAAAGATATCAAAAAGAGACCACTACAATGATAATTTAATTCACAAATTCAAGACAGACCAAACATTGTAGAGCACATGCTAGGTTATCTATTGCATTTATATATAAATAGTGGTATAGAATTAGCATTAGGATCCAATACTCATGAGAAGAAGTGTTATGGAAGATAATGATGTGCACATAAATGTATTTTGAAGAAAGTAGACAAATGATTTAATTAAGAAATACAAGACATATGTAGAGTAAAATGCACAATAAAACACAAATAATTTTACTTCCACACACTTCAATGCACACAAAAAATGTACAACTACCAAGGTGTTTTGCACACACAATGCTTAGGAAGGCTTATCAGGGTACAAAGCAGTGCTTGGGGGATCACACACTTTATTTTTCAATATTGATATTTTTGTGATCCGGTGTACTTTAAGAATAAGTGGTGTAAAAAGTTAAGATTTGCACAAGACACTTTACTATTCTTTTCAAGATGCTCAACCTCACAATGCTTATTAAGACCTATCATGAGGTACAAGTAGTGCTTGATGGATTTATTTTTGCTAATGATTTTCTTGTTCAAAGTTCTTTGAATACACTTGCTTTGCAAACCAATGTAATTTAGAGAGCATAACCATTTTTCTTAACTTTTAAGAGTGCAAATAAATGTAGTGTAGGTAAGATACTTGTGTAATTTTAATTCATTGTACAATTACAATACATAAGCAAGCATTCCTAGATTAAAAGCACATGTAGACTTTGCCAAAATAAGTGAGTGAATAAATATCATTATCAATCATAAAACATTTACTCATACTTAGAGGCATGGTAAACTTGGTTCTACACAAAACTTTTTATTGCAATTGATGCACATGTGATTAGATATACCAAAGCATGATAAAAACAATGTTCAAAGTACTTTGAAAAGATGAATTGCAATATTATAGGTCTAAATGATAGATTAAACCATGTTTGATATTAACAATAAAGTCCATAAAGTTTTCTTTGATATTTTGAAAAGAAATTTTGTTTTAAAATTTGAACTCTTATAATTGATCTTGGACTTCCCGAGGTCTACCCAGTGAGAGGTTCACACAGGTACTAGGAGATGTGATTGGGTGACATCCCAAATCTCCCCTTCACAAGATACATGTAAATAGAAAAGTTAAGTTCAGAAAATAATTTTTGATAATTTTTATGTTTTATATTTTTGTATTTGATTTTTTTTGCATATTGGAATAGAAATCGGACAAATAAACAAAGAAAGTAAGTGAATAAAAATATTTTTTGTATTTTGGCTTTTGTAATTTTTTGTTTTAATTTTTCAAAAATCAATTAAGGCATAAATGCAAAAAGAAGTAGTACATATAAAAGAGCATATTTTTTGTGATTTTTTGAAATTTTAAAAACACAAAATTTGACACTCGAGCTAGCGCTGGCGCTAGCACTAGTGTCGACGCTAGCTCTAGCGTGGCAAATAGTACACAAATTTTGAAGATTTTGAAAATTCTGATTATTGATCTCGATTAAGTGTCCAAAGAGTAGTTTCATGCAGAAATTTCAGAATTTTTGGAGATATTTAGATAGGTAAAAATGCATAAAATGATTGTGTTTATGAATGTGACTTAACCCGAGAGATCTAGGACACCTAATTCAAATCATAGCAATTGAAATCTTGCATCGGGAAGAGGTGATGGGGCAAAACTATGCTTGCAAACGATAACGGCAAGTGTACCGTATCGAATGTAGTATAGGTTAGTAAAACAAGGTCGTATTAGACTCAGGGCGGTTGAGTACTCTTACTTCAAGAAAGTCTCTATTATTTTATCAAATAAAACTTGGGAGTGGTTTTGCAAACGGGAAATAAAAATAAGATTAAATTAAACGACGAGCAAAAAGGGTCAGCACTCGATCTTTGAATCACCTTGGAGATAAAATAAGAACGAAGAATAAAAGCGCATTCTCTTAATAAAATAGCCTTGACCGTGGAGATTCCCGAATTATGAACGCACCTCTCTCGAGGATGCGCTCACCTGAGTTTAGGTTGATCAATCGAACTCTCGTTCTAGAATCGAAACCCCTAAAACTCGCCTTATCGAAGTGAATCCCGCTATTGGCTTTTACTCCAATCCGGAAGGGTAACGTCGTCCTCTCTCGAGGATTGCATTCTACTCTTTTTATCCTTGAATGATCGATTCGCCTTACGATCTTGTTCGGCTAACTAAAGAACGAAAACAAGAACGAGAATTATAATTCGAAAGTATAATCTCATTTCATTAAAATCAAGGATAAATCTTAAGCGTTTTTAGAAAAGAGAGAGAGCAATTCTAAATTACTTTAAAACCAATATTATTTCTTGGATCATCTCGATCGAGTACCAATAGAGATTTTAGGTACTCATGGAGATTAAGGAATTAAAGGGAAATAGAAGAGTTCATGACAAAAAAGAGAGAATAGATTGAGAGAGGAAAAGAACTACTTTATTAAATTGCTAACGAAAAATTACAAGACATGAATTAAAAATTACAACTATTGAATTGAAAACTACAAATGCTAAAAAGAAAAAAGACATACAAGAACTACTAAAACATGAAAATAAAACAAGAAAAGGAGAATTGAACTCCCAAAATTCGTCCCTAAACATCTGCTGGAGCTGGCTTTATATAGCTGAAAAAATGAGGTTACACGCCCTTGGTCACGCCCGTGACCAAGGGCGTGTAAGGGGCGTGTAAGGGGCGTGATCGAAGCAGCAGCGGAGAGGGCGCCTTCTGGAGTAATTGCGAGCGTTTCGGCCGTGTCACGCCCTAGGTCACGCCCGTGACCTGGGGCGTGTAATCTTGAAATAGTGCTGTTGGCGGGAAACTCTGGCGGGAAGAAGCGTGGGGCGAGTCACGCCCGTGACCTGATGTCACGCCCTAGGTCACGCCCGTGACCGGGGGCGTGTAACTTTAAATGACGCGGCGGCTCGATCTGGATGCTGGTGGCGTGGTCCTGACCGTGACTTGGATGACACGCCCTTGGTCACGCCCGTGACCTGGGGCGTGTACTTGGCGAATCTTCACGGAATGGGCCCGAAGTAGCGGTAGCAGGTCTGGAACACATCTTAGGCTGACACGCCCTTGGTCACGCCCGTGACCTTGGGCGTGTACTTGATATTTTTGCTCAAAGTGCCCAGAAAACCTGCAAAACATAAACTAAACTTATATTAGTGACAGAAATAAAAAGGAATAATTATTATAAGATAAAACAAATAATTGATATAAATTCATATTAAAATTACATCAAAATTATACTAAAAGATGAGTACAAAAAGTACTCATCAAACACCCCCATACTTGAGCTTTTGCTATTCCAGAGCAAAAGAATGAGGAAAGAATTGCAAGACATCGGTATTATTTTTAATTGACTAAAATTTTATTAAACCAAGAATAAGTCAAAAGCAAATTTTAGGAATTCAAGAATTAAGTCATAAGTCATGTTGATAATTTTTAAAAAGAGAAATTTGTTTAGCTAACTACTTCTCAAGATAATTATTTAGCAATCGAAATTATAGAAATTTTCAAACAAAATTAGATTGAAATAATAGACACTCTAACATAAAAGAATCTTAAGGAAAAGACACCTACCAAAATATTGCTCTCTTAATAATTTAGTTTAAGACTAGAAACAATGAAATTGGCTAGGAGTGTGTTTAAGCGGAATGGCAAAATGAAGACAAAAGGTACGAAGAGGTTTTTGATTGGGGTGATGAATTTTATCCTCTCAGCCCCTTTTTTTCATTTTTTTTAAAGTATATGTAATACCAGAGAATGATAGACTATTATCCTATCATTTCCACGACATATACACATTTTTCTCTCTTCGTTTTTTTTGGAATTTTGGGTTGCATATGTTTACCAGAGAATAAAGAACTAACATCTCCTTATTCCCATGACATATGATCTAACAAAAGGGGAAAAGAAAAAAATTCAAATGTTTACCAAGGGTAAAGAAAAACTTCTAGTTTATAAATTAAACTATTTTGAGAGCAAATTTTTAGTGGAATGAAATTTCCTAAGATCTTAAAGTTAAAAGCGAATATAATGAAAAAAATCTAGAGATGTTTAGCCAATTTGCCACAAAGTGAAGCTATTTAAAATTAAACGGAGAAGTAGTGCTAAATTAACTCTCTAATCGAATTAAAAACATAAAATGTTTCTTAAAACCAAATTACTTCAAATTTAAATTTAACAAATTTTGATAAAATAAAATATTAGCTAAATTAAAAATGTAGGAATACTTATAATCGTACCTCAAACTAAATTTCTAGAATATTAAAAACAACAAGGCTAGGCGTTATTTATTATTATTATTATATTTTTTTTTCAAATAAATAAAAAAAACAATGAAAGCGAAGCTACACCCCCATACTTAAAATTAAACATTGTCCCAATGTTTAAAACTAAGTATGAAGAAAATTTTGAAAAATAAACCTTTTTTTTTTTTTTTAAAAAGGAGAATACATAAAATTAAAGATAAGCAAGGGGTGCCTCCCAAGAGCGCTTTCTTTATCCCGTCTTTAAGCTAGACGGTTATTGTTAGGAAAATGGAAATTTGAAAGAGAAGTGAACAGGCAACTCCCCTAATTCACGCGTGGGTGAATGGGCCGGCGTCAGTCGCACGGCAACTCCTCCGCTGTAGTCTTGATTCTTTTGTTGTCGGTGAGCTTGAAATTGTGAATCCAAATTACCTAAACAAACCTTAGGTAATTTGGAAAGATGAAGATGAGCGGCAAATGGATCTCTGAAGACGTTTGGTTGCAACGGCTCATCATCTATAAGGAAATTATTAGTATTAAAAGAATCAGAACTAAGCGATTCAGAAAATGTTTCGCAAGGAGGAAGCGCTTGCGAAAATAAATGATTAAGCTCCGGTTGTTCCTTTTCCAAAATAAAATTTTCATTAGGAAAATCTAGCGTATTACCAAGCGGAATGAGATTTTCGGACACAAAAATTTCATGAATTTCTGGTTGAATTAAAATAGAAGGGATTTGCGAAAATTCATGATAAAGGAAAGAAGATCCGGGTGAAGTAGGAGAGGAAACTTGTTCTTCTTCTAGTTCATCCGGGGTGCCCGAAACATTAAGAATTTCTTGGTAAGAGAATTTTTTTTCATAATTGGGAAAAGAAACTATAGGAGTACATGAGCAATCATGTTCCTCCATAACTAAATTTTCCAAAGACGAGGAAAAAACACTAGAAGAAAGAAAATTCTCATCTAAATTCTGGGGTGGAGTATCAAATTGAAAAAGCGGATATTCCCCAAAATTAGAGTACAAAAATTGCGGCGTAAAAGAAGAACAAGAATTCGGATCTAAAGTTTTATTTTCATCGCCCTGAAGACTATCCGGGTGACCGTGCCACCAAGAATAATCTACTTCGGGGCTAGAAGACGAATTTTTAGAGGCCAAAAAATTATTCTCGTGAAAATTAGAAAAATTATTTTCCTCTAAATCTTGGGGGGAATTATCTATTTGGATCTGCGAAATTTCCCCCAAATTAGAGAACGAAGACTGCGGTGTATAAGAAGAGAAACAAAAATTCGGATCTAAAGATTTATCTTCGTTGCTCCGGGAACTATCCGGGTGAGCTTGCCACGAGCAATAATCAACTTCGGAGCTAGAAGAACAATTATTAAATGCCAAAAAATTATTTTCATTAAAATTAAAAAATTTATTTTCATCAAAGTTTGAAGAATTATTTTCATTAAAAGATGAAAAATTATGATCGTAATTATTATCAAAATTATTTGCATAATATTGAGGATAATTATTTTCATAATAATTCTTTTGGGAATAAGAATGTAAATAACATTCCTCACTTTGATGAGGCGCACCACCATAATAATAACTAATTTGGCGTTTTCGTGCGGCTTGTAAGATATAAACTTGGTTTGTAAGCTCGGCAACTTTAACGGCCAATTCGGATAATTTCATAATTAAAAAAAATAAAAAGGAAACAACCTTTACCTGAATGAACGGAATTTTATAAATATTTTTATTATAAATTTTTTTTCAAAAAGCGGGTTAAATTAGTCCCGGACTTCCCAAGATCTACCCGGTGAAGGGTTTGCAAGGTACTAGAGGCTATGATGGGAATTCAAACCCAAAGCGTCCTTTCCGAGAATTTAGATTGCGCTTTTTAAGATTTTTTTTTTATATAAAAATAAAATTAAAGAAAAGGGGGAGAAGAAAGAGAACGATAAAATTAATAAATATTTCTTTTTTCGGAATATCAACCGTGTCCCCGGCAACGGCGCCAAAAACTTGATGGGGCAAAACTATGCTTGCAAACGATAACGGCAAGTGTACCGTATCGAATGTAGTATAGGTTAGTAAAACAAGGTCGTATTAGACTCGGGGCGGTTGAGTACTCTTACTTCAAGAAAGTCTCTATTATTTTATCAAATAAAACTTGGGAGTGGTTTTGCAAACGGGAAATAAAAATAAGATTAAATTAAACGACGAGCAAAAAGGGTCAGCACTCGATCTTTGAATCACCTTGGAGATAAAATAAGAACGAAGAATAAAAGCGCATTCTCTTAATAAAATAGCCTTGACCGTGGAGATTCCCGAATTATGAACGCACCTCTCTCGAGGATGCGCTCACCTGAGTTTAGGTTGATCAATCGAACTCTCGTTCTAGAATCGAAACCCCTAAAACTCGCCTTATCGAAGTGAATCCCGCTATTGGCTTTTACTCCAATCCGGAAGGGTAACGTCGTCCTCTCTCGAGGATTGCATTCTACTCTTTTTATCCTTGAATGATCGATTCGCCTTACGATCTTGTTCGGCTAACTAAAGAACGAAAACAAGAACGAGAATTATAATTCGAAAGTATAATCTCATTTCATTAAAATCAAGGATAAATCTTAAGCGTTTTTAGAAAAGAGAGAGAGCAATTCTAAATTACTTTAAAACCAATATTATTCCTTGGATCATCTCGATCGAGTACCAATAGAGATTTTAGGTACTCATGGAGATTAAGGAATTAAAGGGAAATAGAAGAGTTCATGACAAAAAAGAGAGAATAGATTGAGAGAGGAAAAGAACTACTTTATTAAATTGCTAACGAAAAATTACAAGACATGAATTAAAAATTACAACTATTGAATTGAAAACTACAAATGCTAAAAAGAAAAAAGACATACAAGAACTACTAAAACATGAAAATAAAACAAGAAAAGGAGAATTGAACTCCCAAAATTCGTCCCTAAACATCTGCTGGAGCTGGCTTTATATAGCTGAAAAAATGAGGTTACACGCCCTTGGTCACGCCCGTGACCAAGGGCGTGTAAGGGGCGTGATCGAAGCAGCAGCGGAGAGGGCGCCTTCTGGAGTAATTGCGAGCGTTTCGGCCGTGTCACGCCCTAGGTCACGCCCGTGACCTGGGGCGTGTAATCTTGAAATAGTGCTGTTGGCGGGAAACTCTGGCGGGAAGAAGCGTGGGGCGAGTCACGCCCGTGACCTGATGTCACGCCCTAGGTCACGCCCGTGACCGGGGGCGTGTAACTTTAAATGACGCGGCGGCTCGATCTGGATGCTGGTGGCGTGGTCCTGACCGTGACTTGGATGACACGCCCTTGGTCACGCCCGTGACCTGGGGCGTGTACTTGGCGAATCTTCACGGAATGGGCCCGAAGTAGCGGTAGCAGGTCTGGAACACATCTTAGGCTGACACGCCCTTGGTCACGCCCGTGACCTTGGGCGTGTACTTGATATTTTTGCTCAAAGTGCCCAGAAAACCTGCAAAACATAAACTAAACTTATATTAGTGACAGAAATAAAAAGGAATAATTATTATAAGATAAAACAAATAATTGATATAAATTCATATTAAAATTACATCAAAATTATACTAAAAGATGAGTACAAAAAGTACTCATCAAGAGGTTTAGTGAATATGTCAGCAAGTTAGGAGTCCGTACCAATAAAACTTATTTTTACATGCTCTTTCTTAATATGATCCCTAATGAAGTGATGACGAACATCTATGTGTTTGGATCTATAGTGGTGTACGTTATTATTTGTAAGATTTATGGCACTTTTGTTATCACATTTGAGATCAATGTTTTTGAGATGAAAACCAAAATCCTCTAGAGTTTGGCTCATCCATAAAGCTTGTGCACAACAACTCCCAAGAGCGATGTATTCAGCCTCCGTGGTGGAGAGTGCAACCGAAGATTGTTTCCTACAAGACCATTTTACTAATGAGGGTCCTAAAAAGTGACAAGTAATGCTAGTGCTTTTTCGATCTAGTGAACATCCAGCGTAATCCGAATCGGAATAGCCACGCAGTGTAAATGAATCATTGTGCGGGTACCATAATCCTAATCTAGGTGACCCTAATATATATCTAAAAATACGTTTTACCGCTTTTAAATGAGATTCTTTTGGATTGGCTTGAAAGCGAGCACATAAACATATGAAAAACATTATATTTGGTCTAGATGCACTTAAGTAAAGAAGAGATCCAATCATACCTCTATATAAAGTTTGATTGATAGAAATTCTAGATTCATCTTTTCCTAGTTTTAAAGAAGCACTCATAGGTGTAGAAGCTTGTTTAAGATTTTCAAATCCAAATCGTTTAAGCATATCATGGACATATTTTGTTTGGCAAATAAAAAATACCATCATTTCGTTGAGAAATTTGGAAAACCAAGTGTACAACCTATATTCTCCGAAGGTAGGACCCACTCAAAGCCACGTAGGTAGAAGTCAAGGTCAAAAAGGTCAACACAGAAGCCAACAGGAGTAATAGATAAGTTCATCGATCGCAGCCTTCCAGAGGTCGTCGAACGCAGCCTTCTAGAGTTCGTCAAATGCATACTTCCAAAGTTTGTCGAACGCAGCCTCACAAAGAGCAGCGGGATCACGAGACTTGGACGTGCGAGTAGGAACCAGGCAATGCGAGTATGAACCCGACCGTGCGAGCAGGAACCCGGCCATACGAGAAGGAAAGGCGCACCAGAGCTCGCAACCCGGCCGAGCGAGAAGGACATAGGACTGGACATTCTCGCCTATAGGCGACTTGCACCAACCAACTCGCCAGTTTAGGCCGAGGTCCTCACCTACTCGCCTGTCTATGCCTTTGCTAAAAACCATCTCCAAGGGGATCAGGGATTGTCGCCTGCTTCCTTTCCCTCAAGATTTGTCTATAAATAGACCCCCAGGGGTACCAGGAATGACACTTGTCAAAAATCAGAGCTTCACCCCCCTTATAGGCGAGAATCCTCCCTAGCCAGTGCCTTCCTAGTACAAAGCTCGGCCATTCGTGGTTTTGGAGGAGAAGACTCCTTTGAGCTTCCGGGTACGTGGTGGGACCTCCCTGCCGCAGCACCTGGGGTTGTGTTCTTTATCTCTTTGTTTCGCTCGTCACGGTTAACCAAATCCTCTCGTTGAACCGCTGGGCAAGTATCCTCCGGCTGCATTGATCAAAAATTTGGAGTCGGGATTTTCCTGGCTTCAACACTTTGGTGCGGTGAGCGTGGATCGTAGTCAGAGGAAGAAAGTCTAGTTAAGGAAGCGAGATTGTTACAGTTAGCGACCATGAGGAGGTGGTAGGTAACCCGGCCAGAGGTGGCGAGTTTGTATCTTTGGCCATTTTCAAGGAATTCACGCGGCGGATAGAAGGCTCCATGCGAGCAGCTCTTCAACCTCGCATGGAAGGAACGGAGACTTCGCCTCATCGCCCGGGTCCGTCCGAGGAAGGTGCTCACCCTCAACGAGTAGGGAAGGAGCATGTGGAGGAGTTTGAGCAACCAAGGAGGTCGCAGTTCGGTCCGCAGGCGTCGCAAGGAGTTGTCGAAACTCGATTCCGCGAGGAGGAGGAACATGCGAGATACTTCGTTACTCGCCTGGCTAGCGAGTATGGAGGAGATACTCGCCAAAATGAAGGTCGTCACCAGATTGGGGGGAGGAGCCCATTCTGTGAAGAGATCATTGTCGCGCCAGTGCCGGAGGGGTTCAGAGATCCTTCGATGAATTACTACTCGGGGAGGGATGACCCCCTCCGACACATCCAGTGGTTCGAGGATGTCGCCTCCATCCGGACCATGTCTGACGCCTTCAAGTGTAGGCTGTTCGCAATCTCCCTCCGAGGGAAGGCAAGGGACTGGTTCCACCAGTTGACAGCAGGTTCCATCTACTGTTTCGAGGACTTGTGCCGGGGGCTGACCATGCAGTTCGCCACGGCCAAGAAGCTGAAGAAGGAGGCCACGACCCTTTTCCACTTGGTGCAGGGAGCAAAAGAAACGTTTGGGGACTATATCAACCGCTTCCAGGAGGAGGTGTTGGAAATCCAGGAGGTGGATGGTCGCACCTTGCAGCTGGACCTGACTTTCGGCCTTTGTGAAGGCCTCTTCAAGTTAGAGCTCGGTAGGATCCCTCCCTACTCCTATGGCAATCTCATCGAAAGGGCCAACCAATTCGTCCAGGGTGAGGCTTCCAACCGCGGCTTCCTAGCCAGGCTCACTCGAGTGACCAAGGAAGATGAGGAGGAGGAAGAGGAAAGGACCCCTGAGAAGAGGAAGAAGGAAGAGCCCAGGAGGGCAGAGAAGCGGAAGCCAGAAGGAAGGAGCAGGGAAGAGAGAAGAGAAAGAGAGCCCAGGAGGGAGGAGCCAAGAAGGAACGATGAGAGAAGGCTCATCGTAGCTCTAGAGCGTCGGGAGGAAGAGAGGCGCTACCAAGTCCCCGTCAACCGACCGCCTTGGAGGCCGGCTAGGGGACCTCAGCGTCGGGATCGAGAGAGATCCCCGGAGAGAAGACGTCGCGATCAGCCGGCGAGGCGTTGGGAGAGGAGAAGAGAAGAAGCGATGGCGGTTGCCCGATGCGGCAATCGGCAAGGCCGGAAGAACCGGCAGCAGAGGAAGCCGCATGCAGAGGAGGTTCCCCTCTATTGTGACCTCCATTAGGTGGAGGGGCGCGACATGATGGCCTATCCAGACTTTTGGGAAGCCAGGAGAAGGTTGGCAGCAGGAGAAGCGGAAGGGGAGCCGCAGAGGATCGAAGCCCCTGTCGAGCCGCCGACAGTTCAAGCTGTCGGTCGAAGAAGGAACGAAGATCGCGTCGACCATGGAGGTCGAGGAGACCTTGTCCCGGGAGGCAGAGGAGTCGGTGTGATCCATGGGGGAGTAGGGCTGGGAGCTTCCCGCAAGGGGAGTCTCCATCAGATCTATCGAAGGAGCGTCGCTTCGACCTCGCAGGCACCGCCCCCGTTGGAGGAGATCACCTTCTCAGAGGAGGACATGCTGGGGAATGAGAATCCCTTTCATGATGCACTCGTAATCCAAGCCGCCATGGAGGACTTCACCGTTGATCGAATTCTGATCGATAATGGTAGTTCCGTGAACGTCATCTTCAAGGAGACGCTTGACGGGCTGGGCGTCGGCGCAGGAAGAGTTCGGGCGCCGGATGGTCCCCTCTTTGGCTTCTCCAGAGAGAAGAAAGAGGTGGAGGGAGGCGTGGATCTCCTTGTAACACTCGGTGGAACCCCTCTCCAGTGCCGTTTCGTCATCATAGACGCCCTGAGTTGCTACAAGGCCATCTTGGGGAGGCCGCTTCTCAACACCTTCAAAGCCGTTCCATCCTCCTACCATCAGTGCCTCAAGTACTGCCAAGGGGATGTCAAGGTGAGGATCAAGAGCGATCCAAGAGCCATCCGCGAGTGCTACCTTAGCTCTGTTAGCACCATCAGCTGGATGGCTGACGCGAAGGAGTTCAAAAGGGTAACAGGAGGCACGACCCGGCTGGGAGGCGTCCGAGGAAGTGGAAGAAATCGAGGTACTCTCCGCAGCGGGAGTACCTGGGTTGCTGAAGATCGAAGGATCGCTGAAAGTCAGCGAGAAGATGGAGATAGCGACGTGCCTGCAGGAGAACGTCGACATCTTTGCCTGGAGTGCTGCTGAGATGCCCGAGATCGACCCAGAGGTCGCTTGTCACCACCTCAATCTCGACCCCGCGGTGAAGCCCGTCCGTCAAAAGAAGAGGTCTAGTGCCACCGTGTTGGCCGGACCTATCTGAGAGGAGGTGAAAAAGCTGCTGGATGCAGGTTTTGTGTCAGAGATCCAGTACCCAAGTTGGGTCTCAAACATTGTAATGGTCAAAAAAGCTGGGGGTAGCTGGAGGATGTGTGTAGACTTCTCTTTATTAAATAAAAGATGCCCGAAGGATTGTTATCCCTTGCCTAGAATTGACGCGCTGGTTGATTCAGCCGTCGGTTTCCCTGTGATGAGCTTCGTTGATGCGTTTTCAGGATACCACCAGATCCGGATGTATCCCCCCGATTGCCGCGATGTTTCCTTCATCACTGGAGATGGCTGCTATAGCTACAAAATGATGCCTTTCGGGCTAAAGAATGCAGGAGCGACCTACCAGCGGATGATGGACCTCGTCTTCAAAGAGCAGAAGGGGAGGAATCTGGAGGTATATGTGGACGACCTCTTGATCAAAAGCAAGAGCGTCCGGGATCATATAGCTGATCTGGTAGAGACCTTCGCCACGCTAAGGAAGTTCAAGATGAGGCTCAATCTGGCAAAATGCGTGTTCGGAGCCGGAAGGGGAATGTTTCTGGGGCATCTCATCACTCCGGGAGGAGTTGAGCCGAACCCTGATAAGGTCAAGGAAATCCTGGAGATGGGCTCGCCGAACACCATAAAAGAAGTCCAAAGGCTGACAGGAAGGTTGGCGGGTCTTAGTCGCTTTCTGTCAAAGGCAGTGGAGAAGTGCTCTCCCTTCTTCAAGACGCTCTGTAAGAGCGAGAACTTCGCATGGTCCGACGAATGCGAGAAGGCGATCAGTAGGCTGAAGGAGCAGTTGACTCAGACACCTCTCCTTCAGAGCCCGAAAGAAGGCGAAGACCTACTCATCTACTTGGGAGTAGGGGTGGAAGAAGTAAGCTCCATACTGGTCCGGGAAGAAGGAAGGAAGCAGCTTCCCATTTATTATGTTAACTAGGTGCTCAAGAAGGCGGAGTTGAAGTATCCAATCTTAGAGAAGCTTGCCTTCGCCTTGGTGGTGTCGACACGAAAGCTCTGACCTTATTTTCAAGCTCACTCTATACGGGTCGTGACTGACCATCCTCTCCGAAATATCTTGGAAGGGGTGGAGCATTCAGGAAGGCTGGCGAAATGGTCGGTAAAACTCAGTGATTTCGACATTTCCTTCTCGCCTCGGGTGGCGATCAAAGCGCATGCGGTAGCGAAGTTCTTAGCCGACTTCTCAGTGGAGGCAAAGCCGGGAGAGGAGGCTTCTACTCCCATCCCTTGGAAGATGTTCGTGTACGGAGCAGGCAAGAGCTCTGTGGGGGTGGGCATCATTCCTGTCAGCCCACAGGGAACTAGGATCGAGCAAGCAGTCGAGATCCTCTTCCCTGTCACGAACAATCAGGCGGAATATGAGGCTATCGTAGCAGGCTTACGCCTCGCAAAGGAGCTGGGCATTCAAGACGGCATGGCTTTCACTGATTCAATTGTGGTCGCGTCTCAGATTCGGGGAGAGTTCGAAGTACGTGACACCATTCTGCAAAAGTACTCGTAAAGGTGAAAGGATTGATTGGGGGCTTCCAATACTTCTTCGTCGAGCACGTACCGAGAGAGGAGAACTTGGCAGCGGATCGTCTGGCCAAATACGGGCCAAGAGCAGGAGGGACTATCATGGAGTTATTTCGACCATCCATTGAGGAAGAGGAGATGATGGAGATCGATCAGCGCCCCTCGTGGAAGGACCCGTTTGTGGCTTTCCTGAACACCGGACAGCTTCCTGCGGAGGAGGGGGACTAAAGAAATTTTCGGTACAAGGCGGCATACTACTTATTGCAAGATGGGGAGCTATATCGCAAGACCATCTCAGGCCCTTTGGCTAGATGTGTCTCTGAAGACGAAGTACCTCGAGTGTTGGAGGAAATCCACTCGGGAGAGTGCGGAAGCCATTCTGGGACTCGCACTTTGGAGCAAAGGATCTTGAGGCATGACTACTTCTGGCCCACTATCCGCAAGGATGCGGAGGCCTTCTTAAAAAAGTGCCAGAAGTGTCAGATGTTCGCCCCCTTCAATTGCAGCCGGCCCAGCAACTTCGTTTGATCACCGCCCCGTGGCCGTTCGCTATCTAGTGAATGGATTTGATAGGCCCCTTTCCTTTGGCTAGCGGCCAGAGAAAGTTCATTCTCATCATGATCGACTATTTCTCCAAGTGGATCGAGGCCAAAACTCTGGCCAAGACCACCTCTCAAGTCGTGAAGAACTTCATCTGGGGAGAAATCGTCTGCATATTCGGAATTCCTCTCGCCATCGTCACCGACAACGGTCCTCAGTTCGCCAGTTTGGAGCTGGAGGATTTTTGCAGACAGCTCAGAACTGATCTCTGGTTCGCATCAGTACATCATCCCAGGAGCAATGGACAAGTGGAGGCCGCCAACAAGCTGATCATCAACCTACTCAAGAAGAAAGTCGAGAACCTAAGAGGTAATTGGGCGGAGCAGCTCCCCTCGGTGTTGTGGGCTTTGAGAACCACTCCTAACTCAGCCACAGGGGAAACCCCGTTCAAACTCTTTCACGGGTCCGAAGCTCTCATTCCAGTAGAGTTCGAGGTCAGATGTCCTACGGTGATTACAGCAGAAGACGGAGACGAAGAATGGTGACTGGAGAATGAGGAAGCCCAAAAGCTGTCCCTCGACTACATCGAAGAGCTCCGAGATCTAGCCTCGGCTCGGCAAGAGGAGATCAAGCGTCGCATGGCGAGACACTTCGACAAACACGTTCGCCTCAAGCACTTCCAAGCAGGTGATCTAGTCCTGAAGAAGGTGGACGCGGCCGGGAGATCGGCCGCCGTTGGAAAGCTCAACCCTAATTAGGAGGGACCTTTCATCATCCACGAATCACTTGCAACAAGAGGATGTCGCTTACAGAATCATGAAGGGGAGCTATTGGGAAATATGTGGAGCGGCGACGACCTGAAAAGGTTTTATCCCTAAGCAGGGACGTATACCCTTATCCCATGTAAATTGATTGCTTATAAATAAATTCTTCATCCCCCTGAAACATGGGACGGCGGGAGTTTCTCATTTCTATCACAATAACAAGCCTTTAAAAAGAAGGAGAGCAGAAAAAGCCGACCTCCGAGTCAGGTTGGGAAACGGGCCTCCGACTTGATTCTCGTAAGACCCAGAACGGATGATAAGACGGTGCCTCGGTAGTGCGTTCCCCTAAGACCAAGCCTCTGCATTGATGGTCGAGATCAGCTCCCCCCTTGCATGTTGGTCGTGGTTCTCTCTGACCGCATATCTCGTCGGACTGGAGAGATTATCAGAAAAAGTCTTGATGCCGACCTCCCAATTCGACGAAGAGATGACCGACTTAACCAATCAGGGGACCCTTGAATAAAGGTGTGGTGTACCCTCGAGGGCTGAAAGCCCATAACAAAGTGATTCGTTTCCGATTAATTCCTCCAATTGTGTGAGTTAGCTAGTGTGCTTAAGTGTGCTTAACATCCCGTTTAATTGTGGAGCAACATGAAACAGGTTGGGTCGACATTCAGCATCCAAGTAGGATGGAGACCTCGGGATGGTGTGTTCCTTTGGAACCTCCCCGACAGTCAGTCCCTACTTATCGATCTCTTCAACAGCACCAACAATAGCAGTAGGACAGAGACCTCGGGATGGTGTTTTCCTTTGGAACCTCCCCAACTGTCAGTCCCTACTTGATGTCATCCTTCAGCGACACACAAGTAGAATGGAGACCTCGGGATGGTGTGTTCCTTTGGAACCTCCCCGACAGTCAATCCCTACTAGAAAATCTCTTCAAACAGCATCAACACCCCAGTAGGATGGAGACCTCGGGATGATGTGTCTACGGACCTCCCCGACGGTCAGTCCCTACTCGAAGATCTCTTCATCAGCATCAACATCGCAATAGGATGGAGACAATCGGGAATGTGAGTCCCCTTAAAACCCCCCAACCGTCTTTCCCTATCTGACATCTTTTTCAGCAGTCAGGGTGCGAGTAGGAAACTAACTCGCAAGGGTAAGCGCGAGGAATCCTAAAGGCGAGCATCTATGAACAAAAAAGATTAAAGAAGCGAGTATGCTAGTCGGCAGACCCCGACCTCATTCAAAGTCGCCTAGACCAGAATGACAGGTAAGCGTATGCAAGCGAGCCTATGAGCCTAGCGACATCACAACATTACAAGAAAGATTCACAAAGGAAATAAATATCAGTATCAAAAGAAAGGTTATCAACCAAAAAATATATGCTCGCAGAGCCGCGAGAAGCATCAAAATTGTTAAAAGAATATGAAAGTTCACTTGGGCGACGGAGCATAGTCTGATGAATTCGACTCGTTCCCCTCCTCGTCATCTTCCTCCTCGCTCGCGTCCAGAATGTTGGAGAGGAGTCCCTCCGTCGTCAGTTTCTCTGCTCCCGGAACCAGCAAGCCCGCCACAGAGAGCTTCGCGAAGACCAAGTCACCGGCGACGAGGGCTATCTCGCGCCGAAGAGACGAGAGCTCCTGCGAGGTCATGAATGATCCTTGCGGCCGGCGGGATGGTCCGGCTTCCGAGGAAGTATGGGCGGCCATCCTCGATTCCAGATCGGCATTGCGAACCTGCGTCGCCTCCAGCAAGACCTGGCTCGCCCGCAGATCTCACTCGAGCTTGGAGATCATCTCAGCCGCAACCAACTGCTCTTCCTACAGATGCGAGAAGGATGGGTTACAAGGTGTAGAAGAAAAAGAGTGAGTCTTAAGCATAGTTCACGCGGAATACCAAGGTCACCTCAAAACCTCGGCTGGATTCGGCCTTGTCCTCAGCAGCCTTGGCGCGCTTCAAGGACTCCTCCTCGCGCTTCTCAGCATCCATTGTGAGCTTCCGATGAAGGGAGAGCTCCTTCAGCGTCGAGGAGGTTCCGTGCGGTTTGGTGAAAATGCTCCGAGGCGCGCAACATTGCTCGCGACCCCTGGCCGGCGAGAAAACGAGGGGAAGCCTCCCGCAACACCTTCGCATCATCGCGACCGTACTGTCCTAACAAGATGCAAAAAGCATCGTCATTCGGGACCTCGTCCTCTCTCCACGAAGGCAGGAGAGTGCTCAGGGACACCTCGCTGCGCTCCCTGCTCCAAGCGATCAGCGGCTCGCCATCCAAGCCCCTGTTCAGCGAACCCTGCCCAAAGTTTGGGTGGTTCTCGGGGACGTTGTCTTCCTCTTCACGTGCCCGCTCCGCCGCCACGCGTTGGGCGACCTACTTTCTCTTCCTCTTCTTCGTCACCGGTGGTTCGCCTTCGGCCGGCCATCCTGCAGCGCGAAGGATCTCGGTCGTGTCACCGACCCCAGGACGAATTCCTGACAGAGGAGACTCCTGCTCGCCTTCTTCCTCCTCGCCTTGCTGCATCATCATCGAAGCCGCCGCGGGATATAGAGGAGGCGGGGTCTGGCCCCCCACAGGAAGAGGCGTGGACGGTAGATGCCGGCAGCCTAGAAGAAAGGCATTAGACAAAGAAGCAAAGATAGAACCAATTTAAGCGGCGACTAAGAAATGTTACCCTCGCCAGGCTGCACGTAGGAGAGATGGTCGACGTTCTTGCGCCATAACTCGATGTCGAGTTTTTTGTTCTTCAAGGCGAGGAAGAGTTCCTCGCGATGACCTCTGAGCGAGCGAGTGGCGAGCGCCGCGGGTGGTCATTGCTGAGGGCGATTGGGTATTTGGGAGAAGTCATCAGTGATGAAAATAAATTTCTCATTCCACCATTGGACCTTGTTCGACATCCCCGTTACCTTGCAGTTGTGGCTGCCGAAGAAGATCACCCCGTCCTTGGTCGCTCCCATGTAGAAGATCTTCCGGAAGACGTCAAGGTCAAATGCGATCTTCTCGCTGCGAAGAAAGCATAGGTAGCCGATGATGATCGCTACCCCGTTCGTGTTAATCTGGGCGGGGACCCTGCCGTAGTACCTTAGGATCTGGCAGAATTCGGGCCAGAGAGGAAGGCGCAGGCCGACCTCGAAGTGCGAAAGGGGAAAGGCGAGTTTCCCCTCCGAGAAAGTGTTGATCCGCTCACCGAAAGCGGGAAGGCCAACGCGGAAGCCCCGAGTGAGGTACTGATGGAAGAACCTCTCCAGGTCGTCCGAGCGAGTGACGACTTTCTTGAACTTATGCGCGACAAAGTTCTCGGCATAGTTCAAGCGGCGGGTTTCGGCATCCAACGAAGGCGTCATCGTAGAAAGGAGGAAGAAAGAAGCGAGCTTGTTGGAACCTTAGTTTTGATTTGAGTTAGGATCCACCTTTAGTGTCTAAGTTTATATCATAATATATCCTATAACTTAGATTAAATATCATTAAGAAAGAAAGCTAAAATATACATATATTTAATAAGGCAGAAAATAAGAAGAGAAATTAAATTTACATATAGTTCGCTGGCGTTCGACGAATGTCGAACGACGCTCAGCATTCGTCGGACGGCGCCCGACGAACAAATAGCAGCGCTCGACAGATTACAACAAGGAAGCTGCGGTCGACGAACGTGGAACAACGGTCGACGAATGATGAACAACGGCCGACGAATTCCAGCAGATGTTCAGAATATCATTTGGCGAGCTCAGCCCGACGAATGACGAGCTGAGGTCGACGAATTTTTGCAGCATTTATTTTATATATATTTGCTCGACTAAAATATATATTTCTTATTCTTATATGCTGTCAGACTTTATTAAAGCAATATTTATTTATTCTATTTTATATATTGATATATATATATTATTGATCTGACCATTACAGCGTGCAAGCATTACTTAATTAATATAGCCGTTGGCAGAAACATTAAATGCTATTGCCGTTGCAGCAAGCAAAAGAAGGAAAGAGGACAGCTCGAGGATCTGCTAAATAAAAGAGATATTATATCCCTTCCTCTTTGGTCGGCAAGAATTCAAATTAGCCGAAAGAAGACAACATCTCTTTTACACGTCAGCAGGAAACAACTTATTATATAGCAGATTTTATATACAGCAGATATAATATATAACAGAATATATACTGCTGTCTCTCTGGACAGATTATATATATAGTTTATATTGCTGTACAATAGAGCAGGAAGATTATAGATAGAATATATTACATCTTGCTGTACAGGAAAAAGAGAAGAAGAAGAACAGAGCAAAAAGAAGAACATATCCAAATATGTTATCTTCTTTTTGCCTAATCCCTTTCTTGCAGATCATATACAACCTGAGACATCAAACACTATCATTTGCCCAGGGATCTAAAACTGCAAGAAGAAGAAGAACAGAGGATTTGGAATCAAGAGAAGGAGCCTCCACAAGCTGTCATCAAACTACATCAGACAGGGGGAGCTCTCTTCAACATATTCATCAAGTGTCTTCTCAGCACAAAAGAGAAGAACAACATCTGTTTTTATTTTCTTTATTTCTCCCATCTTGTAAAGGGTTAAAACTCCATTCAAAAGTTTACTCCCGGTGACAGGCCACCTTAGCAAAAACCTGCAGCTTGGTTTATAAGCACCTTATCAAAAGCTTATAGGTGAATTGGGCGCCTGATCAAAACTCCCATTGGTGTGTGGACACCTTATCAAAATCACCTTAGTGTGAGGGCACCTTATCAACAACCTCCAGTGGATTCCTACCAGTGGGTAGAAGAGTAGATGTACCCGGTTTTGGGGAACTACTATATATCTTGTGTCATCTGGATTGCTTGGTTTGCTTGTTGTTTTATTTCTTATTATTGCTGTGATATTTTTATAAGCTTCTACTGTTTGATTTTATCTCTCAATCAGCAATCATCAAACATCATATATATTTATATATATCACCTATTTTGAAAGCAAACTTAAACAAGAGTTTCAACAGATAATAAGAACTAAACTCTCCTTTCAATTGGTATCAAAGCAGGTTGATTTTATCAATCACCCTCATCAGAGGATATCAATTGTCCCTTTCAATTGGTATCAAAGGAAGTTGATTTTGCACACAGGCTAACACCTGAAATCACAAAGATCACCTTAGTTCTTATTTGTATTTAAAAAAGAGTTTTTCCAAATGGCACTAGCAGATTTTTTAATTTC
The DNA here is from genome assembly GCA_033032865.1 of Dactylorhiza incarnata. Lineage (NCBI taxonomy): Eukaryota > Viridiplantae > Streptophyta > Magnoliopsida > Asparagales > Orchidaceae > Dactylorhiza > Dactylorhiza incarnata. Next base: position 5,147,657 of record JAWHQI010000119.1, on the reverse strand, counting down.
AGATCCACCTTTATGTAATTTGGATAAATTTGATCTATGGCAAGTTAGAATCAAATTATTTATGAATGCAATAGATGAAGATATATATAAATCTGTTTTGGCAGGAACTTCATCTTCCTCTTCTTCAACAGATGATCAAGAAAAGCTGAAAAGTGCTGATGCCATAGCCATGGAGATATTGGCTAAATCAATGTCCAAAGACATTCTTCTTAAAGTTGCTGACTGCACTTCAGCAAGGAGCATCTGGAACTCCCTTTCAAGGATGGTAAATAAACCATCTTCTTCCTCTTCCTCTAACATCATTTTTGATGCAGAACCATCAGTTACTCTAACTGAAGAAGAAGACAAGGAAGAACAAAAAGCCAGAAATTTTTGCATGTTGGCAATATATGGCTCAAACTACATATTTGAATCTGATTCAGAAAAGGTAAAAGAGGTATCTTCAAACTTTATTTTTACCTCTAATACTTTTAAATCTGTTTTCACTTCATCATGCACAGATTCAATAAAATCTGATTTTAAATCTATTTTCAATTCCTCATGTACAAATTTAATAACATCTGGAAATTATAAATCTGAAGATGAAATCAGAAAAGAATTAACAAAAATAATTAATTTAACTCCTTTCAAAATTTCTGTAGAACAAATTACCTGTTTAAAAAATAAGATATTTAAAGCTGATAACTTTAAACAAACTTTTAAAGAAAAATAAATTTCTTATGTTCAGCAAAATAAAAATAAACTTTCAAATTTGTACTTTAATGAAATAAAAAGGCCAAAATATTTATCTATAAGGCAATTTTTTAAACTTTTAATATTTTTACTTAAATTAAATTAAACAGCAGTTTTAATGATTCTTTGGAATTTTTCTATTTTAAAAGCAATGTCAGATAACTTCACTCTCTTACAGATTTTTTTCTCCAAAATCGGTTTGAGCATTCTACTCAAGTAGCATGGATCAGAAATGATCAGAGCTCTGAGTGTGAGTCTCTTCTGATTAAGGGGATTCTATAGAAAGAAGCTATCTGATATTGTCTTTCTGATTATAAAAATTCTTAGAATCTGTTAACAGCTAGCAATTCACATATTAAAAATCCTGTTTAAACAAAATCTAGGAAATCAGAGTTGCTTAAATATATTTTAAAAGAAAAGAAAATAATATAATGATCTCTGACCCTTAAGCCTTAAGTTAATTCAAGTCTTTTTTATGCTTAGGTATCCTAAACCAAATAGGGGGAGATTGTTATTGTTAGAACCTAGTCTTTATTTGGATTAGGATCCCAACTCAAATAGGGGGAGATTGTTGGAACCTTAGTTTTGATTTGAGTTAGGATCCACCTTTAGTGTCTAAGTTTATATCATAATATATCATATAACTTAGATTAAATATCATTAAGAAAGCTAAAATATACATATATTTAATAAGGCAGAAAATAAGAAGAGAAATTAAATTTACATATAGTTCACTGGCGTTCGACGAATGTCGAACGACGCTCAACATTCGTCGGACGGCGCCCGACGAACAGATAGCAGCGCTCGACAGATTGCAACAAGGGAGCTGCGGTCGACGAACGTGGAACAGCGGTCGACGAATGACGAACAATGGTCGACGAATTTCAGCAGATGTTCAGAATATCATTTGACAAGCTCAGCCCGACGAATGACAAGCTGAGGTCGACGAATTTCTGCAGCATTTATTTTACATATATTTGTTCGACTAAAATATATATTTCTTATTCTTATATGTTGTCAGACTTTATTAAAGCAACATTAATTTATTCTATTTTATATATTACTATATATATATATATATATATTGTTGATCTGACCATTACAGCGTGCAAGCATTAATTAATATAGCCGTTGGCAGAAACATTAAATGCTATAGCCGTTGCAGCAAGCAAAAGAAGGAAAGAGGACAGCTCGAGGATCTTGTAAGATCTCTTTTTCCAAAACCCGTTCGGGTACTTGAAAACTCGAACCTCTCCCGCATCGCACGGTTGAGGTGGATCTTCGCCCAGAATAGCTGCCTCGCGGTGTCGCCAACACTCGGGTTGACCAACACCGCTTAGCACCAACCCTGCCGGCTATATGATCATAAGTAAAATATGCCAAAGAAGTAAGAACAGAAGAAAAGGCATGTCCACAGTGTCACAACATCATATATATATATATAATGAAAACAGCAGTCCAAAAGAGAAGTACAAGCAAAAAGGGGCTTATGCCCGATACATAACCAAAATAATGTACTATCTCTCTCTCACTACAACATGTGGAAGACTATATCAAAACTCTCAAAAGTGCAGAAGACTAGCTATCTAATCATCAACCTGTGGCGTCGTGGTAGTGCGTTGCATCTGCTGCTCAGGTCCTGCCATCTCGTCCTGCTGCTCGCGGAACAATTCCATCTCCTCGGACTCCTGCGGTCACACCGACCGTTAGTCATAAAGACTAAGCCGTTTTGTCCTCGCCTCCCCCCACAACTTCTAGGCACCGAGCGGGAGGAAGAAGCGGAGGACAAACAAGGGGTAAACAAGAAGGTGGTGGCATGGCATTGCTCTAGCAGGTATAAGTAAAGCAGTAAAATCTAGCTAGCAGTATAGTGCAGGTATAAGACAGTAATGTAGAGCAATGAAGTAAACAGTAAATGGAAAGAAAAGCAGTGCAGTAAGTAAATCTAAACTACAATCACAGATTCGTACCTTAACTTATATGAACGCCCATACGACATATAAGTTAAGATGTCCAGGAAACCCATCATATAAAAGAGCCCATACTAATTTATATGATGGGGGTATGCTATGTGCATGTTATGTTATGCTATGGTTATGATGTTTTAATGAATTTATGCAATGTGACTCAGCCACACGACTCTATGCGCACAGACCTTTATAGTTCCCAATTTGTTTGAAAAGAAGCCAACCTTTCGGGTACCGACCGTCGTGGCTCACGGTGGCAGTGGATCGGGCACTCCACATCCTAGGCGGGTATGGTCACTACCAAGCCTAGACCTCATGTACGCCTCAACTCTAATAACACAACAGCGGAGCTCCTGCGTACTCTTGCTGGAATCCACCAGACTTTAAGGTCGGGGTGGGTTATTAGGGATTGTCCTCCAGACCGCGGTATTCAAACTTACCGGCCCTCTAAACCTCACCCTCACCTGAGTTAACGTACTACCGTCGGAGACACGACTAGCCTAGTACCGAAGACTCGCCACTATTTGAATAAGTAATAGGTGTTAACCTGTCCACCCGAGCTTCCAGCTCAGGGACTAACACACCAGCTGATCCAACCCACCTCCTTCACTGAGGAGATCCATACCAGTCTGCATATGCACTTAGGCTACTCTTGCCTACAATTTAGTTCGTGTTATATTTAGAGTGAATCTTGGAATTCCCGCGGTGTACTCTGTAAGGGGCCCCTAACGGTACTACAGATCAACGGGCTCAACCCCACAATCCTCTTCAAAATAATTATTTTAGTTGATGGATAACACTTGGTTCACCCTTAATCATTTCATATAGTAAAGTGATTAAACTCATCCCCCCGTCCCACTCAATTGGGTTGGACGTACCTCCTTTCCTTCTACAATGACCTCAGCACAACCTCACAACTATCTCTAGAATTGACCCTCCTTGAATCCTGGTGGGCTATATCTCATTTACTGATTGGGTATAACACCTACCCACTACTTAGGGATCTAAATTGTCAAAAACTCCAAATTCTGTTTTTACTAAACGCAGTCCACCAAATTTAGTTTTTACTAAACGCAGTCCACCAATTTGAACTATCCCTCAACCCCATAAGGGTATTCCTATAAAAACTCATCTCCAGGGTCTGGTATAATTATCCTAGGCTACTACTGACCTTAATAAGGTATTGTCCAATTTCCATAATTTTCCATATTAATTTGGTATTTATTTTAATTCAAAATAGTTAAGGACTTAAGCCAAATTACACATGAACAACCCTCAAAATGATTCCTCATGTTATATGAAAATTATCAGTAAGGTAATATCCCAAATAAAGGTGTTTCACTGAGTATCATGACCCTAGGATGTCATTTGGCCTACCATAACATCATAATTGTATAATTACCAAAATGCCACTATAATTAGGAAAAATAGTAATTTCACTTCTGAAAATTCTACAGAAATTACCCAATGTTCATATGGAGACCCAGAGTCCTCTTCCAAGAGAATGTGTCATTACCAAGTGATTTGACATTTTAAAAAGATTAAATACTCAAGTGATGTAAATCTCAATTCCTACATGAAGTATGTGACATACAATTCCAATAGCTTCCAAACAATTATCATGGGTATAGGTTAACCTAAAATCACAGATCACCAAGTATCATGACAAAGCCCTATGATTTGATATTTTAAAAAGATTAAATACTCTAAGTGATGTAAATCTCAATTCCTACATGGAGTATGTGAAATACAATTCCATTAGCTTCTAAACAATTATCATGGGTATATAATATCATTTAATGACAGTTAACCAAATATCACATTTTTTCCCCATGATTTGATATTTTTCAAAATTAAATTCACCTAAGATAGCAAGTACTTAAAATTTCCTACACAAGGAATAACACCTCAATAAATTATAACAAAATTACCATAGTACAATCTCATCCCTAATCAGCCACTGATGGAGTTTCAACACCATACAAGGTCCTATGACCATGCATTTCGATTTATTAAGAAAAGGGGTGGCTATTTCATTTATTAGGTAGAAAATACTGAAATGCCTCTAAAATTCCCATTTAAATTTCCTAAGACATTTAATGCCCCCACAAACATATCCACAAAGTCTTAAGCCATGGAAAGAACATTTGATCCTAGGTTCCTCTAAAAACTCCACCTTACACCCTTAAGGGTTCACCCTTAGGGTTTTAGGTCACACCACCATAATGGCTCCAAATGGACCATTAGGGCGAGCCTCAAGCATTTTCATGTCTATACCAACATATCCAACAGATGGGAGGAGGTTAACACACTCAACTCCTCAAATTGATGCAAACCCTACTTTGACCCTTAAAGGTCCTCATTAGGGTTTCAAATTTACCATAGCAAATCAACTCCAAATGGAGTGAAATTTTAGGTAGGCACTACACATATACCAAAGAGCCATCCACCAAAGTTTGGTGTCATTTGGACATCATATGCTTCTAAAATCAACTTAATTTAAATATTCTAGTTACCATAAAAACCCTAGGTAAAATTGTCCACCAAGGGCTGCCCTTTTGGCAGGGGGTGCCCCTATGGTATACCTAGCCATGGTTAAAAGTACAGCTCCTAATGATGAAGGGTTTGACCTAGGTAATTTTTCTAATGGACTGACCTAGTGTAGGACCAGTCTTAGTAAAACAGCTCCCTAGAGAGCTGTAGGTCACCAAATGACCTAAACTCAAGGCCAAATGAAAGTTAAGACCAAGGCCTACAACTTTCATGTTGGGACTTTTTCTAATTTGGCCATTAAGAGGCCTTAATTTCTATTGGAAGTGGAATGAAAAATTAGGGCAGAAAAGCTCACATAAGGAATTAATTAATTCCAGAATAAATAGAGTTGCACGAATCTTGGCGCAGATCGAAGGGCAGCGCGTCGTCTTCCTCCTTGAGCCGATGAACAGGATTGATCCGCGTTGGGCTGACTTCCTCCCCCATTTCCCGGTTACCTGGTGGCCACCACGGCCGGCCACCACCGCCACCACCTTCGTGGTGGTCGGGGCTACGATTTCCCGGCGACATGGCGGCCGGAGGGGGGTTTTCCGGCGAGTCTGGGTGGCTCAAAACGAGCCGATTTCCATGAAATTGACGGATGGATTCGGGCTCAATTGAGCCCGATCCTTCAATCTCTCGCGATGGGAAGCTAACATGAGGGGAGGGGAGGAGAAACGAACCGAGATTGGGGCGTGAAGGCGGCTCCGGCGGCGGTTCACCATGGAAGTTGTTGTCTCCGGCGGCCATGCCCAAATCCTCCATTCTCCACCTTTTCCTTAGCTCCAGGTGTCGCTCCCGACTGCTTTCTCCCTTCTGAAGCTGATGGAGTGGTCTGTTGGGAAGGAGGAGGCTTGTATAGACAGTTTTGAATTTCAAGCTCAAGGGGAAGGCTTGGCCGGCCACTTGTCCTTCTCCCTACTGCCTCCTGCTTCCCTCTGGGTCCAGCCCAGAACATCAGCAATCAGGTATGCCCCCTAGACTGATTGGGTTTGAGTGTGGAAGGAGGGGAGGGTGCTTTTGCTTTTCCCTTTTGGTTCCCTTCTTCTCTCTCCTCCTTTTCTCCTAAATCAAAGGTGGTGACATGGACTCACCTAGGTTTAGCCAGCTACCATGGTCATCCTAGTCATCAATTGATGTGGGGGTCCCAAGGCTTGATTTGGTTCAAGTGTATGAGGGCTAAGTCACTTAAATTGGGCCATGTTGACCATGATCGAGCTAGAGTTGACTTTGACTTTGACTTGGTCAACAAGATGGGTGGGATGGGCCCACTTGATGGTCTTGGGTCCCTTTCCACTACCCAATGTTGGTTGGTCCATGGTGGGGCTCCAATTGGTTCAATTTAGTCAAAGGGGGTAGATTTGACCAAAATTGGGTAAGGTTTGACTTTGGTCAATTGGGGTCAATTGGTCACACCATGATGGGGCTTTTTGGTCCATTGGGTTCCTTAAGGTGTTTAGGGTGTAGTGGTAAGGTCAATTTGAACATTTGAGGGTCAATTGAACCCTAATTGACTTGGTTTGGTTAATGTTGACCTATTGTTGACTTTGATCAATTTCATACAATTGGGTCCCAGCCAAGTGCAATTTTCATGGTAATGGTCTTCCTTAGTGGTTAGGGTGGTATGGGGGAGGTCAATTTGGTGAATTGAGGGTCAATTGGCCTAAGGGAGTGAGATTGGGCTATGTTGATTTTGTGCCCTTGGTGTGCACTTAGCACACTCCACTTGGCCCAAGGGCCTTAGTGGCCACTCTGCACACCACCCATGCCCTAACACCATTTAGGGGTCTAGAAGGATTGGGGATGTTATAGATCTGCTAAATAAAAGAGATATTATATCCCTTCCTCTTTGGTCGGCAAGAAGTCAAATTAGCCGAAAGAAGACAACAACTCTTTTACACGTCAGCAGGAAACAACTTATTATATTGCAGATTTTATATACAACAGATATAATATATGACAGAATATATACTGCTGTCTCTCTGGACAAATTATATATATAGTTTATATTGATGTACAATAGAGCAGGAAGATTATAGATAGAATATATTACATCTTGTTGTACAGGAAAAAGAGAAGAAGAAGAACAGAGCAAAAAGAAGAACAGATCCAAATATATTATCTTCTTTTTGCCTAATCCCTTTCTTGCAGATCATATACAACCTGAGACATCAAACACTATCATTTGCTCAGGGATCTAAAACTGCAAGAAGAAGAAGAACAGAGGATTTGGAATCAAGAGAAGGAGCCTCCACAAGATGTCATCAAACTACATCAGACAGGGGGAGCTCTCTTCAACATATTCATCAAGTGTCTTCTCAGCACAAAAGAGAAGAACAACATCTGTTTTTATTTTCTTTATTTCTCCCATCTTGTAAAGGGTTAAAACTCCCTTCAAAAGTTTACTCCCGGTGACAGGCCACCTTAGCAAAAACCTGCAGCTTGGTTTATAAGCACCTTATCAAAAGCTTATAGGTGAATTGGGCACCTGATCAAAACTCTCATTGGTGTGTGGACACCTTATCAAAATCACCTTGGTGTGAGGGCACCTTATCAACAACCTCTAGTGGATTCCTACCAGTGGGTAGAAGAGTAGATGTACCCGGGTTTTGGGGAACTACTATATATCTTGTGTCATCTGGATTGCTTGGTTTGCTTGTTGTTTTATTTCTTATTATTGCTGTGATATTTTTATATGCTTCTACTGTTTGATTTTATCTCTCAATCAGCAATCAGCAAACATCATATATATTTATATATATCACTTATTTTGAAAGCAAACTTAAACAAGAGTTTCAACAGATAATAAGAACTAAACTCTCCTTTCAATTGGTATCAAAGCAGGTTGATTTTATCAATCACCCTCATCAGAGGATATCAATTGTCCCTTTCAGAGCTAGTAATGCAATTCAAGAACTCCGAGAAAGCGCGCCAATTTTGGACCCCTACCCCCTATTTATAAAAATCGGGTGGGGGGGGGGGGGGGTCGCGACGTAAGCACGTGTGAGGTGTCTACCTACTCGCTTATACCGAAGTCACACATACTACAGTATATGCGAGGTATTAACCACCCTTCTCGCGTCTAAGCGACGATCTGCAAAAAATATGAGAAAGCCCTGCAGAAGATATAAGCAACACGAATGCGACCAAGCAGCACAGTTCGAAATTACAGCAAGCAATTCAGGATTATTACAGATACACGTAGATTAATGTTCTTAAAAATACAAAGGATAAAGCGATGCTAATTCACAGGAGGGTCGCCGCGCCTATCTGAGGTAGCACCAAACCGCCTGTTGAAGCCCAGTTGACGAGCGAAGGCCATCTGCTCATTTTTTCTTGCCAAATGTTCCTCGCTGAGCCGAATGTGTTCTTCCATACGGTTCAATGTCCCGATGGACCCAATACTCGCCTGCAGACCGCGCACGTTCGTCCTCAACGACTCTTAGCATTGTTCTATGCCCGCCATCCGACACTCCATCTCAGTGACGAGATAATACTTTCCTTCTGCCACCTCAAGCTGATGCTCGAATCCTTCAATGTTCGAAACGCGCCCTTCAAGCGAAGTTATTCACCGATGAACCTCCTAGGCCAGCAACCTTTCGACCTTTATCTCCAAATCAAGGTAGGCCAAAGCCATCTTTGTCCTATATTCGCGAGTAGGAAGACCTAGCGCCTCTATGAATGCTGACCCCGGAGATGTCGCACGGACTGGAAGGCAGCGAGTTAGAAAAAGAGCCACATAAAGAAAGCACGATGCAATGATCATACCTGCCCGCACAGGTGCCGCCCTCGGTTGATGATGAGGAGAAGGTGATCGCCGAGGAGCGTCCCGGCGAGGAGGAGAGCCAACCCGACGAGGAGACGGAGATTGCCGAGTACTGAGCCTCTGCCGAGGAGATCTACGAGGGGAAGGTGAGCGACGAGGAGTGTTATGTCGGTCCCCTTAATGACTGCCCCGTCCATTAAGAGATGACGGCGTCGCGTCAGACCGCCGAGGAAGCTGAGTCGTAGGTACTGCAGAGGAAGACCCTCCCCCTCCCCTTCCTCCAGAATTCTGGCCACTAGTTCGAAGGGCCTCCGGTGAAGGTGATCTCCGCGAAATGGTAACCCTGGAGTTCTTTAGCAGCATTCGGGTTCCTCCTGTAGCGTGCTAAGGAATGGGGGATGACGGGCGAAGAGGTTCCCGCCCGGGGACGACCCCTGCGGGAAGGATCGGTGGAGGCGGTAGGTGCTCGGTACCTACCCGCTCTTCCAGCGGGGACGTCTGCATATTCACTTCCGCAGGAGGTCCACCTACAGAACAATGTCGTCATCAACGAAAAGTTCATGCAAGAATCATGGTATCCGGAGAAGGTGATTACCTTCTCGGAGAGGATCCGGATGAACGTTCAGCGGTCCATCCTCGGCAGTTGTTCGAGGGACTTCGTCACCCAAGCCCTCGTCATTCGGCAGCAAGGGAGAGGGCTCGGGCGCAGAGACCGCAGAGTTGACCGGAGGCACCTTCTCGCATGGTGGGTCAGGGCGACGATCGGAGGACCCCCTCTTCCTCTTGCGAGTATCAGAACCCTTTGTTTTCTTCATCAACTTCATCAGAAGCTCGACCTTCGCAATTACCTCCTCGGTAGACAACATCTCATCGAATGTGAAAAAGTGGCGTGCCAGGGAAGGACCATCCCCCTCTATTTATAGATTTCTGGGGACCCCCTCCTTACCTGCCGAGTAGGCTAGTATCCCGCCAGGATCAACTCGTCGAATACGGGTTGGATGAATCTTTCCGACCAACTACGTTGCTCGCAAAGAGCGGGGATTATGTACAACCCATATTCTCCGAAGGTAGGACCCACTCAAAGCCACATAGGCAGAAGTCAAGGTCAAAAAGGTCAACACAGAAGCCAACAGGAGTAATAGATAAGTTCGTCGAACGCAGCCTTCCAGAGTTCATCGAACGCATCCTTCTAGAGTTCGTCGAACGCAGCCTTCCAGAGTTCGTCGAACGCAGCCTCACAAAGAGCAGCGGGATCAAGAGACTTGGACGTGCGAGTAGGAACCCTGCCGTGCGAGTAGGAACCCGGCCGTGTGAGCAGGAACCCGGCCATACGAGAAGGAAAGGTGCACCGGAGCACGCAACCCGGCCGAGCGAGAAGGACATAGGATTGAACATTCTCGCCTATAGGCGACTTGCACCAACCAACTCGCCAGTTTAGGCCGAGGTCCTCACCTACTTGCCTGTCTATGCCTTTGCTAAAAACCATCTCCAAGGGGATCAGGGATAGTCGCCTGCTTCCTCTCCCTCAAGATTTGTCTATAAATAGACCCCCAGGGGTACCAGGAATGGCACTTGTCAAAAATCAGAGCTTCACCCCCCTTATAGGTGAGAATCCTCCCTAGCCAGTGCCTTCCTAGTACCAAGCTCGGCCATTCATGGTTTTGGAGGAGAAGACTCCTTTGAGCTTCTGGGTACGTGGTGGGACCTCCCTGCCGCAGCACCTGGGGTTGTGTTCTTTATCTCTTTGTTTCGTTCGTCGTGGTTAACCAAATCCTCTCGTTGAACCGCTGGGCAAGTTGCCTCCGACTGTATTGATCCAAAATTTGGAGTCGGGATTTTCCTAGCTTCAACACCAAGAAAATAAGAGAGTTCTCCTACAAGGCTCATTTCAAATTCGTTTTTCATTACTAAGACTACTTCATTACATAACTTTTCATTAGTGGCACCAAAAATTATATGATCAACATATATTTGTAAAATAATTAAATCATTATTATTATGCTTAATGAAGAGTGTGTTGTCGACACTTCCCATGACATAACCGTGATTTAACAAAAATGATGTGAGTCTGTCATACCATGCACGGGACGCTTGTTTTAAACTATAAAGCGCCTTTTCTAATTTATAAACATGATTAGGAAATTTTTCATTTACAAAACTGGGGGGCTATTCTACATAAACTTCTTCTTTTATAAACCCATTTAAAAAGGCACTTTCAACATCCATTTGAAATAATTTTATTCTTTTAAAACTCGCAAATGCCAAAAAATAATCATATAGATTCTAAGCGAGCAACGGGTGCAAAAGTTTCTTCAAAATCTACCCCCTTAATTTGAGAAAAACCTCGAGCGACTAAGCGAGCTTTATTTCTTGTAATTCTATATTCACCATCTAATTTATTTTTAAAAAACCATGTTACGCCAACAACGGGATGATTAGATGGACGTTCTACTAGATTCCAAACTTTATTCCATTCAAATTGTACTAACTCTTCATTCATAGCCAAAAACCAAAATTTGTCATTTAAAGCGGTTGAAATGTTTTTAGGTTTAATTTCGGAAACAAAGCAAATATTTGAAAAGGTCTCATAAAGAGACGATCGAGTTCTTACCCCAATAGATGGTTCCGCAATAACTAGCTTCTTTGATTGATTCTTTGAGAAGTTTAAGATGCTTGGAGGCACATATTCATCTTCCTTGGCCTCCTCCTCCTCTTTGGAAGGTTCCTCTTCGTCGTGCTCCAAAGATGGCAAAGGTTCATCATTTGTACCTGTAGTAAGTTTTTTACACAAGGAATAAATTCATCAAATTCTATATTAATAGACTCTTCAACCTTGCTCATTCATTTGTTAAATATTCTATAAGCTTTACTTGTTGAAGAGTATCCAAGAAATATTCCTTCATCACATTTTTCGTCAAACTTTCCTAAGACATCTTTTGTATTGAGAATAAAACATTTACAATTAAATACTTTAAAATATGATACGTTAGGTTTCTTTTGATAATATAGTTCACACGGTGTGAGATTTAAAGATGAACGAAGCATTACTCTATTCATTACATAACATGATGTGCTTACGGCTTCGGCCCAAAAAGACTTAGGTAATTTATACTCAGATAACATAGTCCGTGATAGTTCTTGAATTGTCATACTCTTTCTTTCTACAACACTATTTTGTTGAGGTGTGCACGGAGCAGAGAACTCATGCTTAATACCTAACATTTCGCAAAAAGATTTAAAATTTTCATTTTCAAATTCTCCTCCATGATCTGAGCGAATGCATTTTATTTTTAAATCTAGTTCATTTAGAATATGAGTACATAGTTTTGAAAATTCGCAAAACGTATCAGATTTGGAAGAGAGAAATAAAGAGCAACAATATCTAGAGAAATAATCTATTAGAACAAAAGTATAAATTCTACCACCAAGACTTGCGGTGCTAATAGGGCCAAAAAGATCCATAAGAATTAATTGCAAAGGTCTTGTAGTAGAAATTTTGTTTTTGCTTTTAAAAGAAGATTTAGTAAATTTTCCTTTTTGATATGGAGAACATAGTGAGGATAAATTTTCATTTAGTCTAGGCAATCCTCTAATCAATTCCTTTTTGGCTAGTTTTAAAATGAGCTTTGTACTAGCGTGGTCTAAATGTCCATGCCAAAGTTCTAACTCGTTATTTTTAGTTATAAAACATTTTTCAGGTGATTTGGAAAGATCATGAAAGGAAACTACATATACGTTGTGAATTCTAGGTGTAGTTAGTAAAACATCTTTTATGTTAGGATTAAATACTTTGCAAAGATTTGTGGATGACTCAAATAAAACATCTAATCCTTTATCACACAATTGACTAATAGATATTAAGTTATGTTTTAATCCTCTTACATAAAGAACATTAGAGATAGTAAAGGATTCGTTACCCACTGTACCGACTCCCATGATCCTTTCTTTACCGTTATCTTCAAAGGTTACGATCCCTCCTTTCTTCTTTTCTAGGCTAAGGACTTTTGCTTTGTTGCCCGTTATTTGCTTAGAGCAGCCCGAGTCCAAGTACCACACGTCCTCTGTATCCTTAGCCTTCCTGCAAATCTAGAAAGAGAATGAGAGTAAAGATCCGGATACCTAAGAGGTATCACCCATAGAATAAGTGGATGCCTTAGGTACCCAGATTTGCTTTAAAGATCCCTGCTTTATTTTCATGCAAGAGCTAGACGTGTGTCCAAACCTATGACAGTTTGCACACAAAATAATGGGGGTTGAGACCCTTTTCTGAAATTCTACATTGCTCTTACTGGATGAGGTTTGATTTTTGGAATAAACATAAGATTTTTTATATGATGGGTTACCGTCGACGTTAGTGGCTAGCACCGGGCGGTAGCTGTCACTTTGATATCCAAGCCCATTTTTCCCAGAGCCATAACATTGATTTCCCAAAATCATGTCCAGGGATTTTTGACCAATTCCAAATTTTTTGATGACCATATTGAGGTCATGAGTTTGTTTTTTAAGAGATGAGTTTTCTTTTACAAGCATGATATATTTATTTTCAAAACCTTTTTGGTTATTTTCAATTTGTAAGAGAGAGGTTTTTAGTTTTCTCTCTGAGTCCCCCTTTTCTCCTGTAAGAGTTTTGATTTGTGAGAGAGCCTTAGAAAGAGAAACTTCAAGATCTTTTGCCTTACATAAGGAGTATTCACACTTTGGCATGGAACCTTTCTCTTTTCTAAAGAAATTAATTTTTTAGTGAGCTTATGATTTTCTTTGATGAGAGATTCATTTTCATAATTTAAAATAATATTATCTTCTATACTCTTATCATAGGCTTTGCAGGTTTAAACAAATTTATCATAAAGTTCTTTGAAGGTGGGAGGAGTTACCTCAGTGTCACTAAAAGTACTGGTGTCATCATCGTTGTCTTTTGCCATCAAACATAAGTTTGCTTTGTAACACCCCAAGTCTCACTATGTGCGGGAGCTGAAATGCCCAAGGCAGTGCAAGAATTCTAGTGCTGGAAGCTAGCGCCAGCGGTAGTGTTAGCACTGGCGGTAGCTGTCCTGACGGCTCCATCGAGAAGGCATTCGTCGAGAAGGAGCCGATCGACGAGAGCTAGCGTTGGCGGTAGGTCTTTGTTGGATCGATATGCGCCCTTAGAGGGGGGGGGGGGGGGTGAATAAGGGAATAAAATTTTTTTATAAGATTAAGCAATTCAATAAATTGTTTTAAAGTAAACGAGACCGAAATAACAATTTAGGTAAAAGAACAAAATAATGTAATTTGCAATTTTAGAATTTTAGCCAAATGAAGGAAATCAAGTAAACACAAATAGAGACATGATTGTATTAGATAAAAAAAGTGTTTACATACATTTGATTTCAATATCGCTAGAAATCGGAGGTGTACCCCCACGAACCGTATCCCCACGAACTGGTGACTTTTGCCTATCCTTCCCCGGATAGGGCCTCAAGCCGCTCTAGCCAATCCTACCCCGGATATGGCCTCGAGCACCCCTAGATCTAATCACCTAGACCTAGTCGCCAACTCACGCAGTGAATTCCACCTAGGCCGCGCAAGGACCTAGTCGCCAACACAAGGCGATTTAACTACAAAGATTCAAAATAATGAAATAACACAAATGAAAACTCCCTCTATGAGATTTTCTAAAGTTGGTGATGAAGGATCGTTGTAGCATAAACGAGGTTGATGTGATCATTCTTCGGATGCACCGTAATGGCTTCCTTCTCCAGAAATCTTCTTTAGCTTTGAGTGGGAGATGACTTTTCGACAGATTAACAACTATTGAAATTTGGCACAGAAATTCTCTCTGGGATCACTAGCCAAAACGAGAAAGAAAGCTCCATTTATAGACCTTGGAGTTAGCACCTGTGGTAGCACCTAGCGCCTGCGATAACGGTCGTGTAGAGGCGGTTACAAAACTGTCGCGGCATGGAGTTGTGACACGAGTTGGAGATAGCGCTTGTGGTAGCGCTAACGGCACGGTATCCCTAGCGCTGACAGTAGTCGTCCATTCATAGAATTTGATTCCAAGCTACTTTTTAACTGTGGAGTATTGCACATATAGTTCATGCACACTATAAACACACGACAAGCAAGATCAAATACAATATGAGATTTGTTATTCTCAAACAAAGGGATATGACACACATGTCCAATAATCTCCCCCTTTTGATAATAACAAATCCTCTTAGCAAGAAATCAACAATGATGT
Source organism: Dactylorhiza incarnata (assembly GCA_033032865.1). Classification (NCBI taxonomy): domain Eukaryota; kingdom Viridiplantae; phylum Streptophyta; class Magnoliopsida; order Asparagales; family Orchidaceae; genus Dactylorhiza; species Dactylorhiza incarnata. Next base: position 5,132,437 of record JAWHQI010000119.1, on the reverse strand, counting down.
TTATAGTATATGATAAGCGAGATAATAGTGCAACTATAGTATATGATAAGCATGAGAATAGTGCATACTCCCCCTATCTTAATGCTCCCCTACATAAATGCAATATATGTTTTACTCCCCCTAAATGATAGATTACATGAATTATATTATTCTCCCCTTAATCTTCTAGATTTCTCCTATAGATTTCTTCAATTAATCTCCCCCTTTTTGTATTATCAAAAGAAGGCGGGGTAAGGGAAGTAAGGAGGCATTCTTTAGGAATTATAAATCATGATTGAGCTTTTGTAATATAGGTAATGATAAAGAGTATAAGAATAATATATAAGAGATTTCAAATAAATAAATAAGAGTCTTAAGCAAGCGCAAGATTATAAGAACCATCTTTTTGTAAGCATGAAAATCAAAAGTATAAATATGAGTTTAAGTTCAAAATGTAAAGATGTTTTAATCTTTTTGAAATCTCATAGTTTTCCATAAAGTTACCAAGCATGAAATGAACATATCAAAAAGAGAATATATTACAATGTTACTTAATTTCAAGTTTAAAAGATACCAAACATTGTAGAGATCATGTTAGGTTATCTAGTGCATTTCTTATATAAAGAGTAGTATAGATAAATCATTAGAATCCAATACTCATGAGAAGAAGTGTTATGAAAGATAATGATGTGCACATAAGTGTATTTTGAGCAATGTTAACAAGTGATTTAAATCACAAAATACAAGACATATGTAGAGTAAAGTGCACAATAAAACACAAGTATATTAACTTTCACACACTTAATGCACATATTGTTTTTTGGAAAAAGTGGTCTAAAAACAAAGGTTTGCACAAGACACTTTACTATTCTTGATGGAGTTATATTTGTCCTTTTTTGTTCATTTTTGTGAGACAACATTCTTCGAATACACTTGGTTTGCAAACCCAACATAATTTTTAAACTTAACCACTTTTCTTAATTTCTTAAGTGCAATTCAAATGTAGTGTAAGTAATAAACTTATGCAGGTTTTAATTTACTGTTCAATTACAATACAGAAGCAAACATTTTTAGATTTAAACACACATGTAGTTTGTCAAAATAAGTGAGTGAGAAAATATCATTATCAATCACAAAACATTTACTTATACTTAGAGGCATGCTAAGCTTGGTTCTACACATATTTTTTAGTACAATTGATGCACTTTAAATAGATATATCAAAGTAGAATAAACAAAACAATATTCATAGTAATTTGAAGGAATGAATTTTAACATTATAAATAATTCTAAATAATAGAATTCATACATACTTGGTATTAGCAATAAAGATCATACCATTTTTTTATTGTTTTGAAATTTTTAATGAAATAAAAACAGAAAAACAAAAAATATTTGTGTATTTTTGAAATTTGAAATTTTGTAGTTGATTTTCCATAATATAAATACAACAAAAATAACAAATGTCTGAAATACAAAACTAAGTAGTACATATAAACTAACATATTTTTATAAATTTTTATAAATTAAAAAAAAACAGAAAAATTGAAGACTCACGCTAGCGCGGCAAACAGTGATTGAAATATTGAGAATTTTAAAATTCTATTTTTTTATATTTATTAAGAGTCTTAAGAGTAGTCTTATGTAGAAATTTTGTAATTTTTAGAGATGTCTTGATTGCTCAATTTACATAAAACTTTAGCATTTTTCATATAACTCATCCTAAGATGTCTAGGACAACTAATTCGAACCTTAACATTTGAAACCTTGCATCGGGAAGAGGTTTAGTGAAAATATCAGCCAGTTGAGAGTCCATGCCAATGAAACTTATTCTAACATTTTCCTTTTTAATGTGATCCCTTATGAAATGATGACGTACATCTATATGTTTGGATCTAGAATGGTGTACCAGATTATTTGTAAGATCATTGACACTTTTGTTGTCACATTTTAATTTAATATATTTTAGATGAAAACCAAAGTCCTCTAGAGTTTGGGTCATCCATAGTGCTTGTGCACAACAACTCCCTAGTGCAATGTATTCGGCCTCCGTGGTGGAGAGTGTAACCGAATTTTGTTTCCTACTAGACCATGCAACTAATGAAGGTCCTAGAAAATGCCAAGCACCGCTAGTGCTTTTTCTATCAAGTAAGCATCCAGCGTAGTCTGAATCGGAATAGCCGCGAAGTGTAAATGAATTATTGTGCAGGTACCATAATCCTTATCTAGATGACCCAATTAGATATCTAAAAATTTGTTTTACCGCTTTTAAATGAGATTCTTTTGGATTGGCTTGAAATTGAGCACATATGATGTAGGCTACGCTCTCCGACGCGGTTATTACGATCAAAGAACATGAATTTCTCTCTACGCTCCAATTTATACGTTCACACAAATAACTATTCGCAGCATACACACTTTGAAATTTTATCCTTCAAAGGCTAATGTACGGGTCAGAAACACCCTTAGAGATCGATTATTGACTATAGGCCAAAATTATCTCTAGCCAAATGTATCCACCTGATCCGGTCGAGCAAGTGTTGTACCAAAAGAGATCCACCGAAAATAACAATTTTGGATACGGTAGATCTCTCCCAACAAAAAGAAAATGAGGTTCGCCAATCCTCACAAACTTAAATGAAATTAAGATAGACAACAAGATCGAGAGAAGAAAACCACGATAAAATCAACGCTATCGAAATCAACACAAAAATATTCCACCATAAGATTTATTTAGAGAGAATCACACAAGGTAGAAATTTTGTTACCCCGCTTGAGATGAGATTTTCTCAAGCATATAACCGCTCAAATCGCTCTTCACCGATTCCACCGGATTCACGTCAGATGGAGAGAAACTCACCCGCCTTCTTCGCTTCACGCTGGAGACAAGGTTTGCCGGAACCACGGGGGCCTTGCCTTGGCCGAAATCTTCAAGGGAAAGGAGGGGGTTGTTTTGCACTCGTCAAGGGAGGAGGAGAGTGGTCGGCTATGGAGAGGAAAACAAGAGGGGCGGCTATGGAGAGGAGAATCCAAGGAGGGGGCTGCTCATGTTGGCCAAAATTCTCAAGGGAGGAGGAAAGAAATATTTTAGAGAATAAGAGAGAATAAAGGTGGAGGGAAATTCCAACTTTGGATTTTTAATTTCAAATTATAATCATCATTCCAAATCCTTCTACAATATGGCCTTTTTATAGGCTTACAACACTTATGGCTACATGTAGCCCAAATTAGAATAAAATATTATAATAGAATAAAACATTAAATCGTGATAATAAAATAGTTAAAACATGATAATTATTAATCAATAATAATAATTGAATAATTATAATTATTAATCAATTAAAATATGATAATAGAATAATTATAATTATAATAGAATAATTATAAATATTAATCAATAATTATAATAGAATAATTATGATTATTTATTATTATTCTTGTGCCTTGGGCGGGGGTTCTAGCGGCTATGTCGTCAGAAATCTTTGGTTGGAGAGACTCCACCATCTATAAGCGCGCCGGTACCACCATCTTCATGTTGAGGGCCGCCGTCTCCATCAACATAAGTATACGACAAACATAATATCGGGTCTAGTTGCACTTAGATAAAGTATAGATCCTATCATACCTCTATATAAAGTTTAATCAATAGAAATTCCCGATTTACTTTTCCTAATTTTAGTGAAGCATGTTGGATCGATAGGCGCCCTTAGAGGGGGGGGGGGGGTGGATAAGGGAATAAAAAAACTTTTTATAATTTTAAGAAAATTACTAAATTGTTTTTAATAAGAGAGAGCAAAATAACAATTTAGCAAAAAGTAATTTGCAATAATAAAATTTACGCCAAATGAGAGAAATCAAGTAAACACAAATAAAACATGATTGTATTATATGTAAAAGTGTTTACATAAATTTGATTTCAATATCGCAAGAAATCGGAGGCGTTCAAATGTAAATATCTTTTCCTTTTCTATACCGACTCGTATCCCCACAAACCGGTTGGCTTTAGCCTATCCTTCCCCAGATATGGCCTCAAGCCGCTCTAGCTAATCCTAACCCTGGATATCGCCTCGAGCACCCCTAGACCTAATCTCCTAGACCTAGTCGCCAACTCACGCGGCGAAATACCCACTAAGCCGCGCAAGGACCTAGTCGCCAACACAAGGTGATTTTACTACAAAAATTCACAATAATGAAATAAAGCAAATAACAAAAACTCCCTCTATGATATTTCTGAAGATGAGGATGAAGGATCGTTGTAGCATAAGCGAGGTTGAAGCGATCATTCTTCGGATGTAGCGTGTTGGTTTCCTTCTCCAAAAATCTTCTTTGGCTTTGAGTGGGAGATGAACTTTCGGCAGAGTAACAACTCTTGAATTTTGGCACAAGTAATCTCTCTGTGATTTCTAATCAAAACGAGAGAGAAGTCATCATTTGATACAACTTGGAGATAGCGCATGTTGTAGCTTCTAGCACCTGCGGCAGCGTTCGTGTAGAAGTGGTTACGAAACCATCGTGGCATAACATTGTTTGCACAAACTCGAGCTAGCGCCTGTGGTAGCGCTAGCGCCAGGCGGTATCCCTAGCACTGGCGGTAGCTCTCCTTCAAAGAATTTGATTTGAAACTGCTTTCTACCTGTGGAGTATTGCACCTATAGTTCCTGCACACTATAAATACACGACAAACAAGATCAAATACAATATGAGATTTTTTATTCTCAAACAAAGGGATGTGACACAAATGTCCAACAATCTCTCCCTTTTGATAATAACAAATCCTCTTAGCAAGAAATCAACAAAGGTGTTTATATTATATGATAAGCGAGATAAAAGAGCAACTATAATATTTGAAAGCATGAGAATGTGCATACTCCCCATATCTTAATGCTCCCCCAACATAAATGCAATTTATGTTTTACTCCCCCTAAATGATAGATTAAATGAATTAGTCTCCCCTTAATCTTCTAGATTTCTCCTCTAGATTTCTTCAATTAATCTCCCTCTTTTGGTATTATCAAAAGAAGGTGTGGTAAGGATAGTAAGGAGGCATTCTTTATAAATGATAATTCATGATCGAGCTTTTGTAATATATGAAATGATAAAGAATTTAAGCATAATATATATAAGAGATTTCAAATTAATAAATAAGAGTTGTAAGCAAGTGGAAGATTATAAGAAACATCCTTTTGCAAGAATGAAAATCATAAGTATAAATATGAGTTGAAGTTCAAAATGTAAAGATGTTTTAACCTTTTTGAAATCTCAAAGTCTTACATAAAGTTACCAAGCATGAAATGAACATATCAAAAAGAGATTATACTGCAATGTTACTTAATTTCAAGTTTAAGAGATACTAAACATTGTAGAGATCATGCTAGGTTATCTAGTGCATTTCTTATATAAAGAGTAGTATAGATAAAGCATTAGAATCCAATACTCATGAGAATAAGTGTTATGAAAGATAATGAAGTGCACATAAGTGTATTTTGAGCAATGTTAACAAATGATTTAAATCACAAAATACAAGACATATGTAGAGTAAAGTGCACAATAAAAACAAGTATATTAACTTTCACACACTTTAATGCACATAATGTTTAACAAAGTGGTGTAATACCCAAGGTTTGAACAAGACACTTTACTATTCTTTCCAAGTAGTACTTGGTGGAGTTATATTTGTCTACATTTTTTGTTCACTTTTGTGAGACAACATTCTCCGAATACACTTGTTTTGCAAACCCAACATAATAATTTTTTAGTAAAAACACAACCACTTTTCTTAATTTTTAAGTGCAATTCAAATGTAGTGTAGATAATAAACTTATGAGAGTTTTAATTCATTGTACAATTACAATACACAAGCAAGCATCTTTAGATCTTAAACACACATGTAGATTACCAAAATAAGTGAGTGAAAAAGTATCATTATCAATCACAATACATTTACTCATACTTAGAGGCATGCTAAGCTTGGTTCTACACATATTTTTCAATACAATTGATGCACTTAATTAGATATATCAAAGCATGATAAGCAAAACAATGTTCATAGTTATTTGAAGGAATAAAATTTAACACTGTAAATAATTCTAAATATTCATACATACTTGATATTAGCAATAAAGATCATACAATTTTTTTGTTGTTTTTGAAAAAGTTTTTAATGTAAGTAAAACTAAACAAAAACATATTTTTGTATTTTTGAATTTTGAAATTTTGTAGTTGATTTTCCATAATATTAATAAAACAAAAATAACAAAAGTCAAACATACAAAAACTAAGTAGTACATATAAACTAACATATTTTTATAGATTTTTATAAATTTTTAAAAACAGAAAAATTGAACACCCACGCTAGCGTCGGTGCTAGTGCTAGCATGGAAAACAGTAAGTGATTTTTTGAGAATTTTAAATTTTCACTTTTTGATCTTGATTAAGAGTCCTTAGAGTAGTCTTATGCAGAAATCTTGTAATTTTTGGAGATGTCTTGATTGCTCAAATTGCATAAAACTTTAGCATTTTTCAAATAACTCATCCTAAGATGTCTAAGACTCCTAATTCCAACCTTAACATTTGAAACCTTGCATCGGGAAGAGGTTTAGTGAATATATCAGCAAGTTGAGAGTCCGTGCCAATGAAACTTATTCTAACATTTTTCTTTTTAATGTGATCCCTTATGAAATGATGACGTACATGTATATGTTTGGATCTAGAATAGTGTACCGGATTATTTGTAAGATCAATGACACTTTTGTTGTCACATTTCAATTCAATATGTTTTAAATGAAAACCAAAGTCCTCTAGAGTTTGGCTCATCTATAGTGCTTGTGCACAACAACTCCCTAGTGCAATGTATTCGGCCTCTGTGGTGGAGAGTGCAACCGAATTTTGCTTCCAACTAGACCATGCAACTAATGAAGGCCCTACAAAATGGGAAGTACCACTAGTGCTTTTTCTCTCAAGTGAGCATCCGGCGTAGTCCGAATCGAAAGAGCTGTGAAGTGTAAATGTATTATTATGCGGGTACCATAATCCTAATCTAGATGACCCAATTAGATATCTAAAAATTTGTTTTACCACTTTTAAATGAGATACTTTTGGATTGGCTTGAAATCGAGCACATAAGCATACGACAAACATAATATCGGGTCTAGTTGCGCTTAGATAGAGTAGAGATCCTATCATACCTCTTTATAAAATTTGATCAATTGAAATTCCCGATTCATCTTTTCCTAATTTTAGTGATGCACTCATTGGTGTAGAAGCATGTTTAAAGTTTTCAAATCCAAAGCATTTAAGCATATCAAAGACATATTTAGTTTGACGTATAAAAATACCATCATTTCTTTGTGATATTTGAAAACCAAGAAAATAAGAAAGTTCTCCTACTAGACTCATTTCAAATTCATTTGTCATCACTAAAATAACTTCATTACACAACTCTTCATTAGTAGATCCAAAGATTATATTATCAACATATATTTGCAAAATAATCAAATCATCATTATTGTGATTAATGAAGAGAGTATTATCGTCACTTCCCATAATATAAGCGTGCTTTAATAGAAATGATGTAAGTTTTTCATACCATGCACGGGGCGCTTGTTTTAAATCATAAAGCGCTTTTTCTAGTTTATAAACAAGATTGGGAAATTTTTCACTAATAAAACCGGGGGTTGTTCAACATAAGCTTCTTCTTTTACAAACCCGTTTAGAAAAGCACTTTTTACATCCATTTGAAATAGTTTTATTCTTTTAAAGCTTGCAAATGCTAGAAAAAATCGTATAGATTCCAATCTAGCAACAGGTGCAAAAGTTTCATAAAAATCTATCCCCTCGATTTGAGAATATCCTTGTGCTACTAAGCGTACCTTATTTCTAATTTATTTTTAAAAATCTATTTTACACCTACAACCGGGTTATTAGAAGGTCTTTCTACTAATTTCCAAACATTATGTCGCTCAAATTGTTCTAATTCTTCATTCATATCCAAAAAACCAAAATTCACCATTTAAAGCGGTAAAAACGGTTTTTGGTTCTATTTCGGAATCAAAACATATATTTGAGTAAGATTCATGAAGAGAAGAGCGAGTTCTTACCCCAATAGATGGTTCACCAATTATTAGTTCCCATGGATGATCCTTTGTAAATTTCAAGGCGCTTGGAGGTACATAATCATCTTCCTTGGCCTCCTCTTCCTCTTCTTTGGAAGGTTCCTCGTCACCATGCTCCAAAGGTGGTAAGAGACCATCCTCTTTGCCTGCGGAAAGTCTTTCTACACAAGGAACAAGCTCATCAAATTTCACATTAATCGACTCTTCAACTTTACTAGTTCTTTTATTAAAAATTCTATAAGCTTTACTAGTTGAAGAGTATCCAAGAAAAGTTTCTTCATCGCATTTTTCATCAAAAGTTTACAAGCTATATTTAGTATTCAAAATAAAACATTTAAAACCAAAAACTTTGAAGTAGGCTACGTTAGGCTTCTTTTGAAAATAGAGTTCATAAGGTGTGTGATTAAGAGATGGGCGAAGCATAATTCTATTCATAAGATAACATGATGTATTTATGGATTCGACCCAAAAGGACTTAAGCAATTGATATTCACATAGCATAGTGCGTGCTAGTTCTTGAAGTGTCCTATTCTTTCTTTCTACAACACCATTTTGTTGTGGTGTGCGTGGTGTGGAGAACTCATGTTTAATGCCTAACATATCAAAAAAAGATGTAAACTTTTCATTTTCAAATTCTCCTCCATGATCCGAGCGAATGCATTTAATTTTTAAATCACTTTCATTTTGAATATGAGTACAAAATTTTACAAATTCACAAAACACATCGGATTTGGATGAGAGAAAAAATGTCCAACAATATCTTGAAAAATCATCTATTAAAACACACACACACATATATATATATATATATATATATATATAAATCTAACACCAAGACTTGCGGTGCTAACTGGATCAAAAAGATCCATATGAATTAATTGCAAGGGTCTTGAAGTAGAAATAAATTTTTTACTTTTGAAAGAGGATCTAGTAAATTTACCTTTTTGACATGGTGAACAAAGTGAAGGTAAAGTTCCATTTAACCTAGGCAATCCTCTAATTAAATCACTTTTGGCAAGTTTTACAATAAGCTTTGTGCTAGCATGTCCTGACCGTCTATGCCAAAGTTCTAATTCATCATTTTAGTGATAAAACATTTTATAGATGATTTAGAAAGATCATGAAAAGAAACTATATAAACATTATGTAATCTTGGTGCAGTTAGTAAAATATCTTTTGTAGTAGGATTGGATATTTTGCACTGATTAGTGGAAGATTAAAATAAAACATCTAATCCTTTATCGCATAATTGACTAATAGAAATAAGATTATGTTTTAGCCCTTTCACATAAAGAACATTAGATATCTTAAAGGATTCGTTACCAACTGTACCAATTCCCATGATCCTTCTTTTTCCGTTAACGCCAAACGTCACGATCCCTCCCTTCTTCTTTTCTAGGCTAAGGAACTTTGCTTTATTGCCCATCATATGCTTGGAGCATCCAGAATCCAAGTACCACACGTCTTCATTGTTCTTAGCCTTCCTGCACATATAGAAAGAAGATGAGAGTAAAGATCAGGATACTCAAGTGGTACCACCCATAGAATAAGTGGAAGCCTTAGGTACCCATATTTGCTTTAAAGTAGTTTGCTTCACTTTCCTGCAAGAACTAGATGTGTGACCTAACCTAAAATAGTTTGCACACGAAATAAAGAGGGTTGAGACCCTTTTCTAGAATTTTGTGTAATTCTTGCTGGAAGGATTCAGATTTACAGAAGAAAAAGGTTTGGCAAAAGAAATCATTGAATTTTTGTATAAGGTGCTAGCGCCGGGCGGTAGCCCTCACCTCGATATCTGAGCCCAAATTTTCCAGAACCATAGCACTTGTTCCCTGAAATCATATCCAGAAATTTTTGGCCCATTCCAAATTTTTTAATGGCCATGGTGAGATCATGAACTTGTGCTTTAAGTGAGGAATTTTCTTTCACAAGTATGACACACCTATTTTAAAAACCTTTTTTTATTATTTTTTATTTGCAAAAGAGAGGCTTCTAATTTCCTTTCTAATTCCCCCTTCTCTTTTGTAAGAGTTTTGGCATGGGAGAGGGATTTAGAAAGAGAATCTTCAATATCTTTTGTCAATTTAATGGAGTGATCACACTCTTGGCAAGAGATCTTTCTTTTTTCTAAAACAATTAATTTTTTGGAAAGCTTTTTGTTGGAACAACCCTATTTCTGATTTGGACTAGGATCACTATATGTTGACTAGGATCAAGTTGACCCCAATGTATAGTCAATGGGTCAAGAGTTTAGGCTGTTAGAACTCAAGAAATCATTCAGTTTCTGCGTTCGACGAACTCTATACTGCGTTCAACGAACAGCTTGCTCTCTGCGTTCTATGAACGGCTTACATCCTACGTTCGACGAACGGCATGCTCCAGCGTTCGACGATCTTCAATCTCAGCGTCTCTGCGGCTCAGCGGTTGACAAAATTATCCAGTCTCAGCGGTCGACAGAATTTTGCTCAGTTCAGCGGTCGACGAATTTGCGTTCGATGAACTCAGTCTGCGTTCGACGAATACCTTCAAATCGATGAAAATTCTTCTCAGCTCAACTAATTTAATTCTTCTAGCCAAATTCATTTGAGGTCAACGAACTAAATATTGTGTTCGACAAAAATCTTGAGATCGACGAAATTCTTGAGATCGACGAAATTTCTTATTTCAGTTCAGAACTTCAGAAGGATTATATTATTCATTCTCTGAACTCAGATCGACTACAACAACGGATCTATTCCAGATAAGATAAGATTTATTTCCTTCCTTATTATATTCCTTTCCATCTCTTCCCAAGAGAAAATAGCCATTGACATTTAATGGAAGAGGAACATTTCATGGAAAAGGAAAGAGATATACGACGTGTCAGATTTATGGTTCCCAGATATATTTATTCCTTAATTCAAGGGATTTGATTTTTAAAAAATTATCAAAAGAAAAGGGAAGAAGATATAGAGTATCACTACATATCTTTCACGACAGAAAAAACATACAGAACACATTACAGATTTTCTGTACAGAGAAAAGAAAGAAAAAAGCTACAGGAAGAAAAAGAAGAACATAAGCTTTACAAATCTTCATCTTCTTCCTCAAGCAACACCTACTCAATCTCACTGAGAACATCATCACGACCATCTCTCAGTCTTTGCTGCTAGATCATATCTTCAAAAGAGCAACAAAAATCTGAAGGAGTTATTCTCTCATATTCATCAGCTACAGGAAGATCAATATTTTCAAGTGAAAGCTCCAGCCATCTACTGTCAACAATTTTATATCAGACAGAGGAGTCTTACAACATACATCCACTAGAGTCTTCTCTCAGATTATTGACAGAGAAGAACATTCTAAACCCTCTTTATCCCATTCTGTAAAGGGTTAAAATTCCTTTCAAAAGTTTACCTCTTGGTGGCAAGACACCTGATCAAAAAATCCTGTTTGGTATTTGGGCACCTTATCAAAAGCTCATTGGTGTTAGGACACCTGATCAAAAATCCTAGTGGATTCCTACCAAGGGTGGTAGAAGAGTAGACGTACCCAGGTTTATTGGGGAACTACTATAGCTCCTTGTGTCCTCTGTGATTGCTTTACTTTTCTGTGTTTGTGTTGTGCTGTGTTTTATTTTCAGTTTCTGATAACTCACTCTCAATACATATATATATATCAGTATTTTTTAATTCCGCAATAAAACTAATAAAAAGTTTTATTACTCTATTCACCCCCCCCCCCCCCCCCTCTAGAGTTAATTTAAGATCTAACCTCACTTTCAATTGGTATCAGAGGGTAGTTGATTCTTTACAGGCTAACACCTGAATCACAAAGATCAATTAGATCTTAAATTCTTTCAGAGTTTTTATTTTTATTTATTTTTGTTTTACAAACTCATGGCACAAAACCAAGAGTATTCAAGCACAAGATCTCCTATGTGCAATCTAAATAAGTTTGCACTATGGAAAGCAAGGATTAGGTTATATATGAACTCTATTGATGAAGAAATATTTAATGTTATTTTGACAGGACCTCTTACTCTCTCAGCATCAACAAGTACTGATGCATCAGCAAATAACAATGTTGTCCCACCTCCTGAGTGGACAAATGCGCAAAAGAAGCAAAGGAGTGCTGATGCAAAAGCCATGAAAATTCTAGCTCAAACAATGTCTGATGACATTTTTCAGAAAGTGGTGGAATGCACTTCAGCAAGAGAGATCTGGACTTCTCTCAACAATATGGTTGAAGGATCTGCTGATGAAAGAAAGGACAGAAGATCACATCTCATCTCTCAGTATGAGAATTTCAAGAAAGGAGAAGTTGAGATAGTGGCTGATATGTACAATAGGCTCAGTCTCATCATCAATGAGCTGAAATCTTTGGACAAAGTGATCTCTATCACTGAGATCAATGATAAGATCCTAATGTGCTTCCCCAGCACATGGGACTCTAGGATCTGGCCTATCAAGGAAGCCAGAAGCCTCAATGAGATTACTGCTGAGACATTATTAGGCATGCTCAAATCCTATGAGTAGCTTGTCAAATCCAGAGAAGCTGAACAGTTCACTTCATCTCCAGTAACAAAAAAGGAAAAGAACATTGCCTTCAAAGCTACAGAAGAAGAAGGAGAGACTCTTGACAATAAGAAGTTGATGAGTCTACTTGCCAAAAGATTCTACAAGATGGCAAGAAAAGACTTCAGGAGAAAGTCATCCAGGAGCTATGAAAAACCAAGGTATGACAAAGCTCCATCTAAAGAAGTTATATGTTTTGGTTGCAGGAAACCAGGACACATTATACCTGACTGCCCAGAGAATCAAAACAATAAGGACAAGAAGGAAAAGAGAAAAGAAAAAGAATAAAGAAGACACTCCAGCAAGTCTTCCTCCCACAAACACAAAAAAAGGGAAGAGGATTTGTAGCTGAAACCTGGAGTGAAACAGAATCAGAATATTCATCCATTTCTTCTGAAGATGAAGAAGAATCAAAAGAAAATGACCAATTCTTGATGGCCATTTATGACTCAAGCAGTGAGTCTGGAAATGCATCATCATCCAGTGATGATGAGGATGATGAAGAAGAAAGAAGTTTCTGCTTGATGGCTATCAATGCCTCAGGACATAATTCTAAAGAATCAGAATCAGAAGCTGACAATGATGCTGATCAGGTAATTTCTAATTTTGATTTTAATTCAATTGAATTCAAAGATGAATTCAAAGTACTTTGCTTAGACTTACTCAAATCTGAGAAGGAAGTAATCTCTCTCAGATATAAGTTGGCTAAAATGAATCAAATAAGTGAAGAAAATGTCAATCTTAAGAAAGATTTGGCTGCCTCCTGGGAACACATTGTTCTCATTGAGAACAAGTTGTCTGAAGCTCAGAAGTTTATAGAATCCCTCAATGGGAGAAGCATCAAACTGATGGACATCACAAGCACTGTTAATGCTAGACTTAATTGCAAACTGGGCTTGGGTGCCTCATCAAGTGAGCCACATCTCATTAAGAAAAACATACTATCTACACCTATAAAATTCATTTCTTCTAAGGACAAAGAGGCTGTAGAAGTAAATAAAGATATTTCAAGCAAGGCTGTTAAGAATAAAAGAATTCATCAAAATTCATCGAACGGAGCTCGACGAAATGAATTCAATTCGTCGAATGGAGATCGATGAAAGTTGAAGATAGATTTTTAGTATAGTCATTATATGAATGACGCTCAACGAAATCCCATTCATTCGTCGAACGGCGATCGACGAACTCAGCCCAGTTCGTCGAACAGAAATTATACAGAAAATTTAAAAAATTCTTATTCTAAACATACTAAGAATCCCTTCACTGAATGGATAATTCCTCCAAGGAGATATCATCCAAAAGACTATAAGGATCAGCCTGAAATATCCTTTATTTCTGATTTTTGTGGAAATTCAAAAAGACCCAAGGTAGTCTGGGTCAAGAACAAATAGATTGTTTTTCTGTTTTTGCAGGTACACAGCTATCCAAGAATAAAAGAACAATGGTACTTGGACAGTGGATGCTCAAAGCATATGACAACTACAAGGCAAAGCTTGGACCAAAAGTGATATTTGGAGACTCCAACTGTGGACAAACAAAAGGATATGGAAAATTTAAGGTTGGAGAAGTCACCTTCAAATAGGTAGCATATGTCAAGGGACTAAAGCACAACCTCATCAACATAAGCTAATTATGTGATGAAGGGTATCAGGTAACTTTTAATAAATCAAAATGCCTTATTAAGTCTTCTGATAATATTACTGTCTTATCAGGTATTAGGCAAGGAAATATCTATTTAGTAAATTTCAACTCATCAAAATCAGAAATCTGTTTATTTAATCAATTAAGCAAACCTAGTGAACTTTTGCATAAGAGATTAGGACATGTAAATCTTAGGAACATTGCTAAATTATCTAAGGAAAATCTTGGTAGAGGATTGCCTTCTGGTTCATACAAGAAGGAAGGTCTTTGCAGGGCATGTCAACTAGGCAAGCAAACTAAAAACAGTTTTAAATCATTATCTAAAAGTGATTCACCTAGAATCTTATACTTACTACATATAGACCTTTTTGGACCAATAGCAACAAAGAGTTTAGGGGGGAAGTCATACACTCTAGTTATTGTAGATGACTTCTCTAGATTAACTTGGGTGTTTTTTTTGAGAGAAAAGTCAGATAACTTTAAAGTTCTTACAGACTTTCTTAAGAGTATTCAGATTGAGTATTCTACTCAGATTATATTGATCAGAAGTGATCATGGCACTAAGTTTGAGTCTCTTCTCATGCAAGAATTCTGTGAGAAGGAAGGTATCAGGCATTGTTTCTCAGCTCCTAGAACTCCTCAACAAAATGGGGTAGTTGAAAGGAAAAATAGAACCCTAATTGAATCAGCAACAACATTACTTGCAGATGCTAATTTTCCCTATATTTATGGGCAGAGGCTGTTAGCACAACAAATTATGTGTTGAATAGGAGTTTGATACATAAACTTAAGGGTAAGACTCCCTATGAGTTACTTAAAGGGAAGAAACCTAAAGTTAACTATTTTAGAACATTTGGTTGTAAATGTTTTGTTCACAATAATGACAAAAAATACATTAGGAAATTTGAACCAAAATCTGAAGAAGGATTTTCTTAGGCTATTCATTAATAAGCAAAGCATATAGGATATTTAATAAATCCTCTTTTAAAATTGAAGAATCTATGCATTTTTCTTTTGATGAAACTAACATGTTTTACAAGGAGAAGAATTCTTCTACCAAAGAAAACCTGCAGGTACCTACACTCTGTGAGCAGGTAGATCAATTAGCTCTACAGAAGGAAGGATCTCTAAATCCTGTACAGCAGGATGGTGAAGAAAGTGATGAAGAAATCAGTGAAACTGTAACTGAAAAGGAAGCATTAAGTAACATTCCACAAGATGAATTAATTACAAATAATGCTGATCCCACTATGCCTGTTGATTATGTCAATACTATAGATCACCCCAGATCTCAAATAATTGGAGACATATCAACTGGTGTCCAAACAAGGCATCAAGCTAATCAGAATCTGATGCACACTTGTTTTCTCTCTCAGATTGAACCTCAATCCCTACAAGATGCAGAACAAGATCCCAACTAGATCATTGCTATGCAAGAGGAGCTCAATCAATTTGAGACAAACAAAGTTTGGGAATTTGTTCCTAGACCAAAGAATCATCCAGTCATTGGAACTAAATGGGTCTACAGGAACAAGCTATATGCAGATGGCAATATTGTGAGAAACAAAGCTAGACTAGTAGCTCAAGGATACTCACAGGAAGAAGGAATAGATTATGATCAGACTTTTGCACCAGTTGCAAGGTTAGAAGCAATCAGGATCTTCCTTGCATTTGCTGCATACAAGAAATTCAAGGTAAATCAGATGGATGTGAAGAGTGCTTTTCTCAATGGAGACATCAAAGAAGAAGTCTATGTGGAACAACCACCAGGTTTCATCTCTCCAACTCACTCCTCTTTTGTATTTAATCTTAATAAAGCTCTCTATGGTCTTAAACAAGCTCCCAGAGCATGGTATGAGACCTTAGCTAGTTTTCTTTTAGAGAATAAATTCAGTAGAGGCATAGTTGATAAAACCCTATTTTCCAGGATACATAAAAATCAAACTTTGCTAGTTCAAATATATGTAGATGATATCATATTTGGCTCTACTGATTCAAATCTACGCAAAAGATTCTCTAATCTAATGCAATCTAAATTTGAAATGAGTAGTATGGGTGAATTATCATACTTCCTTGGTCTTCAAGTGAAGCAAACTCCAAATGGAATCTTCATATCCCAATCTAAGTATGCTAAGGAATTAGTGAAAAGATTTGGTATGTCTGATTTTCCACCATGAAAACACCCATTCCCTCTAATGTTGTTGTTGATAATGATGAATCAGGGAAACCTGTTGATCAAAAGGTATATAGAGCAATTGTTGGCTCATTACTTTATTTAACAACAAGTAGGCCTGATATAATGTTTGCTACTTGTATTTGTGTTAGGTTTCAAGTTAACCCCAAAGAATCTCACCTAATTTTATTAAAAAGAATTTTGAGATATATAAAGGGTTGTCCAAATCTAGGACTTTGGTATCCAACGGCATCTGAATTTGAATTAACTGGATTCTCAGATTCAGATTATGCTGGATGCAGAGTAGACAGGAAAAGCACATCAGGAACTTGTCAGTTTCTTGGTGATAGGCTTGTGTCTTGGTTTTGTAAGAAACAAACATCTGTGTCTACATCAACAGCTGAAGCTTAGTACATAGCTGCAGGCAGTGCTGCTCACAGATATTGTGGATACAAAATCAGCTCCTAGACTATGGTATCAACTTAAATAATTTAATTATATTTTATGACAATACTAGTGCAATATCTATAGCACAAAATCTAGTTCTCCATAGTAGGACTAAACATATAGAAATTAGGCACCACTTCCTTAGGGATAATGTGGATAAAAATAAAATTTGCCTACAATTCATCTCTACTGATTTGCAAAGGGCTGATATTTTCACCAAACCCTTGGATGAAAAGAAACATATCTTCTTTATAAATCAGCTAGGAATGATAAATGGAGATTCAATCAATTAAAAATTAAATATTTTATTTATCCCCTCATTCCCTTCAATATCAAACTAAGTTTTTCTGATTATCTGAATGCCTACAGAATTACTTCTCTTTCTAGTTCCCTTTGCACTTGATCTCTATTTCATTTTGCAGGAACAATAGCAATATAAAGATGGCATCCTTCCCTACCTCCTAAAATATCCCTTCTTCTAGGGGCCTAGCCTCAGGCTTTCCTGAAACTAGGCAGGGGGAGATGTCTTGAAGAAGCTCCTTTTTGTTTGGGGGAGACACTTTCCTTTGACAGGGGGAGTTGTTCTAAAGAAACTCCTGAGAAGTTCTTTAAAGAAGCTCCATATGATGCAATTGCTCAGGGGGAGATATTCTATGAACTAGGCAGGGGGAGTTGCTGAAAAAGCCCACAGCAATTTGTTTCATAAAGAGATGTTGTATGAAGAAAAATTCAGATAAAGTCTTCATGATCAAATTCAGATTCAGATACAGCTCTTTCAAATACAGATTCAGATTCAGATTATGACAGATTTAGGAAGATGTTATGGCAGATTATGAAATAATTCCAGTTAGAGCAGTTATCAAGTTCATTTCATAAAGCTTCAGTTCAGATCAGAATTCAGAAAAATCAGAGAAAGACAATATCAGAATTCAGAATACAGAAAGCAGAATTCAGAGAAAGAAAAGGTTCTAACTTATTTATTTGTTTTCAATGTAATTTCAAAACTCATAGTATCATATTTTATATCTGCTGAATTGTTCAAAATCTATCAAATATATATGCTCTGTTGTTTTGTTGTTGTTTTATTATTCATTTTTTGTCAAATAGTGCCCTAACCAAAATAGGGGGAGATTGTTGGAACAACCCTATTTTTGATTTGGGATAGGATCACTATATGTTGACTAGGATCAAGTTGACCTCAATGTATAGTCAATGGGTCAAGATTTTAGGCTGTTAGAACTCAAGAAATCATTCAGTTTCTACGTTCGATGAACTCTATACTGCGTTCGACGAACGACTTGCTCTCTGCGTTCGACGAACGACTTACATCCTGCGTTCGACGAAAGGCATGCTCCTGCGTTCGACGATCTTCAATCTCAGCGTCTCAGCAGCTCAGCAGTCGACGAAATTATCCAGTCTCAGCGGTCGACGGAATTTTGCTCAGTTCAGCGGTCGATGAATTTGTGTTCGACGAACTCAGTCTGTGTTTGACGAATACCTTCAGATCAACGAAAATTCTTCTCAGCTCAACTAATTTAATTCTTCTAGCCAAATTCATTTGAGGTCGACAAACTAAATATTGTGTTCGACGAAAATCTTGAGATCGACAAAATTCTTGAGATCGACGAAATTTCTTATTTCAGTTCAGAACTTCAGAAGGATTATATTATTCATTCTCTGAACTCAGATCGACTACAGTAATAGATCTATTCCAAATAAGACAAGATTGATTCCCTTCCTTATTATATTCCTTTCCATCTCTTCCCGAGAGAAAATAGCCGTTGACATTTAATGGAAAAGGAACATTTCATGGAAAAGGAAAGAGATATACTGCGTGTCAGATTTATGGTTCCCAGATATATTTATTCCTTAATTCAAGGGATTTGATTTTTAAAAGATTATCAAAAGAAAAGGGAAGAAGATATTGAGTATCACTACACATCTTTCACGATAGAAAAAACATACAGAACACATTACAGATTTTCTGTACAGAGAAAAGAAAGAAGAGAGCTACATGAAGAAAAAGAAGAACATAAGCTTTACAGATCTTCATCTTCTTCCTCAAGCAGCACCTACTCAATCTCATTGAGAACATCATCAACACCATCTCTCAGTCTTTGCTGCTAGATCATATCTTCAAAAGAGCAACAAAAATCTGAAGGAGTTATTCTCTCATATTCATCAGCTACAGGAAGATCAATATTTTCAAGTGAAAGCTCCAGCCATCTAATGTCAACAATTTTATATCATACAAAAGAGTTTTACAACATACATCCACTAGAGTCTTCTCTCAGATTATTGACAGAGAAGAACATTCTAAACCCTCTTTATCCCATTCTGTAAAGGGATAAAACTCTCTTCAAAAGTTTACCTCTTGGTGGCAAGACACCTGATCAAAAAATCCTGTTTGGTTTTTGGGCACCTTATCAAAAGCTCATTGGTATTAGGACACCTGATCAAAAATCCTAGTGGATTCCTACCAAGCGTGGTAGAAGAGTAGACGTACCCAGGTTTATTGGGGAACTACTATAACTCCTTGTGTCCTCTGTGATTGCTTTACTTTTATGTGCTTGTGATATGCTGTGTTTTATTTTCAATTTCTTATAACTCACTCTCAATACACACACACACACATATATATATCAATATTTTTAATTCCTCAATAAAACTAATAAAAAGTTTTAATACTCTATTCACCCCCCCCCCCCCTCTAGAGTTAATTTAAGATCTAACATCACTTTCACTTTTGATTTTCTTTAATTAGATATTCATTTTCACGATTCAAAAAAACACTATCATATTCCTTAGGTTTTTCTAATGTTACCTCCCCAACTACAAATGTAGGAGGAGAGTATTCCTCTTCTACCATATTCCACACCTCAATATCTAGGGTCATAAGAAAATATCTCATCCTATTTTTCCAATAATTATAATCTGACCCAGTAAATAGTGGAGGTCTACTAATTCCCTGTCTCTCAGAAAAAGTGAGATCATAAGACGCCATTATTCCTGGTTTTTAAACCGTTTGGAATAACCTATCCTCTGACACCACTTGTTGGATCTATAGGCGCCCTTAGAGGGGGGGGGGGGGTGAATAATGGAATAACAATTCTTTTTATAATTTTAAGAAAATTACTAAATTGTTTTTAGTAAGAGAAAGCAAAATAACAATTTAGCAAAAGTAATTTGCTATAATAAAATTTACGCCAAATGAGAGAAATCAAGTAAATACAAATAGAAACATGATTGTATTATATGTAAATGTGTTTACATAAATTTGATTTCAATATCGCTAGAAATCGGAGGCGTATAAATTTAAATATCTTTTCATTTTCTATACCGACTCGTATCCCCACAAACCGGTTTGCTTTAGCCTATCCTTCCCCGGATATGGCCTCAAGCCGCTCTAGCCAATCCTAATCCCGGATATGGCCTCGAGCACCCACTAGATCTAATCTCCTAGACCTAGTCATCAACTCACACGGTGAATTACCCCAAGCTGCGCAAGGACCTAGTGGCCAACACAAGGTGATTTTACTACAAAAAATGACAATAATGAAATAAATCAAATAACAAAAACTCCCTCTATGAGATTTCTGAAGATGAGGATGAAGGATCGATGTAGCATAAGCGAGGTTGAAGCGATCGTTATTTGGATGCAGCATGTTGGTTTCCTTCTCCAGATATCATCTTTGGCTTTGAGTGGCGGCAGAGTAACAACTCTTGAATTTTGGCACAAGTAATCTCTATGGGATGTCTAATCAAAACGAGAGAGAAGGCATCATTTTATACAACTTGGAGATATCGTCTACGGTAGCTCCTAGCGCCTGCGGTAGCGTTCGTGTAGAAGCGGTTACGAAACCGTCGCGGCTTTGCATTGTGTGCATGAACTCGAGCTAGCACCAGGCGGTAGCGCTAGCGCCAGGCGGTATCCCTAGCGCTGGCGGTAGCTCTCCTTCAAAGAATTTGATTTGAAACTATTTTCTGCCTGTAGAGTATTACACCTATAGTTCCTACACACTATAAACACACGACAAGCAAGATCAAATACAATATGGGATTTGTTATTCTCAAATAAAAGGATGTGACACACATGTCCAGCAATGCACTCATTGGTGTAGAAGCATGTTTAAGGTTTTCAAATCCAAAGCGTTTGAGCATATCATGGACATATTTATATTGACATATAAAAATACCATCATTTCTTTGTGATATTTGAAAACCAAGAAAATAAGAAAGTTCTCCTACTAGACTCATTTCGAATTCATTTTTCATCACTAAAATAACTTCATTACACAACTCTTCATTAGTAGATCCAAAGATTATATCATCAACATATATTTGTAAAATAATCATATCATCATTAATGTGCTTAATGAAGAGAGTATTATCAGCACTTCCCATAATATAATCGTGCTTTAATAAAAATGTTGTAAGTCTTTCATACCATGCACGGGGCTCTTGTTTTAAACCATAAAGCACTTTTTCTAGTTTATAAACATGATTGGGAAATTTTTCATTAATAAAACTGGGGGGTTGTTCAACATAAACTTCTTCTTTTACAAACTCATTTAGAAAAGCAATTTTTACATCCATTTGAAATTATTTTATTCTTTTAAAGCATGCAAATGCTAGAAATATTCGTATAGATTCCAATCTAGCAACGGTTGCAAAGGTTTCATCAAAATCTATCCCCCAAATTTGAGAATATCCTTATGCTACTAAGCGTGCCTTATTTCTATTGATTCTAGACTCACCATCTAATTTATTTATAAAAATCCATTTTACACCTACAACCGGGTGATTAGATGGTCTTTCAACTAATTTTCAAACATTATGTCGCTCAAATTGTTCTAACTCTTTATTCATAGACAAAAACTGAAATTCATCAGTTAAAGCGGTTGAAACGGTTTTTGGTTCAATTTCGGAAACAAAACAAATATTTGAATAAGATTTATGAAGAGAAGAGCGATTTCTTACCCCAATGGATGGTTCACCAATTATTAGTTCCTGTGGATGATCCTTTGTAAATTTTAAGGCACTTGGAGGTACATAATCATCTTCCTTGGCCTCCTCTTCCTCTTCTTTGGAAGGTTCCTCGTCCCCATGCTCCAAAGGTGGTAAGAGATCATCCTCTTTGCCTGCGGAAAGTCTTTCAACGCAAGGAACAAGCTCATCAAATTTCACATTAATCGACTCTTCAACTGTACTAGTTCTTTTATTAAAAGTTCTATAAGCTTTACTAGTTGAAGAGTATCCAAGAAATTAAAAGTTCCTTCATCACATTTTTCATCAAACTTTCCTAAGCTACCTTTAGTATTCAAAATAATACATTTACAACCAAAAACTTTGAAGTAAGATACGTTAGACTTCTTTTGAAAATAAAGTTCATATGGTGTGTGATTAAGAGATGGGCGAAGCATGATTCTATCATAACATAACATGATGTATTTACGGCTTCGGCCCAAAAGGATTTAGGCAATTTATATTCACATAGGATAATGCGTGCTAGTTCATGAAGTGTCCTATTCTTTCTTTCTACAACATCATTTTGTTGTGGTGTGCGTGGTGCAGAGAACTCATGTTTAATGCCTAACATATCACAAAAAGATGTACACTTCTCATTTTCAAATTCTTCTCCATGATCCGAGCGAATGCATTTAATATTTAAATCACTTTTTTTAATACGAGTACATAATTTTGAAAATTCGCAAAACGCATCAGATTTGGATGACAGAAATACTGTCCAACAATATCTTGAAAAATCATCTATTAAAACATATGTATATAATCTACCACCAAGACTTGCGGTGCTAACCGGACCAAAAAGATCCATATGAATTAATTGCAAGGGTCTTGTAGTAGAAATAAAATTTTTACTTTTGAAAGAGGATCTAGTAAATTTACCCTTTTGACATGATGAACACAGTGAATGTAAAGTTCCATTTAACCTAGGCAATCCTCTAATTAAATCACTTTTGGCTAGTTTTACAATAAGTTTTGTGTTAGCATGTCCTAGCCGTCTATGCCAAAGTTCTAATTCATTATTTTTAGTGAT
Organism: Dactylorhiza incarnata; assembly: GCA_033032865.1. Taxonomy (NCBI): domain Eukaryota; kingdom Viridiplantae; phylum Streptophyta; class Magnoliopsida; order Asparagales; family Orchidaceae; genus Dactylorhiza; species Dactylorhiza incarnata. Next base: position 5,109,473 of record JAWHQI010000119.1, on the reverse strand, counting down.
AAAATATTTTATAGATGATTTAGAAAGATCATGAAAAGAAACTATATGTAAACATTATTCATTCTTGGTGCAGTTAGTAAAATATCTTTTGTAGTAGGAATGTATATTTTGCATAAATTGGTGGAAGATTCAAATAAAACATCTAATCCTTTATCGCATAATTGGCTAATAGAAATTAGATTGTGTTTTAGCCCTTTCACATAAAAAACATTAGATATCATAAAGGATTCGTTACCAACTGTACCAATTCCCATGATCCTTCCTTTTCCGTTATCGCCAAACGTCACGATCCCTCACTTCTTCTATTCTAGGCTAAGGAACTTTTCTTTATTGCCCATCATGTGCTTGGAGCATCCAGAATCCAAGTACCACACGTCTTTATTGTCCTTAGCCTGCATGCACATCTAGAAAGAAGATGAGAGTAAAGATCCGGATACCCAAGCGGTACCACCCAGGGAATAAGTGGAAGCCTTAGGTACCCAAATTTGCTTTAAAGTATTTTGTTTTACTTTCCTGGAAGAACTAGACGTGTGACCTAACCTATAATAGTTTGCACATGAAATAAAGGGGGTTGAGACCCTTTTATAAAATTGTGTGTTATTCTTACTGGAAGGAATCATTTTTACAGAAGAAAAAGATTTTGCAAAAGAAAATGTTGAGTTCTTGTATGAGGTGCTAGCGCCGGCGTTAGTGGCTAGCGTCGGGTGGTATCCCTCACCTCGATATCCGAGCCCATATTTTCCAGAACCGTAGCACTGGTTCTCTAAAATCATATCCAGTGATTATTGGCTTATTCCAAATTTTTTAATGGCCATGGTGAAATCATGAACTTGTGCTAAGTGATCAATTTTCATTCACAAGCATGTCACACCTATTTTCAAAACCCTTTTTATTATTCTTAATTTACAAAAGAGAAGCTTATAATTTCCTTTCTAATTCCCCCTTCTCTTTTGTATGAGTTTTGGCATGGGACAGATATTTAGAAAGAGAATCTTCAATATCTTTTGCCATTTTAATAGAGTGATCACACTCTTGGCAAGAGACCTTTATTTTTTCTAAAACACTTATTTTTTTTTGGAAAGCTTTTGATTTTCTTTAATTTGAGATTCATTTTCATGATTCAATAAAATACTCTCTTTCATATATTTGTCAAAAGCTTTGCAAGTTTCAAGAAATTCATTAAAAAGTTCATCATAAGTTGGAGAAATTACCTTAGTGTCGCTAAGAACACTAGTGTTGTCGTGTTCATGTCCTATGAGGCACATGTTTGCTTCCTCATTGTCGCTTGATGAAGACCCACTTGATTCTTCAAAGGAGGAGGAGTCATCCCATGTTTTAGCTTTTAGTACCTTCCTTTTGTGCCGTTATTCCTTTTTCTCCTTCAAAAACTTTGGGCACTGGCTCCGAATATGTCCGGTCTTCCTGCAATGATAACATTCTGGTGGAGGTCTTTCTTATTCATCGCCTTTCTCCTTCTCCTTCTTTGAAGATGACCCTTTCAATCTTGCATCCTTTTGGAAATATTTCCGGAAGGTGTTTCTCCTTTCCGAATTTCGCATGAACTTTCGGAAGTTCTTTACCAAGAGACTTTCTTCATCTTCATCCTCATCCTCTTGGCACTCCATCTTTGATTTTAGTGCCAATGCCTCTTCTTTTTCTCCTTGTTGTATTCATCGTATTGGATTTTGAGTTCTACCTCATGAGTTTTGAGATTCCCAATGAGGCTCTCAACCGGGAGCGTTCTTAGATTGTGCGACTCTGAGATAGCCGTCACCTTAGGATTGAATTTTGGAGGAAGAGGTCGAAGAATCTTTCGGATCAAGTCACCGTTGGATAAGGGTTTTCTAAGAGCCTTGGATGCATTGCCAATCTTGGTGAAGCACGCGTACATTGCATCAATATCTTCGCTTTCATCCATCGGGAACTTTTCATATTCTGACTCTAGTTGGAAAAGTTTGATCTTTAACGTTCATGGCCTTGACGTTATTTTTGCATTTAAGTTTATCCCTTTCATCCCATTTATCCTTAGGTTTTTCTATTGTTACCTCTCCAACTACAAATGTAGGAGGAGAGTATCCCTTTTCTACCATATTCCACAACTCAATATCTAGGGTCATAAGAAAACATCTCATCCTATTTTTCCAATAATTATAATCTGACCCAGTAAATAGTGGAGGTCTACTAATTCCCTGACTCTCAGAAAAAGCGAGATCATAAGACGTCATTATTGTTGGAACATGGTCTTCCGCGTCTCCTAGGTTTGAGAATAACAAAACCTATGTGTATTTGATCTTGTGTGTTTAAGAGTGCAGGATAACAAAGTCCACATGACTCAAGGATTACATAAGAAGGTTGCACCCAAAGTTGAGCCATCAAATCCAACACTCCTACTAGCGTCGGCGGTAGTACTAGCGCATGCGCTAGCTGTCGTTCGACGAACTGTAAGCGGCGCTCGACGAAATTCTCATAACTGCGTTCGACGAAAATTCGCTCGATGAACTGTTAGCTGCGTTCGACAAAATTTCGATCGACGAAATGTTTGCTTAAGCGCAATTCCGGGAGTACTTATAGAAGGAGATAGCGCCTGGCGGTATCCGATAGCGCAGGCGATAGCGCGGAGCACAGTAGGCAAGAGAGAAATGTTTCCTCGGATTGATGATTCTGCTGCGCAGAATATGTCCTAAAATGGGATAGCGTCGGCGGTACCACTAGCGCAGGCGCTAGTGCTAAGGCTATAAAAAGGACCCCTCTTCTCTCGTTTCACAGAGACATCAGAGAGAGAGAGATTGAGTGCTAGAATTCCAGAGGCTACCTTGGCCGAAAGTTGATGTCCTACCAAAGTTCTGCAAACTTCTGAAGGAGAATCTCATCACGCCGGATCCAAACGAAGTCCGCTTCTACAACGCTTTTTCTACAGCAGATCTCCGTCTCCAACTTCAGAAGTTCCTCAAGAGGGAGTTTTTAATTATTTTCATTTCTTATTTCTTGTAAACGGTTAGTGAAATCGCCTCGTGTTGGCGACTAGGTTTGGGTAGGACTTAGGGCAGAAATTCGCCTCGTGTTGGCGACTAGATCTAGGCTAGGTCTAGGGGGTGCTCGAGGCCATATCCGGGGAAGGGTTGGCTAGAGCGGCTTGAGGCCGAATCCGGGGAGGATAGGCTAGGGCCACCGGTTCGTGGGGATGCGAGTCAGGATAGAAAACAAAAAGAGTCTACTATTCATCGCCACCGATTTCTAGCGTTATAGGAGTCAACTTTTGTAAAACCTTATTTGATATTAATAAAGCATGTCTCTACTTTATTTCAATTGTTTTACTTGACTTCATATTGTCTTAATCTCGCATTATTACAAAGCTTTTCAAAATATAACTTAAGTTTTTGAAAACCCTTATTCACCCCCCTCTAAGAGCGCCTACCGATCCAACAAGTGGTATCAGAGCAGTTTTATTCCAATCGGCTTAACAACCAGGAATAATGGCGTCTCATGATCTCGCTTCTTCTAGTGGGGCAAAATTCTGTGAAGAAGAAATATCTCTTAAACCACCTTTATTTGAAGGAACAAATTATAAAGGATGGAAAATTTTAATTGAAAAATTTATTAAGACTTTAGATGTCGAGGTATGGAATTTAGCCATTGTAAGACCTGCGGATGAATCAAATAAAAAGGAACGTCAACTAAATGCAAAAGCCAAACATTATTTATTTTGTGCTCTATCAAATGAAATTTTCAAATTAATATATTGTTTTTCTAGTGCATACAAAGTATGGCAATTTCTTGAAGAAATGTATGATTTTTCTCTCACAGGTATAGAACAAACACAGGAGGAAAGAACATACAAGCATCCACTACTATTCAAGAAGATCTCTCTTGTAGCAATGCCATGGAAATCATGGAAACTAACTTGGAAAAAGAGAGCAATACATCAAGAGAAAAAGAAGATGAAAATTCATCTATGATGGAGAAAGGCCTAAAAGATAACGAAGGAACTTCATGCTCACATTTTGCCTCTACCAAAAGCGTTGTAAGAAAGTCTAAATCTTCTTCTTGTGTGATAACTTCCATCTCTAGTTTCAATATACTAAAAACAACTAAACGTAAGATCAATAAATTGAAAATTACTAATAAAAATTTACGTTTAGAAAATAAGAGGTTAAAAGCTAATGTTAATTTAGAATCAAATTGTGACGTAGTTTCACCATCTTGTCCTTTACTTGAAAACACAAAACCTTGTTTTGATTGTAATAATATTAAGGAAAAACTCAAGGAACTTGAAAAAGAAATTATTTATATAAAAGAACACAATGAAAAATTATCTTTAGAAAATTCATCTTTAAAAGGTGATTGTGCTACATGCAAAAGTTATAAAATTGAAATTGAAGAGATGGATGAAACATTTGAGGAATACAAAAATGAATACCAAAACCATATTGATTCAATTGTTTCTACTCATAAAAATAGCACAATTGCGTATAATAAAGCTAGACATAATTTGAAACTTAAGAACAATGAATTCGAAACTAAAATTATCTTGCTTAAGGAAATCTTAAAGAAAAATTCTCAATATCAAGCAAACTCCAAAAACAAGTTAAATATGATATCTCAAAATATGAATAAACCAAACAATGGAAATAAAAAACTTCAAAAGATTGAAAATGAAATTCCAAAATACTCTCATCATTATCACTTACAACATCAATCTTCTCCCAACATAAAATTAAATGCTCACAACTTTCCTATGAAAAATACTTTCAATAATCATCAATATAAAGATTATCACAATGGAAATTTCACATATAAGAAAAACACTAAACCAAAGTTTGAATGGAGGCCCAAAACTAAAACTGAAACATTAACATCACATGAAAGGACTCATTCATCAATATCTACCCACAAACCTACACGATATATTTGGGTACCCAAAGGAACCACCACTCTTGGTCCCCTTTGGATCCCTAAATCTCTTACTCATTAGGTATCACCAAATAAATGAAGTAGAAATCAACAAAAAAATAAAGTATCAATTATTCTACTTCATGATATGCTTTAACTTAATGAGTTTATAAATCAAATTAATCAAAACTCAAAATCATATTTTATTTTTTTGGGTGAACTATCTATTATTCTTATATTCATTACATATATATACATCATTTATCAATAATTGAATTCAAAATTACTATGTGGTATTAAAATCTCTAACCATAAGTTTTTAAAATATACTACATATGATATTAAAATTGCCTAAAAATCTCCATTTCATGACTTCAAAATTCATAAATAATATGTATAACAAAACCTTTAAAGACTACCAAGAGGAATCAGATAAAAACATTCAAGCATCCAAGAACATGTGTCAAAATACCTGTATTATTACAAAACTAAAAATAAATAAAAAACTTGTTTCCCTCGGACCGACCTACTCCACTACTCCTCCTCGTCTATCTCCTCCACACTAGGACTTGGGGATTGTCTTCTATGAGTCCTCTGAACCGAATGACGGTGTGGATCCTATTCTAGGCTGTCCCACTCCCTCCGCTCCAGTGTAGATGGTTTTAGCTTTAATGCCTTGATCATGAACTTCACCATCTTCTTTATACCAGAAACATCTTTCTCCACTCTTGTCACCCGCTCTCCCATTTCTTCTCGAAAAGACTCGAATGAATCATCTCGAGCCCCTCGATATGACGCTCCTCGCCGGAGTGGTGGTCGAGAAAATGACGATGGCTCATCCGGGTGGGATGTAGCTCGTAAGTGTGAAGTACTATAAATCAGAGGAAAGCAATCTATCAAGTAAAAACCCATTTCTATAGAAGGATACATCACCCGAATAACCCGTTGAATGATGCCACCCAGGGGCAAGTTGTTATATCTCTGACGGGATGGATGCCGCAACTTGTACGAATAGCGAATCAAGGAAAGTAACAAATCTGCCACATCAAATTTTTCCTCCTCTAGAATGAAGTAGGTGACATAACTTAGTTGTGCGGTGACTTTTGCTGAATCACCCAACTTCAGCAGGATTGTGTGTCATTGTACATCTTGAACGACCAAGGCGTCTACTGTGAGTGAAGACACTAAGGAGATCAGACTCCTTCATTCCCTATTGTGCAGCACCATATTCACTTGAGTCCAGTCTCTATCTACTCTAAACTTCTCAACAATTTCCAAACGATTTGGATGCTGTGTCAATCCAAACACGTTCCTCAGTTGGTCATGAGTAATTGTCACCACATGACCCTGCACCAAAGACCACACTCCTCCATCCAGCTCTGTCTGCGATGGGTTCTCCAAGTGGGTATAGAAATCTCGAACTAATTCTGAAGAAAACCCATCAGGAGAAAATAAATTCAACACCTCGGAGGCTGCAAATAACTATATAATATGGTGGTGACGAGGCATGTCAAACTCCACTATATAAGGAACACCCACTACTTATGCTTCCACATCCAGCTCTGTACTTTTCTTCCCTTATGATCCAGGTGCCATCTGCCACATTACAAGAAGAATTAAAACTAAGCAACACTCAATAGCGCCAGCGCTATCAATAGCGCCTACTGTAGCGCCGGCACTAGTCCTCTGCTCTAAAACGGTAAAAATTTCCCTAAAATAAAATATTTTCAAATACTAACTTGCTAGATCCAAGAAACCCACATAATCCAAACCAAAATCCTCATAAAATGTAAAACAAAACTCTTGAAGAAAAGAATCAACCATTGTAGATCTAGCTTTTAAAACCACCTAAAAACCTCAAATATCTTCATCACTAACATCAAAATCAAGTTTTAAAACAAAAATCATAAGAAAAGATGAAGATTTACCTCAGATCTACGCGTGGGCGGGGTCGTCTTCTAGGTTTTCTCGGGAGAGAGTCAATGGAAATGGCCGAAATGAAAGAGTAAAGGGGATTTAAATAAATGCTCGATAGCGCCAGCGCTATCGCTAGCGCAGGCGATAACGTACCTTATTGATTTTTTAAGAAAATAAAATTCTATAAGATTCCTAAATTTATTCTCCACTGTTTGTACTACTTAGTGATGCAAGATTTCATTTATTACGACTTGAGTTAGGTGTCCTATATCTTTTGAGTTAAAACACATTCACAAATACAATTTGGTAATTTTTGACCATCGAAAACATCTCCTAAAATTCTGAAATTTCAGCATGAAACTACTATTGAGACACTTAATCAAGATCAACAATTAAAAATTTCAAAATCATAAAAAATCGTGTACTGTTTCCCGTGCTAGCGCCGACGCTAGAGTACTTATTTGTTTTTCTGTATTTTTAAAATTTTGAAAAATTCCTAAAAATATATTAATCTATATGTACTATTTATTTTTGCACTTCTGATTTATTTTATTTTTGAAAAATCAAATACAAAAATACAAAAGCAAAATTACAAAAAACATATGTTTTGCCTTTTTGTTTAAAGTCTATTTTCTTTATGCAAAAATCAAATACAAAAATACAAAAGCCAAATTACAAAAAAAATTATGTTTTGCCTTTTTGTTTAAAGTCTATCTTTTATGCAAAAAACAAATACAAAAATACAAAAGCCAAATTACAAAAAAAATATATGTTTTGCCTTTTTGTTTTTGCCATTTGTTTAAAGTTTATTTTTTTGCAAAAATCAAATACAAAAATATAAAACATTAAAACTATAAAAAAAACTGTATGGTTTTTCCTATGAAAATCAAGCATGATTTAATCTATTCTTTAGAACTTCTATAATGTTGCAATTTATCTTTTCAAACTCTTTGAACATTGTTTTCATCATGCTTTGATATATCTATTAATATGTGCATCAATTATCTTGTAAAAGTTGTGTAGAACTAAGCTTAGCATGCCTCTAAGTATGAGTAAATGTTTTATGTTTGATAATGATCTTTATTCACTCACTTATTTTGGCATTGTCTACATATGTGTTTAATCTAAGAATGCTTGTGTATGTTGTGTATTAGTACAATGAATTAAAATTGCACAAGTATCTTACCTACACTCCTTTATTTACACTTTTAAAAGTCAAGAAAAGTGGTTATGGTTTTCATAAATTCTATTGGTTTGCAAAACAAGTGTATTCGGAGAACTTTGTACAAAACAAAAATCATAAAATAAAGTGACAAAGATAACTCCACCAAGCACTACTTGAACCTCCTGATAAGTCTTAATAAGCGTTGTGAGGTTGAGCGCCTTTGAAAGAATAGTAAAGTATCTTATGCAAATCAAATCTTTCTTTCAAAATAAAAACCACTTACTCTTAAGTACACCGGATCACGAGTCTCAACATTAAAAATAAAATATGTGATCCCCCAAGCACTACTTTGCACCCTGATAAGTTTTAATAAAATATGTGCAAAGCACCTTGGTATTTGTACATTTTGTTTGTGCATTAAAGTATGTGGAAGTAAAATTATTTGTGTTTTATTGTGCTCTTACTTTACATATTTCTTGTATTTTTGATTAAAACTTTTGTCTACTCTACTCAAAAATACACTTATGTGCACATCATTATCTTCCATAACACTTCTTCTCATGAGTATTGGATCCTAATGCAAATTCTATACTACTCTTTATTTATGAAATGCACTAGATAACCTAGCATGCTTTCTACAATCTTTGGTATGTTTTGAAATTGTGAATTAAAATAACATTGTAGTAATCTCTTTTTGATAACATTATTTCATGTTTGGTTACTTTATTGTCAAACTCAAAGATTTTAATTGAAAAATGATTTACAAAAACATCTTCTTTATGAAATTTAACTCATATATCTTTTTTCTGGATCATCATTGATTACAATAAGATGTTTTTTTGTATTTCGATAAGTCTTCCGCATCATAACCATATAATTGTTTTACCTTGCACTTTCATGCTTACTTAAAGTATTTTATTTTGTGTGCATCATCACTTGAATCTTAAAATTCCTTTCTTTCAACAAGTGGTAGACTTGCTTGGTAAACTTTATATTGGTTACTCTAAACATGTATATTTTTTTTGCCAAAAACTCTGATTTATTTCGATGAAAATATTGTTATATTAAAAACTCTGATTCATTAATGGATTTCAAAATAGCTATGTGATTGTTTTCATAAATTCAAATAAAAATATAAACCCATAGGCTATGAACTTATCACTAAATTTAAATGCTTAATGGTTCCAATAATTATTATCCATGATTACATATCTCACCATAGCGGGGGCGTATGGTTGTAGACATTAGATAACCTTATCTCTAGTCATGTATTGTCCTTAACCGGGGAGGGTTCCAGTGGGGCCTTGCGAGGCACTGGGGGGAAAGAGTGTTAGGGTGAGTTTTTGTCTAGTGTTTGCATATGGGACTAACATCCCAACATACGACATGTTTGCAGCTCCTCATGCCCATCCGTCACTTAGTACGGGGCTAGGGTTTAGACATATTGTCTGGGTAGTTTAGTTACTTGGAAATCATTACATTTTTAATGCTTAAAACTCTTATATAAAAAGGGGATGAACCAACATAATAATACTTGAAAATGTTATATTGCTAAAAACTCTGATCTATCTCTCTAAAAATTATTCTAAAAAAACTCCTTATCATTTCCTTCTCTCTACAAGCTCGATCATGCCTTTATCTTATTATCAACTTTTAAGTGGTGCTCCTTACATGATAAATATAAGGGAGCAGTCACTTAGGGGGAGCATGTATTTAGGGGGAGCAATTCTAAATGCTAAAATCAATAATGATCCTAAGTCATCACTCTCACACACACACAAGTAGTTCATCATGCTTATATATATTAATGCTCTGATTTATCATTAATGGTTTTGTTATTATCAAAAGGGGGAGTTTGTTGGAACATGGTCTTCCGCATCTCCTAGGTTTGAGAATAACAAAACCTATGTGTATTTGATCTTGTGTGTTTAAGTGTGCAGGATAACAAAGTCCAAATGACTCAAGGATTACATAAGAAGGTTGCCCCCAAAGTTGAGCCATCAAATCCAACACTCCTACTAGTACTGGCGGTAGTACTAGCACAGGCCCTAGCTGTCGTTCGACGAACTGTAAGTGGCGCTCGATGAAATGCTCATAACTGCGTTTGACGAAAATTCGCTCGACGAACTGTTAGCTGCGTTCGATGAAATTTCGATCGACGAAATGTTTGCTTAAGCGCAATTTCGGGAGTACTTATAGAAGGAGTTAGCGCCTGGCGGTATCCGATAGCGCAGGCGATAGCGCAGAGCAAAGTAGGCTAGAGAGAAATGTTTCCTCGTATTGAAGATTCTGCCGCGCAGAATATGTCCTAAAATGGGATAGCGCCGGCGGTACCACTAGCGCAGGCGCTAGCGCTGAGGCTATAAAAAGGACCCCTCTTCTCTCGTTTCACAGAGACATCAGAGAGAGAGATTGAGTGCTAGAATTCCAGAGGCTATCTTTGCCGAAAGTTGATGTCCTACCAAAGTTCTGCAAACTTCTGAAGGAGAATCTCATCACGCCGGATCCAAACGAAGTCCGCTTCTACAATGCTTATTCTACATCGGATCTTCGTCTCCAACTTCAGAAGTTCATCAAGAGGGAGTTTTTAATTATTTTCATTTCTTATTTCTTATAAACGGTTAGTGAAATCGCCTCGTGTTGGCGACTAGGTTTGGGTAGGACTTAGGGCGGAAATTCGACTCGTGTTGGCGACTAGATCTAGGCTAGGTCTAGGGGGTGCTCGAGGCCATATCCGGGGAAGGGTTGACTAGAGCGGCTTGAGGCCAAATCTGGGGAGGATAGGCTAGGGCCACCAGTTCGTGGGGATGCGAGTCAGGATAGAAAACAAAAAGAGTCTACTATTCATCGCCACCGATTTCTAGCGTTATAGAAGTCAACTTTTGTACAACCTTAGTTGATATTTATAAAGCATGTCTCTACTTTATTTCAATTGTTTTACTTGACTTCATATTGTCTTAATCTCGCATTATTACAAAGCTTTTCAAAATATAACTTAAGTTTTTTAAAACCCTTATTCACCCCCCCCCCTCTAAGGGCGCCTACCGATCCAATAATTATTCTTGGTTTTAAAATCGATTTGGAATAACCTGTGCTCTGATAACACTTGTTGGATCGATAGGCCCCCTTAGAGGGGGGGTGAATAAGGGAATAAAATTCTTTTTATAAGATTAAGCAATTCACTAAATTGTTTTAAAGTAAAAGAGAGCGAAATAACAATTTAGGTAAAAGAAGAAAATAATGTAATTTGCAATTTTAGAATTTTAGCCAAATGAAGGAAATCAAGTAAACACAAATAGAGACATGATTGTTGTAACATCCCCCAAACAACTAGACCCATAGAGTGGTTTTGTCATGACTAGGTCATGACAAACCCCTAGGAAGCTTGAAGAGACCGCTTGGCCTTAGGCAAGAAGAAGGAAATCACAGTGGTCTGCAAATAGCAATTTCTAGTTACCAAGCATAGGGTTGGAATTTATGGACTCACCTTGATCTCTTGACCCAACCATGACACACCCAACCCTTTGGAGGGTCTCTTAGAGCACCAAGGACCCATTGGGGTCAACCAAAGAGGCCAAGTTGACCAAAGTCAACATTAACCCTAAATTGGTCAAAGTAGCCTATTTAGGGTCAATTGGCTTTCACCATGACAATTTGACCTTTCCACTACCCTTATAAGGATATTAGGGACCCAATGGACCAAAAGGCCCCACCATGGGGCCACCAATTTGGCCAATTTGACGAAAGTCAACTCTAGCCCTATTTTGGTCAAACTGCCCTATTGTGGGTCAATTGGCCTCCACATTGCCAAATTGGCCCTACCTAGACCTTCCTAACTCTTAGGGGAGGCAAATGGGTCACTACCCACCTATTGGGGTCAACCCAAATGGTCAAATTGACCAAAGTCAACTCCACCCTAAATTTAGGTCAAAATGACCTATTTTGACCTAATCAAGTCCAATCCACTTGGGCTAGACCCAATTAAAGTGGTCCACTAGCTAATGGGGGTTGGAGTTACTGAATTGACCATTCAATCTCAGAGAATTCGACCAGGAGAGAGAAAATACCATTTTCCCCCAAAAGGAGGAGAGAGAAAGAGAGGGATTAATGGCATTCATGGCCAAGGGAGGCCAATTGATCTCCCAATTGATGGAGGCCAATAGAATAAAGTGATGATTTAGTTTGATTTAGTCTTATTATTACAAAGTTTATTCTAGAGTTTACAAATATGTGAGATACATGCAATCAATAGAAAAGCATATCAATACACCAAATAATGGAAAGAAAACATTATTCAAATTTTTATCACAAGATTCATAATTCTTAGGTGATTGATATTATTGATTTGAGATATTTCTTGATAGAACATGAATTATGATTTATGATTTTAGAGATTTTTGCATAGAATATATGTTAGATCATCATGATGTATGTGAATTCTATTCCTTCTAGACTTATGGCAATATGATTTGGTGATTTTCTTTTTAATGACCAAGTTTGATTTGTAAGTCTAGAAAAGATGATCATGCAATCATATGAAAGACAAAGATCACAAATATATAGTTTTGAAATAAAATTGCATTCAATAATTGAATTTATTGATCTATGGTTTTGCATGATAATATATGATTCATGATACAATATTCATATATAGTCTAATGATTAATCCATAAACTATGTGTTTGATGGAATTTTAGTATTCGATTATAATTTCAAATCACATAGTTATCATAAAATTTGAATAACATTGTAGATGTTATACCTAGCATATAAATTTAAGCATAAACTAAGAAGTGATGCTAGGATGATGAGTTTGAATGCAATGTTATTATATATGATTTAATGGAGATAATATTGCATGTAATATGAGAAGATTTCAAATTAATTTTCTTTAGACCTAGAATGAGATGATTATTCTATTTGATTTCATCTTATTGATATCTTGTGAATTATTAGATCTAAATATAATGAGATACATGCAAACAATAGAGATGCATATCACACACAAATAAGATATGAAACTATAATACTAATAACCATCACATATTTCATAATTCTTAAGGTTGATAGTATTAGTTGATTTAAGATGATAGTTGTTAGATCATGAATTATGATATATGATTATAGTGAGTTTTAGCATATGATATTAAATAGATCATGGTGGTGATTATATAGTTCATATTCATCCTTTTTAATATGTAGTGACTGCTTGTAAAGTGAATAATATACTACATATGTATAAAGGATAAAAAAATGTTTTGGTTATTTTGAATTGTTTTGTAAATTTTCTTTTTGATTTTAATACAAGGTATCTGAACGTAGAAGATAACGATACTTAATATAGTAAAATAATTTTTCAGAAAAATAATAATTAGAGAAATCAATTTTTTTTTAGAAAAATAGTCTACCACCGGCGTTAGTGATAACGCCTTGCGTTAGCAACTCATGGTTTTTGATTTACAATTTTGAGTTACAATTTTTGATTTAAAAACACATGGTTTCTTTTATATCATTTGATTCCGATTTTTCTCGATTATGATTTTTCAATATAGGGGCTATCATATGAAACAAAGAAATTAGACAGATATACAATAAGTTGTGCATTTAATATTTTTAGCCTAAGACCCCTAAATAAACCATTTAAATCCATTTTTAAAAATAATTTCATTAGTCTTGATAATAATTTCATTATTCAATTTATAATGATAATTCAAGACATTTATGGGTAAAGGATTTAAAAGGGTAAATATTAACAAGATTAGAGATAGGCCACTTAAAAAAAATGAATAAATGTTCAATTTTAATTCAATTTGTTTTGTTAAATATTAGGCTTAAAATGTGTAAGTCATATTCCATGAAATATAAAGTGACCAAAAACATTTTGGATTAAAAAATACAAAATAAACAAAAGGAAAGGAAATAAAGCACATCATGAAGTAGAGTATTGATATTTCATTTTTAATTGTTTCTACTTCATGCAAATGATTGGATACTAATGAATGAGAGATTTAGGTATCCAAAGGGGACCAAGTGGGATGGTTCTTTTAGGTACCCAAATACATCGTGGTGATATGTCATTTTTCTTTATGGGTCTCCATTCATACATTGGATGTTTATCACTTAAATCCATAAAATGATTATGTGACATCTTTATATGATGATAGTTGTTTGAAAAAGTAATTCATTGGGGATTCATGTTTATTCAAATTATTTTTCAAAATAGCTTGATGTTGATAATCATAATTAGTTTTATTATATGGATTCTTTGAAAGTTTATAAGAGTGATTATCTTTCTTTTGAAGTGATTGTTGAAGGAGTGGGTTATAATATGTGTTAAATGATTGGTTTTTATTTAGATGATTTTCCTTTTCACTCTTTCATATAGACATGCCCTTATAATGTGAAGGAAAATATTTTATAGTTTGTTTTTCATGAAAAGGAGTTTTTAAATTTGAGTCATGATTGAAAATATATTGAGACTTATAATAGTGACTCTTAAGAATTTTGTGAGGGTCATAATTCATTTTGGAACTAAACTTCTTTTGAGTTGATGTATGAAAATGGTCCTTTTTAGAAATGATTTTGTAAGTTAATTCATTTTTGTTATTCAAAATCTTATGATGAATGACATTACTAGAAATTAGAACTTTTTCAACAAAAGATTTTAATTGTCTTAACTTACAAGTTAAAACATCATTTTCAATTATCAATTTTTCATTATGCCTTTTAGAAACTAAGAGCCCTTTTTCAATATCCTTGAATTTTTCTTTTAATAGATTGCAATCAAAACAAGGAATAGGAATTTTAACTAAAGAGCATGAAAGTGAATTTAACACATCAATATTTGATTCTACCTTATCGTTTGCCTTTAAAGATTTGTTTTCTAAACGTAATTTGGAATTAGTAATTTTCAACTTTAAAATTTTACGTTTAACAATTTTAAGCATACGAGATGTATAAATAAAATTTATTATAAAAAGAGAAGTTTTTGATTTTCTTACATTGCTATGAGATGAGGAAAGATTTGAACCAACGGTTCCTTTTACATCTTCTAATTCCTCTTCCATAGTTGAATTTATGTCTTCTCTTTTGCTTGATGTGTTGCCATCATTTGAGTCCAATATTGTGACGCTGTATTTTTCTCTCTTAGATAGATCTTCCTCCAAGCATGAGTCCTCATCAGTTTCTTCTCTTGGATCAATAGGTAATTGCTCTTGTTCATCATCTGTGGAAGGAAGACTATAAGAATTCTCAAGAAATTTCCAAACTTCATAAGCAGTAGGAAGTGTATAAACAAGTTTGAAAATATTTTGATCTAATGCACAATATAGACTATTCATTGATTTGGCATTTAAAAACATTTCATGTTTATTAAGAATACTTAAAGGCATTTTAATTGTAATATTCCAAACTTCAATATCCAAAGATTTAAGAAATTTTTCCATAAGACTTTTCCACCCATTATAATTTTTTCCTTCAAATAAAGGTGGTGCCAAAGTTTTTTCATTTATAAGAAAGTTTCTCCCTCTAATAGAAGCGAGATCATGAGATGCCATTATTCCTGGTTTTTAAACCGATTTGGAATAACCTACCTCTGATACCACTTGTTGGATCGATAGGCGCCCTTAGAGGGGGGTGAATAAGGGAATAAAAATTCTTTTTATAATTTTATGAAAATTACTAAATTGTTTTATAATAGGAAAAGGCAAAATAAATATCATAATAACCAAGTTTAGAAACAAGTACTAAATTGTTTTATGATGAAAGAGATTGAACTAAACAATTTTGATAAAGTAATTAGAATTGAAAACTTAGTAACCAATATTTTAGAGATTACGCCAAAGGAGAGAAATCAAGTAAACACAAATAGAGACATGATTGTATTTATATAAAAAAGATGTTTACATAAATTTGATTTCAATATCGCTAGAAATCGGAGGCGTACAAAAGTAAATATCTTTTCCTTTTCTATACCGACTTGTATCCCCATAAACTGGTTGGCTTTAGCCTATCCTTCCCCGGATATGGCCTCAAGCCGCTGTAGCCAATCCTTCCCCGGATATGGCCTCGAGCACCCCCTAGATCTAATCTTCTAGACCTAGTCGCCAACTCACACGGTGAATTACCCCCTAAGCCGCGCAAGGACCTAGTCGCCAACACAAGGCGAATTCTCTAAACGGTTACAAAAATATATGGAATGAAAATAATGATAATAATAATAAAAACTCCCTACATGAGAACTTCTGAAGTTGGAGATGAAGGATCGCTGTAATATGAGCGAAGTTAAATCGATCGTCCTTCGGATGTAGCGTGATGTAGTCCTCCTCCAGAATTCTCCTTAAGCTTTTGTGGGAGATCCATCTTCGGCAACATAACTTCTCGCTAGCGCCTGCGGTAGCTCCTAGCGCTTGCGGTAGCATTCGTGTGGAGCGGTTGTGAAACCGTCGGCGGCGTGGCACTGTGCACGAACTTGAGCTAGCGCCAGGCGGTAGCACTAGCGCCTTTGTTAACCCATAGTGCTGGTGGTAGTGCTTTAGTTCAGTTTGTTGGTTCCATGCTACTTTCTACCTGTGGAATATTGCACCTATAGTTCCTACACACTATAAACACACGATAAGCAAGATCAAATACAATATGGGATTTGTTATTCTCAAACAATGGGATGTGACACACATGTCCAACATATCCTTCACCAGGGTAGATGGTACTCTGATTCGTATGACGAAGTCCTTAGACAAGAAGGATTCTGACGCTCCAGTATCGAAAAGAGCTCCTGCCTGATAGTAGAAAATTAGAACGAAGCCTAATAGCATAACAACAAATATGTAGTCGCACACGAAGTATAAATCACGTTAAGCTGTAAAAGAAAAATTATAATTCATACCTGTGACGACATCATTTTGTCTGATGGCTTCTTGCTAGCCAAGCGAGTAGACTCTCAGCTGGGTCGGAGGGTGCTGGGAGGCAGAAGACTCTGCGGCTTTGCCTTTCTCCGCATAAGGTGAACCCTCTGCATGAGCATAGTCCACCGCTTGATTTTCTGCCTTTGGGAGACCACTTAGACACACTCGGGCTTTGTGTCCCACATTTCTGCAAGTGAAACACGTTATGGGACCCCGCGCAGTAGTTGCACCCGATACATTAGAAGGAGATGGTTCCGCGAACCTAGACTTCCTCTTATTTATCCTGAACTCAGGCTTTGATTGAGAGGTTGGCGCGTGAAACTCTGGCTTCTTTGCATTGAGGCCTTTTGCGCGTTGTACTCTCTGCATATCCAATTCCAACGATCTGGTCATTTGCACAAAAACATGAAAGCCGTAAGTCATAGGGCCTATTAGAAGCAGTCATAACTCATCACGAATTCCGTCATAGAACTTGTTCGTCTTCGCTTCCTCATCTTCCACCAAAGATCCCGCATAGCGACTCAGTCTCGTGAACTCATGCATGTAGTCATCCACCGAACGATCACCTTGAGTTATCTGCAGAAACTGGTTTTACAACGCAATGTGCTGGGCAGAGGGGATAAACCTCTAGAGAAATAGTTCCGAAAACTCTATCATCGAGACATCAGTAATATCTCTAGCGGCCAACTTGTGCGCTTCCAGTTCTTCCCACCAAAGCACTGCCTCTCCATCAAGAAGGAAAGTGGCTAATGTGACTTTCATCGCCTCTATAGTGGTTGTATCCCTTAGAGTTCTCTTTACTCTTGCCAGCCAATCCTCAACCTCTGTTGGGGACTCGGTCCCAGAGAAGGTTGGAGGGTTGAAGCTTAGAAAGTGCTTCAATTGTTGGTCATAAGCTTGTCCCGCAGCTACATGTTCCACTCTATGTTCGACCCTGGGTTCTATTATAGGTTTCGCTCTCAGTTCCACAACAACAACATGCACCGGGGCCACATCAGGAGTAGGAGTAGTATACCAAGCCCTGGCTGATTATTAATCATTGCGAAGACTGTTTCAGTGACTAATATAATCATCTCAGCAGAAGGAATGGTCATTGGTACCTCAGTGGGCACACTACTTTCAGCAGTGTTATGGGGTCAAGACTGCCCCACACCACTCCTAGTCACCTATAATTGTGCAATACATAATTTAGTGACCAAAAACATAGTACAATTACAATCATGGAACGCTCAGGTTCCGCAAACAAGCATGTTTTTTTCATTCCTAAGTGAGCATTCTTGTTAGTTTTTATTGTTTTAGGTGAACGCACATCACGTGCTCTCCATCCCTTAAAAGGAATTCGGCCTCAAATTCGCTAAACTACGGATCGATTCCTAAAGTCCGATACCAAATTGTAACACCCTGCCAGTACAAACAATATATCAATAGGTCTGGTCGGGACCCCACGCCATATTGAACACACTAGCTAGATGTTAATAAAATGATACATAAAAGAACTACACAAGAGTAACATAAGCGGAAGCGGAAGCATTTTAAAAACATTACATTTAGAATTGTCCACTATCCCAAGAATGAAATAATAAAGAGTTACGGTCTTAAGGCCTTACATTGATACAATATTTTTAACTCCAGGCATACTTCGACATGCATGCCGGCAATCTAAGGAAAGCAGAAAAAGCGAGGCTGGTCTTCAAGGGCCATCACAGCATAAAGCTCCAGCACGCTACTTTCTGCTTGGCTCACCTGCACTTGCACCAACAATCCACCAAAATGTGGTAAACAAGTAACCGGTCAGCTTTAACTGACCAATATTATAACGACCCCACCCCATACCCGGGGCGGTGGTACTCCATCCCTACAATCAAACAATATCACCATAGATTACCAAAGTGCATTCAAGCACCACATATACAAGCAATCAACACCAACGTTGGCATGCATGGCCGCACGTTTTGTGCTGTCTTGGCAGGCTCTCGGTGTACTCCCAGAGTCATACCAAACAACTCATTATCCAAACAAGTTCGCATGAGCTTTGGTTGTCAAGACTATCTTGCCTTACGGTTCAATCCCAAATCATACGGTGCACCGGGAGGCTACCTCTTCACAGATTCGATATGGGGTCGGTTCGGATAAGCTTTGCCCGTGCTCAAATCGTCGAGATACATCATCATGATGCGATTACATATTCACCTTGGCCCATACAATGAATGGATCAGCTTTGCCCATTTTTAACCCGTCGAAATCTATCATCGCGACGCGGGTATGGCTTCACCTCATTGTTACGCAGTTGGCATACACTGTCAATGAAAGGAGGCTTCACACCTCAACATAATGCTCCCTGGGAGCTACCACTGGCGGTAGCACTACCGCTGGGAGATAGTGGACAAAACAACGATTATGCCCACCTCTTCGGGTATTTCCTGGAGGTTACCTCCAGGACTCCCTGCAGTACACCACCGTACACAGAACCCAAAAATAGCGCATACAAAACCTTGGAGTCTTCTCCGGCATGCAATCAACAATATATCCATCACTAATCCAGACCAACCTATCCGGATGGGTTTCACACACAATGCCTAAATTCGTACTATGATTCTGAATTCTATATGCAAGTAACTACTGGGGATACAAATGATCAACCCGATGGAAAACTTCCCGTTCTCCACCAATCGATGGGGGGTTTTCCATGCAATCATGCCAAAAACGAGTACTTCACTTGTCCAAGAGGAAGATCGTTACCCTTGTCATTTTCTTTGGCGCCATGTGAATCCGAGATTTCAGTCGGATGGAAAGAATCGCATCGGGCTCCTCTCCGTGGATATGGAAATGACTCGCAATTCAGAGCTTTGGAGCTCCGTCAATGGCGGAAGATGCCTTCTTCTTCCTCCATGGCTTTCCTCTTTCTCAAGATTGGAGAGAGAAATGACTTGAGATAATGAGGATAATATCTCCTCTGGTCAAGCCCTATAACAGCTCGGAATAACTCCCAGTCATTGGATCAAAACCCTTAAGATTTGACCGCCATGATCTCTAATTCTCGGAACTGTTCCGTAAGCTATCACCGGCGCTAGCTCCCGACAATCGCCTCGTGGTCCCGTCGATCGATTCACGATCTCGATGCAAACCCAAACGATGGAAAGACTGTTGGACATGTGTGTCACATCCCTTTATTTGAGAAAAACAAATCCCATATTGTATTTGATCTTGCTTGTCGTGTGTTTATAGTGTGCAGCAACTATAGGTGCAATACTCCACAGGTAGAAAGCAGCTTGGAATCAAATCCTCTGAATGGAGCACTACCACCAGTGCTAGGGATACCGCAGGCATTAGCGCTACCGCAGGCGCTAGCGCTACCGCCTGGCGCTAGCTCCAACTCGCGCCACAACGCCACACCGCGACGGTTTTGTAACCGCCTCTACATGAATGCTACCGTAGGCACTAGGTGCTACCGCAGGCGCTAATTCCAAGGTCTATAAAATGGAGCTTTCTTTCTCATTTTGGCTAGTGATCCCAGAGAGAATTCCTGTGCCAAATTTCAAGAGTTGTTACTCTGCCTAAAAGTCATCTCCGACTCAAAGCTAATGAAGATTTCTGGAGAAGGAAGCCATCACGGTGCATCTGAAGAACGATCGCATCAATCTTGCTTATGCTACATCGATCCTTCATCGCCAACTTCAGAAAATCTCATAGAGGGAGTTTTCATTTATGTTATTGTATTATTTTGAATCTCTGTCGTTAAATCGCCTTATGTTGGCGACTAGGTCCTTGCGCGACTTAGGAGGAATTCGCCGCGTGAGTTGGCGACTAGGTCTAGGTGATTAGATCTAGGGGTGCTCGAGGCCATATTCGGGGTAGGATTGGCTAGAGCGGCTTGAGGCCATATCCAGGGAAGGATAGGATAAAGCCATCAGTTCGTGGGAATACGAGTCGGTATAGAAAAGGAAAAAGTAATTCTATTTGTACGCCTCAGATTTCTAGCGATATTGAAATCAAATGTATGTAACACTTTTTTTATCTAGTACAATTGTAAGACCCCATTTTTTTCACTTCGAAACCGGGTCTTATGCCCAGAACCACCGCTTTGCGGTGACACCAAATCTCGGGAAGGTCGCCACTACAAAATGTTGATCCTGTCGGCCATATCGATCACAGAAGAAGAAAAGTATAAACGAACAAATAGAAGTTCAAGTCCACAATCACATGCTATATATAATAAATGTCCACATGATATAACTAAAATAACAAAGGTTACAATAATAAAGGGCTCATGCCCTATACATTATGTCCTCACTACAAGGTCACTCACAGAAGCAAACTACTAATCACTCGCTGATCCTGAGACTGATGCTCCTGTAATAGACTATCCCGCCTCCATCTGCACCGGCCTCTACTGCTGTTGTGTCTCCTCGATCCCCTAAAATGATATCGTCCACCAACCATTAGTCAAAAATACTAAGCCTCGTTTCCCACCACCCATCCTCTAGTGGCTCCTAGGCACCGTGCAGGAAGGATGAAGCAGAGGACAGCAAGGGGTATAAAACAAAGCAGATGACGTCGGATCTAATCTACAGGAAATGTCTACCACTACACATGTGTATATAAATAATTGAAGTAGTAATAGAGCATGGTAAAGAGCAAGTAAAGAACAGTAAGTAAAGATAAGTACGAAAGAGTGAAATCATCACAGAGTCGTGGATAGCGTTCGGGCACAGTCAGGTAGACTACGAAAGAGTGTACTCCTCAACAGAATGGAATCGTCACCTGCGAGAGCTGGAGGCAAGGAAACTACATAAGATGGCCTTTCCCCACGGTCCTCCACCTCCTCCAAAGAAGATCCCGAAGCCAATCGACTTCTACAGGAGACAGAAGAAGAAGGAAGCAAAGGGAGCTAGCTGCAGCAAGCCCTAAGGAGACGTCTCGTTCAAGACAATAGAATGACGTAGATTTCTAAGACTAATCTTACTCCAAAGAACAATTGGTCCTTTATATGTCTAGTTATATATATAAACAATCTAAGCATTTGAATACTTATATATATATATATGAATGTCTATAAGGCATATGCCTGTGATTATATTGTTGCATCCTATTCTTGATGTGTATGGTATTACCAAATGTGCTATTACTGCATATCCAGTCATTGCTTGCTAAAAACTGATAACATGTCTTGAACCCTGTGTGCCTACCTAGCAAAATGTCATATAATCATACATGGGCCTATGCTAGACTTCAGATGCAGGTTATGCAGGATGTAGGAAAGACAGGTAAAAGATCTCTTGGAATAGTAAGCAACAGACCAATGTGGCAATCTCAACGGCATAATTAGAGTATATCTCTGTTGGGAGCTGATGTGCCCAACTGCTATGGATTCAGCATCAACTTGAAGACTACAATCTAAATATGACCAAAACACCCCTGTTTTGTGACTCTTCAAGTGCAATCTCAATTGCTAAGAACCATGTCTCTCACAGCAGGACTAAGCATATTGAGATCATGTATCACTTAATCAGGGAGCATGCGGAAAATGAAGATATCACCCTTGAATTTGTCCCAACAGACAAACAAGTGGCTGATATATTTACAAAGCCCCTAGAAAATCTCTCAGGATTTGGATGAACTATGACTGAGCAAGGGGGAGCTTGGACTATTGTCTACCTAAAGGAGAGCTTCAGGAATGAAGTCTGAAAGGGGGAGAAATGGCATCAATATGTTCAAGACAAGATGCTCAAGAAGACCTCAAAGATAGGGGGAGTAAAGAAGTAGGGGGAGCCACAAAAGAAGAGACATCAAATCAAGGGGGGAGGGGGAGCCACAAACTTGATGTACTCAGAAGAGAAGCAAAAGATAAGTAGAATCTTTCATTTAAGATTAGAACATTTATTGTCAAGTGAAAGTAGTCTTGAATTGAGATTCCGACTTCTTCAAATAAGGGGAGATTGTTGGGAATCTTGCCCACATGATTCCTGATTTGAAGAAATCACCAAGTCAAGAAAACTTCACTTTGTATTTGATCACTTCTCTAGCTTTTAATCTCAAGAAGTTAAAGGAATGTCGACGAGAAGAATAGGAGATGTCATCGACAAAGTATGCTTGTCGTCATGATGATGAGCAAAGAAAAAGCTGAGACTTGGCGAGTTCGTCGAACGAAGAATGAAGTTCGTCGAACGTAGAACGAAGTTTGTCGAATGCAAAGACAGGACAGAAGTAAGCGCTGAGACTTAGCGTGTTCGCCGAACGCAGAATGTTGTTCGTCAAACGAAGAATGAAGTTCGTCGAACGCAGAGATGGGATAGAAGAATGAAGTTTGTCGAACGCGAAATGTTATTCGTCGAATGCAGAATGAAGATCGTCAAACGCAGAGAAGACATGAAGATATCAAAGGAAGGAATGTCATCAAGAAGATGCAGTATCGTCGCCATCAACGGAGTAGCATTGTCATCAAGAAGAACTGACATCGTCGTAAAGAAGGTGTGACGTCGAGAAGACTGAAGAAGGTCAGCTGGAGACAAGTAGTTGCTAAGGCATAGTCAGTCGACATGATATCGCTCATGTTGTCGAAAGAACAAAGTGATTACGACGACAGACTACAAGGAAGAAGATCATGACGACACAGTCAGAGATAGCATATGCAGGAATGCTGGGATATCTCGTATCGTCGAGATACCAGCATCAAAGGCAGAAGCTGGAAGACTTGAAGATATTCCAAGGCCTAAGGCATCGATAAAGTCCTGTCGTCGAGATATTTTTCATATCATCGTAAAGCTATCAGTATCGTCATAAAGCTGGAAATATCATTGAGATAGAATTCAAATATTGCGGATATGCTGTCAGCAATTAATGTCGTCGCCTGATTGTCCAATCAGCGCGTGCTCTTAAGGAATGGGCGTCTGACATTAAAGGACATTATATGTGACCGTTAAGCAGTTCTTCCGTCATATAAAAGGGAACAGTGATGCCCTAGAAAAAGATATCTGAAAAAGGGGAGATAAGAATGAAAAAGAAAAAGAATCCCGCCATTGCTTTTCAATGAAACAGTATATTCTGCGGAGAAGAAGAAGATCAAGTAGAGAACAAGATTCAAGCATTCTCAGAAGAATCAGTCATCTCCATCGACTGATAAGAAGCCATTGCTCATCAGGCTAAGAGAAGAGATTGAAGAAGAACTGTGCTTTCCAGATCAGAATCAGAAACATCTTCTTCAACCTCAAGAAGCTAATCTCCATCAGGTAAGTTGCCGATCTCCATCAGGCAGAAGATGCAGTTGTCATCACTGTAATTTCTTGTAAGGCTTGAGGGCCAGGGCAGTGGACTTGTGGGTCCGACACCGTCTAGCTTGAGGGCTGGAGAGTTGTGAGGCTTGAGGGCCAGGGCAGTGGACTTGCGGGTCCAACACCATCTAGCTTGAGGGCTGGAGAGCTGTAAGGCTTGAGGGCCAGGGCAATGGACTTGCAGGTCCAATCTTGTCAAGCTTGAGGGCTTGGGTGCAGTAAGGGCTTGTGGGCTTAGGTTGTAGGCACAGGACTTGCGGGTCTGTGTTGTGTAGGGCTTGAGGGCCTGAGTGTCGAGCTTGCGGGCTCGGGTGCAGTTGGGGCTTGCGGGCCTAGGCTGTAGGACTTGCGGGTCCGTGTTGTAAGGCTTGAGGGCCTGAAGATTTGGCGGAGTTTGTCGAGCCTAGCATACTGCTAGGTAGGCGCAGAGGGAAAGAGGACTACTCAAGACACCCTGTCTTGAGGAACCTTTATAGATCATTGTGTGCTTCTCTGTGTTGTGCTTTATACTTTATAGATCTAATAAACAAAAATCAAGAACACCTAAAGGGGATAAAATAATTTGAAAAACTTATTCACCCCCCCCCCCCCTCTAGGTGATAAGTTTACACCCAATAAACAACACCACCTCTTGCTCCCCGCCTCCTGCCATGCTTCTTCCTTGGAGTGTTCCTGAACTAATTGCACTCCACGCTCACCGCACCAAAAATGTTAAAACCGATTTCTCGGTTTCTTGTGGAGCTCGATCCCTCAACGAGTTGAGGGGAAGCTAGCACTTATGGATCCCTGGAAGGAACGGACCGGAGACTCGAAACTAGACACAGACCCTTGGCCGCAGCGAGGCGGTCCCACCACACACCAGGAAGATCTTTGAGCACTTCCCCTCCCAAGCCAAAGCTGAGACTGGGCACCTTGGAGAGCCTGAGAGCTAAGCCAAGAAACCTAGGGAGGAGGAACCTCAGAGTGCTGAGATTGGAATCCCCTCCAAAGGTGCCATACAAGGTCTATTTATAGTTTTTTACTCACGGCCTGCTAATTGCGAGATTCCGCCTTACATTTTTACTATACGCAGTCCAAAATGGTCTGCCAATAGCCAAACTCCGTTGTTCTGAGGGGCTATTGACAGCCCACGAAGGGTATCTAGGTAAAGAAACCCCTAGACCCTTGTTGGGCGTGCCACTTATCAGGGCCCCCTAGCTTGACTCGCTCGCCTGCGAGCGGCACTTGCGAGGTCGGCTCGCCCGCCTTCATGCGGGCATCCCGTTTGGATCCGACTCGCCCGGCTCGCCCACCTTCCTGCGAGCGGCCGCGAGGCTCCAGCTCGCCCAGCTCGCCTCGCCTATTCCTCTTGATCCTGGTTTACTTGGCCTCTGCCCACCTCCGGGCGAATACCGGGGTTGTATATGGCCCACCTTGCCACACTTGTAGCACGTCACTGGTCCCTTAGAACGGAACTCTGCAGAAGCTTCACCACTCCTCTCGCCAGTCCTAAATGAACGGGGCTTTTTCTTCCACCAACTTCTCTCAGACTTCCCCTGAGACTGAGATGACTTACTTTCTCCCTGCTTTACCGCCAAGCCCTTGCGGCGCTGGGTTTGTTCCATATCATTTTCTAATGTTCGAGCAACTTCAACTAACTCATTGAAGCCCATATTCTTTAAGGCTATCACAGGTTGCCTTAAATTCTCTCTCAGACCCTGATAGAAGAGATTATCCCTCTCCTCATCGTCTGCCATGGTCGTCCCCGCGTAACGACCCAACCGAGTAAACTCCTGCAAGTACTCATCTACCATTTTCTCGCGCTGCACCAAGTGCAAGAACTACCGCTGAAGGGCTAACCTCGTCGAAGAGGGGATATAGAGCTTCAGGAAGGCATTCCCAAACTCTTCCATGGACGGGGCACGTCCAGGGAAATGACGACCGCTATGGTTCACCCACCACATCTTGGCGTCGCCTTCTAACATAAACGCCGCGAACTGGGACTGCTTGTCCTCTGGGGTCTCTGCCGCTTTCAGGAGTTCCTGAATTCTCGCAAACCAATCCTCGGCGTCCGTCGGAGTTCCAACTCCTTTGAACGTCGGAGGATGGAAACTCATATAGTACCTTATCTGACGATCTCCTTGCCCAACCGCTCTCTCGGCTAGCGGCTCTACCTGCCTCACCCCCACCACCGGTGTCACAGTAACCAGAGTAACAGTAGTTGCATCTTGCACAACAGGCGCCGCAATCTGTGGCATCACCACAGCTTGAACCGCCACCATCGCTTCTGCTAGCATACGACAGAAGTCTGTCGGGGACACGCCTATATTCATAAGGGCTGGGGTCGTAGCACTGCTTGCGGAAGGCTCCTCTTGTAGCCTCGACGTCCCCGCATCGTCTCCACAATCCTAGCATAAGTAAGGAAACAACGAATCAAACTCTATTCGTAAGACTCGAACATAAGGACTCTCATGGTCCCACAAGGTACTCCTATGTGCACAACCTCCAACACGATCCGAACAAGCTAAACCTCAACAAGAATGCTAACCTATCTCTGATACCAAATTGTAACACCTCCCTTGCAATGACTATATAATATAGGTCCGGCCGGGACCCCACAACATATAATCTCCACGGCTTTAGTATTAAAAGTGATACAGATCTAACTATCTCAAAACTCAGAACAAACACAGCGGAAACATTAAATAAACCACAGAAGTTGTCCACATCTACATAAGAGTACTACGGCCTTTAGGCCTTACAAACTCATACACAAGTCATCAAACAAGGCATAGAGAAAGCCAAAAAGATTATAACAATCCTATGCTACCTCGGCGTGCAATCCGGAACAAGTAAATACAACATAGTCAAACAGGAAAATAGGAAAAGTGCACTTCATGAAGCTTAGGCCTTTTTGGTCGGCGAGCTGGGTCCAGCCTGCGATCCTTGCCCTGCATCCAAATCACAAAGAGTGGTATAACGAGGGTCAGCTTTGGCTGACCAACAACAGTGTAACAACGCCCCTCCTCCTGGACGTCCTAGCGGACCCCTAGGAACTACATCACCCTGCAAGTCAGCACTTCGTATGCAAATGTAATAAACAGTAATAACATAAAAACGACAGGCATGAAGGACACAATCATCATCCACATTTCTATGTTGAGCAATAAAAGGAGCCTAGCAATGCAGCATTTATGCAAACTGGGTTTCACCCGGCACCCTATGGCGTGTATGCTTCTAACATAACAACACACATCATCATTTCACAACAAACCAAGGGTACTTATCATTTCCCCACGGGCGTGCAAGCCTGAGGCCGAGAACTCCACTGAGACCTCACCTCTTACACGGCTCTTCTTGCCAACGGGCGCATCAACATACTTGTTCTCGCCACAATCACTAAGCCAAAAACCAAGAACTCCACTAAGACCTCACCCCTTACATGGCTCATCTTGCCAACGGGCGCATCAGCATACTTGTTCTCGTCAGTTAGCCCAAAAGGGGACTTGTCTTGTCGAGACACTCTCCCCACATGAATCCAAGCATTCACGGGCTAGCCAGCCGACCACAAAGACAAAGTCACGCCTTTATATACAAGCGGCTCCACAAGCCATTCACTACGCACAAGATTACCCTTTGTAAACCAACGTTCGTTCTCACATGAAACATAAGGGCAACACATATGACGTTTTCACCGTCATCGGATTTCTAGCAAAATCCCTAAAATGCACGTTAAGCAACATCACCGAATCGGACAACCAGTCACGATTTCGGCTTCACCCACAATGCCTAATCCACTAACGGGGCAGATCTCTAATGCAAAATCATGTCGGGGATGGACTCAATCACCCGATGGTTCTTCTTGAACCAAGGCGACCCAAACCCCTCTCATTTGAGAGATCCGGTGCCATAAATTTCAGAAAAGAGAAGGTAAAAGCAATGATGCCATGCACACATCCTAAATCCGGGAGGAGAGATGTCGTTACCCTAAGAGTTCTCTTCCTCGCCATGGATCGGTTGAAAGGCACGAATAGAAACAAGCGCCTTCGTGCCCTCTCCACGGATCCGGTCTCGGATCGATGAACGGAGCTCCTGTGCTCCAACAATGGCGAATTTAGCCTTCTTCTTCCTCCAAACCCTCCTCCTTTCCTTGCCTCCAAAAGAACCCAAAAGACTTCAAGTCATGGAAAAGAAACTCCTCGGCCCTATTTAAGACATTAGGACGAGCTAATCTGAGCCATTGGATCAAAGTTTAATATGATCAGACGCCCAGAACATCGCTACTTATGGATCTGGTTCCGTCACCTAACATCGGTGCTAGCGCTGCCCCGTGCGCTAGCCACTCGACGAAAACTCTTCGACGAAAAATATCAACGGACCGACGGAACTTAATTACCCGACGAAAAGCTATCGCCTGGCGCTAGCGCTACAGCCTGCGCTAGCTCTTCAATGAATTACCTTTGACGAATCCGCCTTGACGAATTCAACTTGACGAACACCATTGAAACAAGTGTTTTACTCGACGGGACAGCTAATGCCTGCGCTAGCGCTAGCGCCGGCGCTAGCTCCTAGCTATGAAAGACTTGTCCTCCTCCTTGGGCATTCCAACTTCCGCACTCAGCAAAACCTGGGGTGTTACATATGACCTCAAGCCGCTCTAGTCAATCCTTCCCCGGATATGGACTTGAGCACCCCCTAGACCAAACCTAGATCTAGTCGCCAACACGAGGAGAATTCCTCCCTAAGTCCTACCCAGTCCTAGTCTCCAACACGAAGTGAATTTACTACATGATTACAATAATAAAGAGATGAAAATAACAACAACAATATTAAAACTCCCTCTTGAGGAACTTCTGAAGTTGGAGAAGAAAGACCGCTGTAGAATAAGCGTTGTTGAAGCGATCCTCTATCGGATGTTGCGTGAAGAAATCCTCCTTCAGAAACTCAAGAAACTTTGGGTGGGAGATCACTTCTCGACAGAATATGGCTCTAGAATTTTGGCACTCAACCTCTCTCAAACTTGTGTATTCAAAATGAGAGAACAGGGCTCCTTTTATAGGAGAGCGAGCTAGCGTCTGCGCTATCGCCACCGTCGGCGCTATCATGAATTAGGAAATATTCTTCGCGTGCATATCTTCATTCCAAGGAAACCCTGCTGAATTCCTCTTATGCGTTAAGATAGCGCATGTGCTAGCCGCTAGCGCCTTCTATTCTTGCCTCCCAAAATTGCTCTAATCAGAGCTAGTGCATGCGCTAGTTGCTACCGCCGGCGCTAGTGGGCATGCTGGAATTTTGGCTTCAAACTTGGGGGGAAACCTTCCTATGTTATCATTGAGTCATATGACATTGTTTCCTACACACTTAAACACACAAGATCAAATACACATAGGATTTGTTATTCTCAAGCCAAGGAGATGCGGAAGACCATGTTCTAACAATAACTACAACTATATGATCCCTACTGTGAATTTTGTGTATATCGCGCCTTCAGCCACCTAACTTTGAGCTTCTCCCGAATACTCATGAATGCTTTCATGCTGCTCTTATCTCTGAGAAGCATCGTGCGGTAGTCATAGAAGTCAAAGTCCCCCGCAATCTCTGGATATTTTCAAGTTCTCTGACTGCTTCTGGAATGGTAAACAATGTAGAGGAGATTTGTACTTTTGGAGGTTTCATCATAACACCGCTTATTATACGTGTTGTTTCTGCTATGTCCTCCATGGTGGAACTCATTACTCATTTTCTTCCAGCAATCTTCTTTTTGCACTTTTCTTTTATTTTCTTCCTAATTCCGATGAGCTAAAGGGTCGAGTGGAGGTAGTATCCACTCTCGTGCTTGTTGCATTAGGAGATAAATCTTCAACAACTCGACTGTCACCATCATCGTACATGTCACGTTCATCAACAGATTCATGCACCATGTTTCGTGAACTTGGTGCCAATGCAAGATCTCTCGTAGCAACTACTTGGCTGAACATCCTGTTTAGCTTTTCCTCCAACTCTGGAACTATACCTGATTACCGAAATTTTTTTGCAGTAGGGACCACCTAAGAGTATATATCAAATTAATTATAATATAATTAACTTAAAAAGTAACAGCGAGAAAAACGTCTAAAGAATTAAATTACCTTCAGTCTTTTGTCCCACCATTCATCAGAAGCGCGATAGTTTTTCGTGAGGGATTCCAACCCAAATCAGTTTCTCCCCGTTTCAACTCTCGCCAAACTTTTCATTCTCTTTTTAGCTAGTCCCATTTAGTTTTCATTTGTTTTTACTCATATGACTTTCCCGTTTGTTCATGAAACTTATTCACCAGATTATTCCATCCATCTTTGCTAAAATGAGTTGTCGGTCTGTTCCCCAACATAATTTGTTTTATGCATAAGTCACACAAAAAAACACATCGTTCATTTCCCAGGTTGCAGAATTCCCCCTTTCTCTATTTTACCCATTATGCAGGACTGAACATAACAAAAAATTAATAAAATCATCACAATGATACTAGATAGCATATTCATGATATTTCCAAATAATTGTTCATTAGTAGTTAATGAAATCATGTAACTATTGTTAATGTATAATTGTATAAATAACATTGTTCGGAGGCTAAACGGGTCGGTCGAGTACATGGATACCCAATACCCGTAGACACTCATAGGGTTTGCCTATATATACCATGTTAGGGTCAACGGGAAGTTCATTCCACCTTGATGGACCTCCGGATGCTTCGAGCAACCCTCTCAATCTCGAAGTCCCGCCCCTAGGGTTAGCTTGCTCTTGTCCGGTTCCAACTCACGCGAAAAAGGAGATCGCGATCTTGCTGCCGCCGCTCATTCGTGATCTTGCTGCCACCGCTCGCGACAAGGAAGGAGTTCGTCGTTCATGCCCAGCCGTCGCACGTCGCCTGGAGAAAGTTCATCGTTCACCTTTCCTCTCCTGATCGCCCGTCCGCCAGAAGGTACTCGGCCGTCAGTTGCTGTAGAGGAGGTCTCGCCGCTGGTCCTGGAGGTCGCCCTCAGCCCAGCCGCTCGCCGTTTGCCGGAGCTCTCCCTTCGCCGCCTCTGCGGTGCGCCATCGCCGTAGTCTCCAAATCCATGGCTGTTGCCGCTCACGTGAAGGAGATCGCGCCTCTCCCGCTCTCCGCCGCTGATCTAGTAGATCAAGACGCTGCCGCTGCTATCACCGTCACTGCTGCAAAAGGTTCAGCCGCCTCCGCCGCTCAAATCCCCCCAGCGGCCGCCATCTGTTTGCTCCCGCTGCCACCATCTCCGATCAAAAAAAGTGCAACCCTAAGCGCTAACGCCAGCGTTAACTGCTAGCACCTGGTGCTTGTAGCTGCTCTCGCTACCGCCGGCGCTAGCGACAGAGTCCCCTTGTCCTATGGTTGGTGACCTGATCCCGTCTACTGGGCACACAATGATGAAGGTGAACAATTTTCGTCCCCCGTTCCGATGATCAAGCTGGAGAAGTTCACGGCGACTGAGTTCAACGACTGGAAGTTGAATACTCAGTTCGGGATGAAGTATCTGAATGTGTTCTATACCGTTCAGTCTGATCATGCTAGGGTCGTAGGGACTGATGACGAGGCTCAGTGGGTTTCTGATGAAGACTTCTGTCGTGACTACCTGCTGAACTGACTGTCTTCCAATCTGGCGAAGACGTACATGAAGATAAAGACAGCCAAGGAGATCTGGGATGCACTACAGGAGCATTTCAGGCAAGAGGAGGATCTTTCTAAGGCGCACCTGGTGGACAAGTTCCACTCCTTCACCTTCGACGAGGAGAAAGTCATTCTCCGTCAGGTATCAGATTTTGAAGTTTTAGTAGATTCTTTACATAGTGAGAATATTTCATTGCCACATAGCTTTGTTGCTGGCACAATTGTGTATAAATTGTCTTCCATGTGTTACAATTTCAAAACTAAAATGTACCGCAAGAAGATGTAGGTGGGTTTAAATGAACTCAAGCATTTTATACGCATTGAGGACGAGAACAAGATTCGACACGCATTAGAAGTTGTTGGCAAGCAGAAGGTTGCTGCTAACATGATAACAAACTCTAAGCGCGTGCCGAACCCTAGGAAGTCAAAACCCAACCCTAGTAGCTCCCAGGTTGCAGACCCCAGTAAACACATTAAAATGTTTAAGGTGAAGTGTTTTAACTGCAACAAGTGGGGACACATTGCATCTGATTGCAGGCTTCCTCGCAAGGAAAAGGGCAAAGCACCACAAGAAGGAAACCATGCTAACATGGTTAGCCTCACAGAGCCATCCAACTTTATCTCCATGGTTGGAAACGAGAAGGCCAGTACAGAGTGGTACCTTGACTCGGGGGCAACATGCCATATGTACAACAACTCTACTCTGATGACAGGTCTTACTGATGCAAGAGAATCTGTGATCGTTGCCAGCGGTGAGACAGCTGACGTTCTGATGGTAGGGAATGCAACTTTGCTGCTATCCTCAGATAAGACTTTAACTTTAAAGAATGTTAAGTTTATTCCTTCATTAGCTGCTAACTTAGTGTCTATTATCTTACTATGTGATGTTGGTATGTCTTTTACTTTCTGTAGTGGTAGAGTAACACTGTCAGTTAACTCACACTATTTTGGATATGCCTACGTCCAAAATAGGATGTACAAACTAAGTCTAGCAAACGAAATTGTTCAACAAGTTCAAACAAACTTAGTCAGCCATAAGACTCTACATGAGAGACTAGGACACGTAAACTATAGGAAAATGATCCAAATTGCTAGAACTCACCAGATAGCTTTAGACACTACAGTCAAAACTGATAAATGTGAAGTGTGTGCTCAGATTAAGATCACTAGGAAACCTTTTAGTGCGGTTATTATGAGCACAACACCCTTAGAACTGATACATTCTGACATATGTGACTTCAAAAGTTTTGTCACTAGAGGAGGCAGGAAGTATTTGATCACCTTTATAGATGATTGTTCTAGGTTTTGTCACATTTATCTCCTTAAAACTAAAGACGAAGCGTTTGAAAAATTTTGTATTTTCAAAACCAGGGTAGAAAACCAACTTGACATGAAAATCAAGAGATTTAGAAGTGATAGAGGAGGATAATATATGTCTAGTGAGTTCACATGTTTCCTTGCCCAACATGGAATCATTGAAGAAACCACTGCTCCTTACTCACCCCAGTTTAATGGCATGGCTGAGCGTAAAAATCGAACGTTAACATAAATGTTACTCTATGCTCCTGACTGCAGACATGTCTTCCGCTTATTGGGGAGAAGCAGTCTTAACTGCAAATCATATTTTAAATAAAGTTCCTCATGCTAAGTTAGAGGTTACACCCTACGAGCTTTAGTTTAAGAGACCCCGATCTTTTACTAGACTTAATACCTGGGGCTTTATAGCATATATCAGGGTTCCTGACCCTAGATGGTCTAAGATTGGACCTTGGACCAATACATGTGTCTACCTAGGTTGTGCTGAGGATAGTGCTGCAGATACATTCTTAGATATTTCTAATAATGTCGTTATAGAATCTAGGGACATAGTGTTTTTTGAAGATAAGTTCCTCAAAGATAAGAACATGTCTCTCCCAGGTATGCAAGTAACAATTAATAAAATAGATCCTAGATCAGTACCGAGCACTTCCTATTCCGTACCTATAGATAACTCTGGCATAGAGTCTAGGAGAACTTCTGTAAGAGAGCGAATTCCCAGAACCTTCGGTAGTGACTTTGTCACTTGCCACGTTGAGGCTGATCCATCTGTTGGAGTTTATGAGGTGATCTCAAAGCAATCAACAGTTAGTCTTACTGCCAACGCAATATGAGCCTATAGGGTCGCACATAAAAGCGTTTGGAGAAATTGGAGGAAGAATTATGTTGGTTTGGGATTTCTCGAGAAGTCAATTGTTGCCTTGGGATTTCTCGGGAATATATATATATATATATGTTGCCTTGGGATTTCTCGAGAAGTCAATTGTTGCATTGGGATTTCTCGAGAAATTATATATATAATGCCTTGGGATTTCTCGTGAAATCAGGCCAATCCTGCGCGACTTAGTCGAACTGAAGGCATTCGTCGACCGCTGAGACGGCAAAAGGCTAGTGTAGCGCGTTCGTCGAATGCAGATCTCCTTGAGTTCGTCGAACACAGATCTCCTTGAGTTTGTCGAACGCAGATCTCTTGAGTTCGTCGAACGCGGATCTCCTTGAGTTCGTCGAACGTGGATCTCCTTGAGTTCGTCGAACGCAAATCTCTTAAGTTCGTCGAACGCAGATCTTCTTGAGTTCGTCGAATGCAGATCTCCTTGAGTTCGTCGAACGCGGATCTCTTGAGTTCATCGAACGCAGATCTCCTTGAGTTTGTCGATCGCGGATCTCTTGAGTTCGTCGAACGCAGATCTTTTGAGTTCGTCGAACGCAGATCTCTTGAGTTCGTCGAATGCAGATCTCTTGAGTTCGTCGAACGCAGATCTCTTGAGTTCGTCGAACGCAGATCTCCTTGAGTTCGTCGAACATAGATCTCATGAGTTTGTCGAACGCAGATCTCTTGAGTTTATCGAACGCAGATCTCTTGAGTTCGTCGAACGCAGATCTCCTTGAGTTCGTCGAACGCAGATCTCTTTGAGTTCGTCAAACGCAGCCTTTGGTATATATAACAGTTCACGATCTTAGGGTTCAGCGGGTGAGACAGATTTCGTAACCGACCCTTTCGTGTTTTGAGAGAGCAGCGCCGGAAGTGTTCCGCTAGGGCTTCTCTCCTCTTCTGACAGTCATCGCCTCCCTTGTCTCGGATCTAGCAGTCCGTGGGGACACTGAGAGCTTTCTTCTCCGACTCACTCCTTGTTCGACAAGGCCTTGAGGTTCTCCTCCGCTTGTGTGGATCTCTGTAGAGGGGCCGATCCATTTCGGTTCTTGGAACTCAATATTGGTTCTACCAGAAATCAGTGAGGAGCATCTTGGTTGAGTATCGACTCAAACCCCCTTCAGGTATAATCTATTTAAATGTTGTGGTTATTATTTTATTTCTTGAATCAGTAAAATCGCAAGTTCCTTAACTCTTTGGGTTGTTCTAGTTATTTATTTCGTTGCGCATATGTGATATGTTGTTTTATCATTTATGAAATGGTAGTAGAAAACCAACAGTGGTATCAAAGCTAGGTTTAGCAATCCATTGCGTGCATATCTAGAAATTTAGAAGCGTTCTAAATGTATAGATTTCTTCCTGGAATATTATTTTGATGTAATATAAGTGGTCAGGGCTCTGCCCCTTGGAACCATGTTAGGAACGCATGTGATTGCGTTGCGATTTCATTGTTTCAGAAATAGTTTCTCCTTTGCAGTAACCGTCCCTCCAAGTGATTTGTGAAATCACATGTCTGAGATTTTTAATCTGACATTAAGAGACGAGCTTGTCCACTGCATAAGTGGAGTTGTTTTTGATGTGTCCAATGCATGTAAATCTGGAGATTTAGAAGTGTTCTAAGTGTTCAGATTTAGCCCTTCTTATCAAAGTGTTGATAATTTTATTTTGTGCACGGTGATTAAATGTTAATCACGATGAAATGTTCATCAATTGATAAATAAAATCCCTTATCCAATATTAAGTACACGGATGCCTTCCGATGGATGACACTCTTCCTGCCTCGATCGATGAAGTGTGGGCTTGCCAAAGCAAGGTGCATTAATCTATCTTGGTAAGGGTGTGAGCAGATAATTGTGATATCCCACTATCGACATCGGGTCTATCTTAACTAGGTGACCTCAAAAGTTGAGTGCCTAGAGGCATGGGGTTGGCTTGCACCATATGATGGATGTGAATAAAGAGTTATTCACCAACCATACAAGAGTTGCATAGTGATGCAATTGACAAGTGTTGTCTACCTAAATAACCACATCGTGAGAGAAACGCCAAAGCGGACTCATTGTGTTGGTAAAATACGGATCTTGTCCACTAAGAGAGTAGCTCACATAAACTCTCTGAATCGATATTAAGGGTTATCGATTTGATTAAAATAGTGGGAGCCCTTTTAATAGAAGTCCTTATTAAAGTAAAATGTATTTTGAAATATAGTACTAAAAAATCTTTTGCAAATTTATTATAGAATTTCCATGGCAAATATATCTCACTCCACGTTGTCCTTGAGAGCCATCCTTGAGAAGGATAAGCTCAATGGGATGAACTTCCTCGACTGGTACAGAAACCTGAAAATTGTTCTCAGGCAAGAGCGCAAGATATATGTCTTGGAAGGTGAAGCCCACACAGAGCCGGCCGGAAATGCTCCGAGAGCAGATAAAGATGCTTACAAGAAGTATCAGGATGATACCTTGGATGTGGAATGCCTTATGCTTGCTACCATGTCCTCTAAGATTCAGAAGCAACATGAGAGCATGTGTGGTTATGAGATAATCGGGCACCTCAAGAAAATGTTTGAGGGGCAAGCCCGACAAGAGAGGTTTGACATATCCAAGGCATTATTTCAGTGCAAAATGGGAGCTCGAGACTTAGTAGGGACTCACGTACTCAAAATGATTGGGTATATAGAGAACCTTAAAAAACTGGGTTTTCCAATGGGCCAAGAGTTGTCCACAGATCTGATCCTGCAATCGTTGCCGGACAGTTATGAGCAGTTCGTCTTGAACTATAATATGAATGAAATACAAAAGACATTGCCCGAGCTCCTTGGTATGTTGAGAACTGTCGAGAACAATATGAAGAAGGCCAAGCCTGCGAGCCCCATATTGATGGTGCATAAGGGCAAGGGCAAGGCCAGGGGATCTAAGAAGACGAAGATTGGATCTAAGTCTCCTTTTGATCCCAAACCTTCTGCACTGAAAAGTAATGGTCTGGCGAAGGAAGGAAAATGCCACCACTGCGGTAAGGCAGGGCATTGGAGGCGGAACTGTCCCCTCTACATTGAGGATCTGCAAAAGAAGAAGGGAAGTGTGACTTCCACCCCAGGTATTTATGTTATAAAGATAAACTTTTCTGCTCCTTCATCTTGGGTATTAGATATCGGATGTGGTTCTCACATTTGTACAAATATGCAGGAACTGAGAAGGAGAAGAATGCTGGGTAAAGGGGAGGTAGACCTGCGTGTTGGGAATGGAGCAAGAGTTGCTGTCATTGTCGTTGGTGTCTATCATCTTTCTTTGCCCACTGGGCTTGTAATAGAATTAGATAACTATTATTTTGTTCCAGCCATAACTAGAAACATTATATCCATTTCATGTCTTGACATGAAGGGTTTTTCGTTTATAATTAAGATCAATTGTTATTCGATTTTTATGAATGATGTTTGTTATGGTGTAGCCCAATTGTTTAATGGTTTATAGGTTTTGAACTTAGACCATCCGATCTATAATGTTGAAAATAACAAAAGACTAAGAACAAATGACTCGAATCCTACATACCTTTGGCATTGTCGTTTGGGCCATATAAACGAGAAACGCATATCCCAGCTCCATAGAGATGGACTATTGGACTCATTTGATTATGAATCATTTGAGAAATGTGAGTCTTGCTTATTAGGCAAAATGACTAAAACCCCTTTCACTGGTCACACTGAGATGGCAGATGATCTCTTGGGTGTCATACATAGTGATGTGTGCGGACCCATGAGTTCTATAGCTAGAGCTGGGTTCAACTACTTCGTTACATTTACTGATGATTTCAGTAGATACGGATACGTGTTTCTTATGAAGAACAAATTCGAGACCTTTGAAAGGTTCAAAGAGTTTAAGAATGAAGTAGAGAACCAACTGGAAAAAGGATAAAAGCACTCTAATCTGATCGAGGTGGCGAATATTTGAGTCAGGAGTTCCGTGATCATCTGAAAGAGTGTGGTATTGTATCACAGCTCACCCCACCAAGAACACCGCAACATAATGGTGTTTCTGAGAAGAGGAATCGTACCTTGTTAGACATGGTGTGATCGATGATGAGTCATGCAGATTTTTGCCCATTTCCTTTTGGGGTTTTGCTCTAGAGACTGCTGCTTTTACATTAAATCGCATTCCGACGAAGACGGTTCAAAAGACACCATATGAGATATGGACTGGGAAGCGTCCCAGTATGTCTTTCATTAAGATTTGGGGCTGTGAGACATACATACGACATCAAATGTCTGACAAGCTGGAACCCAAATCAGATAACTGTTATCTTGTGGGATATCCTAAGGAAACTAAAGGGTATTACTTCTACCTGCCGTCCGAGGGCAAAGTGTTTGTCGCAAGGACTGACGTCTTTTTGGAGAAAGAGTTCTTATCCAGAAAGACTACAAAGGTGGAACTTGAAGAGGTTCAAGAACCACAAACAATGAATGAACGTGAATTGGAACCTGAGCAGGGACTACAATCTGTTGTAGTTGGAGAACCTGCTCAAGAAACACAAGTCCTATGTAGATCTGATAGACCAAGATTTGAGCCTGAGAGATATGTATTTCTTGTGTCTCAAATAGGTAATTTGTTGCTTATGGATCATGATGATGAACCTGCAACCTATCAAGAGGCTATGTGTGGACCTGACTCCGAGAAGTGGCTTGAGGCCATGAAATTTGAAATGGACTCCATGTATACAAACCATGTTTGGACCTTGGTGGAACCACCTGAAAGGGTACGATCCATAGGGTGCAAGTGGGTCTTCAAGAAGAAGACCGACATGGATGGGAATGTATAGACATTCAAAGGCCGACTTGTGGCTAAAGGATTCAGGCAAATTCATGGTGTTGACTATGATGAGACCTTTTCCCCTGTAGCCATGGTCAAGTCCATCAGAATTCTACTTGCTATTGCTGCGTATTATGACTACGAGATCTGGCAAATGGATGTCAAAACTGCTTTCCTTAATGGAAACCTCCTTGAGGAAGTGTATATGACATAACCCGAGGGTTTTTTATCTCCAAATGAAGCCAATAAAATACGCAAGTTGAATCGATCCATTTATGGATTGAAACAAGCTTCTTGAAGTTGGATTCTGCGTTTTGATGAGAAAATCAAAGAGTTTGGTTTCATCAAGAACGAAGATGAGCCCTGTGTTTACAAGAAGATTAGTGGGAGCATTGTGTCTTCCTGATATTGTATGTAGATGACATACTGTTGATCGGGAATGACATTCCGACCCTGCAAGTTGTTAAGAACTGGCTAGGGGACTGTTTTTCTATGAAGGACTTGGGTGAAGCGACTTATATACTTGGTATTAAGATCTATAGAGATAAATCAAAGAAGTTGCTGGGTTTGACCCAGAGTACATACATTGAGAAGGTGTTGAAACGGTTCAACATGCTTGAGTCCAAGAAAGGATTCTTACCCATGTCACATGGTGTGAGTCTCTCTAAGGACCAGTGTCCGAAATCTTTGGAAGATAAGGACCGCATGAAGTTGATTCCATATGCTTCGGTAATTGGATCAATCATGTACGCAATGTTATGCACACGACCTGATGTCTCTTATGCTTTGAGCATGACGAGCAGGTATCAGTCTGATCCTGGTGATGGTCACCGGATAGCTGTCAAGAATATCCTAAAGTACTTGAGAAGAACTAAGGATACGTTCTTGGTATATGGTGGAGAGGAAGAGCTCGTTGTAAGTGGTTACACAGATGCTAGCTTCCAAACTGATTGGGATGATTCAAAGTCCCAATCAGGTTTTGTATTTTGCCTTAATGGAGGAGCTGTAAGTTGGAAGAGTTCCAAGCAAGAGACAGTTGTCGATTCTACGACAGAAGCCGAGTATATTGCTGCCGCAAATGCGGCAAAGGAGGCTGTGTGGATTAGGAAATTCATCGGCGAGCTAGATGTAGTTCCTAGCATTGTTGATCCCGTAGTTCTCTACTGTGACAACAACGGTGCAATTGTCCAAGCTAAGGAACCTAGATCTCATCAGCGCTCCAAGCACATACTTCGGCGGTTCCATATTATTGGAGAGATTGTCGATCGAGGAGATGTGAGCATTTGCAGAGTACCGACTGAAGAAAACATAGCGGATCCACTAACAAAGCCTCTTGCGCAAAGGAAGCATGATGGTCATGTTAGATCAATGGGTATTAGATACCTGCATGATCGTCTTTAGTGGGAGCCTTGTGGATTGTATGTTTGTGGGTTGTTTATTCATTTGATGAATTGTGATATGTACAATGATTTTTCATTTTACATTTATGACAAGTTCTTTTATTATGTCAACTGTTTCTATTTGATAGACTAATTAACATAATGAATGCCCTTAGAATGTTTGCTTCCATAGGAATTCAAGTACGTGACTTGAATGTGAGGGCCTATGTTTAAATGAAGCTTCATTCTTAAATGGTCCCTGGTCGAGGTATCATCCTAGATATTAGGGCGAGGATGAAACCATAAGACTAACATGTGCGTTGACTGATGACCGGTTCTCACAGGTCATGATATTGTGATATCAAGTCATCACATGGGTACTTGTTAGGAACAAGTTGTACTGGACAGACCCACCGTGAGATTACTTTGTGGATTGTTATATGAACGTGTCACAAGTAGGTCTCAAGTGACAATGGTGTTTGTGGTCCTTTGACCTGAAGTCACAGCACTCATCAAGTGAGGAAGAGCATACTTTGATACCATCTAAAGTCTTCCTTGAGAAAGGTTGATGATAAGGGGTGGTTATTGGGTATGTTAGGAATCATTTGGGTGTTTGTGTGTGAGCAGATATGGGATTTTTCCTCCTTTATGATAGGAGTTACATCCATGGGCCCCTTGATGGAATGAGACTGAAAAATGCATGGTCATGCTTGGTCGAGTCAATATGTGATATTGAGTTCACCGATTTTATCAGTCTATTCTAGATCAGGAAACTGGGATTGAACATTTATGAGGGTGACACGGTCCATGCCTCTAGTTTTATCCGGGTGTAAAGGACAAAAGGACATGACAACACTGATACATTGGTCATGACAGGCTTGTTGAGTTATGAACTCTAATTGTTTGGGTAGCAATGATGTATTGCTAGATGCCGCTCATTGTTTGTGAGACTTTTGTTGACACTTTGTGATCAAGTGGGAGACTGTTGGAGTTTTTGAGGTGATCTCAAAGCAATCAACAGTTAGTCTACTGCCAATGCAATATGAGCCTATAGGGTCGCACATAAAAGCGTTTGGAGAAATTGGAGGAAGAGTTATGTTGGTTTGGGATTTCTCGAGAATTCAATTGTTGCCTTGGGATTTCTCGAGAAAATATATATATGTTGCCTTGGGATTTCTCTAGAAGTCAATTGTTGCCTTGGGATTTCTCGAGAAATTAAATATATATATTGCCTTGGGATTTCTCGTGAAATCAGGCCAATCCTGCGCAACTTAGTCGAACTGAAGGCATTCGTCAACCGCTGAGACGGCAAAAGGCTAGTGTAGCGCGTTCGTCGAACGCAGATCTCCTTGAGTTCATCGAACGCAGATCTCCTTGAGTTCCTCGAACGCAGATCTCTTGAGTTCGTCGAACGCAGATCTCCTTGAGTTCGTCGAACGCAGATCTCCTTGAGTTCGTCGAACGCAGATCTCTTGAGTTCGTCGAACGCAGATCTCTTGAGTTCGTCGAACGCAGATCTTCTTGAGTTCGTCGAATGCAGATCTCCTTGAGTTCGT
Organism: Dactylorhiza incarnata; assembly: GCA_033032865.1. Lineage (NCBI taxonomy): Eukaryota > Viridiplantae > Streptophyta > Magnoliopsida > Asparagales > Orchidaceae > Dactylorhiza > Dactylorhiza incarnata. The sequence goes on along the minus strand of JAWHQI010000119.1, from coordinate 5,067,766 downwards.
CGAACGCAGATCTCTTGAGTTCGCCGAACGCAGATCCCCTTGAGTTCGTCGAATGCAGATCTCTTGAGTTCGTCGAACGCAGATCTTTTGAGTTCGTCAAACGCAGATCTCTTGAGTTCGTCGAACACAGATCTCTTGAGTTTGTCGAACGCAGATCTCTTGAGTTCGTCGAACGCAGATCTCCTTGAGTTAGTTGAACGCAGATCTCTTGAGTTCGTCGAACGCAGATCTCTTGAGTTTGTCGAATGCAGATCTCTTGAGTTCGTCGAACGCAGATCTCCTTGAGTTCATCGAACGCAGATCTCTTTGAGTTCGTCGAACGCAGCCTTTGGTATATATAACAGTTCACGATCTTAGGGTTCAGCGGGTGAGACAAATTTTGTAACCGACCCTTTCGTGTTTTGAGAGAACTGCGCCGAAAGTGTTCCGCTAGGGCTTCTCTCCTCTTCTGATAGTCACCGCCTCCCTTATCTCGGATCTAGCCATCCGTGGGGACGCTGAGAGCTTTCTTCTTCGACTCACTCCTTGTTCGATAAGGCCTTGAGGTTCTCCTTCGCTTGTGTGGATCTATGTAGAGGGGCCGATCCATTTCAGTTCTTGGAACTCAAGATTGGTTCTACCAGAAATCAGTGATGAGCATCTTGGTTGAGTATCGACTCAAACCTCCTTCGGGTATAATCTCTGCAAATGTTGTGGTTATTATTTTATTTCTTAAATCAGTAAAATCGCAAGTTCCTGAATTAACTCTTTGGGTTGTTCTAGTTATTTATTCCGCTGTGCATATGTGATATGCTTTTTTATCATTTATGAAATGGTAGTAGAAAACCAACACCATCCACCTATAAGAAAGCGATAAGATCCAGGGATTCCCTACTCTAGAAGGAAGCTATTGGTGAAGAGATGAATTCTCTACTTCAGAATAACACCTGGACGTTTGTTAATATGCCAAAAGGGGCTAAAACCGTAAGGTGTAAGTGGATTCTGAAGAAGAAACTGGATCCTGATGGTAGCGTAGCTAAGTATAAAGCACGCCTGGTGGCTAAAGGTTTCAAAAGTAAGCGGAGTAGATTACTTTGATGTCTACTCACACGTGTGTCACTTAGCAACCATTAGGGTCCTCCTTGCTATTGCATCTATTGAGAACCTTATTGTTCATCAAATGGATGTTAAGACTGCGTTCTTGAACGGAGATCTGACCGAAGGGATCTACATGAGTCAACCTGAAGGTTTCATTATAGACGGTCACGAAACAAAGGTCTGTAAATTACTTAAGTCTTTTTACGGACTAAAGCACGCACCGAAATTATGGCATGAGAAATTTGACTATAGTGAAAAGAACATGGGATTCATGTCGAGTCTCTCGGATAAATGCCTTTACATACGTAATAGATCAGATAAAGTCGCCATAATTTGTTTGTACGTAGATGATATGCTCATTCTAGGGTCTGATCAATCTGAAGTGGATGACGTTAAGTCAGACCTAATAAAATAATTTAGCATTAAAGACCTAGGTGTAGCTAACACTATACTAGGCATGCAAGTGAGCTTTGGGCAGACTGGCATCTCCCTAAGTCAAAGCCACTATATAAAGTCCATGTTGGACACGTGGGGATACAGTGACAGTAGAGCATTTGAGACTCCATACGACTACACTAACCACCTAAAGCCCGATGAAGGAGCTAATGTTAGACAGTTAGATTACTCTAAACTGCTTGGTAGTCTCATGTATGTAATGGTCTGCACTAGACCTGACATAGCCTTTACGGTCAGCATGTCGTGCAGATTCACTAATAATCCTGGCCAAGACCACTAGAATGCCTTAGATAGGCTAATGAAGTACTTAAAGCACACCCAAAAGTATGATTTATTTTACTCTGGACATCCTTCAGTTCTTGAAGGATATTCTGATGCATCATGGTTCTTAGAATTAAACGACAACAAGTCTACTAGTGGGTTCGTGTTCACACTAGGAGGAGCAGCTGTAGCTTGGAAGTCCAAGAGGCAATCCTGTATTGCTCTCTCTTCTATGGAATCCGAACTCTATGCTTTAGCATCAGCAGGAGAAGAAGCAGAGTGGTTAAGAGATTTGGTGATGGACATTCCTCTGACAAGCCTGAAAATGAGTCCTGTTGCGATTTACTGTGACAATCAGGCTACGAAAATGATTGCCACGAACATTTTGTTCAATGACAAAAGAAGACAACTAAGGCTGAAACAATCCTGGTTGACCTCACTCACAAGTCAGGGGATTATGACCCTAATTGATGTGAGATCTAAAGATAATGTTGCAGACGCCTTGAACAAAGGCCTGAATAGAGCTCTCACAATAAAAACCTCTGGGGAGATGGGACTAAAGTTCATAGAAGTATGAAAATGTCCTCTGTTACTTATGTTTTGATAGTGAGAACCTATATAGTCGCAACATTCAAGCATATAATAATAGACTAAAAACCCAAATAATTTCTTGATGAAAACCCAAGATGGTTATATGCTTGTTATTCCACATTTGATAACTAAGCATCTTTCTCATTATAAGTTGATTCGGAAATTATTCAACTGGGAATAGAAAGTCATTGTAGTCGGTTAATCTAACATTAATGATCATAGCACATTATTCCACACCTGATAATGTTGCAAACGTTGTTGTGCCAAAATCATTCCACATTTGGTGATGAGGCACATTGTACAACCCCGATATTCGCCGAGTACTCCCAAGGATCCGGGGGAGGCAGTTTGGTAGCCTCAAACCACGCAGAAAGAGCGGCAGGGGCGGAGAGGGGGAGGGGGTCTGGCCCCCCCTCTCGCCCAGGAGGTTGGGGCGGAGAGGGGGAGTGGGTCTCGCCCCCCTCTCGCCCAGGAAGTAGGGGCGGAGAGGGGGGAGGGGGGTCTCGCCCCTCCCTCTCTCGCCCAGCAGGTAGGAGCAGAGAGGGGGGAGGGGGGTCTCGCCCCTCCCTCTCTCGCCCAGCAGGAAGGGGCGGAGAGGGGGGAGGGGGGTCTCGCCCCTCCCTCTCTCGCCCAGCAGGAAGGGGCGGAGAGGGGGGAGGGGGGTCTCGCCCCTCCCTCTCTCGCCCAGCAGGAAGGGGCGGAGAGGGGGGAGGGGGGTCTCTCCCCTCCCTCTCTCGCCCAGCAGGTAGGAGCAGAGAGGGGGAGGGGCGGTTCGCCCCCACTCTCGCCCAGGGGAGGCCCCCCTCGTCCAGTTTACTATTCGCAGTCCAGTCTGGCTATTCGCAGTCCAGTGGTCTGCATTTAGCGTTTCAGAACAGCGGGATTCAGCTATCCGCAGCCCAATTCATGGGCATTTTGGTAATCTGGCTGACCAGTTTTTGGCTATTTGCAGCCCAACTTCAAAAATCCTATAAATAGGACAAAGGGGGCACCATTTGGAGAGATCTCTCATCCTAGGCTAGCTCTCCTTCCTTCTCTCCCTCCCCAAGTCTCTCTAGGGGGTGAGGAGAGGCTCCAGTGGTGCCCAAGCTTAGTAGTGGCTTGGGAGGGGAAGTTCCAAGGGGACTTCCGGGTATGTGGCGGGACCTCCCCACTAAGCCCTTGGTCCAGTTCTTAGTTCCAACACCTTCAACCTAGAGCTCTCCCTTGGGGGGAGTAAGGGTCGGTCGCCCCTCAGCCTCGCTGAGGGCCCCGAACTCCATAGAGACCGAGTAGTCGGTTTCAACACACATAATGATCACTAATGGATAAGATAACGGTTGATTTACAAAATCAACACTAGACTGGTTCTTGTTAGACCAGATAGAGATGCTGACAGTGTTACTTCACCAATGCTACATGTTCTAAGCTCACTTGGTAAGAGCTAGTTCACTTTCGACGCTACTGCATATGTTCATGAATTCATAGAGTCTAACTCATGAAATTCCTTGCAGACACTGGTGGAGATGGAGGAGAGAAAATAGTATTTGACATGGATGCTGATGATCTACTAGACGAGTAGAATTATCATATGTTTATCCTTGTCATTCTGTTTTCAAACTTATATTGCTGAGTAACACTTTTATTCTGGATGATTTATATTCCTGTGTAAAATCCTGTTGTTACTTATTGTGCTGACTCTTTTTGTTATTATGTTAAGTCGAAAACTCCTTTTATGTTATTTACTACTTTCTGCACTTCGAAACGTACATGTTATTTGTCACAAATATAGGAGGAGATTGTTAATGTATATTGTTGGGAACAGTGCCCAGCAGTGTTCCTGATTTGAAGAAGTGTTCAGCTCAATGATAAGTGCAAGTTGTATTTAATGTCATATCTAGTTCATGCTTGCAGAGATGAGACAATATGTCCAGAACTTCAATAACCTGCCTAAGTATAATGTCGTCGACAAAGTATGCTTGTCGTCTTGATGATGAGCAAAGCAAAGCTGAAGGACAATGGAAGTTATCGTCGTGATGCACATATCGTTGTGACATCACAATGCCGACAGAATATCGGAGAGAAGACATAAGCTGATGAAAAAGCAACATCGAAGATATCAAAGGAAGGAATGTCGTCGAGAAGATGCAGTATCGTTGACATCATCAAAGTAGCCTTATCGTTGAGAAGGCAATATCCAGAAGTATCGTCGATATCGGTGTAAAGGAGAGCTGATGTCAAAGAGGCTAGGGAAGCTGCTATGAAGACATCATTCCCTGACGAAGTGACTATCAACGTAATGAACATGTCGTCGAGAGAATAAAGTGATTACAGCGACAATTTGCAAGAAAGAAGATCACGGCGACACAGTCAGAGATGGCATATCGTTGTATATGCAGAAACGTCAGGATATCTCGTATTGTCGAGATATCAATGTCAGAGGTAGAAGCAAGAAGACTTGAAGATCTACCAAGGTCTAAGACAACGACGAAGCCTGTCGTCAAGACACTATCTGTATTATCATAAAGCTGGGAACACCAATGAGATGGAATTCAAATGTTGCGAACGCGCTGTCATGTATTTAATGTCGCCGCCTGATTGTCCAATCAGCGCATGCTCTTAAGGAATGGGGCATCTGACATTAAAGGACATCATCGGAGACCGTTGGAAGGTTCCTCAGTCTTATAAAAGGGAACGGTGGATGCCCTAGAAACAAGTCTTCGTTCGAGAGAAGAAAAGCAGTCGTTCTCATTCTCACTCAAATCTTGGAACGAAAAGAATCCCGCAGAGCATTACAATCAAACAGTTATAGCTGCAGTGAAGAAGAAGAAGAAGAGAACAAAGATTCCTATCTGGTGTTCTCTGAAGTTTCAGTCATCTCCATTGACTGATAAGAAGACGGTCAACATCAGGAAAAAGAAGAAGGGCTGAAGAAGATCCAGTGCTGAAAACGACAAATCAAGAAGCATCTTTTTCAAGTCAAGTTGTCGATCTCCATCAGGCAGAAGTTTTGTTTCAACCTTCATTATTGTAAGGATTTAGGGTCAAATCTGTAAGATCTGTTTTCAGATCTAAGTGTCTAGCTTGAGGGCTGGAGAGCTGCGAGGCTTGAGGGCTAGGGCAGTGGACTTGCGGGTCCAATATTGTCAAGCTTGAGGGCTTGAGACCTTTGAAGGCTTGTGGGCCAGGGCAGAGGCTAGACTTGCGGGTCTGAGCTAGGGGTAGTGCTTGAGGGCCTGGTTGTCAAGCTTGAGGGATTGAAACCTGCGAAGGCTTGTGGGCCAGGGCAGAGGCTAGACTTGCGAGTCTGAGCTAGGTAGGGCTTGAGGGCCTCAGTGTCGAGCTTGAGGGCTCAGGTGCAGTAGGGGCTTGCGGGCTTAGGTTGTAGGACTTGCGGGTCCGTGTTGTAAGGCTTGAGGGCCTGAAGCTTTGGCGGAGTTTGCCGAGCCTAGCACATTGCTGGGTAGGCGCAGAGGGACATAGGACTACTCAAGACACCCGGTCTTGAGGAACCTCTATAAATTCTAGTGTGTTTTCTGTGATGTGCCTTTAACCTTCTAAATCAGTTAACCAGAAATCAAGAACATCTAAAGGAGAAGAAAACAATTTGAAAAACCTATTCACCCCCCCCCCCCCTCCCCCCCCCCCCCCCCCTCTAGGTGATAAGTTGACACCCAACAACTAACAAGTGGTATCAAAGCGAGGTTGTTCAAAGAAAAGCTTAACAGCTTGAACAGATCTACCAGTGGGTGTCTACTTTCCACAGCTATGGAATCAAGGATAGTTGTTTGTTCTAGGGAGAACTTTGCCCTTTGGAAAGTAAGAGCTAGAATATTCATGGAGGCAATGGATCCCATAATGTTTTTAATTATTCAAGAAGGACCATATACCCCCATGACTATAATAAGAGATGAGATCCTTCTAGCCAGCTTAGACAAAGAAGCCAGAAGTATTCTAGCTGGTGCAGTAGATCTGCCAACACTCCAGAAGCTGACTCATTGCACAATAGCAAAGGATATGTGGGACTCCCTAGGAGTCCTCATGGAAGGGTCAAAGGAAGTCTTTGGGTTGATGGCTCTATCAGATGAAGAAAATCATGATGAATCACATCATGATCAGGTATGCATCACTCACACATCTTTACTACCTGTCTCAATTAAGAAAACCAAGAGTGCATCAGAGGATTGCTCATCTTCTGAAGATGATGCAGAAGACTTCTCATCATGCAACAATAAGAACCATGATGATCTAATAGAGCAGTTTGGTGATCTCTTGGGAGCTCTAAGAAAGAGCAAGAAGCTTGTTAAGAAGCAAGCTAGGGAGCTAGAATCACTCAGACCCATTAAGGCTGAGATGAATAAGGAAATGGTTATGTCCCAGAATGAGGGCACCAACTCCTGTGAGCTCAAGAAGATCATAGGCAAGCTTCATGATGAAAGAAGCCAAAGGGAAGAACTCATCAAGAAACTTGAGAATGATCTTCTTAAGGAAAGAAGCTTGGTGGCTCAATTCTCTAAGTCCAAAACTATACTGCCCATCATTGACACCTTCTCCTCCTATGGAAATAGGAGGGGATTGGGTTTCAATGAAGAGGCAGCAGATACTGGGAATGGAGAAAGGGGCAAAACTAATGCAGAGCCTCATACCACCTTTCAGAAGGTAGTGCTTCCCTCTAATAAGTATGATCAGGACAGTGTCCATAGTCACTGGATGAATGGAAGCTCCATTATTCTGGGAAATGCTCCTGACTATGGGAAGAGAAAGGGCATGAGGATGAGTGCATTGAAGGCTCCCCATGAGGAAATCCAAATGGCCCATCATGGACCATTTGTGTTTGGTTCCCCAGCCCCCACACTCAAGGGTAAGGAAGCAACACCTACCCAATCTCTCCCAGCAAAGAAGCAGGCTGATAGCCCTAGTATAATCAATTCTCACTTGATCATATCTGATGCCATCAACACCATATCAGCTACCAAGCTGACATATGTTGCTGACAAACAGATAAAATCAAGAAGAAATAATTATGCTAGAGCAGCTAGTCAGCTCAGGCTAAGAGAGATAGGAAGAATGTTGCTGCCTTCTCTACTGAACATAAGCATTGTGATTCTCCACCCACTTCAAATATTGTTCAGAAAAGAAGGTACAATATCCATGAATGTTGGTGTTGTGGCAAAGTGGGACACTTTGTCATTGACTGTTGGCACAACCCTAGTGTGCCTAGTGCAAAGGAGAGACTTCCTGGAAGTGCTGAGGTGAGTAGAAGAATCCCCCATTATGCTAACAAGAACCTAGGACCCAAGTCACCTTGGGTTCCTAAGGGATATTAAATCTGTTTTGCAGGGAAGTCCATTTAGCCAATAAAAAGCAAACAAGGATAATGGACAATAAGTGCTCCAGGCTCAACTCTGGACTAAGAAAAACATCACCACATGCCAAGATGCACTGGTCAAGGGGGAGCTAAAAGTAAAGATAAGTGGACATCCCATCATGGGGGAGCTACGAGCTCAAGAAGATATAAAAGCTAAGGTGAAGGCAACTATAGTGATGTTCAATACATAACCTCATCTTTATCATTTTGTTAAAGGTAATTTTTACCTGAGTAAGCAAAATCTGTCACTCAAGGAGCACATATGTATGACACTGCTAAAAGCATTGCACTGATCATACAAAAGAATGAAAAAGAACAATATCGTTTTGAACACAAAACTATATCGTCAAAATGATGATTAGTATCGTCTTAATGAGTCCTCGACATCGAATTTGTGCCTCGACGATATCTAATCATCAGCGGTCTCTTAATTAGACCTGAGCTTAATCAATCATAACAGCTTAAATTGGGTTAATAAGATATTTAGCAAATGACACTTCGACTTCCAACTCGGAAACTATAAATAAGGTCAGATGTCGTAAGGTTAAAACACTTTCTACATTAGCCCTAAAAAGACGTCGTGCTCTCTACGCCTTCGAGGAGTGAACGAGTCGACTAAACTAGAATCCTCTCCGATCAAGTAAGAAATGGCGCCAAAGAAGGAAGGATTTCTCTATGAAGGAAGTGAAGTAGTGAGGGGCGGTTTCTCAGAAGGATCAGAAGAGATCCAGAGCACCATAAAGCTGCTCGAGGCCATCGGCTTGGAGTTCGCCCTCTCTGAGCCGACAGTAATATTAAAAAGAGAAGTGTTGGAGTTCTACTCGAATGCCAAGGGTGGCTCAAAGGGAACGTCTTTGAAAATCTTGATCAATGGGATAAAAGTCAAAGTGAATCCTAAGAGGTTGGCCAGGGCACTTCAGTTATCGGCCTTTGCCAAGGGGAGGAAGATGAAACGATCACCCAGGAAGACCTCAACAAAGCTCTGGAATGGTGCGGACACTCCAGCAAGACCTATGGGTCTCTAGAAAGGAAGAGCTTTAATCAACAAGGAAAGCTGATGGCAGACATTGTGGGAAAAGCCCAACTCTACAAGGTACGGTCGCATGACAGGATATCCAGGCCCATGTTCGAAATAATGGTAAGGATAATCCTAAGGAAGAAGACCAACTGGGGTCAGATTATTTTTAAGAGAATTCAAGACAACTTTCAAGTTCCAAATCTGGGAAGAATATTATCACTGTATCTACTGCTATCTTACCCTGAAAGATTCAACAAGAAGTATGGCGCAAAAATCCATCACATGAGAAGGATGGATATCAGGATACTAGAAAGGTGGGAGAAAGTTCTGACTAAGCCTCCCAAGAAGTTGAAGACTGCAGAAGATGTGAAGAGAATGGGAGAAAGCTCATCTGAAGGAAGTGATTCAGGCAACAGCTCACCTCCGTCTGATTCTGAAGTACCTGTAGAGACAAGGAATGTTGCCCTCCAGACCTATGCTCTAAGTCTGGGATCCAGGGTAACAGCAGGAACAGATCAAGGAAGTGCTGAAACTGAAGGGGAGAAGAACAGTGAGCTCCCTGCTCAAGTGGAAGAAGTGATCAATAAGATCATAGGGGCTGAGGATGCTGGTCATTCTGAACCAGCAATCCAAGAGGACCCAAGTGAAGATCCCAAAGAGGACAAACAAGATAACCCTGCTAATGAGACTAGCAAAGATCAGCAAAGTCCTGAAAAGGAGAATGAGTCAAACCAGTCACCAATCAGAAAATCTCCATCTCTAATGGTTGATGGGAATAAAGAAGAGGAATCGGGACAAGCTAGTTCACCTCCAGAGAATAGGCCAGTAGAGTTCTCCCTACTGCCTTAGATAAGAATGCTTCTGGAAGATCAAAGGCTAAAAATTGAAGGTCATTGTAACTCATCCATCAATGAGCTGAGGAGAGAACTATCTGCAGAAACTGCAAGCCTAAGAAATGATGTGAAGAACCTACAAGATTACACTGACAAAAAGATAGCACTTACTCACAAGGGTCTATCTGAGGTAGGAGATAATCAGATAATGATTGTCAACAACATAGAGAAGGCCTACATAGCAACCACCAGATGGATGGTTGAACACAAAACTAATCTCAAAGAAAGTCTAGATCACCATAATAAAGATCTAGACAGTCATCTGCTTGAGACCAAGAATCACTTGGAAGCAGGAATCCACATGCTTAAAAACAAGATATTGGTTTCTGAGGAGAATCTCTAGAGTGGGATATCTGAAGCAGTCATAAAGGGGGAGAGATCAATGATAAAGGTCAGTGGAGATCATGCCATCTGGACCACAAACACCATCAGGGAAGCAATGAATCTCCCTCCTCTCCATTATGATGAGCCTGCAGGAGAGTACCTAGCTGAAGAGCAACATGCAGACATTCCTCATACTACCACTGATAAGGGTAAAGAGAAGGAAGTACTGGAGGATGAAGAAGTAAAAATGAGGAAGAGAAAATAAAGGGAGGAAATGGAGAAAAAGGATGACTATCAAAGATGGAGTCCCAAGTCCAGAGCCATCATATTAAATGCATGGGAGCTGGTCAAGGTAAATAAAGGCAAGAGGTACAAAGTGTACAGTCCTCAAGAATGGGCTAAGTATGAAGAGCAAGAAGAAGCAAGGGGAGTATACAAAAGGGACAAGCAAGCAGGCAGAATCCCTGCAGACACTCCAGAGCCCCTAAAGTATCATCCCAAGCCATTTGAATACTTCACCAGACAAGCTGGAAAGGAGCAGGAAGCCAGTGCCAAGAAAGCAAAGGGTGAAGCTGCTCTGAGGGCACCAGAGATATAGACAACTAAATCTTTAAGGGGCTGAATGTAGGAAAGTTAAAAACTTTTGAAAATATTTGGCACTATCTATAAATGAAGTAACATTTGACAAATTCTGTGTTCACTCAAATATAGCTGCAATGTCATCATTATATGCTTACTTGCTAAATATATCAAATCTTTTATATGAGTGGCATTTATCATTGAATGGGTTGTGACTTCTTCAAATAGGGGGGGATTGTTGGGAGCAGTGCCCAGCAGTGTTCCTGATTTGAAGAAGTGCTCAGCTCAATGATAAGTGCAAGTTGTATTTAATGTCATATCTAGTTCATGCTTACAGAGATGAGACAATATGTCCAGTACTTCAATAACCTGCCTAAGTATAATGACGTCGACAAAGTATGTTTGTCGTCATGATGATGAGCAAAGCAAAGCTGAAGGACAATGGAAGTTATCGTAGTGATGCACATATCGTTGTGACATCACAATGCCGACAGAATATCGGAGAGAAGACATTAGCTGATGAAAAAGCAACATCGAAGATATCAAAGGAAGGAATGTCGTCGAGAAGATGCAGTATCGTCGACATCATCAAAGTAGCCTTATCGTTGAGAAGGCAATATCCAGAAGTATCGTCGATATCGACGTAAAGGAGAGCTGATGTCAAAGAGGCTAGGGAAGCTGCTATGAAGACATCATTCCCTGACGAAGTGACTATCGACGTAATGAACATGTCATCGAGAGAATAAAGTGATTACGACGACAATCTGCAAGAAAGAAGATCACGGCGACACAGTCAGAGATGACATATCGTTGTATATGCAGAAACGCCAGGATATCTCGTATCGTCGAGATATCAATGTCAGAGGCAGAAGCAAGAAGACTTGAAGATCTACCAAGGTCTAAGACAACGACGAAGCCTGTCGTCGAGACGCTATCTGTATCGTCATAAAGTTGGGAACACCGATGAGACGGAATTCAAATGTTGCGAACGCGATGTCATGCATTTAATGCCGCCGCCTGATTGTCCAATCAGCGCGTGCTCTTAAAAATGGGGCGTCTGACATTAATGGACATCATAGGAGACCGTTGGAAGGTTCCTCAGTCCTATAAAAGGGAACGGTGGATGCCCTAGAAACAAGTCTTCGTTCGAGAGAAGAAAAGCAGTCGTTCTCATTCTCACAAATCTTGGAACGAAAAGAATCCCGCAGAGCATTACAATCAAACAGTTATAGTTGTGGTGAAGAAGAAGAAGAAGAGAATAAAGATTCATATCTGGCGTTCTCTAAAGTTTCAGTCATCTCCATTGACTGATAAGAAGACGATCAATATCAGGCAAAAGAAGAAGGGCTAGCTGAAGAAGATCCAGTGTTGAAAACGACAAATCAAGAAGCATCTTCTTCATGTCAAGTTGTCGATCTCCATCAGGCAGAAGTTTTGTTTCAACCTTCATTGTTGTAAGGCTTTAGGGCCAAATCTGTAAGATCTGTTTTCAGATCTAAGTGTCTAGCTTGAGGGCTGGAGAGCTGCGAGGCTTGAGGGCCAGGGCAGTGGACTTGTGGGTCCAATATTGTCAAGCTTGAGGGCTTGAGACCTGTGAAGGCTTGCGGGCCAGGGCAGAGGCTAGACTTGCGGGTCTGAGCTAGGGGTAGGGCTTGAGGGCCTGATTGTCAAGCTTGAGGGATTGAGACCTGCGAAGGCTTGCGGGCCAGGGCAGAGGCTAGACTTGCGGGTCTGAGCTAGGTAGGGCTTGAGGGCATGAGTGTCGAGCTTGAGGGCTCGGGTGCAATAGGGGCTTGCGGGCTTAGGCTGTAAGACTTGCGGGCCCGTGTTGTAAGGCTTGAGGCCCTGAAGCTTTGGCGGAGTTTTGCCGAGCCTAGCACATTGCTGGGTAGGCGCAGAGGGACAAAGGACTACTCAAGACACCCGGTCTTGAGGAACCTCTATAAATTCTAGTGTTTTCTGTGCTGTGTCTTTAACCTTCTAAATCAGTTAACCAGAAATCAAGAACATCTAAAGGGGAAGAAAACAATTTGAAAAATCTATCCCCCCACCGCCCCCCCCCCCCCCCCCCCCCCCCCTCTAGGTGATAAGTTGACACCCAACAACTAACATATATTTGGATAAATAACATTGTTCGGAGGCTAAACGAGTCGGTCGAGTACACGGATACCCGATACCCGTAGACACTCCTAGGGTTTGCCTATATATACCCCGCTAGGGGCAACGGGGAATTCATTCCACCTTGATAGACCTCTGGATGCTTCGAGCAACCCTCTCAACTATTACTGAAACAAAAATGTTATTAGTCTGGGAACAAATGTTAACATAAATACATACAAAAAAACTGAAAACCAAATAGAGTAAACAAACTAAAAAACTGAACCGAACCAATACACGTCAATTTGATTTCGATTTGAGTTAGATATTTTGTTCTTGTTTGTTTCATTTTGGTGATACAACGATGTTCAGATTGATTACTGCGAAGATCTTAGCTCTCTCTACTCATGAGTATTTCTAGGTTTTATACAAAAATTATACGCTGAGTTTGGTTATTTTATACAACGATGTTCCAGTTAATTATACAAAAATTATACAAAAAATCTAGGTTGTATAGAATTAGGTTGCAGGGTCATCAATGAGTTCATCAAGCTTCAAAATGGCTAAAAATAGTAACTTGGATATTTGGAAATTGGCTGTGAAAATTTTGTATAAATGTATCCTTTCAACATTAATGCGGAGGAAATTATTGCCTAATGCGGAGGAGAAACAAGAAGCAAAATTTGTGTTGACGGTTTGGGAAGAAAACTGGCAAGGGAGATGAGGGCCGGAGGAGAACCAGAACTGCGCAGATCTGCACAAGAACGAGAAGGAGAACCAGAAATGCGAAGGGGACGGTCACACAGATCTGCAAAAATAACCTACGAAGGAGAACATCAAGAAATTGGCGGAATCATACCTGTAGATTCGAGATCGGGAAGGAAAACGAGATGCGATGTTGTGGGCGAAATCGGGAGCGACGTCGGTTTGAACAATCGTGAACGTAGAACTGGGGAATGAAAATCGCGAGCAGAAATCGGAACCGGGGTCGGTATGAACAATCGTGAACGAAATCGGGAGCGACGCCGATAGGGTTGGACGAAATCGCGAGCAGAAATGCTTTTCGATTGCGGAAGGAACGTGTTAAAAGGGGCCTAGGAATGCTTTTTAAAAAGTCCGTAAATTTCCTTTTCAAGCAGCTCCTTTTTCCACTGGTAGCGAAAACAAACGGGCGAAAAAGTTCGGGGGCATTTTCCAGGAAATGGAAAGGAAGTAAAAAGCTCTACCAAACGAAGCCTAAATCATTGAAACAATGAATGGTTCTCAAAATTTAGCCCTCCAAGATTTTTTTTAATACTATTATTATATGTTTGTCGAGTACAAGGCTGGAGCTGCAAAAGAATATTAAACAACATTCAACGATAAAATTATATATTTTTGGAATATGGAATTTGATTTCATCCAAATTAATTTGAAATGTGTCAAATATTTTGATATAACTGTCATTATATAATAATTTAAATAAGTTAAAAAATACTAAATAGGTTTTTTAATTTTAACGTAATTTGTAATCAATCCTTCAATTTTTTTTATTGCATGATTATGGTCTGTAAGTTTTTGATGAAAAAAAGACTTAAGAAACTGATTTCAAAAAATGTTTAGGATATACATTAAGAAACTGGTTCTATATTTTTGTATTTAAATTATTATAATTTCATTTCTCACAATTCAACCTCGAACGAACAAATTTGACCTAGAATCATTCCTTCTAATTCAATGGCTGATCCAATTAGCAAAACATTGCTAATTTGAGTGAAATTTATAATTTAAACAACATTTTAATTACTAATTGTAAGTTTTTCCTAATTTCGAATGGACTAAATCAATCGAGTTGACTTAATCATGCATGCACATCAGTTCGAGTATATTTAGATCTCCCGCGAGTGAGATTTGTTTTAGATTTGCGCAAATTGTCGAAACCCGTGATAGGTGGGCAGACAAATTCGAACCTTCATTGCACGAGCTTGCGCCTTCAGATCGATCGATTTTAATTTGTGTGCTCGATTAAATCTTTTGGATGAGCGAATTTGATATTAAAAGTGATAATAAGGGGTTATTTGGTATTTTACTCCTCATTAATCTTTTAATCATTTTGCTATTAAAGGATATAAGAAAGGGGTTTTAGATATAAAAAATTGTTATTTGATTTTCATTCCATGATCTTAAGGCGAATCAGGTGTAACCGCCGCTCCTACCAGAAACTTCATCTTCTTTCTCATCGTTTTTAGTCGGCTCCTTGTAGTGGTGCACAAAAGGCTTGGCAGGCCCAGTCTAGGACTGGGCATGTCAGGCTCGGGCTTTTATGTACCCATGCCTAGGCCTGGGCCTGGCTTTTGTCAGGCCCAGATTGGGCCCAAGCCTCTCTTCTTAAGGTCGGGTGGTTTGGGAGGGCCTGATGGCCAGGCTTTTGCCAGGGCTAGACCGAGCATCTCTATATGTGTTAGCATCTCTATTTCACAGAGGGAGAAGAAACTTGATTCCTCAAGGTTTTAAGAAAGTGAATGGTAAGTGAATCTTCAAGGGATTCCAATTTCATTAGAGTCAATACAAGTTTGCTAATGTGAATTGCGTCTGCGATGAGACACGAAGTTGAATCCAAAAATGGTACGAATTTTATTTTATTTTTCACACTTCATTCTATTTGCATGCTTAATATTAACTACCTAAATTTTATATCATAGTGTTCGCATACATATGTGCAAGTGATGAAATATATTAAATTGATTACACTTTATCGCAGAAATTATTTAATATTGTTCATGACGATCCTTGATAGCGTCGATCACCAATGTAATGTTTGTCTTAATTTCATTTGTTAAACTAAATATAGGTGATTTATCAACGCTGTGTTTGATATCCTTACACTTGGTTTCAAGAAAACTTGATCATATTAATTAATTTTATTAACTATGAGTGTAATTAAAATGATTAATCACTATTGTACACATACTTACAACATATTAGTTAATAGAGAATATCAATGCGATAGGGAATTATGAAATGCATTAATTTTATTGTCCCTTAGCGCTCGTGATCTTTAGACACTTCAGTGACATTTTATGTCATTAATTATAAGATCATGACATTTTAGTTGAGGATAATTAAGAGAATCCCAGTATAGGATAATCGCAAAGGTTAATTGAACTGCAGTCACCAAAGTGACATGTTCGATTGATTTATGAGATTTCATTCCCACGCGGCTTTGAGATTACTCTGATTCTGGCACACAATCATTCACCCAAAAGCGGTGTTTGCGCGATAGGATTATTAGAAGTTTGCACACGAGCATTTGGATTGGAATGCAAGGGCTCTAGTAATCTATTCACCAAAAGGTGTTAGGTCTACGAATGGCTTAAACACTACCATTTCTTATCCTATGCAGAGAATTTCTAACTGCGTGACACGTGTTCTGCCCAAAGGTGTTATGCGTTGACGCGTCTGAATTCTCATTAATGTGTTGTTTATGATTTTAAAGCACATTATATCATAATTACAAAATGCCTTACATTGTTCACAGATCCCTTGCATGATCATGACCTATTTTTCTTTCCAAGTATACATTCTGCTTGATGCCTTACTTTCTGAAAAGTCATTGTCAAGCTTACAATTTTTTCTTTTGACCGCAGATGCTGACGAGATCGAGTCGGTCCCAGAAGAAGGGGAAATTCCTTAGAAGTTGACGATCCCACCACAACTAGCAGACATTCTCAAACCTATCTTTGAGGATGTTCGAGCCATGTGGTCTCTGGAGCGCATGCTGGAGGACCAACTCAGGGTTCAGACCGCTGATTTCGGAGAAAGACTACGCGCCAAGGAAACAGAGTGCTCAAAACGAGTTCATGAAGAGTACGAGGTGAGGCTTGCCGATCTCCACAAGAAACTCCGGAAAGCCGAGAAAGATGCTGAATATTATAAGAGGAAGACCACTGCATTGACCGTTGAGGTCGGCGCGCTCAGGGCTGGTCCTGCCCATATGACTCTGCGTCTGGGAGCCTCTAGTGGTCACCAAGAAGAAAGACCATCCTCTGAGATCATCGTGGTCCCCTTGGAGTAGGTGGACATAGACGTTGCAAAAATTCATAGAGCGACGATGTTAGCACATCAGAGTCTGGCGGCCACCATAATCGATGTCAATGAAATGCAAGATGTCGCAGCTTTCATTGAAAGAAAACTTCAGATAAGGAGATAAAATCTTAATTTTCTTTTAGTCGGTCCCAGAAGACATTAATATTTGGACAATTTGATTAAGTTTGTAATATATTGATGTTTTAACTTTCTTTCTATGCGGTCTCTGAAATGCTGTGACGTCGATCTCTGTGATTGTGTTTGTCTATTATTTTTCCTTTGTATATTTTCTACTCGAGATGATGCGATCTAAATTTGTTGTGATCGATTCTGTTGTTGTTATTTCTCACCCATTATGCAGGTATGGCGGTCTGCGAAGTTCACTGGGCGGTAACAAACTTTGTCATCATTACTAAAATGTCCTTCAAATCCTATAAATAGCTGGGTTTGGAATCGAAGATTCAAACTTCAGTGAATTCGCCCTAAGCACCGGTCTCAACGATCTGATAAAATGGTGTCCGCTCGAGCTACTACTGCTGAGACCTTTGTTAATGTCGATCACAAGCCCTACCGACTCTCTCAAGCTGAGTATATGTCTTTTCTGGAAAGGCATATGATTCAAACTCAGATCGGGTGCGGCTTCCTCACATGTCAGCTTTCATCTGCTACTTGAGATCGACAAAAGTCAAATTCACCATGGATTTGTTTCGCTGCACTTTTATAATGAAGTCACTTAAAAAGGGGAGGAAGAAGGAAGATTTTAAAGGATTGATGTATTTTTCCTGCCACGACATCAAAGTCCTTAATCTTCCTAACAAGATTCCATTCTGGACTGAGAGGTTCTTGGCATTCGAAGGAGACTTTGGCGGTCTCAAGACTTTGCCATCTCGCCGAGGAGAGGGGGTCTTCAGAAAACCAAAAACAATCTCAGAAATAGAGATCAAAATTCTTGCCTCGCTGGCCGGCAAGCTCCTTGACCTTTTCCACTACTTGGCAATTTGGCCTGAGGTCGCCGAGGTTACTCCTGAAGAAAGTAAGTAGTTATATGCGGTCTTTATTAGCATTCTCTTTCGTTTGATATTCTAACATTTTTGCTTCCCTTTTCAGCAGTTTTGGCGGTCCCAACAATCGAGCCTGTAACACCGGAGGAGGAGGTTCTTACCCAGTGGGAGATGCGACTCAAATGAGACCACGAGAGGGTGAAAGATGAGACCGCCCAAGAGTCTGAATCTACTAGCGAGCACTTTCCTTTGATTGAGTTTTGCAAAAAAATGAAGGACATCAAGGGCAAACCCCTTTTCAAGTGGAATGAGAAGTGGAAGAGCGTGAAGGTGTCCACTGCTCTCCCTCTCTAGAGTGGGAAGCTGACTCGACATGCCAACGCGGTCACCTCCGCACCATATGGCGAATGCAACGCCAAAGAGGTATACTCCATCGAGCCCAAAATGCTTCCTGATATGTCCGCGCAAGAGACCTCCAGGAGTGTGGTCTTGGGCCACCACATGGGGCGATCTCTTCGCATGGCACTGCGTGACATCGATACGCTTCAAGAAAAATTACAAGTAATAAATCTTACCTGCGGTCTAGTAATTCCCTTTCATCTTGACCGACCCATCTCATATATTTTCTTTTGTAGAAAACAAAGGAGGAAGCCTATCATATGATAATCCAGCCTTCCGAAAGGCAATGTTGAACCATATGAAAGGTGCGTATTATATGACAATCTTGCGGTTACGCAAACGCGATGGTCTATATGCCGAATTTCACGAGGTAGAGTTCGCATATCGATTTCCATAAATGGCGAGGATGATTGATGAGGCATCGGTCACCGCTTCTGAGACTGGCGAAGAAGGAGAGACCGCCAAAGATGGAAATAGAGAGAGCGAGCCCACTCCTTTAAGCGGGAGTCAATATGTTCCAGGTGATGAGTTGTATTCGGTGGGCGCCTCAAGCTCTGGATCTCGGATTCCTCGTAGAAGCTCAGAAGAGTCTTTAGAGGAGACCACATCCTCATCATCAGAAGAGCAATCTCCAAGAAGATCGAAGAGCAACCATGAAGATTGAAGATCGTTTCTAGTTGATTTTTCTTTATTTGCTTGAAATGTAATTGCCGGTTTTTGAGACCGCGTGATCCTTGCACTTATAAGAAATGAAATGAAAGAATATTTTTTGTACCTTATGTATGTTTTCTGTGAGTGAATGTACTTACTTCTTATAATGAGCATGATTTTGTTGATCTTATATTTGTCAGTCTGCGATCACATTATAATTTCCCATGAAGAAGAATCGATCTCAATAAATATAAATCGATCACTAGACTTTGAGTAGGAGAACAAATGTCTTCATTATACACGATCACATATTCCAAAGAAGCAACATATATATTCGATCACATAGTTTAAAGTTGTTGAGCTAGAATCATCAGCTGCATAAGAGAGATCAATAATATTTCGGACATATAACAAAAATCATTTTTGCTTGAAGAATAAGGGATTACCAAAGATGACGATCTCTGAAATGCTAGAATGCTTTATCTCATAATAATTAAAAAAGAGCTGATTTCTAATACTTGAGACCGCCTGCAGATGATCTCGATAATAATCCTGATGATAATTGCTCATAGATGGCGATCTCCAGTACTTGAGGTCTTTTGGGAAAAAACTCAATCATTATAGTTATAGATGAATGTTGGAACCCGGATACCGGTCCAAATTGTTCGAGACTGGGGAGGTAGCTTGAGTTACTTCTCTCTTCGTCGGATCCCTAGAACTAAATATTCCGAGCTAAGAACTGACCCTCACAGGTTGGTAAGTAGCTCCCTAAGAATGACCCACTTGCTGCAGCGAGGAGGTCCCGCCACTAACCCGAAAATCTAACTTGATTTCCCCTCCCAAAAACCAGAAGCTGAGCCTGTCTCAGACAGCACAAGGAAGAAAGCACAGGCTCTCTCAAGGGGGGTGAATCTCTGCTGATCTGAGACATAATGAGTCCTATTTATAGGGAAAGACTTCTCAGGGGTAGAATGGTCCGGATGACCTGCGGATAGCGTAACTCCGCCTTACTATTTTACTAAACGCACTCCAAATTGGTCTGCAGGTAGCCAGACTCCGCTGTCCCGAAGGGCTATAGGCAGACCATCAGGGGTGCCCGGATGATTCTACTCCCCAGAATTTGACTCTACTCACCAAGGGAGGCAACAGTCTACTTGCCAAGCCTCCTGACTCTACTCGCCCGGAAACGGGTCCACTCGCCTGGAGGTGTCGGCCTACTCGTCGGACGCCCTCGGATCTACTCGCCAGGGGGTGCCAGCCTACTCGCCGGACACCCTTGGCTCTACTCGCCAGGGGGTGCCAGCCTACTCGCCGGACACCCTTGGCTCTACTCGCCAGGGGGTGCCAGCCTACTCGCCGGACACCCTTGGATCTACTCGCCAGGGGTGCCAGCCTACTCGCCGGACACCCTTGGCTCTTATCTGCCGAATAGGGGTTGTACAATGAAGACTCCAAATGTTCCAATACACTTAATAGAACATTTAGATCAAGAAATATAGGTAGCGATCTTAGATACTCCAGACCACCCCTTTGTATATTATATAACTGAAACGCTTTGATAGATTGTATATCAGAGAAACACAGGTGGAGGTCTTAACTGCTCCAGACAACTCTTTAATAGAAAAGATTATAAAAAAACTTAGGCGACGGTCTTAAATGCTTCAGACCGCCCCTTAATAGAAAAGACAGAAGAAAAACCTTAGGCGGCGGTCTTAAATGCTCCAGACAGCCCCTTATCAAAATTGATAATAGAAAGAACCTTAGGTGATGGTCTTAAGTACTCCATACCACCCTTTAACAGATAAGATAGAGAAAACTCAGGTGGCGGTCTTAAATGCTCTAGGCTGCCTCTTAATAGAATAGATAACAGAAAAGCATAGGAGATAGTCTTAAATGCTCCAGACCGCCCCTTTTTAGAGTAGATAAAGTTTTGAGGTGGCGGTCTTAAATACTCTAGACCGCCCCTTATTAGAAGAGAGATGATAGAGATAGTGACCTTGGCGATCAAGAAGAGAAGAGGTGTACAGACTAAGATGATCAAAAGGGCAAGTGTGGTTGCTGAAGAGCCACCGGCATTGCTTTCCTCAAGAGATCATCAAGATTGTAACACACTAAGAAGAAGAGCGACCTCAGCGGTCAGAAGAGAAGAGGTGTACAGACCGAGATGATCAATTGGGCAGGTGTGGTCGCTAAAGAGTGACAGACATTGTTTTCCTCAAGAGATTATCAAGACTGTAACACCCTAAAGAAAGATCGATCTCAGCGATCAGAAGACTTAGCCACTACCGGGCTCAGGCGACGGTCACAGATGATCCTGACCGCCCTTTTAAAAAAACTTGGCTATCCTTAGACCAATGAGAGTTCGATGGTCACAGACCAAGATGTTCAGTAGGGCAGGTGTTGTTGCTGAAGAGCCACCGTCATTGCTTTCCCTAGGAAAGATCATCAAGATTGTAACAATGTCCTGAAATGCATGACAGAGCTAGACCTTCATCTAGACCACCCTTGATGCAGAGGTGTGTCAGATGTCAGCTAGGACCCGACATCCTAAAGATCTGCCACATGAGTTTGGCGAGCTACTACTACACAGATGCGAAATCTCTCTTCTATCTATGGTCATGGTAGGTTTTACATCTCAAGCTTCAAGTCGCGGGGGCAATAACTAGGATCCTCCGATATCTCACTTGGTATGATTTTAGCCTTGCCAACAATCTATCTCAATACTTCCTTTTCAATATATTGAGAGAGTACAAGAGGTTCACATCAACAGAACATTTGTAAGAAAAAATGAAAAGACAAATTCATCCAGAGAAGAAACGCTTCAAGTCATCTCCACTCCAGGTGTGTGACAGCTCTTCCCCTTCATAAGTTTGGAGACGATATAGACCATTTTGAGCTCCTCTTTGATGATGAATGGCCCTGCCCAATTTGGATTGAGCTTTCCAACTGAACAATATCTCGCTGCCACATCTACCTTCTTTAGAACTAGAACGCCAACATCAAACTCCTTTACCCTTATGTTCTTATCAAAATATTTGGCCATTCTCCTTTTTACTCCTTCATGCATGATCGTCGTCGTGTCTCTTAGCTCTTCAATAAGATCGAGATTGCACCTCGTCTCTTCATCATTTCCTTCTATTTAGCTATCTCCATTCTGTTTTGATAGTGATACCCTTAGACTCATCACCTCAAATTCAACCGGTATGAGAGCTTCTGAGTCATGGGATAGTTTAAAAGGAGTTTCTCCAGTAGCTGAGGTTGGAGTTGTCCTTACAGCCCAGAGCACTGAAGACAACTGCTCTGCCCAATTGCCTCGGAAATTTTCAACCTTTTTCTTCAGAAGATTTATAATTAGCTTGTTAGCTGCTTCTACTTGCCCGTTGCTTCTTGGATGATGTACTGATGCAAACTGTAGCTCAATTCTGATTTGATCATAGAAATTTATTAAGTCGGAATTGTTGAATTGAGCACCGTTGTCAGTAATTATCGCCATGGGAATTCCGTGTATGCATACGATCTCTCCCCGTATAAAATTCTTCACAATTTGCGTAGTGTTTTGGCTAACGCATTTGCCTCGATCCACTTGCTGAAGTAGTCACATCACAAGAATAAATCGGCATTGTCCACTAGCCAAAGGGAAAGGTCCAATCAGATCCATCCCCAAACCGCAATTGGCCACAGAGTTGCTATTGACTTGAGTTGTTGTGCTGGTTGGTATTGTAAAGGAGCAAACTTTTGGCATTGATCACATTTCTTTGCAAATTTCTCGGCATCTCTCCTCATTTGAGGCAAGAAATATCCTTTCCTCAGAATCCTATTCTCCAAAGTTCTAGCTCCCGAGTGGCTGCCAGTCTGCCACACTCTCCAGAGTAGCTCCCAGAGTATAGCTAGAATTTCTTCCTCAAAAACACATCTCACTAGTGGCGAACGGAAAAACTCCCTGTACAGAATTCTTGCGATGAGGTAGTAATATGCTGTCATTAATTTGAACCTCTTCTTGTCTTTAACCGATGGGTGGAATCCCTAGTTGAGAGGTAGAGGATGAACGGATCCATCCAAGATGGTCGTTGATCTATTTGCATAACCTCGCCTTCTTCAATAGCTGGATGGAATAATTCTGAGGTGGTTCCTTTTGAAAGAAGACCGAACTTTGCTAACTCATACGCTTCCGCGTTCTCTGAATGTGGGATGTGTTGAATGGTGAAGCTTCTGAACTTGCCAATCTCAATTTTTACCAATGTCTGATATTGTTTTGAAATAGGATCCCTAGTCTCAAATGTTCTGTTTACTTGAGATGTCATTACTAAAGAATCTATTTTAACGTTCACATCTTCGATACCCAGCTCTCTTGGAAACCTGAGACATGCAAGCAACGCTTCATATTGTTCCTGGTTGTTTGTGTTTGGGAAATAGAACTTTAGAGCTTGATCCAGCCTAACCCCATTTGAGTTAATTAATACAACTCCCGCTCCTGAAGAGTTTCTTCCTGAAGCTCCATCAACAAAAATTGTCCAAGCTAAAGGTGTTCCAACTTCTTTTTCTGAGCTAGCTTCTATTGCATCAATCATAAAATCTGCTAGCACTTGAGCCTTGATTGCTATTCTGGGCATATACGAGATATCAAACTCGCTAATCTCTATTGTCCATTTTGCCAATATGCCGGAATGTTCCAGTTTTTCTAACACATTTTTCAACAGGAGATATGTCACAACTTGAATAGAATGAGCTTGGAAATAAGGTCGTAGCCTTCGAGTTGAAGTGACAAGCATCAATGCTAGCTTTTCAAGGATTGGATATCGAGTTTCCGCATCTTTTAGTATATTGCTCACATAGTAAACTGAGAATTGTTTCTTCTTCTCTTCTCTGACCAATAATGAACTTATTGCATCAGAGCCGACTTCGAGGTAAAGAAAGAGATCTTCGCCTTCTCGAGGGCTTTGAAGCAAAGGAGTGGATGTTAACTATTTTTTTAGTTGGTCAAATGCATCATCACACTCCTTAGTCCATTCAAACTTTGCTCCTCCAAGGAGATTCTTGAAGCAAAGGAGTTGATGTTAACTATTTTTTGAGCTGGTCAAATGCATCATCACACTCCTTGGTCCATTCAAACTTTGCTCCTCCAAGGATAGTCTTGAAGAATGGAGCACTCTTATCTATAGAAAGAGATATAGATCGGCTTAGGCCTGCCATTCTTCCACCTAGCTGTTGGACTTCCTTAGATGACCTCGAAGGTGTCATATCTAAGATTGCTTTCACCTTATCAGGATTTGGTTCAAACCCCTTTGAAGTAAGGAGATGGCCAAGGAATTTTCCTTTGCTAGCTCCGAAAACACATTTCAAAGGATTCAACCTCATGTTGAAGGTTCAAAGAGTTGTGAATGTCTTAGTGAGATCATCGAGGTAAGCAGAGAAGGTTTTACTTTTTATTAAGAGGTCGTCGACATAGACCTCCAAATTTCTTCCTTTTCGATCTTTAAAAACTGTATCCATCATTTTTTTGATATGTTGATCCGACATTCTTCAGCCCGAAAGGTATTACGAGATAGCAAAAACATCAATCATTTGTGATAAAAGAGGTATGAGGGATGTCGGGCTTATGCATTCTTATTTGATGATAGCCAGAAAATGCATCTAAGAAGCTCGTGCATGAATTTCCTACCGGAATCAACTAAAGAATCTATCCGAGACAAGGGGTAACAATCTTTAGGACATGCTTTATTGAGCTTAGTGAATTCTACACACATACACCATTTTCCACTAGCCCTTTCACCGTTATAACATTTGACACCCAATCTGGGTATTGAATATCTCAGATGAATTTGGCTTTGAGAAGTTTCTCCACCACCTCCCAGATGGGCTGAGCTAGAGTCACAGCCACCTCTCTTTTCTTTTGCTTGATTGGAATGATATTTGGATCGATGTTGAGATGGTGGAAAGCAACACAAGGATTGACTCCTGGCATGTCGTCTGCTAAATAGGCAAAGAGATCCAGGTTCTTTAGGAGGCAAGAGATAAGCTGGCTTTTCTCCTCTTCAGACAGCTCTGCATTGATAGAGAGATTCTTGGTCCTATCTTCTTCATCAATTGGAAAGGCTTGAGTCACCTGGGCAGGTTCCAAGCGAGCTCCATCTCTTGCATCTTTTTCTATTGACCCTTATTCAACTTCTGCATGATCAGGACCTTGATGTGTTGGGGGGGGGGGGGGGGGGGGGGGGGGGTCTCAACCATCTTTGGAGGAGATGATTCGGTCACATTAACCATCTTCACATAGCATTCCCGAGCTTTCTTAGGGTCATTTCTGATTCAGTATTGTTTCTTATTCAAAGCAAACTTTATTGCTAGGGTAAAAGTGGAAACCACAGCTTGATATTCATTTAGGACTGGTCTTCCGAAGATAGCATTGTAGCTACTTGGAGTATCAACGACTATGAAATGAACCAACTTTGTGATTCCACCAAGTGTCACTGAGAGCGTGACACTTTATTCTACCTCTTTTTTCTCTCCTGAGAAGCCATTAAGTGACCCTTCAGTGGAAAGGAGAGTCTTTCCAGTCTTCAAGGCCTCATATACTGACTTGAACAGGAGGTTCACTGAGCTTCCGGTATCAATCAGAATGCTTTCTACTATATAATTCTGATCACCTCTTTAATGACAACAACATTATTATAAGGATTAGCAGTTGGAGGTAGGTCATCCTTCCTGAAGGTGACCATCCCTCTAATAGGAGCAGAGGAGGAAGTCACAACAACCTCTGATCGATAGACTCTTGTGAGACTAGCTTTTCGTGAGGATTCGAGTCCCGCTCCTCCATGAATGCAGAAAAGGTAGCCCAAGGCACCCTCATCATTGGATTTTATGCATTCATTTTGGTAACCAATGTTGCCAAGGAGGCCAACATCATCTACTTCTTCGCATTCCCAACGAGCTTCTACTACTTCTTTATTCTTATAAATTGAAGCCTTTGCATAATCACTTTTCAAGACTATGTCCTGCAACTTTCCTTCTTTCAGAAGCTTCTCCACCAACAGGCGGAGAGCTCGACAGTCTTCTGTTGAATGTCCTCTCTCCATGTGATGTTCACAGTAAAGGGAGAGATTTATGGACTTCGGATCTAATTGCAGAGGAGCAAGACTTTTGTAGAAAGGCTGCTTTTGAAGAACTTGAACAACCTCGCTCATTGACAAGTTGAGCTCAGTAAAAGATTCTTGAGAATCATTGAAGAGAGGTTGTGATAAGGTTGGAAGAGGTGGCTGGTAGAATTGGACCTAGTTGATAGGTGTTGATTGGAGAGCTTGAGCAACCGGGGTTGGCATCAGAGGTCCCTTTTGCTGGAACTGCTGATGAACCTGGTACAAATGGTGGTGGCAGAAGTTCCTTCCCCTTTGATCGGGAGGTTGGAACTCTTGGTGAGGAAGTTTCGCCAACTGTTGAGTAGGAAAGAAACAAGCAGAGCCCTTCTGGTTTGCTCTGGAGGTCAAGTTGGAAACATAGGTGGGGTTGCTGATTTCCCCCTCTATGAATTAGTTGGCAATGCTAATTAGATCTTGATAAGAGCTGGGTTCTCTTCATCTCCAATTGTTGATGTTGAGAGGTGCCTTGATACCTTCTTATGATACCCTCAATCTCAACGCATATGTCACCTTTCTCACTATTTTCATGTTGTTTTGTTTAATTAAACACATTTTCCTTGTCTTCTAATGTAACATCTCATTTACTACTAGACCCCTTGACTTCAACTAGGGTAGGTCATGTGGTGAGAAAAGTGAATTTGAGCTAGGTAGTGACCTTAGGTCACCTTGAATTGAGAGAACTCAAGTGTGGGCCACTATAGGGGCAAGTCATTTTAGACCAAATTAGCTCAAATTGAACTTATAGATGTGAATTAACACCACCAACATGTACCTAACCCTAAAGGAGGCATAATTGGCCAAAAGTCTCATCAATTGGCCAACCAATTTAGCCAAGTGGACCAAAGTCAAATCTAGGTCAATATAGCCCAATTCAATTCAATAGGGTTCAATTCATACTCATATGACCAAATTGACACTACCACAAGATGGTAAACCTTTTAAGGAGTGCTATGGACCCAAAAGCCCCATCATGGGGTCACCAATTGGTCCAATTTGACCAAAGTCAAACTTAGGTCAACATAAGCCAATCCTTTCATAATAGACTCAATTCACCCCCCCCCCCCCCCCCCACATGAAATTGACTTCACCCCTAGTCTTAGAACATCATGGGGGACCTAATTGAATCAAAAGCCCCATCATGGGATCATCAATTTGACTAAATTGACCAAAGTCAACTTTTCCCCAATTTTGGCCAAAATCACACCGATTGGTTAAATTGGCCCAAATGGGGCATCACCATGACCCAATCAACATTGGGAGGTGTTAGGGGACCCAAGCTCAACAATATAGACCAGTCAACCCACCCAATTGACCAAGTCAACGTCAAGGTCAACCATGATCAATTTTAGGCCTAAAAGAAGAAATTGAAAGCCCAAGCCAAATTCAATTGGGCTAAGGCCTCAATCCAAGCCCACACAACATCCAAGCATACAATTACTGTCCATGCCCTCTGAAAATGGAGAAGGATGACATGCAAGGGGACAATTTGGACATTTCCCCCAAATTCCAAGTGAGACAAAGATGAATTAGTGGATTGGAGGCCACTTGGCCTCTCCCTCATCTGCCCAAGACTATATCTGACCTCCCCAGTTAATTCCCAGCCAAATTGGTGTTGGAGGGGTGCCATTTGGCAGCAGGGAGGAGCAACCAAGGATGGTCGAACCATGCCTTAATGGCTGGCATGGTTAGAGCCCTCCTCAGCTCAATTGGACCCTTCCACGAGCTTCAGAAGGTGGAGAGTAGTCGAGCCAGTGTATTGTAGCAGGGGAATTGGTGTCGGATCGAGAGTTCTACCTATCTGGCCTGAGATCACCGTCGCCATGGCAAACAGCCGCAACAAGCACCACCATGCCACATTACATGTCCGGTTTCTCCTCCTCTCCCCTTGTGCTAGCATCCTAGATCCATTAGGAGAGACATCGGGCACAATTAAGTCTGATCCATGGTGAGAAAAATGGAGAATTTCGGAATATCCATGGTGTTGGGTTCGCCGGAAAACACCACCTCCGGCGGCCAAGCCACCGCCGGTCGATAGCCACCACCTCAACGAAGGTGGTGGTGGCGGTGTCCGGTCAGGGAGGTGGCTCAGTGGCCGGGAAATGGGGGTTCAAATGCTCCCAGGTCAGGCAAATCCAGGTTGTTGGATGGAGGTAGGGGATGAAATCACAGCCCTTGATTTCTTGCATGTGTTAAATTTAGACCAAATTAATGTAATGAAATAATCTGTCACACTTTCTTATGCATGTTCATACTAGAATTTGAGGCCCTTAGAGGCCATTTCATGAAAAGTGTCCTGAGATAGCTATTGTAGATCTTGACGTCTATTTTAACTATAAACTCAAATCAATCCATTTGGGGGATTGTAGAACCCTCAGCATCCAAATTGGTGAGGCTGGTCCAACTAGAGTCCAGAAATCATATTGTGAATATATCTTAAATGGTAAGTCTGATGGATCTAAATTTTTGGCCAATCATGCATGTACCCTGTATCTAGCTTGCATCCAAAAATCAGATTTTTAGGAGATAATTTTCCTAAGGTTTTATTAAAAATATAGTAAATCAAATAAGTGACATTTATGGAGTTGTATAGCTCCAACTGACCCCAAATTTGAGTGTCACCCTTATTTAGGCAATATTAGTCCATGGTTAAAATTTGAAATCAATTGGACTTCTACATGTAGGGTAATTCTCTTTGCATGTCTCTACTTAAAAGGTGATGTTGTGTGCCAATAGCCAAAATAGGTATTTTAGGTATTTAGCTCAAATGGCTTAAAGTTAGCTTCTGAAATTTTGCACACACCCTCCTTATGATATAATACACCACCTTAGAAAAACTTAGGATCTCTAGGATCAAGAACCTTAGGAATATGATCAATGTGATCCATGTCACACTTTTGTATTTATGAAATGTTTATGGTTAGTACCTTGAGGAAAATTGCGAAACTCTGGAGAATCAATTGTCATGTCATTTAGAATCCCTGTCAATTTTAGTAGAAAATCCAGAGATCATTTCCTCTAGGATTTATCAAATTTGCCTTATGTCACAATTCTGAATAATTGAGAATTCACTAGGCAAAATGTCTGATTAATGGTTGAAACTCTAGAAAATGATTAGAAATATAATTATGAGGCTCTGTAATTTTTGGTAGAATTTGTGGAGATATTATTTTTGGTAAATTCCATTTATTCAGTTTGTCACTCTTCTTTATTTGTGAAGTATTTATGGTGAAACATTCCTGGAAAATTATGAGACTTTGGATTTGATGTTCTCTATTTGTTATAGTGTTATAGTAATTTTCTCAAAATTTTTGAAAGACATAATCTAGTACTTGATGTGTAAAGTCATCTTATCATTCTTTTTATGTTAAATAGAAAGTATGGTTATAAATTCTCTGAAAATTTATGAAACTCTGGGTAAGATGTTTTTAGGTCACTAAAGTGCTGTAATTTTCTCAGAAGTTTTAATATAGTACTTAGTGTGTAAAGTTATGTTTTCAACCCTTTCATGTTAAATAAAAATTATGATTATAAATTTGCTGGAAAATTATGAAATTCTGGAATTGATGTTTTTATGTCATTATAGTGCCACTATAATTTTCTCAGAATTTTTGGAAGTCTTAAACTAGTACTTGATGGGTAAAACCCTAACTGTACACCTTTGATATTAAATGGAAATTATGATCGTAAACTTTCTAAAAAATTATGAGATTTTGGAATCCATGTTTTTATGTCATAAGTCACCTCTAGAAATTTACTTTGGAACTACTGATATGATACCTCATTTACATTCTAGAAGATGACATTTGATTAATAAATTTTAAATAGAGGTCAAATCAATGTGAAACGTATCAAA
Source organism: Dactylorhiza incarnata (assembly GCA_033032865.1). Classification (NCBI taxonomy): domain Eukaryota; kingdom Viridiplantae; phylum Streptophyta; class Magnoliopsida; order Asparagales; family Orchidaceae; genus Dactylorhiza; species Dactylorhiza incarnata. Next base: position 5,038,024 of record JAWHQI010000119.1, on the reverse strand, counting down.
ATTCTGGTCAACACTTAAATTGTCCATTATGAATCTTTGGTAAAAAATTAGAGCCCATATGGACATGTTATGGTTAAAATTGTATCATAGGAATATAATCTAGTTCAATCTCATTGTTGGTCTGCGAATTATAAAAGTCTCATGTGATGATTTGACCAACAAGCTCACATAGGAAATCAGTAAGATTTGGATTATAATAGTAACATATCATTTATATCAGCCCCTAGAAGTTATGGAATCTTTGGAGTGCATTCGTACTATGGTTTAGGGAATAATTAAGAATCATGTCGCACCATACATAAAAGGGGCAATTATCACCTTAGGAGATCATGATGATAATTCAGCATGATAAAGTGTCCATGATGTATCACTAGGGTGTGATTAGAGACATTTAAGAATCATTTAAGATTTACACCACTTAGAGTATTGAAAATCTTAAGTGTTGAGCATCGTTCAAGAGAACGTTAGCTTAAGGGTAGAGTTGGAGATAATTTATAAAATGTCAAGTAATAAAGAGTAATAAGTAGAGTGGGTCTTTAGAAAGGGGTAGCCACCAATAAAAGTAATTGTCTTGGAAAGGGGGTATTTGGGCTTCAGCCCATCGCATTCCCTAGTACCGCTGCGATTCCTTCACCGGGTAAACCTCGGAAAGTCCAGGATTCATCCTAAACTTCTAAGTATACAACAATTAGACAAGATTAGTCTAACTAAATAAATAAGAGATATGGTAAACTTCATCCCGAGTTAAGGGATGGGAAGTTGTATATCAGGACGGGATGGTCCTGCGAGCTGGAGGCTCGGGAGGTTGTATATCAGGACGGGATGGTCCTGTGAGCTGGAGGCTCAGGAGATTGCATATCAGGACGAGTTGGTCCTGCGAGCTGAGGGCTCGGGTGGTGATAACTTGCATGTACATAAGAACAAATTAGTAGCGGGTCTTCGATACTGGACCGGTCATCACACCGACGGCAGTACATTGACTTATGTGGGTGTGAGGGTTTGAGGGGCCAGTAGGTTGTCTATACTGCGGTCTGGAGGATGATCCCCGAAAATGCACACCTGACCTCAAAGACTGGCGGTTACCAGCAAAGAGTACGCAAGACTCTAGAGTGCACTTAGGACGTGTACAGAGGCATACGAAGGGTCTAGGCCTGGTAGTGTGTATACCTGCATAGGAAGTGGAGTTGCTCGCTCCACTGCTGTCGTAGCCACAACGATGGTACCAGAGAGTGAAGCTAGCTCCAAAAATCAGAAACTAAAGGTCTGTGATCACAGAGTCGTGTGGGTGAGTGGCACTTGTATGAATCATATCATAGCATGCATACCATAACATACATAAACCTTAGAACATAATTTGCAGACCCTTATCATATAAATTAGTATGGCTCTTTTATATGATAAGTTATAATTCCAGAAATCTTAACTTATAAGTTTGTATGGGCATTCAAACAAGTTAAGATACTCATGTGATGATAGTATACTTTACCTGTTTACTGTATTTGTGTGCACTACTTACTTACTTACCGCTTACTTACTGCTTACATACTACTTTATTTACTGCTCATATTTATCTGCTAGTATAGTTTACCTTGTTATATATATACTTGCTAGCATAGATCCCCTTGTCACCTGCATTTGTTATTACCCCTTGTTGTCCTCCGCTTCTTCCTCCCGCCCGGTGCCTAGGAGTCGCGAGGGGAGGCGGGGACAAAATTGGCTTAGTCTTTATGACTAACGGTCGGTTGTGACCATAGGAGTTCGAGGAGCTGGAGCTCCAGCACGACCAGACAGGACATGATGGCAAGATTTGAGGAGCAGATGTTGCGCATTACTTCTACCACGAGACAGGTGCCAGATGATGAGAGTGTTTAGCTTCCGCATAGATATGTAGTGAGAGAGAGAGAGAGATTATTTTGTTGTCTTTTCATTCAGACATGTACTGGGCATAAGCCCTTACTCTTTCTTCTGTACTCATTGATGGACTTATATACTGTTTTGACTCATATATAAAATGTGTGATTGTGGACTTAGTTTTATTTTACTATTTTTACTTCTTACCTCTTGTTGGCCCAGTTGATCGTTCTTGCCGGCAGGATCGGCGTCTTGCGGAGGCGACTAGCTCGTGTGTTAGTGTCACCGTAAGACGGTGGTTCTGGGCATAAGATCTGGGATCTCTCCAGGTGCGGGAGAGGGATCTTACATCTAAAGTCAAATGTCTCCAATGCTTTTGAATTATCCATACTGGATAAGCCTGGTTTTGAATGATATAAATACCCAACTCATGAGTGTTGAATCTACTAGCGCCCTTAGAGGGTGGATATGGGTTTTTAAGAATTTATATCTAATAAACTATTATTGTTTTTATATTTCAGAAAAGGTTATGCTGAATATTACTTTTTGAAAAAGTTGGAATTCAATCTTTCTTCACTACCGTCGATGGTAGGTGTTACCGCCCAGTGTTTGCTCACAGAGATTGAATTCTAAGAGTTTCTTGAACATTAAATAATCTTGCAATATATTTAAGTTAAAGCTTTGATAGATAATACTCTTTAAAACATTTAAGGGAAAGAAGTAAAATCAAGATAGTAAAACAAATGAGAACATGATTTTATTTCAAAATACAATTAAAAAATTGTGATCTCCATGACACCAGAGATAGAAAGCGATGAATGACACGATCTTGGGTTTTCTATACTGACCCTCCCCCTGAAGACCGATTGGCTCTCTTCCTTCTCCCCGACAAGGTCTTCGATCCCTCGCTAGACCTTCCCGATCTAGACGCCCCTCATAGATGATTTTCTCAAAGAATCCTCCCCGGAATCCTACGTCCTCCCTAGATGATTTCTCACAAACTCCTCCATGGAATCTGATGTCCTCCCCTGTCGATTTCTCAAGAACTCCTCCCCGAAATCTAACGTCCTCCCCAAAACAATTTCTCCACGGTACAACAAATAAAGACTGAAGGGAAGGAATATAGAGGTAGAAAAATAAAAGACAATAACTCCCTAAGAACTCCTGAAGGTGAAGACGAAGGCGATGTAGAAATCAACATTCTTGATGCGTCCTCCTTTCGTGTTGGAAAAGCATTGTAGCACTTCCCCTTCAAGTTTTTCTTTCAATCTTCATGTTCTCACAAGGGAGTCCTCTCGATGTTTGGAGATGAACCTCTCATAAAAGATTCAGAGTGGTGGCTTTGGTGGATATGTGAATGAACCCTAAAAAGGAGCGGATCTGGTATTTAAATAGATCCATGGAGGTATCACCAACGATAGTGCTATCGCCGTGCGGTACCCTATATGTTAACCGGAGGCACACGACTCGCGAAAGATAAGGCATCATCTTTTTTGGCATTCTTCAATTTAGGCAACACCTACTGCGCCGCGCTAAGTTACTGTGCTGCGCTAGGTTCTTTCCATTTTGCCTCCTAGCTCCCGGCAGTCCTTGCGTTCAAAATCATTATGCTAGTTTTCCTTCAGTATACAAACTTATCGCCAACGGTAGGTACTACCGCCCCGCGGTAGCTAATAGAGATGAGCTTTTTTATCCATATTTTATCCACGTTCACTGCATGTTTGTACCTATACGATATGCACGCTATAAACGCACAAAAGACTAGATCAAATACATAACGGTGTTTGTTATTCTTAAACCAAGAGATGTGGAACGCATGTTCCAACAAACTCCCCTTTTGATAATAACAAATAATTATATGAGAAATTAGTGAATATCAGATTATAATTGTGTTTATAAATAAGTACGGTAAACAATATGCATGAATAACAAGTATATAGCATGATAGATTCAAATGTTATAATGCATACTCTTCCTAAATGTATTTTCCCCCTATATAAGTGTTCTCTATATATTTTACTCCCCCTAAATATCTATTCCACTAGATTTCTCAATTTATTTTCTCTCATTTGTTATTAGCAAAAGTGGGTAGGGATGATGGTATATTTACGAGATTAATTAGGGACTACTTAGTGAAGAATTTTCATGATTGAGCAGTGAGTAATGAATGCACCTCCTATATTAATACTCACCCTATATAGATGCTTCCTATGAATTTTTATTATACTTCCCCAAAATTATTAGATTTATGTAATTTAATCTCCCCCTTTTGGTAGTATCAAAAGAGGCTAGAGGTGAGTGTATGCATTATGATTAATGTGTTCTATATATATGTGAAAAATAAGATTTAATGAAAAGCTTATTAGATACTACTTGTTGAGAAAGTATAAGCATGATTGAATATAGTAGTAACAACACAACAGAAACTATAATGTAAGCATTATTATTTTAAGATACTACTTGTTGAAAATTAAATAGACATGATCAAGCTCAACTGGTAAACATAATAGAGAAATATAATAAGCACTCTTAAAAGTAAACATCTCTTGGAACATAATTAGCATATAAAAATAACAAATTATAAGTCTAAAATAGAAGATGTTTTCAAATTAAGTCTAAGCGATGCTATTTCTTTAAACAATGCAAGCATGATTTTGAAATATCAAAAAGAGATATCAACTACAATGTACACTAATTTGCATTTCAAGTAAAACTAAACATTATAGCGGTCATGCTTTGATATCTAGTGCATTTACAAAAGTTTGTAGAGAATACTGTAGATTTGCATTAGGTTCCAATTCTCATGAGTGGAAGTTTTATATAAGATAATGATTGATACAACAGTGTTTGATAAATAATTCAAGTGTATTAATCAAAACACAAGACATATATAATGAAATAAACACAACATTAAAATACGCAAATAATGTTACTTCCATAAAATTTCAATGCACATAAAAAAATAAAAAGTACAACTACCAAGGTGCTTCTCACACACAATGCTCATTAAAACTTATCAGAGTACGGAGTAGTGCTTGGGGATTACAATTATTCTTTTAAATTCAATTTCATTTTTGTGATCTGGTGTACTAAGAGAAGTGTTGTATGATTTATTTGCACAAGATACTTTATAATTCTCTCTAAGGTGCCCAACCTCACAATGCTTATTAAGACTTATCAGGAGGGTGAGTAGTGCTTGTTGGGGTTTTCCTTATCAATTTTTTATTTAGTGACCAAGGACCCCAAATTCACTTGTTTTGCAAACATCGCATTTTAATTTTTTAAACCACGTTTCTCTAATTAATAAGTGCATGAAAGACAAAAAATTACAATAAACAATTCAATATTGTGTAGATAATTTATTTATGCATTTTAATTATTATGTTATTACACTACACAATCATGCAAGAATAAAATTAAAATCACATGCAAGTTATCAAAATAAGTGAGTAAATGAGTCATTATCAAATATAAAATATCACTCATACTTAGAGGCATGTTATGTAACATCCCCCAAACAACTAGACCCCCAAGTTGGTTTTGTCGTGACTAGGTCATGACAAAACCATAGGAAGAACTTAAGATCATGTGAACTTAGGTAAGAAGGACAAAACTCAAGTGGTTTGCAAATAGCAATTTTCAGATATCATGCTTAGGGTTGGACTTTAGGGCCTCACCTTGATCCTTTGACACCACCATAACATCCCTAACTCATGAGGGGTCCCCTTAGAGCACCAAGGACCCATTGGGGTCAACCAAAGAGGCCAAATTGACCAAAGTCAACCCTAACCCTAAATTGGTCAAAGTAGCTTAATTAGGGCCAATTGGCCTTCACCATGCCAAATTGACCTTACCCCTACCCTTGTAAGGATACTAGGGGCCCAATGGACCAAAAAGCCCCATCATGGGGCCTCCAATTTAGCCAATTTTACCAAAGTCAACCTTAGCCCTAATTTGGTCAAAAGTGCCCTACTAAGGGTCAATTCACCCTCACCTTGCCAAATTGACCCTACCTAGACATTCCTAACCCTTGAGGGTGTCCAATGGGTCACTTCTCACCCACTGTGGTAAACCCAAATGGTCAATTTGACCAAAGTCAACCTTATCCTAAATTTAGGTCAAAATGACGTATTTTGCTCAAATTGAACCCAATCCACTCGGGCTAGACCCAATTGAGGTGGTCCACCACCTAATGGGGGTTGAATGCTACTAAATTGGCCATTCAACTTCAAGGAATTCGGCTAGGAGAGAGAAAGCTTCATTTTCCCCAAAATGGTGGAGAGAGAGAGAGAGGAGAATAATGGCATTCATGGCCAATTAAGCCCCCAATCGATGGAGATTCATCTCCCATGTCAGTTACAATGAATTTAGAGCATTTTCCAGCTCACCAAGGGGGCTAAACCAAGGGAAATCAAGGTGGCCAAAATCCTCCTTCATGGCCATTAATGGCAATTGATGGCTTGGCTCCTCCCCTCCCCCAATTGACCTCCTTAACAGCTTCAGGAGTCGGAGAGGAATGAAACCCCCCTCTTCCCCAAAGAAATCGAGCACCAGAAGCCTAGATTGACATGGCACCGAAAGCACCACCTCCGGCAATGGCGACTCGCCGGAACACGTGACACCAGGCCCCCACACAGGTCCTATCCGCTTCCCCTCTCCTAGTGCTAGATCCTCGACTGATTTGGGGCATAATTCGAGCTCAATTGGGCTCAATCGCGCTTCCAAAAGGGCTCATTTTGTGCCCTCTTTGCCCTCCTTGAAACCCCTACTCCGGCCACCACCACCCGGCAAAGGACCTCCTATCGCCAGCCACCACCTCAACGGAGGTGGTGGTGGCACTTCCCGACCGGTGAGATGTGAGGGTGGCTGGGAAATCATCCCACAAAGGCACCCAGGATGGGTTTTCGCGAGCCATCCATTACTTTGGGATGATGACGGTGAGCCGTCGGATACGCCGCAATCTGCTATTCGCAGATTTAAATAGTTATGATATATGATCATTTCATTTTGTCATATTTCGTGCATAAATTTGATTTAATTATTAAAAATACATACCGCCCTCTGATAAAAAAGTGCCCAACATCAAAGTTGTAGCCTATGGTGTGCAGTTTAATTGAAAATTTGTTTCAGTCCAATAGGGGCACTGTAGCTCCCTGTAGAGCCATTTTGGTGGGATTGGTCCCTAGGGTAGGGCAGTCACCTTTTATTGAATACCTTTTGATAGGGGAATGATATGGGCATGAAAATTTAAACCTAGGCCATTTGTACCAACCCCCTTAACATATCCAAGGATGGGAATTTTAGGAGAACATTTTCCTAAGGTTTTTGTAATAATTTCATAATACACATATTATTTAATTATAGGGTCTTGTTGGGTATTGTATCCACAATCACCTGGATTTGAAGGTGTCCCCTAATGAACTAAATTGAATTGTGTATGTATTTGATGATTTCTCTTTAGATGTATTGTGACTGGTCATAATGCTAAGTGCACACCAAAGTCAGATTGCAATGGATCACCAAACACAGTTCTAGACAATGTAATCCCTCATTGTGTAGAACAAAGTGTTGGTTCATGTGTAATCTCTATTTTGGGGTGCACTTCATATTCTCACAACTGAAGGCTTTCAAGGTTGAGGAGTGGAGCAGGTTTTCAGAAGAAAAAAGGAATTTTTGCTAAGTCAATTCGTCGAGATGTCACGTGAAGTCCCGATGGCTCCCGACGAATCCTGATAGAAGCAAATCTTCCATTTTGAAGAAGAAAATTATGCTGCCAAGTCCATTCGTCGGCTGTTCTCGTGAACTCCCGACGAATATCGACGAATGCTGACAGAAGTCAAAAAGGCAGCTTTGTGAAAGAATCTGTGCAGCTAAGTCAATTCGTCGAAAGTTCTCGAGAACTCCCGACGAATCCCGACGAATGAAAATAGAAGGTGTTTTCCACGGCTTGATCAGCATTTCCAATGGCTAAGTCAATTCATCGAATGTTCACGTGAAGTCTCGACGAATGACGAACAGACAGATTTCAAATTTACGTTTCGTTTTTGAAAATTAGGGTTGGCCAACATGTCCAGTACACGTGGCGACCTCTCCTTATCTGTCGCTCGAGCCGTTGGAGGTTTCCCTTTAAATACTCCTTTATTTTTAGGGCAAACACGCATGTTAAGAAGAGATAATATTCTAGCCGTCTTCATCATCGTTTGCTGAACAAGTTTCTGAGATCTAACTTCTGCATCGCTCAAGACTCGTTCTCTAGTGCTGCTAAAGATTTCTCAATAAGAAGGCCTTTGATTTTGTTTCTACTCTCTTTTTTGAAGATCTTTTCAAATAAATCAAAGGGCCTAATCAGATCAGGTTTGCTGAGTTTCTTCTCTTCCAAATCTTTGAAGATCCAAACTTTCTTTCTCAAGGAAGAAGAAGACTCAGTCTTTCAAGATCTGAAAGTTAATCTCTGTTGAGATTTAGAAGAAGTATTTTATTTCAATCTCTATTTGTTTTCTGTAGGAGTTTTCACTCCGAGTTATTTTGTAAGAGTTGTTTACTCCGAGTTGTAGGAGTTTATCTCCGAGTGTTTTTGTAGGAGAGATTGTTCTCCGAGCTTGTAGGAGCCGTTGTCTCCGAGTGTAGGATTTGTTGATAAATCCGAGTTTTGGTGAAGTTGTCGATGCTAGCCCGAAGTGCTAGATAGGCGGAGAGGGAGAGAGGAGTACCCACCTTGGGGATCCTCTATAAATCTTTTGTCTCTATGCTGTGATTTTTTTTTGTGTGCTAAATTTTTATTCCGCAATCGCAGTAGAGATCACCTATTCACCCCCCCCCCCCCCCCCCCCCCTTTAGGTGATTTAGGTAGACAACTAGTTCTTTCAATTGGTATCAAAGCCAGGTTATCTTTAAGAGGTTAACACCTAGATTAAAGATCCCTCTACGTTGTCAAGATCTCTCTCTATGGACAGAGGCATGGAAAGGTTTTCCTCCAAGCTCCCAGTTTGCACTAAGGAGAATTTCCCCATGTGGAAAGAAAGAGTTATCTTCTACATGGAAGCCAATGATCCCCGAATCTCCCAGATAATTAAGGAAGGTCCCCATATTCCCATGGTTGCTTCTACCATTGATGCCACCAAACAAGTGCCAAAGAAAACGATGGACATGACAAAGGATGAAATTGCACTTGTCACTCTAGACAAGAAAGCAAAACACATCATAGCAGGTGCAATTGATGATTCTATGCTACAAAATCTGATTCACTGCAAGTCTGCAAAAGAGATGTGGGATTCTCTTGTGGTTTTGATGGAAGGTACTGAAGAAGTTCGAGATGACAGGAAGCCTTTGCTGAACCAAGAATACGAAGCCTTCAAGCAACAAGGCAAAGACACAATTTCTGACACATACGAGAAATTCTTCAAGATTGTAAATGGTCTGAGAAATTATGGTAGAGAATTCACCATGGGTGAACTAAACGATAAATTTCTTAGATCCCTGTCTAAGGAATGGGACCCCAAAGTGATAGCTATCAGAGAATATGGTAAGTTGGCTACTACGGAGCCACAAATTCTGTATGGGAAGCTGCTCTCCCATGAGCTGAAGTTGAACATCAGGAAGTCAGAAGAGGAAAGCAGTAGGAGCTCTGGGAAGGAGAAGCCCATTGCTCTAAAGGCTGAAGGCTCCCGGAGAAGCAGGGCTCTGTCCCCTTTGAGGGATGAATCTTCTGAAGATAAAGCTGAAAGCAGTTCTGCAGATTCAGAACTATCTGAAGGAGAATTTTCCCTCCTCTCCAAGCAATTCAAGAATTTGCCTAGCAAAAGGAAGCAAATGAGAAAAGGCTCATCTTCCTCAAGAGATCACAGGAGATCACACCGTGACAGAAACGACAGGTATGGTTCTAAACCAAACAAACATGATTATACTGAACCCGTTTGTTACTGTTCTAAAAAGCCAGGGCACATGATAGCTGATTGCCCACACAAGAAGAAGGAATCTTCAAGAAAAGAAGAAAAGAAGTCCTTCAAAGGAAAGAAGAAAGAGGAGAAGAGTTTTGTTGCCAAGAAGTCCAAGACTCTGAGTGATAGTGACTCAAATGAGTCTAACTCAGATGAAGAGGCATTCTTTGGACTAATGGCCATGTCAGATGATGACAAGGATATTGTTCCTTTCACCGGCCAGGTATTATCTTCTACACCTCTTTCATGTTTTGAAACGGCATCTGATGCTAATGAAAGCTACTATTCGGAAGAGGATTCTGAGTTGACTGCTAAGTATGAGGAAATGTTGAAGGGGTTTAACAAGTGTCGAAAGCTTGTTAAAACTCAATCAAAGGAGATTCAATCCCTAAAGGATCAAGAATCAAACCTGAGAAAGGAGATTGAAGAATCTAACCTACTCGGGGATGAAATCTTATCCTTGAAGATTGCTCTCTCCGAGGCCACTTCAGCAGGCATTCAGAAAAGTGAAATTATCAATGATTTGACGAAACAGCTTGAGGCTGAAAAGAAGATCACAATGAACTTCTCTAAGCCCAAGACAGTGTTGCCCATCATAGACACTTTCACTGCTGGTTCTAGTAGTAGTGGTTTGGGCCATGTTGCTGAAAAGAGTCTAAGTAAGTCAGCCAAAAGAAGAGTTGTTAAAGCCAAGGGTAAAGGTCCACAGTGTGCTCCAAATTTCAAGAAGGTGATTTTTCCTACGAACACCTATGATTTTGAAAGCATGTATGGTCACTTCAGCAGACCAACTCATGTTGAGCCTGCCAAGGTGAACTCAGTGTGGACCAGACCCAGAAACTTTGGATCTAGCTCCCTCAAGGCTCCTTATGAAGAAGTTCAATTGAAGCATCATGGACCATTCGTTCATGAATCAAATGCTAAGAAAGCACAGCAGGCCAAGCATATTGTGCCTAAGAATTGTGTATGTTGCAACAACGAGGCTTCTACCTCCAAGGTTGCCCCTCCTGCTAAGCCACCCGTTCAAAAGGCTCAGCAGAACACAAAGAGGAGATACAATAGATTTGAATCTGGTGATGTGGCAAAATTGCTCACTTCGCCATAGATTGTTGGTTCAATCATGCTGTGCCAAGAACTCCACGAGTTAACAGTGCAAGACCGACCACTTGCAAAGTTAATGTTCCAAGTGGTGTTCCACTAACAAGGAACCAAGGACCCTAAAATGTTTGGGTTCCTAAGGGGTATTGATCATGTTTGCAGGAATGTCCAAAGGCTAATGAAATTCCCACCTGATATTTGGACAGTGGTTGCTCTCGACATATGACCGGGAGAAGAAAATTACTTCAGGATTATGTTCCAGTTGTGAACGGGCCTAAAGTAAAGTTTGGCGGATCTGAACGAGGTATTATTATTGGTTATGGTTCAATAACCAACGGCTCAGTCATTTTCACGCGTGCAGCTCATGTGAAAGGATTGAAATACAATCTGATTAGCATAAGCCAACTGTGTGACAAAGGCTATACCGTTGAGTTCTTTAGAGATAGATGCCTGATAAAGATGTCCGTGTCTACGGAAACTATTTTAACAGGCTCCAGGAGTAGTGGTATTTACTGTTTAGATTTTATATGCTTACAGTCTTCTACCCCAGTGTGTTTTGTTGCCAAAGATAGTGCATCTCTCTGTGACCAATGGCACAAGAGATTAGCACATATTAATTTCAAAACTATATCTATGTTATTCTCTCACAACTTGGTAAGGGATGCCCCTAAAGTTAAATGCATTAAAGAAAGCCCTTGCCATGCTTGCCAAATGGGTAAGCAAACAAAGGCTAGCTTTAAGAGCATAATTGGCAATAATTCTACCAGATGTCTTCATCTGCTGCATATGGATTTATTTGGTCCAATGTCAGTTAGAAGCTTAGGTGGGAAAGCTTGCACCTTGGTTATTGTTGATGATTACTCTCGGTTTGCATGGGTGTTCTTTCTAAAAATTAAGTTAGAAACCTTCGGCATATTCACTAATTTTGTCAAGCTTATTCAGAATGAACTTGACTGTTCAGTGGTCAAAATCAGAAGTGACCATGGAACAGAATTTCAGTCTGGGGCCATGACAGAGTACTGTGAAAGTCAAGGTATCTCCCATGAGTTTTCCTCTCCTCGTACTCCACAGCAAAATGGAGTAGCCGAGAGAAAGAATAGAACCCTCATAGAAGCTGGCAGGTCTATGTTGAGTGATTCTGCTCTTCCAGAATATTTCTGGGCAGAAGCTATCAACACAGCTTGCCATGTGCAAAACAGAGCACTCATCAATAAGAACCATCGTAAGACCCCATATGAGATTCTAAAGGGCAGAAAACCAAAGATTTCATATTTTAGAATTTTTGGCAGTAAATGATATGTACTTAACAATGGAAAGCATCCTACAACCAAGTTTAGTGAAAAATGTTTTGAAGGTATTTTCGTAGGATATAGTAGCCATAGTAAGGCATATAGGATTTTTAATAAGAAAACTCTGGTGGTAGAAGAAACAGTCCATGTTGTATTTGATGAGACGAGCCTGCTGCATAGCAACTCGTCTAGTGTGTTCATTGAAGATGCAGGTGAAAATCTAAAGGAACTTTCTATGCAAGATGGAGTAAACACCACAGATGATGCACCAAAGTTGGCAGAAGAGATCTCAGATCACTCTGAAGATGAACAAAAAGTTCATGAAGGAGAAGATGCTCCAGAGGTAGCTGAACCTCAAGTTGCTCCTGAAAATGCAAGCAACTTACAAGCAACTTGGGAGTTAGATATTCAAGAGATCATCCAGTTGACCAAATTATCGGAGATCCTTCAAGCAGAGTTCTAACAAGAAGAGGTACAACTAACGAAGTTTTACATTTAAGTTTTCTTTCACAGATTGAGCCGAAGAAGTTTGTAGAAGCAAACACCGATCCATCTTGGATCCTTGCTATGCAAGAAGAGCTCAACCAATTCAAGAGATGTAAAGTTTGGGAGTTGGTACCAAGACCCAAAGGACAGAATGTGATCGGAACCAAATGGGTCTACCGGAACAAGCTTGGTGAAAAGGGCATCATCACAAAGAACAAAGCAAGACTGGTTGCACAAGGATACAGGAAAGAAGAAGGGATTGATTTTGATCAGACCTTTGCACCAGTAGCAAGACTTGAAGCCATCAGATTATTTCTGGCTTATGCTGCTTATAAGGGCTTTAAGGTATTCCAGATGGATGTGAAGTCAGCCTTCCTGAATGGAGACCTTAAAGAGGAAGTATATGTAGCTCAGCCTCCAGGTTTTGTAGATTCTAACTTTCCTAATCATGTTTTATTTACATAAAGCTCTGTATGGTCTCAAACAGGCACCCCGAGCCTGGTATGAGACATTGTCTAGCTTCCTTCTTGAGAACAAATTCACAAGAGGAGCAATAGATAAGACATTGTTTCTTAGGGAAGTAAAAGGCGAGATTTTGCTTGTGCAAATCTATGTCGACGATATTATTTTTGGCTCTACAGATGACAAACTTTGCAAAAAGTTTTCTAATTTGATGCAAGGTAAGTTTGAAATGAGCAGTATGGGAGAGCTGAAATATTTCTTAGGACTCCAGGTGCACCAATCTGAAGATGGAATTTTCATCTCTCAGACGAAGTTCACCAAAGAGCTCCTCAAGAAATTTGGAATGGAGAGTGCAACCTCTATGAGGACTCCAATGGGCTCAAGTGTGTCTCTGGACAAGGACGAGAAAGGGAAACCTTTTGATGAAACTAAGTACAGAAGCATAATTGGGTCCTTGCTCTATCTTACTGCCAGTAGGCCCGATATAATGTTCTCTACATGTGTTTGTGCCAGGTATCAGGTGAACTGTAAGGAATCTCATTATGCCGCTGCAAAGAGGATTTTGAGATACCTTAAGGGTACACCAAATCTCGGCTTATGGTACCCGAGAAGCAATGATTTTGAACTAATTGGCTTTTCAGAAGCTGATTTTGCAGGTAGCAAAGATGATAGAAAGAGTACTTCAGGAACTTGCCAATTCTTGGGAAAAAGGCTTGTTTCATGGAGTAGCAAGAAGCAAAACTGTGTTGCAATATCAACTGCGAAATCGGAGTATATCTCTGTCGGCAGTTGCTGTGCACAACTTTTGTGGATAAAGAATCAGCTTGAGGACTATAACTTAAAGCTCACAGAAATCCCCATGTTCTGTGACTCCTCAAGTGCTATTGCCATAGCAAATAATCCGGTCTCTCACAGCAGAACAAAGCACATCGAGCTTCGCTACCACTTTATCCAGGAACATGTTGAGAGTAAGGATATAAATTTGTTATATGTTAACACTGACAAACAAATTGCAGATATTTTTACGAAGCCTCTGGATGAGACCAAGTTCAATTTCTTCAAAATGGAACTTGGAATGCTCAACAAGGAATCATGAGGTCAAGACTGTTGGAATTTTATGAAATTGCACGGGATTTCACGGGATATCTCAGAAAATTTTATGAAATTTCACAGGTTTTCACGAGTATTCTCATGAGATTAGTTCTCATCCTCTAGAGGATTTCACGGGATTTCACGGGTCAAGACCTATATCTTCTCGGACACATTTCTTTTATTAAATACAATTTATTGGATCCGAAGAGTCTTCCGAAAAATCAGGTATGCGCCCAAATTTATTATATATATATAAACAAAGAGAACACGTGATTCCACGCATTCTTCCGTGAAACCCTTCCTGTCCTTTCGTCTCCCTTGCGATAAAGCACTGTTCTTCTTCCCCGACTTCGACGAGCTCGATGGCGCCAAAGGCAGGTCTGCATTCTGGTGGGGAGTTGTTGCCAGGTGCTTTTAGAGAAGCTTCAGATGAGTTCAGAAACATCATCGTGATGCTTGATGTGGCAGGGCTCAGTTTTGTTTTGGAGGAGCCGGCTAAAATCTTTGAACAAGACGTTCTTGAGTTCTTTAGAAATGCAAAAATCACCAGTCAAGGTAAGAAGATCAAGAGTTCAATTAGGTCATGCAAAATTATCCTGAAGGCTAGTGGCATCAACAGACTTTTGAGGATGCTTGAAGTAGAAACAGAAGAACAGTTTGCTGAAGACTTTCTCAGGGCCAAGAGATTCTGTGGTATTCTTGATGAAAGCTCTAAAATCAGAAGGAAATTCATGAATGATGGAGGTAAACTTCTATGTGACATTTTAGGAAAAGTCTTATTATGCAAGGTTGGCTCTCATGACTACCTCTCTGAAGAAGCTTTTAAAATTCACACTGCTATTATCTGTAGAAAAAATTTTAATTTTGGTGAAGTAATTTTTGAGAAGATTAAAGAGAGTTTTCTTGCCCCCAATTTTGGAAGAATTCTCAGTCTGCTTCTAAATGGTAGCAATCCAGATTTTTTTAATCTTGGAAGAGGTATCCCCATCCACCACACCAAGAAAATAAACTCATCCATTTTCTCCAAATGGGAAAGGGTCATTCCAAAGGGTGGAATTAAGGCTGCTGTTTGTGGTGATGAGGACCCTCTGCATAATGAGAACAGGAGTATTGAAGAAGGTCAACCCTCAAGGGGTAGTGGACCCAGTCCAGATCCTGCTCAAGGTAGAGATGATCATATTGAGGGGGAGTTTCCAACCCCAAGAGGAGAACCCAGTACAGTTTTTGATCAGGGCAAAGATGATCATGTTGAGGGGGAGCCTTCAACCCCAAGAGACATTGTGGAAAGTGGTGCTGCTTCAAAGGACATTCCTCCCAGTGAAACTGATCCAGTGTATGTTGATCCAGTCAATCCTGCTGTCCCTGATACTGTTCCTGACCCAGAAGATCAAGGGAAATCTGCTACTGAAGATGAAGCTACTATGTTAGAAGACTCAACAAGTTCCCCTGCAGAGTTTGTTTATATTTCAGAACACAGTGAAGACTTGGCAGATCATGAATTTGTTCCTTCTCAGAAATCAGATTCTTTGGAGATGGGCAGTCTTGGTGCTCAGTTGGAGCTAGCAAAGAAGATGTCCTTGATTGAGGGGGAGAAAGAACAGGAAGACATATTCATGGGTGAATCTGCAGTGTCTCCTGTGCTGCTCTTGCCCCTCCAGAAAGTATGTTGAGAAAATCTCCAAGAGCAACTGTGCTTGATAAGCAGGCACAATCTACTAGTTTTGTAGCTGATAGAGTCTCTCCTGATGATTTTGAAACTGGAGAGAGCTCTCACTCTTCCCTGCTCAAGTCAATTTCAACCCTGCTGCAAGCTCAAACAGAGCATTTTGATCAGTCCATCAAATCAGTCTATAAGAAAATAGATACAGTTGATAGTGCTTTGAGGCAAGAAATGGCTGAAATGAGATATGAGATGGGCAAATTCAAGAATGATCAAGAAGCTTGGATGACAAAAGCAGGAAAAGCTTTGGACCACACCAATCAAGGAGTTGGGCATGCTCTAAAGAACCTGCATCAAGTTGGTGAAGATGTTGTAAATCTGACTACTGCTCAAGCAATTCTCAACACTGCTCATGATCAAGGGATCACCTTTCTGGACAATCAAGTTGAGAGTCAGCTGAACAAACTCTATACCCTCCTACATGAAGATGTCATAAAGGGGGAGGAGAGTATTGTGTCTAAAATAAAAGAAAGTGCTGGTAGAATGAATGCTTTGGATGGCAATGTCTTCTCCAAGATGCAAGAGCTTCAGGAAAACATCATGCAATCTGTTACAGATGTCCAGGGGTACACTCATGAATCAACCAGTTGGCTATTCAAAGAAGTTGCAGGTATGCTTGGTTTTACTGCTGTAAACAAGATGCCAGATGCTCCTTCCTCAAGTGTTCCAGGTCCAAGTGCTCCAAACCCTTCTCTTTTTCCTGTTAAGGATCCTGATTTTGATATAGCAGACATCCCAGTTTCCTCATATCAAGAATTCTGGGATGATCCAGTGCTTGAAAGCTCCAAAGCTCTTGAATCTTCTGAAAAATCCTTGAAAAGGAAGATCTTTGGTGACAAACCTTCTGCAAAAAAGGTCTAATCCTCACAAGAAGATCAGAGAATTCTATGATATGCCTCCTCCAAGAAATTTCCAAGAAAGCTGGAGTCCCTCTTTAAAGGATATCATTCTTACAGCTTTCAACCTTGTTAGCAAGAAAAATGAAAGTGTCAATAAACATTACAGTCAGGAGGAATGGGAGAAGTTCAAAAGAAGGACAACTGAAAGGAGAATTCATTTCAAGACAGGTGGATCTAAAGAGACTGCTCCTGATAGATATTGGCCCAAGCCAAAGGCATTCTTTGAGAGAATGGAATCTGAACAAAGAAAGAGAGCTGAAGCAGTAGACAGAATTTTTGGAAAGATGAAAGGCAAGGACCAAGCATGAGCTGAACTGCTCTGGAATCATGTTGATTTCTTTGTTTATATATATATATCTATTTTGTGTTTGGATAAAACATTGATTCTCTCTTTAAATTACAACTTCCTGTGTTTGTGCTGTTTTATTCATTATATTTTCTGTGCAATTCAACTTAGTGCATAGGGTTATGACATCTTCAAATAGAGGGAGATTGTTGGGATTTGTATCCACAATCACCTGGATTTGAAGGTGTCCCCTAATGAACTAAATTAAATTGAGTATGTATTTGATGATTTCTCTTTAGATGTATTGTGACAGGTCATAATGCTAAGTGCACACCAAAGTCAGGTTGCAATGGATCACCAAACACAGTTCTAGACAATGTAATCTCTCGTTGTGTAGAACAAAGTGTTGGTTCATGTGTAATCTCTCTTTTGGGGTGCACTTCATATTCTCACAACTGAAGGCTTTCAAGGTTGAGGAGTGGAGCAGGTTTTCAGAAGAAAAAAGGAATTTTTGCTAAGTCAATTCGTCGAGATGTCACGTGAAGTCCCGATGGCTCCCGACGAATCCTGACAGAAGCAAATCTTCCATTTTAAAGAAGAAAATTCTGCTGCCAAGTCCATTCGTCGACTGTTCTCGTGAACTCCCGACGAATATCGACGAATGCTGACAGAAGTCAAAAAGGCAGCTTTGTGAAGGAATCTGTGCAGCTAAGTCAATTCGTCGAAAGTTCTCGAGAACTCCCGACGAATCCCGACGAATGAAAACATAAGGTGTTTTCCACGGCTTGATCAGCATTTCCAATGGCTAAGTCAATTCGTCGAATGTTCACGTGAAGTCTCGACGAATGACGAACAGACGGATTTCAAATTTACGTTTCGTTTTTGAAAATTAGGGTTGGCCAACATGTCCAGTACACGTGGCGACCTCTCCTTATCTGTCGCTCGAGCTGTTGGAGGTTTCCCTTTAAATACTCCTTTATTTTTAGGGCAAACACGCATGTTAAGAAGAGATAATATTCTAGCCGTCTTCATCATCGTTTGCTGAACAAGTTTCTGAGATCTAACTTCTGCATCGCTCAAGACTCGTTCTCCAGTGCTGCTAAAGATTTCTCAGATAAGAAGGCCTTTGATCTTGTTTCTACTCTCTTTTTTGAAGATCTTTTCAAATAAATCAAAGGGCCTAATCAGATCAAGTTTGCTGAGTTTCTTCTCTTCCAAATCTTTGAAGATCCAAACTTTCTTTCTCAAGGAAGAAGAAGACTCAGTCTTTCAAGATCTGAAAGTTAATCTCTGTTGAGATTTAGAAGAAGTATTTTATTTCAATCTCTATTTGTTTTCTGTAGGAGTTTTCACTCCGAGTTATTTTGTAGGAGTTGTTTACTCCGAGTTGTAGGAGTTTATTTCCGAGTGTTTTTGTAGGAGAGGTTGTTCTCCGAGCTTGTAGGAGTCGTTGTCTCCGAGTGTAGGATTTGTTGATAAATCTGAGTTTTGGTGAAGTTGCTGACGCTAGCCCGAAGTGCTAGATAGGCGGAGAGGGAGAGAGGAGTACCCACCTTGGGGAACCTCTATAAATCTTGTGTCTCTGTGCTGTGATTTTTTTTGTGTGTGTGTGCTAAATTTTTATTCCGCAATCGCAGTAGAGATCACCTATTCACCCCCCCCCCCCGCCTCCTTTAGGTGATTTAGGTAGACAACTAGTTCTTTCAGGTCTAATGACCTCCAATCCCATCCAAATTTTGGTGGGTGCTCCATAGGGTTATTATATGACCCTGGTAAAAATTTCAGCCTAATTGGGACTGATTTAGTTGGGTAATTGACTAACCCAAATTTGGTCAAACTAGGTTAATGATGCACATGATGAAATTAGGTGGTCAAATCTCATCCAAGTGGTGTGAGACTTTTACAACTGGTTTAGGGTCACATAATACATCCCCATGGGTAAAATGGGGTGATGTGGGTTGGATTTGCCCTAGGACCCTAGTTCAAACCTTAGGTTGAACTTTTTAGCCTTGTGAAGGACATAGGGGCATATGTCCTTGCATGACCATGAAACTTGGTAGATAAGTTCATGGGGTGTAAACTTCCCTAGGAATTTTAGGACCTATTATTCCATCTATTTTAGGTTATAATCATTTTTGGGAACCTCCTTCTGAGAGAAATTTATGTGCTCAAATGACCTTGGATGGTAATGAAAATTTGGTGGTACCCTCATAATCATGTAATAGATCTCTGGTAATTTTTGGGTAATTAATGAATTAATTTATTTAGCACTTCATTCACAAGCCATGTATTGGGTCTTAAGAATGTAATAAATAATTAAGGGCCAAATACCCTCTGGAAAATTATGAAACTTGGTGGTAGAACATTTTAGGACTATAGGAAGCTCTCTAATTTGTTGTATAATTTTTAGAATTATTTAACAGTAGGTTCCATCACAATTTTCCCTAGAAAGTGTTTACTTGGAATAATTATTTATGTGGTTAATTTGCCTTGATAAATTCTGAAATTTGGTCAGTAGACTTTTCTGATTAATATAAAGTTCTGGTATTTTTTCCATAATTTTTGGACAAGTATTTTTGGTGGTTCCTTCTTTAATTTCTAATTTTGGATAAATGTTCAATATTATAATTAGAGGTCAACACCTTGCTGTAAAATTGTGAGATTCTGAATTTGCTGTTATTTTGACATCATAGACTTTCCATAATTTTATGGAGGCCATATCATAAGAGGATTTTATATTTCATGTTCAATTTCATACTAGGTCAAAATTAAGGAAAATTAAAATAAAGGCCAATTAAATAAGGAAAAATATGATCCTCTGGATTTAGGCTTAGAATAGCATGATAGACACCCAGTAATAATCTTGAGTCAGTTGAATGAATATTTGGGGTACCTCCCCTTTTGTGACTCATATAACTCACTTGGTCTGCGTATAGTGAAACTGTAAGACATATTGTATGTGCATAAGGTGGTGGGTCATTAGTGTTGACGGTCGTCGCACCGACGTCGATACTTTGGCTCAGTAAGTGTGGTTAACACTTTCCCAAGAAAAGTCTGGTGGACTAGCCAGTAAGACTACGCAGGAGCTCCGTTATTGTGTTCTTAGCGTTGAGGCGTACGATAGGTCTAGGTTAGGTAGTGCAGATACCAACCTAGAGGTGGGCGAGGCCCAACCCACCGCTTCTGTTTGCCACTACGAAAGTATCCTAGGAGTTTTGCTAGCTCCAAAAAGGGGGAACTAAAGGCCTGTGCGCATAGAGTCGTAGTGTGTGAGTTGCACTTGTATGAACATAACATTAAACTACATACTTTGCATGACATATCATAACATTGCATTTCAACCCGTACCCCTATCGTATAAATTGGTTATGGGACTTTTTATACGATATGCCCTACAAAATGACCCCTTGGTTTATAGGTTTGTGTGGTCATTCCTATAAATCAAGGTTACATTTCTTTACTACCGCTTACCTATTACTACCGCTTACTCACTACTATTTTACTTCCTACTGCTTACTCATTGTATTATATATTGCTTGTCAATAAACCCTTCTATAGTTAGATTCATTGTCACCCGCTCTTGATTATACCCCTTGTTGTCCTCCGCTTCATTCCACCCGCTCGGTGCCTAGGAGTCACCGGGAAAGTGGTGGGGGATTGGCTGAGTCAAGTTTGACTGACGTTCGGTAGACCTTATCATTTTAGGGGGCCGAGGAGATGCTGCAGCACCATATGCCGGTGTAGATGTAGGCAGGGCAGTCTAGCACGAGAGCACTGATGACAGGATTCGTGAGTCTCTTAGTAGCTTTAGTAGATTATGCTTCCGCGAGTGAAATTGTAGTGAGAAATTGATGTATCGGGCAGGAGCCCTTTATTATTTCTGTTATGTTTTATTAAGTTACTGTATGTGGACATCTCTTTTGATGACTTTACTTTCTATGTGATGTGGACTTGAACTTCCTTAAGTTTGTTTAAGATTTTCTTCTTTTGTGATCGATATGGCCGACAGAAACGGCGATTTATAGTGGCAACCCTCCCGAGTGATGGTGTCACCGCAAAGCGGTGGTTCTGGGCATAAGACCCGGGTTTTTGAAAGGAAAAAATGGGGTCTTACAAAATAGTATCAGAGCAAACCTCGATCTGAAGAAAAGAAGTCCACAAACCCTGGGCCACCCCGCGCGAGTTTAGTTTGAGGACAAACTAAGCAGCGGAAGAAATGGTGTGCCCATATGGGGAATCATATGAAAAGTCCACTCTTAACTGAATTTTTTTAGGCAAACCCGCTTACAAGTGTCAATTTTCTTTGTAGTCCGCGACGAACCCTAAGCCACAGCATGGAGTGCCTCCGATTCCGAACGTCGTCCCACCACCACCATCCCCTACCCCATTCCAGCAGTCGGAGATGGGACAGAAACTGACTGCCATACTGGAGGCATTCAGGGCACAGCAGGCACCGGCTCCTCAGCCAAACCCCGGGGCCAACTGGATGAGTGCATTCTGAGGACTTTCCCCTCCATCATACCTCGGGACGGAGATAGTTGTGCGAACTGAGGAGTGCATGGACATTATGTACGAGATGTCTGCAGGGATACAGTGCCCGATGGGCATGGTAGTACCCCTAGTGGTTTCATGCCTGGAATCATGCAAAGATGTGGTGGAAGTCACTACTAGACAACACCTATGCTGGGTTGGAGGCGACTGACATCTCTTGGGATGAGTTCAAGACGGCGCTACTGGAGCACTACGTACCACAGTCAGGAAGGGATGAGATGGAAGACAGGTTCCTGCAGTTGAGGCAGGGTAGCAGGACAGTGGTGGAGTACCACCGGGAGTTCACACACCTGGCCCGGTTTGCGGACTCCTATCAGTTGGATGATGCAGGCTACGCAAAGAGATTCTACAAGGACCTCTGTGACGAGCTGAGGCAGTCCCTCCTCTTTGTCTCTGACGGTAGCATGGCCAAGATCTTGGAGATGGCCAAGAAGCTGGAAGCCGACCAACACCTTGTTCGAGGTAGGAAGAGGCCGACAGAGGACCAGGGAAGGAGTGGCTGGAAAGACCAGCAGAAGGGTCGTTACATTGGGGAGAGAAGAGCGGAGGACCGACCCCTCCAGGAGGAGAGGCAGGAGTAGAGGGAGCAGGTAGTGCTGGCTCTTCAGCCCTTACAGATGCGGGAGATGCCGAGGATTTGAGGAGGTGGGCCACCTCCCCCACAAGAGTGCTATCACTGCCATCAGCCAGGCCACATCCTGAGGAACTTCCCTCAGAGGAATGCACCACCGGCACTATAGGCTACCCCACCGGCCCAGCATTTCGGGGGTCGAGGACGTGGTCGAGGCTGTAGATTTCAGGGCGGAGACCGGAGACAGAACAGGGACCAAATGTACACTTTAGACCTAGCTCAGACCCGGGACCTCGCAAGGGTCATTACAGGTACTGTTAATGTCTTTTGTTTTATGTTAATTAGTACTTAGTAAACTTTAGTTTTACCTTGGCATTGAATCAAACAAACAAAAATCACCCAGGTATAGTACTCATCTACGGCAAGCCCGCATAAACTTTATTTGATACGGGTGCTTCTCACTCGTTCGTCTCGGAAGAATTCGTGGACGATCTGGACCAAGTCCAGCACTTCGAGGGCATCCGCAGGAGGGTGCGGTTCCCAGACGGATCAGAGATAGTTATAAACGCAAAGTGCAACATGAATGTGGAGATTGGAGGGAAGTTGTTCGAAGCACCGGCGACGCTCTTGAAGATGAAGGACTTTGATCTGATCCTAGGTATGAATTGGCTTTATTGGAACCATGCACGGATTGACTGCCCGGCAAGGAGGATTGTTCTGAAGCACGTGGACACATAAGTAGTAATCGAAGGTAGCAAACCTCCCTCCCGTCTCTTATTATCATCTATTCAGGCCGTCAAGGCCCACCTCCAGGGAGATGAGGTATACCAGGTTCTGTTCGAAGCGATTGAGGCGAAGGATTCTGTGGCTAGTATCCCAGTAGTACGAGATTTTGCCGTCGTATTCCCAGAGAAGCTGTCAGGGCTGCCACCGCACCGCAAGAAGGATTTTCAGATCCAGCTTGTGTCGGGGGCTAAGCTGGTATCTAGAGCTCCTTATCGGATGGCCCCAAAGGAGCTAGTGGAGTTTCAGAGCCAGCTGCAGGAGCTGGTGGAGGTAGGTTTGTTAGGCCGAGTTCCTTACCTTGGGGAGCTCCGGTGTTATTCGTGAAGAAGAAGGATGGGACGCTCAGATTGTGCATCGACTATAGAGCCCTGAACCGGCTGACGGTTCGAAATATGTATTCGTTACCAAGGATCGACGAGCTATTTGACCAGCTAGAGGGAGCCCATTACTTCTCGAAGCTGGATTTGAGGTCAGGGTATTATCAGCTGCGGATTCAGGAGGAGGACATTCCAAAATCGGCTTTCAACAGCCGGTACGGGCTTTATGAGTTCACTGTGATACCATTCGGACTCACAAATGCACCATCAACATTTATGAGTTTGATGAACCAGGTGTTCGAGCCTTATCCCGACATCTTCGTCATCGTGTTCATCGACGACATCCTCATCTATTCGAGGACGGAGGAGGAGCATGCATGTCATTTGTCACTAACATTGGAGAAACTACGGGAGCACCGCTTGTATGCGAAGTTCAGCAAGTGTTAGTTTTGGCTGAAGGAAGTGGCCTTCCTAGGTCATATTATCAGTGGAGCTGGTCTGGCAGTGGATCCAGCTAATATCCAGGCAGTACGGGAATGGCCACCGCTGAATACGGCCACCGATGTGCGGAGCTTCCTAGGACTTGCTGGATACTACCGGAAGTTCATACATGGATTTTCTCAGATAGCCCTCCCACTCACATCCTTGACGAAGAAGGATACTGCATTTATTTGGACGCCGCAGTGCGAGGCGGCCTTCTAGGAGTTGAAGGGTCGGCTTACGACGGCCCCCATCCTTGCCCTTCCCTCGGGGAAGGAAGGATTTCAGGTGTATACTGATGCGTCCTATCAGGGGATGGGTGCCGTTCTGATGCAGAACGGGCACGTGATAGCATACGCTTCCAGCCAGTTGAAGAACCATGAGCGGAATTACCCAGTGCATGACTTGGAGATGGGAGCGGTCGTATTCGCTCTGAAGATCTGGCGGCACTATCTCTACGGCATCCACTGCGATATATTATCAGATCACAAGAATCTGAAGTACGTGGATACGCAGAAGGAGCTGAACATTCGGCAGAGACACTAGGTGGAGTTCCTATCGGACTACCAGTACACCATGCATTACCACCCGGGGAAGGAAAATGTGGTGGCAGACGCACTGAGTAGGAGAGCTACCACGTCAAGAGCAGAGCTCCAGCTGATGGCCATGGAGCTAGTACGGATGTTCGAGGACATGCAGATCTCCTTAGTATCTGAGGATGATCCGGAGCTTTATGAGGAGTACCTGGCGACGATGAGTACCACAGATGACATCCGAGACAGCATCAGGGTCGGGCAGAGGCAGGATGTCAAGTTAGAGCCGATATTCAGAGCCTTGGAGGCAGGCTCAGCCGGAGACTATTCGTTGAGGGACGGCCTGTTGGGTTTTAGAGGCCGAGTATATATACCAGCAGGGGGCTGGATTCTGGAGGATATCAAGACAGAGGCTCACTGCAATAGGTATTCGGTGCACCCGGGTATCATTAAGATGACGGCGGACTTGAAGAGGACCATGTATTGGTTGGGCATGAAGAGGGACATCACTTTCTCCTTGTGCCAGAGTGGAAGTTCGATGACATCGCGATGGATTTCATACACGGTCTCCCCCAATCACATGCGGGGAATGACTCGATATGGGTGATCGTTGACAGATTAATGAAGGTTGCCCGATTCATTCCAGTCAGGAAAGACACATCAGTCGGTGATTTAGTGCGAAGGTTTGTGGAGCAGTTTGTTTGATACCATGGCGTGCCTAGGACGATCGTGTCGGATCGGGACGGTCAATTTACATCGAGAGAGTGGAGGGCGGTGCAGGCTTACTTGGGCACATGACTGACATTCAGCACTGCATTCCACCCCCAGACAGACGGGCAGACGGAGCATACCAACAAGACCTTGGAGGATCTTCTACGTCTATGCATCCTGGACCGCGGGGAAACATGGGAGAGACTGCTGCCGTTGGTCAAGTTCTCGTACAATAATAGACACCAGGCTAGCATAGGCATGGCACCTTACGAGGCATTATATGGACGAAGGTGCAGGACCCCATTGTCTTGGATCCAGGATGAGGATCCCAAGGCACTTGGCTCAGAGTTCATAGAGGACACGGAGGCTCAGTGTACAACCCCGTATTCTCTGAGTGGGTCCCCAAGACCCCGTGGAGGGTCAAGGTGCAGAATAGAAGTCCAAGGGCCCTTGGGCGAGTGAGGCCCCCACTCGCGGGCCACTCGCATGGTGTCATAGCGGATAGGCGAGAGCGCCCAAGATCTCGCCCGTCGAGCGAGTCGAGCACCTGGCGAATGGTGTCCTCATGAGCCATTCGCTCGACGAACTATGATGGGCAAGGAGCCTGGTGAGTGGTGCCTTCATGGACCAGTCGCCCAGAGGGCTTTGAGGGGAAAAATACCTAAATGCCCCTTGTGGGTGGTGATTAAGATTGACTATCAACCCGAAGAGGCAAGTGTACCTATCGAATTGTAGTACCAAGGTCGTATTTAAGACACGGGGCTGTCAAGCATTACTACTCACGCTTTCAACTATTATCCTACCGTACGATTGTTGTGGTTTTGGGAATTTTTTTAAGAGAAGATTTAAGCTGATATAAAGATGATAAAACAGATTAAGAGAAATAGCGTCTGATCAATGATTCACCATGAAAAGAGATGAGAAGGATAAAAATTTAGTTTTATAATTGCAAACCAAACTCGACCATGACGGATCCGTAAATAAGATAAAATCTCGCTAGAGCATTAAATCTCCTAACTTCTAGACGATTTGACCGAAATCTCTTTACAAATCAAAAAGGTCTAAAGTTGCATTATTGAAATGATCCGCACTATTGGATTTGACTCCAATCCGGAGGATTTACGTCGTCCTATCTCTAGGATTGCGTGCAACTCCTTCCTTCTTTGAGTGATCTTTCAAATCAATGAGTCTCTCGACTTCTATGGAATGAGATCAAAAAGCCTACTACCGTATACCGGAAATACGGAGTCGACGCGAGATGAATCAAAGAAGGATCGAGAAATGATCTAACAAAAATAAAACTAAGAAATAAAGAGAAATCTCATCTCATTTCATGGATCCTCATGATCAAACGCTAACGAAAATTCGTTACGCATAATGGAAGTTGAGACGAAGATAGAAAAGAAAGCTTGCATTTTCATTAGTTAAAGAGTACAATAGCAAAATCAAAATGACAATAATATTCTTAAAGAAAAAGAGTACAAAACATGGAAAATAAAAGCTTGATAAAAAAGGAACTAAAACTCTCTTGAACTCTCTCTTGCTCTCTTGCCAAAAAAGTTCCCCCAAAACATGAGGGGTGGGCTCCTTTTATAAATGGAGGGGAAGGTTCTAGAGCATTGAAGAAGTGGAGGGAGACCAAGGGGTGGCCGGCCACATGCATGGGAGAATGCATGAATTTCCTTTAATGGGAGGAGAGAGGGAGAGGCACATGCATGCATGTTATTTAAAAAGGAAATAAAGAGGAGAAGGGGGAGATGTATGGGGAATAGAAGAGTGAGAAATGAGAGTAAATGAGAGAGAGAGGAATGATATTCATTTAAGAAAAATAGGAGAGAGGAGAGAGGAGGATTCGGTCATGCATGTGCCATGCAAAGGTGGCGGGCTGCACCATGAGCTGCTCGGTTTTCCACTTGAAGAGGGTTGCACCATGGAGAGGGGGGCTCAGGTTTGAGCTGGTAGCGGGCTGCACCATGTGGGCAGGCTCGGGTGGCACCAAATGGAGAGATTCGGGCTGCTTGTCTTGAGTTCGGGCTGCACCAACCTACAACATAAAAAAATAAAATAAAATTAGTTTTATATCGTAACAAAATAAAATAACAACATAACATAATCATGATTAAATATAACAGCATTAGATAACTATCATAAAATAATAACAAGGGAAATTAAAACATAACATACATAGCAACATAAAAACTTAACAAACATAAAACGCAAAGGAAATATAATTAAAACTAGGGGAATTTGAACTAAACTAACCTAAAAACGATGACTAAAAGCTAGTCATCAAACTCCCCCATGCTTAAGAGTTTGCTTGTCCCCAAGCAAATGGAATTATAATTGGAAAGAGAGATGACAACAACTTGGAGTTTCAAATACTAAGAAAATCAAAACATGAAAAATTAAGCTATCCTAACTTCTATGCTAGCAACTAGTAGGGTGAGAAGTCCAAAAATAAAAACTTGAAAATGGAAATCTAAAAATATTATTAGAACATAGAGAGGGTTTACGCATTTCAAAATTCTTAAAACAAAGCATCCAAAAATTAAGAAGGTAAGAAAGACAATAGTAGAGTTTCTAAATAAACGGCGAGTTGAACAAACTACTAGGTTGCTAAAATAACAATTATCGCATAATCACGTCAAGATAACCTCCAAAGAAATCCATCAATGATGGTGTCCATAGGCTTGTCCGTTCACACTCTCTCCACTACATAAGTTGGCGACACGTTCTAATGATCAACATGACTTTTATAGGTAATTTAGCTTGGCTAAGGTAAAGGATTAGGATATGGAATAGCAAAGATAAACGTGGCGGTCGAAATCACACTAAACCAAGGATTAGCTAAAAACAAATGGTAATCATAGGATATTTTTTTCATGATGCTTCTAAACAAAAGAAAAAAAGACAAATGCGATGATTTCAACTTTTAGAATAGGCCATCGCAATAATTTTTTCAACAATATATATTTTTTTGAACTTGGCCAACAAGAAATTTTCTTCTCTTTGTAACATGTTCTCAATTTTTTTTCAAATTTTTCAATATAATTGTTTTTCTTCCTTTTCACCAAAATATGCAAGAAAAACAAGTCGCCAAAACACAAGAAAAATTCTATCACAAATGAAATTTTAGCTCAAAAATTTAGTGCGATTGGGAAGGGAATTTTAGCCTTGGTGAAATTTGATGGGGGTGAACAAAAGGAACGGAAAAAAGGCCCAAAATTGTTTAAACAACGGTAAAATTTTTGGGTGGGCAATTAAGCTCAAAACGGGTCAAAAGGTGGCCTAAATCATTTCTAAAGTTCGTGAAAAACCGTGCAAATGTTTCGAGAGTCGCTTGAGGCAAGTTCTAGACACCAAGAAAGAATTATCCATAATGAAAATAGATAATATTATCTAGCAACCATTCGTACGCAACTAAGCCAAATAAAAGAAAAACCACAAATTGCTAACTTAGAACGTAAAAACGGATGTCTATATTTAAGAATTAGAAAATAGTAAAACTAAATTATGTAAAAATAATAGATTTAGGAAACCACTTCAAAGAAATTCTACTTGAACTAAAGTACCGCTCGGGCATGCACACCACTAAAAGACGCATAAAAATAAAGATAGGAAATAATTTTTGGTTTTGAGTAATAGATTTTCTGATTTTTATTTTTTTTTTTATTTTTTCATAAAGCTAAGAAGAGAAATAGTACTTCTATAGTAATAATTTTTTTTCAATTTTTGTTTTGTTTTCAAATTTTTTTTTTGAAAGGAAAAAAGGAAAGAAATTAACAAAAAAAAATTTGAAGGGAAAAAGGAAAGAAATTAACAAAACCCTCCCCCATGCTTAAGTTTTTCATTGTCCCTAATGAAAAAGAAAACGAGAAAGAGGAAGAGATAGGGAAAGACAAGAAATGCAGTAAATAATAACTAAAAAAAACAGGACTTCCTCGGGTTTGTGAGGCCGAATGCGGATGTCGCTCCCCCATGCTTGCACTTTAGTGACTTGATCATCAGCAGGTATGATTTGATCCTTCTTGAAATCAGCAACGTTGGAGCGGCAATCACGAACTTTGAAGCATTTGGGCCACCGGAAAGAAGAACACAATACAAAAATAAATGCATACAAAGAACTTGGGCAAGATCCCAAGATTTTCTTATTTAAATAATACATAATGTTCGAATAAAAAGTTTGATAATAATAAGGTCCATAATAAAAGTTCCAATTAAAAACATAGTTCCAAAAAAGATAACAATCACGAAATGAATAAAACTTGTTTCTTTTCAGGAGACACCAAATCATTAGAAAAATATAATTTCAGTCGATGACCATTCACTTTAAATTCACCCTTATCCGGGTGCGAAATTAAAACGGTGTCGTACGGAGAAACCTCTTTGACCGTAAATGGTCCAGACCATCGAGACTTAAGTTTGCCGGGAAAAAGACGTAAACGTGAATTGAAGAGAAGAACTTGATCGCCTGGTTTAAACGTTTTAGGGTGGCGTAAGTTCTTATCGTGATAAAATTTCGTACGTTCTTTATAAAGCTTATTATTTTCATAAGCAAACGCTCGCCACTCGTCGAGTTCATTCAATTGGTTTTTTTCTATGCTCGCTGACTGAGTGTGGATCAAAATTAAAAAATTTCAGTGCCCAATACGCGCGGTGTTCTACTTCAACCGGGAGATGACATGATTTTCCATAGACCAATCGGAAGGGAGTACAACCGATAGCGGTCTTGTACGCCGTCCGATAGGCCCAAAGAGCGTCGTCTAATTTTAAAGACCAATCTTTACGAGAAGTAGAAACGGTTTTTTCTAGAATTCTTTTGAGTTCCCGATTGACTACCTCGACCTGACCGTTAGTTTGGGGGTGATAAGCGGTGGAAAATTTATGCGTAACGCCATATTTAGTTAAAACTTTAGTGAGTTGGGCGTTGCAAAAATGACTTCCCCTATCACTAACGATCGCTCGAGGGAAACCAAAACGAGAAAACAATTTTTTTTCAAAAAGGGAATCACAATGCGGGCATCATTACTTGGAAGAGCTTGGGCCTCTGCCCAACGAGAAACATAGTCTACCGCGACTAAAATATATTTATTACCTACACTTGAAGGAAACGGGCCGACAAAGTCGATGCCCCATAAATCAAAAACCTCACATTCAAGGAAATAATTTTGTTCCATTTCATTTTTATTAGAGATGTTTCTGGTCCGTTGGCATCGATCACATCCGCTCACAAAGATTTGAGCATCTTTGAATATGCTTGGCCAATAAAAGCCAGCACTAAGTACTTTGTGGGCGATGCGGTTTGCTTGATAATGCCCGCCAGTTGGACCTTCATGAACATGCTTTAAAATTTTATATCCTTCTTCCCGGGAAACGCATCTTCTTACCACCTGATCCGCACAAATGCGAAATAGAAAGGGGTCCTCCCAAAAATAATACTTCAACTCAGAAAAGAATTTCTTTTTACTGAGACGAGTACTCTTTTGGGAGGACACGGGCCACAAGATAATTGGCCAGGTCGGCAAACCAGGGGGTAGAAGAGGAAACATTTAAGAGTTGCTCATCCGGAAAAGAGTCACTAAGAAAATTTTCATTTAAAGTTCCTATTTCAGGATTTTCAAGACGAGAAAGATGATCAGCCGCTAAGTTTTCCGCTCCTTTCTTATCCCGGATCTCCAAGTCGAATTCTTGAAGTAAGAGGATCCAACGAATAAGACGCGGCTTGGCGTCCGGTTTAGAAAGGAGGTACTTCAAGGCGGAATGATCCGTAAAAACTATAACTTTGGAAAGCGTAATATACGGTCGGAATTTATCAACAGCGAAAATAATTGCTAAAAGTTCTTTTTCAGTTGTTGTGTAGTTTTCTTGCGCCGAGTTAAGAGTCTTGCTAGTGTAATAGATTGGGTGGAAATTTTCATCAATCCGTTGTCCTAGCACCGCACCTACCGCATAGCTACTCGCATCGCATATTATTTCAAACGGCAAATCCCAGACCGGAGCAATCATAATCGGAGCATTAATTAATTTAGATTTTATAAATTCAAAAGCAGCTAAACATGATTCGTCAAAATTAAAAGGAATGTCTTTTTCTAAAAGTTGGGTTAGAGGCTTGGTGATTTTTGAAAAGTCCTTAATAAAGCGCCGATAAAACCCCGCGTGGCCTAGAAAACTTCTAATAGCTTTAATGTTCATAGGCGGCGGCAGTTTTTCGATCACCTCGACCTTAGCTTGATCGATCTCGATTCCCTTAGCAGAAATTTTGTGACCTAGAACTAGACCTTCTCGTACCATAAAATGACACTTCTCCCAGTTTAAAACTAAGTTTGTTTCTTCGCAGCGTTCTAAAACCATAGCCAAATTTTCTAAACATAAAGAAAACAAATCACCAAAAACAGAAAAGTCATCCATAAATAATTCCATTATATTTTCTACATATTTATCGAAAATGACCAACATACACCTCTGAAAGGTAGCAGGTGCGTTGCAAAGGCCGAAAGGCATCCTACGGTAAGCGAAAGTTCCGAAAGGGCAAGTAAATGTTGTCTTCTCTTGGTCCTCGGGTGCGATAGGGATTTGGAAATACCCCGAGAGACCGTCGAGAAAGCAATAAAAACTATGCCCAGATAAACGTTCTAAAATTTGATCGATAAAAGGGAGGGGAAAATGATCCTTACGAGTGGCGTCATTAAGCTTACGATAATCGATACACATTTTCCATCCCGTTACCGTCCTAGTCGGGATTAAATCGTTATTCTCGTTTGCTACTACCGTGATCCCACCCTTTTTAGGCACAACCTGAACGGGACTAACCCACTTACTATCTGAGATTGGATAAATTATCCCCGCATCTAACAACTTAAGCACCTCTCCCTTTACGACCTCTTTCATGTTTGGATTAAGACGACGTTGAGGTTGGATTACAGTTTTTGAATCATTTTCAACAAAAATTTTGTGGGTGCAAAAAGAAGGTCTTATGCCAGAAATGTCAGAAATTTGACACGTTATAGCTCGACGATGCTTTTGTAGCACTTCGATCAGTTGATCGTTCTCGGATTGAGAAAGAAAAGCCGAGATTATAACGGGCAATTTAGAATTTTTTTTTCTAAAAAAGCGTACTTAAGATGATCGGGGAGTGGTTTGAGTTCAAGAGAGGGTGGTTCATCGTAAGAATTTTTTAAAACTTTTTCTTTTTCAAAAGTCAGATTTTCAAAAAAATTTCGTCGAAAAATAGGTTCATTTTCAAAATTAGTTTGTATGGACATGGCCGTGTCCTCAAAAAGAGTTGGAGACATTTCAGAAATCGAAGAAGAAAATTCATTTGAAGAGATGTTTGAAAGAGAAAGGGAGGAATCTTCATTTATAACATCAAGAAAGAAACATGAGTCATCATTTTTCAAAGGATGTTTCATTACGTCATTAATTGAAAATGTGACCTCGTCATCGCCCACGTGAATACATAGCTTCCCATTACTTACATCAATAACTGCTCGAGACGTGGCTAGGAAGGGACGACCAAGGATAAGAGGGACCTCGACGTCCTCTTCGATATCGACAATGACAAAATCCACCGGGAAGATGAATTTGTCGACCTTCACTAATACGTCTTCAACAATTCCTAGTGGATACTTGACCGACCGATCAGCTAATTGGATACTCATACGTGTAGGGCTTAGAGTGCCCAATCCTAACTTCTTAAACAAAGAAAACGGCATCAAGTTGATGCTCGCACCTAGATCCGCCAACGCGTCTTTTACGGAAAGATCACCAAAAACACATGGAATAGAAAAGTTGCCCGTATCTTTTATCTTTTTAGGGAGATTAGTATTTTTAATAACCGCCGAGCACTCTTCATTTAACGTTACATGAGATAAATTTTCCAGTTTCTTTTTGTTTGTTAGCAAATCCTTAAGATATTTAGCGTACTTATGCATTTGACTAATTGCTTCATGAAAGGGTAAGTTAATGTGGATTTGCTTAAACATTTCCAGAAAACGTTGGTACTGGTCATCTAGCTTATCTTTCCTAAGCTTAGCGGGGTAGGGCGGCGGAGGAAATTCTTTTAAAACTGCATTCGTTTGAAACATGGGTTTCTCTTTTTCTAAAACAATCTCTTCTTTTTCATTTTCTATCGCAACAACAGTCGGTTCAGCAGCAGGAGAGGCCCTCACCTCTGGCTCTTCCCTTGTGGTGGGCTCGTGGACTACTTTGCCACTCCGAAGAGTGCTCGCTTTCACGTGTTCCCTTGGGTTTGGCTCTGTATTTGAGGGAAGAGTCCCAGGTGGTCTCTCGTAGATAGCCTTAGCTAGTTGGCCACCGTGGTTTCAAGATTTTTCATCGACCCTGTTAAGTTTCTAATGGTCGCCTCATTCGAATTTATATATTTAGAAAGCATTTCCTCCAAAGATGGAGGTTTTGGAAAATTTTGATTTTGATTTTGTGGTGGTGGTGGAGTGAAATCATGTGGTGGACGTGCGGCGTTTGCGGGATTACTCCATGAAAAATTAGGATGGTTACGCCATCCAGGGTGATATGAATTAGACGCAGCATTAAAACCAGGAGGAGCAGAAAAAGCAGAAAAATTATTTTGAGCAGGCCTGGGTATGTTCCCCAGATAATCAATGCCGAGCAGCATTTGCATGTTCATGTACCTGAATAGCGGAGGCAGCAGTCATCTCCGTTACTTTCTTGTTCAGCATCTCCACTTGAAGCGCTAGTTGGGACACAGAGTTCACTTCGTAGATACCTGCAGGTTTAATTGGGCGAGACCTAGGCGTATTCCACTGATATGTGTTCATTGCCATATCCTCGATAAGCTCAAGAGCACCCTCCGGAGTTTTTCGGTTCAAAGAACCACCGGATGCGGCGTCTATCATTTGCCGGGTTGCTTGATTTAGCCCAGTATAAAATGTCTGGACCTGTAACCATACAGGCAGAGCATGATGAGGGCAACGTCTTAAAAGTTCTTTGAACCTCTCCCAAGTGTCATAGAGGGTCTCAGAATCGATTTGACTAAAAGAACAAATATCAGTTCGAAGTTTAGCAGTTTTAGCGGGGGGAAAATACCTAGCAAGAAATTTTCTGTTAAAATATCCCAAGTAGTGTTTGATCCTCTTGGGAGAGAACTCAACCACTGTTTGGCTTTTGTTCTTAAGGAGAAGGGGAAGAGTCTTAGCCTAATCGCATCGTCTGAGACACCATTAATTTTGAAGGTATCACAGATCTCAAGAAAACTAGCAATATGCAAGTTCGGATCTTCATCTGGTAATCCGTCGAACTGCACATATTGCTGCACCATTTGTATAGTGTCGGGCTTAAGCTCAAAATTTTTGTTCGCTATTGCAGGTCGAACAATACTGGATTGTGTACCCTCCAAGTTAGGCCGAGCATAATAGGACATGGTCCGTTGCTGGTCAACTTCTGGATTGGGATCACCCATAATTTCATAACTACGATCACAATCACCGTTAGAATCCTCAACCGTATCCAGAGAAGTGGAACCCCCGAATCGTAAATTTCTCTGAAAGGAGCGTTCGATTTTCGGGTCCAATTCAACAAGTAACGACGAATTCGTGCGGGTCATGCACTAGCAGGAAGAAAAGGGAAAGAGGGGAAAATAAACGAATGTGAAAAAAAACAAGATTAAAAATGATAATGATTTTTTTTTCTTTTTTTTTCTTTTTTTTAGGCGGATTATATTAGTCCTGGACTTCCCGAGATCTGCCCTGTGAGGGGTTTGCAACGGTACTAGAGGCTGTGATGGGAATTCAAGCCCTAAGCGTCCTTTCCAGGAATTTAGGTGGGATAGAAAAACGATGATGTGGGTTGATTATAATATATAATAATTTTTTTTTGGATTTTTATAGAAGTAATAACGACGACGTTTTCTTAATATTGACAAACTTCCCCGGCAACGGTGCCAAAAACTTGGTGATTAAGATTGACTATCAACCCGAAGAGGCAAGTGTACCTATCGAATTGTAGTACCAAGGTCGTATTTAAGACACGGGGCTGTCAAGTATTACTACTCACGCTTTCAACTATTATCCTACCGTACGATTGTTGTGGTTTTGGGAATTTTTTTAAGAGAAGATTTAAGATGATATAAAGATGATAAAACAGATTAAGAGAAATAGCGTTCGATCAATGATTCACCATGAAAAAAGATGAGAAGGATAAAAATTTAGTTTTATAATTGCAAACTAAACTCGACCGTGACGAATCCGTAAATAAGATAAAATCTCGCTAGAGCATTAAATCTCCTAACTTCTAGACGATTTGACCGAAATCTCTTTACAAATCAAAAAGGTCTAAAGTTGCATTATTGAAATGATCCGCACTATTGGATTTGACTCCAATCCGGAGGATTTATGTCGTCCTATCTCTAGGATTGCGTGTAACTCCTTCCTTCTTTGAGTGATCTTTCAAATCAACGAGTCTCTCGACTTCTATGGAATGAGATCAAAAAGCCTACTACCGTATACCGGAAATACGGAGTCGATGCGAGATGAATCAAAGAAGGATCGAGAAATGATCTAACAAAAATAAAACTAAGAAATAAAGAGAAATCTCATCTCATTTCATGGATCCTCATGATCAAACGCTAACAGAAATGAGTTACGCATAATGGAAGTTGAGACGAAGATAGAAAAGAAAGCTTGCATTTTCATTAGTTAAAGAGTACAATAGCAAAATCAAAATGACAATAATATTCTTAAAGAAAAAGAGTACAAAACATGGAAAATAAAAGCTTGATAAAAAAGGAACTAAAACTCTCTTGATCTCTCTCTTGCTCTCTTGCCAAAAAAGTTCCCCCAAAGCATGAGGGGTGGGCTCCTTTTATAGATGGAGGGGAAGGTTCTAGAGCATTGAAGAAGTGGAGGGAGACCAAGGGGTGGCCAGCCACATGCATGGGAGAATGCATGAATTTCCTTTAATGGGAGGAGAGAGGGAGAGGCTCATGCATGCATGTTATTTAAAAAGGAAATAAAGAGTAGAAGGGGGATGTATGGGGAATAGAAGAGTAAGAAATGAGAGTAAATGAGAGAGAGATAGGAATGATATTCATTTAAGAAAAACAGGAGAGAGGAGAGAGGAGGATTTTGTGATGCATGTGCCATGCAAAGGTGGCGGGTTGCACCATGAGCTGCTCGGTTTTCCACTTGAAGAGGGCTACACCATGGAGAGGGGGGCTCGGGTTTGAGCTGGTAGCGAGCTGCACCATGTGGGGAGGCTCGGGTGGCACCAAATGGAGAGATTCGGGCTGCTTGTCTTGAGTTCGGGCTGCACCAACCTACAACATAAAAAAATAAAATAAAATTAGTTTTATATCGTAACAAAATTAAATAACAACATAACATAATCATGATTAAATATAACAGCATTAGATAACTATCATAAAATAATAACAAGGGAAATTAAAACATAACATAGCAAAGGAAATATAATTAAAACTAAGGGAATTTGAACTAAACTAACCTAAAAACGATGACTAAAAGCTAGTCATCAGTGGGCTGCCAATAGCACTCCAGAACAGCGGAGTTAGGCTGTTAGCAGATCAGTTTGGGGTGCGATTAGTAAAACCAAAAGGAGGATTTACGCTATTTGCAGTCCAAGACTAGAAAATCTATAAATAGACCCTTAAGGGCACCTTGGAGGAGACCAGATCTTTTGAGCTCTCTCCTCCAGGCAATTTTTGGAGTTGGCTGCTAGTGCCCTCCAAGGTACCTGGCTGAGCATTGGTTTGGGAGGGGAAGCTCTCTAAGATCTTCCGGGTGTGTGGCGGGACCTCCGCGCTATAGCCTTGGGTCTGTTCCAGATTTTCCATCCTCGGTCAGGAGAGTTTAGTGAGGGAGAAGTAAGCGCAGGCTACACCCCCTGTGGGTCCGAACTCAGAGACCGATTGACTTTTAACATTTTTGGTGCGGTGAGCGTGGACCGTAGCCAGTGCAAGAAAATCTCAAGCTGAACTTGATGGCAGGAGATGGAGGAAATGGTTCCGACCCAGGCCACTCGCAACCACTGGCAGCAATGGAGTGGCTGGAGATGTTTGAGAAGTTCAAGCTAGAGGTCATGCAGACGATGCAGGTAGCTCTCGCCGGAAGAGGCGAGTGCGAGATGCCCGTGGTTCCGGTGGTTCCACCCCAACAGATCGGCGAGAATGCTCTGGGCCAACGTCTTGGGAAGGAGGTCGCGGCGGAAGCAAGCGCGCGAGATCTCCCCGGGCGGCATCTGCTCAGCTGCCCAGCGAGTGCGGAGGTGTGCGAGCTGACTCCGCGTGAGAGGACCACTCTCCGAGCAGGGGAAGGGAACCCCTTCTGTGAGTTGATCCTCTCGGCCCCGGTGCCAGAGGGGTTCAAAGGGTTGTAGATGTCTTACTATACCGACAAAGATGACCCAGTCCTGCACCTGCAATGGTTCGAGGACATGGTCTCGATCCTTCCAATGATAGATGCCTTCTAGTGTTGGCTCTTTGCCACCACTCTGAAGGAGAAAGCGAGGGACTGGTTTCACCCGCATCTCGTGAGTTCCATTTACGCCTTCGAAGACTTGCATCGGAGCTTCAGGTTGCGTTTCTCAACGTCAAAGAAGAGGAATAAGGATGCGGAGGCACTCTTTAAGATCAAGCAAGGGCCTGGGGAGTCGTTGGCCCGTTATGTTGATAGGTTCCGAGAAGAGGTCCTGCAAGTCCAGGAGGTGTCGGGGTTCACCCTCCAACTAGCCTTCATAGTGGGGTTGCGGGAGGGGTTCTTCAAAATGGACCTAAAGCGAAAGGCCCCTCTATCCTTTGAGGAGCTGATGGAGCGGGCAGCGGAGGAGATTGAGGGAGAGGCCGCTAATCCTGAGTTTGCAAAGAGGTTGGCGAGGCTGAGCGAGCCCGAGGTGAGGCACTAGGAGGGAAGAAGAAGAGAAGAACCCATAGGTCAGGGGTTTCGGGGGCAACAACGGGATTGGGGGTATCAGTAGCCCAATAACCGGCTGGCTTGGAGACCCCAGGAAGGACCGGCGAGAGGTCAAGAAAGAGATCACCAACAAAGGGGGGAGGGGAGGGTCAATCATCCTGGATGGAGGCAGGGTCCCAGACCACCTCACCCCCCTCGAGAGCAAGCCATGGCGGTAGGACGAGGAAGAGGAGGAAGAGGAGGTAGAGGAAGAGGAGGAAGAGGGGGCAAGGTGGCGTTGCCCTATTGTGACTTTCATCAGGAAGAAGGTCATACAACGACCACCTGCCCGGAATTTTTGGAGGTAAGGGGAAGAGGCCAGCAGCAGTAGCGGCCTGTAAGGATCGAAGAGGTGCTACCCGGAGATGAAGAAGATAGGTGCGAAGACAGGACGGACGTAGGAGCCAGGGGAGGGGTCGGAGTGATCCATGGTGGGGTGGGAATAGAAGCGACTCGCAAGAGAAGCTTCCAGGCGATGTTCAGGAGGAGCGTCGTGTCGACCTCCCAAACCCCACCCCCTTCAGAGAAGCTCACCTTCTCGGCAGAGGATATGCCAGACTTTGAAGACCCATTCTGTGACGCCTTAGTGATCCAGGCGGCGATTGAGAGCTTCACAGTCTCCCGAATCTTGGTCGACAATGGGAGTTTAGTGAATGTTATCTTCAAGAAGGCCTTTAACACGCTGGAGGTGGAAGAGAAGAGGTGCAAGCCGCAGACGGACCCCTGTTTGGGTTTTCGGGGGAGAGGAATGAGGTCGAGGGAGGAGTCAGCCTCCAGGTGACGTTGGGAGGGGTCCCCAGGAACTGCCGGTTCGTCATTGTTGACGCTCCGAGCAGCTACAATGCCATATTCGGACGCCCTCTCATCAGCACCTTCTGGTGCGTTCCCTCATCCTTCCATCAGTGCTTGAAGTTCCGCAGTGGAGGGGTTCAAGTTCGGATCCAGGGGATGCAAAGGTGGCAAGGCAGTGTTATGTGACTGCCGTCAACACTATCTCTTGGATAGCGGAGGCTGAAAAGGTGGATAGGGAGATGAGGGGGCCGGAGGGGCCAGGTGGAGATAGGAAGGAAGGAGAAGGAGAGAGCAGCATCCCAGAATAGGAGAAAGAAGTGGCTCCGGAGGAGCGTGACGAGCCGATGGAGGAGGAGGCTTCGGAGGAAGAGAAGACCCTGCCCGAGAGAAGGGAGGAAAAGAGCAGATGGGAAGATCCGTCCCGTCTTGAAGCAGATGAAGAAGTGGTCGAGATGGAGGTCACCACCCAAGGGGGGAGAATGGAGAAGGTGTGGATCAGCGGGGGTCTTGGCCCGGAGGACAGGAAGAGGATGCTGGAGTGCATCCAGAGGAGCGTGGACATCTTTGCATGGAGCACGGCGGACATACCGGGAATCGATGCGGACGTGGCCTGCCACCACCTCAACCAAGAGACAGGGGCCCGCCCCATCAGGCAAAAGAGGAGGGCCATCGCGGACAAGCTAGAGGAGCCGATTCGTGAGGAGGTAGAGAAGCTCCTCAAGGCAGGCTTCGTATCAGAGATCCAGTATCCAGGTTGGGTCTCCAATGTCGTTATGGTAAAGAAAGGCGATGGTCGCTGTCGTATGTGTATCGATTTTTCTCTATTAAACAAAGTCTGCCCTAAGGATTGTTATCCTTTGCCCCGAATCGACGCGCTGGTTGACTCAGCCGTCGGTTTTTCTGTAATGTTTTCTTAGATGCTTTTTTAGGTTATCACCAAATTAGGATGCACCCCCCGGACGTCAATGATGTCTCCTTCATCACAAGGGAAGGGTGTTATAGCTATAAGATGATGTCATTCGGACTAAAGAACGCAGGGGCGACATACCAAAGAATGATGGATCGGGTCTTCCGAGAGCAAAGAGGGAAAAACTTGGAGGTTTACGTAGATGACTTCATGGTGAAGAGTAGGAGCGTGAGCTCTCACCTCCAGGACCTCGAGGAGACCTTCACCACTCTGCGCAAGTACAAGATGCGGCTAAACCCCCTAAAGTGCATATTTGGAGCCAGCAAGGGGAAGTTTCTAGGTCATCTCCTTACCCCCAATGGGGGTAGAGCCTAACCCGGACAAGGTCAAGGCCATAATGGAGTTGAGATCGCCGCAAAATGTTAAGGAAGTTCAACATCTAACTCGGAAGCTCGCAGGGTTGAGTAGGTTTCTCTCTCGGGCTGTAGAGAAATGCTCCCCCTTCTTTAAGGTGTTGCGGGGTAATCAGAGGTTCGAATGGACGGTGGAATGCGAGGAGGCCTTCCAGGCCCTGAAGGGCCAGCTCACCAAGGCTTCGCTGCTCCAAGGTCCAAAAGAGGGAGAGGACCTATCCTTATATATCAGAGTCGGGGCTGAAGCTGTAAGCTCCGTCTTGGTTCGGGAAGAGGGCAAAAAGTAGCTGCCCATTTACTACGTAAGCAGGGTTTTGAAGAAGGCAGAACTCCGATGCCCGATTTTGGAGAAGCTGACTTCGCTCTGGTCATCTCGGCCAGGAAGCTCAGGTCGTATTTCCAGGCCCACTCGATCCGAGTAGTGACTGACCATCCCCTTCACAAAATCTTTGAGGGGGTAGAGCACTCGGAAAGGCTCGTGAAATGGTCGGTGGAGTTGAGTGAGTTCGACATCACTTTTGTCCCCCGATTGTCGATGAAGGCTCAAGCGGTCGTGGATTTCATGGCAGACTATGTGATCGAAATGGAGGAAGATCAAGCTCTTCATCACATCCCTTGGAAGATGTTGGTCGATGGGGGTAGGCAAGAATACCTTAGGGGGAGGGGTGGTGTTGGAGAGCCCTCATGGAATGAAAATCGAACAAATGCTAGTAATACATTTTCCCATCACCAACAACCAGGCGGAATACAAGGCGCGCAGTAATCGTCGGCCTACATCTAGCTCAGGAGTTGGGGGTTCATGACGTGGAAGTTCTCACGGACTCAATGGTGATAGCCTCGCAAATCAAGGGTGAGTTCGAGGCAAGGGAGCCCACACTCATGAGATATCTAGCCAAAGTAAGGGGTCTCATCGGGGTATTCAAAACCTTCTCCATCAGGCACATACCAAGGGAGGAAAGTGTCCAGGCAGATCGGCTGGCCAAGTCCGGACCTCGGGTCGGAGGAACCTTGACAGATCTGTTCCGCCCTTCGATCGAGGAAGGGGAGCTCATGGACATAGAACAGCGGCCCTCGTGGAAGGATCCTTCCGTGACCTTTTTGGCGACGGGCAAGTTTCCGGAAGAGGTCCCAGATCAAAGGCGTTTTCGATACAAGTCCGCCTACTATGTGCTTCATGAAGGGTACTTATATCGGAAGACCATCTCCGGACTCTTGGCGCGATGCGTCTCAGAGGAAGAAGCCCCGAGGGTCCTGGAGGAGGTTCACTCCGATGAATGTGGCAGCCATTCGGGGAGCAGGACGTTGGAAGCAAGGATAATGAGGCAGGGATACTTCTGGCCGACCCTGAGCAAGGACGTTGTGGCGTTCGCCAAGCAATGTTGAAAGTGCCAGCTGTTCGCCCCACTTCAAATTTTGCCGGCTCAGAGGCTAAGAAGCATCACTGCGCCCTGGCACTTCGCCTTATGGGGGATGGATCTGGTAGGACCTTTCCCTCAGGCCAGTGGGCAAAGAAGATTTCTCTTGGTTATGATCGAC
This sequence comes from Dactylorhiza incarnata, assembly GCA_033032865.1. Classification (NCBI taxonomy): domain Eukaryota; kingdom Viridiplantae; phylum Streptophyta; class Magnoliopsida; order Asparagales; family Orchidaceae; genus Dactylorhiza; species Dactylorhiza incarnata. The sequence continues at coordinate 4,996,369 of JAWHQI010000119.1, read as the reverse complement.
TACTTTTCGAAGTGGTTGGAGGTCAAGGCTCTAGCAAAGGTCACCTCCCAGGTAGTCCGCAACTTCGTATGAGGAGAGATTATCTGTCGACATGGGCTCCCTCAAGCCATAGTCACAGATAATGGTCCGCAGTTCGCCAACGAGGAGTTCATCAGCTTCTGCAACCAGCTGGGGATAGACCTCAGGTTCTCATCCGTCCATCACCCTAGGAGCAACGGGCAGGTGGAGGCGGCAAACGAGGTCATAGTGAACCTACTCAAGAAAAAGGTGGAGAACTTGAAGGGGAACTGGGTGGAGCAACTGATGCGATATTTCGGCAAGTGCACCGGTCGCGCAAGTAATAAATGTTGGGAATAAGATCCCCGAGTGTCGGTCTCTTGAGGAATGCAGGTTGGGTGAACGAATCGCGTTGTGTGACAATTGTTACACAAGCGGGAACAAACACAAAAAGTGGGGGTTTGATTTGGTTTCCTACTGTTAACAACAATAAAAGAAATGCGGGTCGAAATCACCGCTTCGCAAGGCGAGATGGATGTCGCGGCTGCGATGCCGAGCTTCGTGAGGCGGATGGACGGTGTGCATGCGAATGAAGTGATCACTAATGCGGAGAGTGAGGGTCGCAAACACCTCTTCGCAAATCGCCGTTAGCTCTTGCTAACGGGAATCGAACACGATGAGTGCATGAGTGAGTGAGTGGAGGCGAGACGCATCACAAGCAAATACTGAAGAACAGAGAAGAAACAACCATTGCATTTAAACTAAACATCATGATATTCAAGTTTAAATGATTCAAAGAAGTACAACAAAGGGGGGAGGAAGAAATCAACCAATGGACGAAGACTAGCGGCCGTTCACGGCCGGAATGGTAGTTTGTCAAGCTACCTCCGGACTCGGGCGGACTGTGCTTCCGGCGTTGAGAGACTGTCACGACCTCTCCACGTGCTTCCGTCGTCTTCTACCTCAGGATTGCTATTCTTCTCACCGGATAGAACTGGAGACGGCTTGCTTGAGTGCTTGCGGATGGCGGAGAATGCTTCTGGACGATGGAGGAATGCTTAGAATGGCCGGAGATAACTTCCCCTTGCGGAGGAGATGAGATGGAGGTGGCTGGAAGTGGAAAACGGCGGCGTACGGACTGTAAATCGCGCTCCCGGAATCGGATTATCCCTAATTTACGGATCAGGACATTATATAGGCGCTGGCAAAAATACTGCGCACGGTCATTAGCGCACGACCAGTGGTCGTGCGCGCTAGAGTTCTGTGATCGTGCGCCTGCCTGGGTGGAGCCTGCAATGTAAGAAATTTATAAAATACCATGTTCGCACGACCAGTGGTGCACGACCGGTGGTCGTGCGCACTATCGTAGGTGGTCGTGCGCACTGGCCGAAACAGAACACATAAAATTGATGTTAAGTGCACACGAACAGCGTCGCACGACCGGTGGTCGTGCGCAATATCGTTGGTGGTCGTGCGCACTGTCCGAGACAGATCTCAAAAAATAGGGTTAAGTGCACACGATCAGCGGCGCACGACCAGTGGTCGTGCGCAATAGAAACAGTGATCGTGCGCAGTGTTCCTGTACAGAATTGTACCGGGAACACCCGCACGACTCCTGTTCCAGCACAACCACGAATCCAGCCACTGAAAGTGGCACTTAACAATCCATGAAAACTACTAAAAATGAAGAACATGAAATAACACCAAAAACGGGCCTTGATGTGCACTTAGCATGGAGTGTCAAATATGAGTGAAAACATGTCTAAAGTGAAGTGCATAGACTAGAAAATCGGCCCAGATGAGTCCATAAATGTGTATATATTTGGGACTCATCACACCCCCAGACTTAACTGTTTGCGCGTCCCGAGCAAACCATCTCTCGCGGACAGGAAAAATATAAGCTGGCGAAGAAATTATCAAGCGGAGTACCATGCGAAGTCGCATGCTCATGTGCGTAGAAATATAGTAGATAAAATTTCTAATTATACATATTAGTTTATAATTTTCTAGGAGCGTAGATATATATTACGTTTACTCAAAAAGTGAATCACGGTGAATCATAAGGTCGTACATAGGAAGAAAGTAAACTAAACGCTGAGGCGAGCATTGCCAAAGATCGGGGCTCGGGACAACTCCATTGAAATCCATCAATGTCGGTGACCATAAGCTTGCCCGTTCGCACTCTCTCCACGACACTGGTATGACTCAAATGCGTGAATCAATAGGACTTTAGGTTTGAGATGAGGCTTGAGTTTAGGTGCGGTAAACAAAGATAAACGCGACGGCTCAGACACTAAAACCAAATGAGCTAGCACAGAAAACTATCCTCATCACCACACAAACATGCGGGTACACTACACCCCCAGACTTGGACTTAACAACCTGGGTGCGTGCACCGCCTACTCCCAAACTTATACTTACACAAATGAATTTTTCATTCAAACTCATATCTTTTTCTTTTCTTCTCACTTCTTTTCTCTTTCTCATTTTTTCTTTTCTTTTCTTATCATTTTCAGCAAATAAACAATAAGACACAACCACAACTTCACAAACATATCACCACATCAACAACCCAACTCATGAAAATACTAAACAGCTAAAGCTCAGATTTGGGTGTGCGACTAGGATTGGCTTTTGGGCTTTGGTGCGATAAAAGTGAGGCTGAATCAAAGAACGGGTAGGCACAACTGGGCTAACGAGGATATATCGATAGGAAAGGGTGTAAAGGCTCAACCGGGCCAAAATGATGGCCTATATCACATTCACGCAATTGACTAACCGTATACCCATGTTTCAAGAATCGCTTGGGGCAAGTTCTAGCCACCGAGAAAGATAATCCTTCCCCCCGACTCGGGCAATACGAGACTAATGAACGTCTACACACATTCCTATGCTACCGTTTGATTCACGCCAGATTCACTAGTAGAAAAATATAAACTAAAAGCATAAAAAGAAATTGAATCTACACGAATTCCTACGAGACATGAGCACTCGACTAGGAGCACTACATGAGTCAACATTTTACTCCGCCTCATAATCCTAAGCCAGCACAATGATTTTTCAAATCACACAAAAAGACAAATTCAACTCGCGACGTGTCAACGGCTAAGCGCGCTCAAGTGGGTGCTGTGGTGTGCAATGAAAATAAACAAAACATTTTAAATGAAATCTTCTAGCATGCGGTTGCAACTCGTGCGCAAAGTGGATAACAACGTGCTCTCCCCAGACTTAATCTCAACATCACATCACAAAAACTGAAAGCTAGGGGGGAGAAGTGTTACCCAATGCTCAGAATTGAGCATACCAGACGATTGGCTTTAATTTCGTGAGCAATCCGTAGCTTCCACCATCACAAAGAACAAAGCACGCCTGCAAACGACACAACTAAAAGCAGCAAAAATATATAAAAACTGAATTGAAACATGTTAGAAAAACAGAAATCAGCAAATCTGGGTTGTCTCCCAGCAGCGCTTTTATTTTATGTCCTTAAGCTGGACCAAATACCTGTATTATAATTGTTTAAAGGGTGCAGAAATTAAATGAAAGCGCATAAAAAGAGAGTTTCACAAAAGGAGAGATAAAAAGAAAATCAGCTGTAGGCGCTTTTATGATGCCCGTCTCCCAATGTCACCAACTGACACTCCTTGTTTATAATGGCGCCATCGTATAACTTCAGTCGATGCCCGTTGACCTTAAATTTGTCTCCCTTATCCCCTGATATTTCGATGGCACCAAAGGGAGAGACATCGGTCACTGAGAAAGGACCGCTCCACCTCGATTTTAACTTTCCTGAAAAGAGGCGGAGACGGGAGTTGTAAAGCAGCACTTGGTCCCCAATTTTGAACTCCTTCGGGATGATGTGTCGATCATGCCATTTTTTTGTTTTCTCTCTGTAGATGCGAGCGTTTTCATAAGCGAAATGTCAGAGCTCTTCTAATTCGTTGAGTTGGGAACGACGCACCTCGACCGCGGATCCAATGTCCATGTTCAACAGTTTGGTTGCCCATAATGCTTTATGCTCCAGCTCCACAGGGAGGTGGCATGCCTTGCCATAGACTAGTTGAAACGGAGTCATGCCAATAGGTGTTTTGAAAGCGGTCTGGTAAGCCCATAATGCGTCGTCGGCCTTTTTAGACCACTCCTTCCTATTTGAATGTATCGATTTCTCGATTATTTGCTTGAGCTCGCGGTTGGATACTTCTACTTGTCCACATGTTTGGGGGTGGTACGCTAATGAGATCTTATGATGGACCACAAATTTTTTCATGAGCTGCACAAACTGCTTATTACAAAAATGACTACCGCCGTCGCTGATAATAGTTCTCGGCGTCCCAAACCTGGAGAAGATATTCTTGTGTATAAAGTGTAGCACTGTGCTGGCGTCATTCGTGGCAACCGCCTCGGCTTCCACCCATTTTGAGACATAGTCAACTGCTACAATGATATAATGCTTACCATGAGACATGGGGAAAGGACCCATAAAGTCTATCCCCCAGACATCAAATGGTTCGCAAACCAGCATGTTATTGAGGGGCATCTCGTCACGCCGGGAGATATTTCCGGTCCTTTGGCATTCGTCACACTTGGTGACATAGGCATGGGCGTCCCTGAAGAGGGTCGGCCAAAATAATCTGCATTGCAAGATTTTTCGTGCTGTTCGAACGGCCCCGAAATGCCCGCCGGCTTCTCTGTCATGGCAGTGCTGCAGTATAGACTGAAACTCGGCTTCAGGAACGCAGCGCCTGATAATTCCATCGCTGCATGTGTGGAATAAGAGCGGGTCTTCCCAAAAATAGTATTTTGAGTCAGAGGCAAGCTTCCGTCTTTGCTGAGGGGACAAATTCGTAGAGAAGGTTTTACAAGCCAAGTAGTTAGCGATATCAGCGTACCATGGGGCTGTTGGAGGGGGCATAGTGATTGCGAATAATTTTTCATCCGGAAAATAATCATTCGTTTCCTCCACAAAGCTGTTGGGAGTGTCAGCCGTCATGTCGTACTCCAAACGCGAAAGATGATTAGCTATCACGTTCTCCACCCCTTTCTTGTCTTTGATTTCCAAATGTATTCCTGCAAAAGTAAAATCCAACGAATCAGACACGATTTGGATTCTTTTTTGCTGAAAAGATACCTGAGTGCAGCGTGGTCCGTGTACACGATTACTTCGGAAAGCACCAAGTATGAGTGAAATTTTTCAAAGGCGAAGACCACGTCTAGCATTTCTTTCTCCATGGTGGTATAGTTTGCCTGCGCGCTGTTAAGAGTTCGACTGGCATACGCAATGGTGTGAAAAGTCTTGTCTTTCTTTTGACCGAGTACAGCACCCACGGCCACATCACTTGCGTCACACATGATAATAAAGGATAAATTCCAGTCGGGTGCCACCAAAATTGGAGCCGAGATGAGTTGTCCCCGTAAAGTTTCAAAGGCTTGCATGCATGCATCGTCGAAGTGGAAGGGGACGTCCTTAACAAGCAAGCGAGATAAAGGCTTTGAAATGGATGAAAAGTCCTTAATAAACCTTCGATAGAATCCCACATGACCAAGAAAACTTCAGATACCTTTCACTGACGTAGGTGGAGGGAGGTTTCTGATAACACTTACCTTCGCTTGATCCGCCTCGAGCCCTTGGCAGGAAACCTTATGCCCCAACACAATTCCTTCGCGCACCATAAAGTGGCATTTCTCCCAGTTCAAGACAAGATTGGTGTCCTCACACCGCTTCAAAGTTTTGGCCAAATTCGCGAGGCAAGTATCGAAGCTGCTGCCAAATAAAGTAAAGTCATCCATGAAAACTTCGAGGAAGTCTCACACCATGTCAACGAAAATAGCGAGCATACAGCGCTGGAAAGTTGCGGGGGCATTACACAGTCCGAATGGCATTCTCTTGAACGCGAAGGTACCGGAAGGACATGTAAATGTTGTTTTGTCTTGATCAGACGGGTCTATTAAGATTTGATTGTAACCTGAGTACCCATCCAAGAAACAGTAGTAGTCCTGCCCCGCTAACTTTTCTAACATCTGATCAATGAAGGGGAGTGGGAAATGGTCCTTGCGTGTAGCATCATTCAGCTTGCGGTAATCGATGCAGACTCTCCACCCGGTGATCATTCGGGTAGGTAGCAACTCGTTCTTTTCATTGGCAACAACGGTGATCCCTCCCTTTTTCGGTACCACCTGAACTGGGCTGACCCATTTGCTGTCGCTGATTGGGTAAATGATGTCAGCGTCTAAGAGCTTTATCACTTCTGCCTTCACTACCTCTTGCATTTTCGGGTTCAAACGCCATTGGTGCTGTGCTGTGGGTTTGTACTGATCTTCAAGGAGGATCTTATGCATGCAGACCGTGGGGCTGATTCCCTTAATGTCTGCAAGAGAGCGTCCGAAGACTTTATGGTACCTTCTCAGCACACCCACCAATGCGGTTTCATTGGCGGCGGAAAGAGCTGCGGAAATAATCACTGGATGCGTGGCATTTTCTCCAAGAATAACGTACTTTAGAGAATCCGGTAGTTGTTTGAGAGCCGGATAAATGTTTGGATCAGCAGAATCGCTGGATGGCTCTCCGATTGAATGCGAAACATCGGGTTGGTTCGAATGTGCACCGTCATTGCCCACGTCCTCGCGCCGCCAACACATCTCGTTGTCATCCAAACCCACATCGATCTGGCCATCGAATTCTTCAAGCGGCTCTGCCGGTTCGCATTCCGTGATTTCGAAGAGTTGCGACGGGTTGTGGACATTGAAGGATATATCATCCTCCCCCAATCTGAGCGTGAGCTCCCCCTGCTCCACATTAATGATAGCACGAGCTGTAGCGAGAAAGGGCCACCCCGAGATAATGGGTACTTTAGTATCAACCTTCATGTCGAGGATGACAAAATCGGCTGGAAAAGCGAGACCGTTTACTACTATTGTGAGGTCCTCGACAATTCCTAACGGTTTCTTGATCGACCGATCAGCTAGCTGTAGCATTACCAGGGTCGGCTTCAAGGTCCCTGCACCTAGTTCACGAAAGATAGAGAGCGGCATCAAGTTGATTGATGCTCCCAAATCACAGTGCGCCTGGCTGAAACGGTGATGACCGATCCTGCAAGGAATAGTAAAGCTGCCCGGATCTTTGCACTTTGTTGGCATATTGGAGATGATGGCGGAGCACTCCTCAGTAAGATCGATAGTCTTGAGATCCTCCAACAGTTTTCGCTTCGAAATCAAGTCTTTCAAGAACTTGGAGTAGCCCGGTATTTGAGAAATGGCTTCAATCAGTGGTATGCTCACTTGCACTCCTTTCATTATTTCCAAGAATTTGCGGAATTGCTTCTCGGATTTCTCGTTTCGCAACATGTGGGGGAATGGGGGGTGAACAACACTTCTCAAGGGTTGTGCCTCGCTTACGGGGTCTGGCTCAATATGAATCCGAGTCTGCTTCTTGGCCATGTCTGCATTGCACTTGTCAGTGGAGCTCACAAGTGGTTCCTGTCGAGGAAGATTGTCAACACCTCTACCACTTCTCAATCGCATGGTATTCACAGACTCCGGATGCTGACTTGCAAGCCCAGAAACGACGTTGGTAAGAGTCCCTATAGTAGAGTGAAGCTGTTGAATTGCTGCTGATTGGTCATTCATTTTATTCAGCATCCCGACCACCAAGGTTGCTAACTATTCCGTTTGCCCTGACGGCACATGATCCGCTGCTCCGTTGAATGTCACTGCATTAATTTCAGCAGTACTGGGGGGAAGAATGACATGACTCCAGTGCTGGCTGGTGTGAACTATATTCACGACCACTTCCCACGCGTCCTTCCCCGATTTATTAAACAGGGCCCCTCCGGCTGCCATATCGAATAACAGACGGAATTTGTCCAGCACGCCGAAATAAAAAATCTGAATCAAAAAGACTTCTGATAGATCTTCACGGTAGCATCCCCTATGCAGGGATTGAAAACGCTCCCAAGCATCAACTAACGTCTCCTCCTTTCCCTGACCGAAGGTTATGAGTTCCCTGTACTTGTCCAAAACTCGAGTACGGTGTTGAAACTCATGCAAAAATCTCCCTTCGAGCTGCTTCCATGTGGTCGCCTCTCTTTTCCGGATATCCCAGTACCAACTTTTGGCTTTATTATGTAGGGAAAATGAAAATGTCAGGATCTTTTGCAGGTCGTTTTCAACTCCACTGAATATACATGTATAATAAATTTCTAAGAAGTCCTGCACGTGTTGTACCGCATCTTCATGCTTATCCCCACTGAACTTGCAATTCTCAGTCATATACTCAATGATGTCGGAGGAAATCCCGAAGTCATGATCATTCCTTTGTGCTTGAACCTTTAAATCATTTAAACTTCCTTGATAGATGTATTCCTGAATGGAGGTCATGCTAGGAATACTTGAAACCCAAAAGATTAGCGCACGATGGAAAGAACGAAGGTAATTAGATGTGCGTATCAAAAAGAAACAAAGACAACAGAGGTAAACAAAGAGAAATAAAAAAAAAAGAATAGTTCCTCGTGCAACGATTCTTCACGCAGACGAATTCATCACGTCTGCATTCCCCGGCAACGGCGCCAAAAACTTGATGCGATATTTCGGCAAGTGCACCGGTCGCGCAAGTAATAAGTGTTGGGAATAAGATCCCCGGGTGTCGGTCTCTTGAGGAATGCAGGTTGGGTGAACGAATCGCGTTGTGTGACAATTGTTACACAAGCGGGAACAAACACAAAAAGTGGGGGTTTGATTTAGTTTCCTACTGTTAACAACAATAAAAGAAATGCGGGTCGAAATCACCGCTTCGCAAGGCGAGATGGATGCCGCGGCCGCGATGCCGAGCTTCGTGAGGCGGATGGACGGTGTGCATACGAATGAAGTGATCACTAATGCGGAGAGTGAGGGTCGCAAACACCTCTTCGCAAATCGCCGTTAGCTCTTGCTAACGGGAATCGAACACGATGAGTGCGTGAGTGAGTGAGTGGAGGCGAGACGCATCACAAGCAAATACTGAAGAACAGAGAAGAAACAACCATTGCATTTAAACTAAACATCATGATATTCAAGTTTAAATGATTCAAAGAAGTACAACAAAGGGGGGAGGAAGAAATCAACCAATGGACGAAGACTAGCGGCCGTTCACGGCCGGAATGGTAGTTTGTCAAGCTACCTCCGGACTCGGGCGGACTGTGCTTCCGGCGTTGAGAGACTGTCACGACCTCTCCACGTGCTTCCGTCGTCTTCTACCTCAGGATTGCTATTCTTCTCACCGGATAGAACTGGAGACGGCTTGCTTGAGTGCTTGCGGATGGCGGAGAATGCTTCCGGACGATGGAGGAATGCTTAGAATGGCCGGAGATAACTTCCCCTTGCGGAGGAGATGAGGTGGAGGTGGCTGGAAGTGGAAAACGGCGGTGTACGGACTGTAAATCGCGCTCCCGGAACCGGATTATCCCTAATTTGCGGATCAGGACATTATATAGGCGCTGACGAAAATACTGCGCACGGTCATTGGCGCACGACCAGTGGTCGTGCGCGCTGGAGTTCTGTGATCGTGCGCCTGCCTGGGTGGAGCCTGCAATGTAAGAAATTTATAAAATACCATGTTCGCACGACCAGTGGCGCACGACCGGTGGTCGTGCGCACTATCGTAGGTGGTCGTGCGCACTGGCCGAAACAGAACTCATAAAATTGATGTTAAGTGCGCACGAACAGCGGCGCACGACTGGTGGTCGTGCGCAATATCGTTGGTGGTCGTGCGCACTGTCCGAGACAGAACTCAAAAAATAGGGTTAAGTGCACACGATCAGCGGCGCACGATCAGTGGTCGTGCGCAATAGAAACAGTGATCGTGCGCAGTGTTCCTGTACAGAATTGTACCGGGAACACCCGCACGACTCCTGTTCCAGCACAACCACGAATCCAGCCACTGAAAGTGGCACTTAACAATCCATGAAAACTACTAAAAATGAAGAACATGAAATAACACCAAAAACGGGCCTAGAGGTGTACTTAGCATGAAGTGTCAAATATGAGTGAAAAAATGTTTAAAGTGAAGTGCATAGACTAGAAAATCGGCCCAGATGAGTCCATAAATGTGTATATATTTTGGACTCATCAGCAACTCCCCTCGGTCCTATGGGCTCTAAGGACTACCCCCAACACCGCCACTGGTGAGACCCCCTTCAAGCTCTCTCATGGTTGCGAGGCCATCATTCCCGTGGAATTTGAAGTCAAGACGCCGTGGGTAAGGGCCGTCTCAGATGGGCGTGAAGAATGGAGAACAGGAAACGAGGAGGAGTTGCGGCTCTCCTTGGATCTGATCGAGGAAGTCCGAGATCTCGCCGTCATTCGTCAAGAAGAAGTCAAGCGGCGGATGGCCAAATACTTTGACAAGCACATCCAGATCAAGCAATTCGAAAAAGAGGACCTCGTGTTGAAAAAGGTCGATGCGGCCGGAAGGTCAGCCGCGGTAGGAAAACTCAATCCCAATTGGGAGGGGCCCTATGTAGTGGAAAAAGCCTTAAAGTCAAGGGGATACCGCCTCCAGAATGTAGAGGGCGAGTCGGTTAGTCATACGTGGATTGGTGACGACTTTAAACGCTTCTATCCTTAAGCCCATGTGATAAGAACACCAAAAGGAAACGGGCAGATCAGCATGACTCATCATCGATCGCACCATGTCTAACAAAGTACGATTCCTCCTCTCAGACACACCATTATGTTGTGGTGTTCCGGGCAGAGTGAGCTGTGATACAATACCACACTCTTTCAAATTATCACAAAACTCATGACTCAGGTATTCGCCACCTCGATCAGATCAGAGTGCTTTAATCCTTTTTCTCAATTGGTTCTCTACTTCATTCATAAACTCTTTGAACTTTTCAAAGGTTTCTGATTTACACTTCATAAGATATATATATCTGTATCTACTGAAATCATCAGTAAATGTAACGAAGTAGTACTACCCATCTCTAGCCATAGAACTCATGAGTCCGCATACATCACTATGTATTACACCCAAGAGATCATCAACCCTCTCACTACAACTAGTGAAAGGGGCTTTCGTCATCTTGCCTAATAAACATGACTCGCATCTCTCAAATGATTCATAATCAAATGAGTTCAATAGTTCATCTTTATGGAGCTTGGATATGTGTTTCTCATTTATATGACCTAAACGACAATGCCAGAGATATGTAGGATTTGAGCCATTTGTTTTTAGTCTTTTAGTATTTTCTACATTATAGATCGGATGGTCTAAGTTCAAAACATATAAACCATCAAACAATTATGCTACACCATAACAAATATCATTAATAAAAATTGAACAACAATTATTCTTAATTATAAATGAAAAACCTTTTCATGTCAAGACATGAAATGGATATTATGTTTCTAGTTATGGCTGAAACAAAATAACAGTTATCTAATTCTATTACAAGACCAGTGGGCAAAGAAAGATGATAGACGTCAACGACAACGACAGCAACTCTTGCTCCATTTCCAACGCGCAGGTCTACCTCCCCTTTACCCAACATTCTTCTCCTTCTCAGTTCATGCATATTTGTGTAAATATGAGAACTACATCCGGTATCCAATACCCAAGTGTTGATTTTTCTCTATACATCATATGTAAACAACATATCCTATATGCGCAGTGGAAGAAACAACAAGAACAACCCAAAGAGTAAGGATCTTGCGGATTTCATGAATCTAGAGATTAGAAAAGCAAAATGCAATATACCTTTAGGGGATTGAGTCAATACTCGACCAAGGTGCTCCAAGAAGAAATTTGGAATGAACTTTGAGTTCCAGACACCAAAATGGATCGACCCCTCTATAGAGATCTACACAAGTGAAGGAGAACCCCAATGCCTTGCCGTACAAGAGATGGGTCGGAGAAGAACAGTCATCTGCGTCCCCACGAACTGCTAGGTCCGTTGAAGGGGAGGCGGCGACAGACGGCGAAGTCTAGGTCGGCGAACGGGGACGAGGAGTATCAGAACACTTCCGTGAAAAGTCGCGAAAAGGATCGATCTAATGAAGACCTAATCGTTTCCCCTTTTATACGCAAGGCATAAAACAGGTTATCCGCAGACCAGAGTAAACAGAACAATTCCGTCAGGATTTATATATTCGTCGAATAGAAATTAATTCGTCTAAACACTTTCGACGAATTAACGCATTTTCGTCGAAACACTTTCGACGATTTCGTCGAAACACTTTCGACGATTTCGTCGATACAATTTCGTCGAAACACTTTCAGTGAATTTGTATCTTATTCATCGAAATAATTTCGACGAACTCAATTAGACGAATTGACATATTTCGTCGAAACACTTTCAACGATTTTGTCTAGTATAAATCCATTCGTCGAAACACTTTCGACGATTTCGCTAAGTGCTATAGAATTCGTCAAAACCATTTCGACGATTCTTCAAGAGCACTTATTTCCTGTTGAGACATTCTCGATTTAATTCCGAACAGTCATAGGATTGGTCCTGCACTCATATCCAATATGAGTAAGGCCAACACAATCCTTTCTCCAACTTCTCCAAACGCTTTTATGTGCGACCTTATAGGCTCATATTGCATTGGCAGTAAGACTAACTGCTTGATTGCTTTGAGATCACCTCGAAAACTCCAACACCAAGATGAAGGAGCAGAAAGGTTTATTTCTATAATATAAATACCTGAAGTGGAAGTCACACTTCCCTTCTTCTTTTGCAGATCCTCAATATAGAGGGGATAGTTCCGCCTCCAATGCTCTGCCTTACTGCAGTGGTGACACTTTCCTTCCTTCGACATAACTTTCTTTTTCAGTGCAGAAGATTTGAGATCAACATAAGACTTATATCATATCTTTGTCTTCTTCGATCCCTTGGTCTTGCCCTTGCCTTTATGCACCATCAGTATGGGGCTAGTAGACTTGACCTTCTACATGTTATTTTCGGCAGTTCTCAACATGCCTAGGAGCTCGGGCAGTGTCTTGTCTATTTCATTCATAGTATAGTTCAAGACAAACTGCTCATAACTGTCCGGCGACGATTGCAGGATCAGATCAGTGACCAACTCTTGGTCCAAGGGAAAACCCAGTCTTTCAAGGTTCTCTATATACCCAATCATCTTGAGTACGTGAGTCCTTACTGAGTCGCAAGCTCCCATTTTGCACTGAAACAATGCCTTGGATATGTCAACCTCTCTTGTCGAGCTTGCCCCTCGAATATTTTCTTGAGGTACTTGATTATCTCATAACCACACATGCTCTCGTGTTGCTTCTGAAGCTCAGAGGACATGGTAGCAAGCATGAGGCATTCCACATCCAGGGTATCGTCTTGGTACTTCTTGTAAGCATCTCTATCTGCTCGAGGAGCATTTCCAGTCGACTCTGTAGGGGCTTCCCCTTCCAAGACATAGAGCTTGCGTTCTTGCCTGAGAATAATTCTCAGGTTTCTGTACCAGTCAAGTAAGTTCGTCCCGTTGAGCTTGTCCTCTTCAAGGATGGCTCTCAGGGACAAGGTGGAGTGAGATCCACTTTCCATGGATATTCTACAAGGAATTTTGCAAAATAGATTTTAGTACTATATTTCAAAATATATTTTATTTAATAAGGACTTTTATTAAAAAGCTCTCACTATTTTATTCAAATTGATAACCCTTAATATCAATTTGGAGAGTTTATGCGAGCTACTCTCTTAGTGGACAAGATCCGTATTTCACCAACACAACGAGTCCTCTTTGGCGTTCCTCTCATAATGCGGTTATTTAGGTAGACAACACTTGCCAATTTAATCATTATGCAACTCTTGTATAGTTGGTGAATAACTCTTTATTCGCATTCATCATATGGTGTATGCCAACCTTATGCCTCTAGGCACTCAACCTTTGAGGTCACCTAGTTAAGTTGGACCCGATGTCGACAGTGGGATATCACGATTATCCGCTCGCACCCTTACCAAGATAGATTAATACACCTTGCTTTATCAAGCCCACACTTCACCGATCGAGCAGGAAGAGTGTCATCCATCAGAAGGCATCCATATACTTAATATTGGATAAGGGATTTTATTTATGATTTAATTGATGAACATTTCATCGTGATTAACGCTTAATCATTGTGCACATTCACAAAACTAAAATTACAACATTCACAATCCAAATACATCCCAGTGCACAAAAATAAAATCATTAACACTTTGATAAAAGGGCTAAATCTGAACATTCAGAACTCTTCTAAATATCTAGATTTACATGCATTGGACTAATGAATAACCACTCCACTTATGCAGTAGACAAGCTCGTCTCTCAATGTCAGATTCAAAATCTAAGACATTTGGTTTCACAAACCATTTAGAGGGACGGTTACTGCAAAGGAGAAATAATTTCTGAAACAATGAAATCGCAACACAATCACATGCGTTCTTGGCGGGGTTCCAATTTAGAACACTTCATCAGAATCCTCACATCCAGGAAGAAATCCAGACATTTAGAACACTTTTAAATTTCCAATTTACACGCACTAGATCGCAAACCTGGCTCTGATGCCACTATTGGATTTTCTATAACGTCACATCAGATGTGCGCATCGAAAAGAAAGAAACAAGAACAACCCAAAATAGTTACAGGAACTTGCGATTTCATGAATCAAGAAATAAAAGAGGCAACATGTTGCAATATACCTGAGAGGAATTGAGTCAACACTCAAGCAAAATGCTCCAAAATCAGATCCAGGAACTGGTGACTGAGTTCCAAGCACATAAAGCAGATCTGCGCCTCTATAATAGTCCACACGAGCGAAGGAGATCCCTAGCTTCCCGTCGTACAAGAACTAGGTCGGAAAAGGAAAGCCCTCTACGTTTTCCCATGGACTGCTAGATCCGTCAAAGGGGAAAGGCGGCGGCGGGTTACAAGATATCGTGGCCGTTCGGAACACTTCCTTCGGCTTGCGAAACACTTCCGTCACTCTGATGAAATCCCAAAAGGAGAGAGCACACTTAGGGCATAAAATCGTATCTTATTTATACCCTAGTGCAAAAGAAAATATCCGAGACCCGAGACTACCAGTGGAGTAGTCAACAAGTATCGCCGTGATCACATGTAACGTCAAGACGATCTCGTCGATATCGTCTTGATGGCATATATCGTCCTGAAGATCTATATCGTCGAGATAATCTCGAAGATATCGTCTTGAAAACCTATATCGTCACGCAGACATATATCGTGTTGAAGACTTATATATCGTCGAGACGATCTCGACGATCTCGTCTTGAAGACCTATATCGTCGAGACAATTCGATAATATCGTCTTGAAGACCAAAGCATCATCTTGACAATCAAGACGATATTATGCAACACTTAGCCGATTTGACCTAACTCCAGTGAGTCATAGGATTGGTCCTTCACTCATATCCAATATGAGTAAGGCCAACACAATCCTTCCTCCAACTTCTCCAAACACTCTTGTGTGTGACCCCATATGCTCATATCACATTGGCAGTAAGACTAACTGCTTGATTGCTTTGAGATTACCTTGGAAATACCAACAGGGGGATCCTGACTTAGTCTTTTGACTAACGGTCGGATGTGACCAAACACCACAGGGGCTCCGGTTGGGAGACAGAGAGCTGCCCCAGGAGATCCAGCGCAACCAGGGTACGATGCAGGAGGAGGTGATCCAGCCTACCTCGGTAGCAGCATCAGCAACTACGGGTTATGTGAGTGACTAGTAGTTATCTCTTCTGCGAGCGTTTTGTAGTGAGGATTCTATGTACTGGGCAGGAACCTTTTTTATATTCAGCTTTTCTTTATGTGGACTCTTGGTGATATTTTATATATCATATTGTGATTGTGGACTTAGTCTTATATATGTTCATCCTGAATTTCTCTGTGATATATAGTTGGCCTGGATGTTGGATTTGCCGGCAGAATCAACGTCTTGTAGTGGCGACCTTCCCGAGTGATGGTGTCACCGCAAGACGACGGTTCTCGGCATAAGACCCGATAAGAAAAAAAAAAGGTCTTACACTGGCCGTGATGTAAGGCATCAACGTGCTTGTTAGAGATGACACAAATGTTGTTGTGCTCGTCTACTTATGTAGAGGTCGCTGCACGCTTGCGGGAACCGAAGAAGCAGGGCAGATCAAAATGGCGGCGACTTCGTAGATGGGGGAGGGGGTCAGACAACGTCTTTCTCTCGTCAAATTTTTTTTGAAGGCCTTAATTTTATCGGAGTCGTTTTTCCCTCATCCGACAACCGTTTTTGACGTGTAAGTGGTGACAATTAATTGCCTCTACGAGAGAAATCCAAATCAATTAATGATTTTGCAAAAATCTTAAGGGCCACGAGAATAGGCGTGCAAATTTGCCCCGGGTCTGGTTGCCTGACCCGAATCTGGTTGCCTGGCCCAGGTCTGAGCTCGATTAGGCCTGGGCCCGGTTAGGCCCGGGCCAGGCCCAGGCCTAAGGGGGCTCAACATGCCCCTTATTTGGGCAGGGCCTGACCTGGTGCCCGGCCCAGGCCCGCCCAGGCATTAAGGCCCGCTGGCAGCCAACATTTAATGCTGGCAGCCAACATTAAAATTCTGGGAGGCCAACATTTGCCAGCATTTTAATGCTGGTTGCCCAGCATTTAATGCTGGCAGCCAGCATTTAATGCTGGCAGCCAGCATTAAAATGCTGGCCGCCCAACATTTAATGCTGACCGCCCAACATTTAATGCTGGCAGCCAACATTAAAATGCTGGCCGCCCAGCATTTCTGCTGGGCTGCCAATGCTGGCGGCCCAGCAGAAATGCTGGGGCTGCCAGCAATGGGGCATGATTGGGCCCGCTATAAAGGGCTAAATCAAACCCCCTTTTTTATGTATGCCGGGTCAGGCCTGGGCCCGATTTGAGCAGGGCCCAGCTTGAGCCTTGCAGCAAAAAAGCCTGAGCCCAAAGGGCCCGTGCCCCGACCTGAGCCCGCCGGGCCTTATTTGCACACCTACCCGAGACCTGCTGGCACCCATTAGATCCGCCTCCTTATTCACGCAAATGAGATGGAAAATTCCCAGGAAATAAAACACGATAAAAGCCATACATAAAATTTATTGTGCATATTCCGCAACTTAGATGAAATTTCACAGGAAATAAAACAAGATAAAAGTCATAAAAATGCTGGCTCATTATTATGCCCAGTATGTAAAAAGACGGCGAGAAGGATAAAAGAAGCGGCAATTTGTGAATAAAAGAGACGACTGCGGCAGCAGGCTAGTGACCAAGACGCACATTTTCGCTGGTTTTCACTGTGGGATTGCGGATTTTGACATTTTTTCAGAGCTCGATAATGGCCGATGATAAGGTGAGCAACAAGCGTATCATCTTCCAGGACTACGTGACGGGGTATCCCAAGGATGACGACATGATCCTCACTTCCTCGGACGTCGAGCTCAAAGTTTCCTCTGGCTCCGCTGCCGTGTTGATCAAGAATCTTTACCTCTCTTGTGATCCGTATATGCGGGGAAGAATGTCGAAGCCCGGGGTCCAGAGCTACACCGTGGCTTTTACCCCCGGATCCGTAAGCCCTTTTCAGTCTCTCCTCCCAATCATCTATTTGTTATCTATGTGAAGATATTGTTTTCTACTGCTTTATCTTCGGTTCTGGTCGTGTTAGAGATGTGATGATTGATTTGGTTGGAAGTGGAGATGTTGAGAAATGCTCTAAACCTCTTATTTCAGGCTTTCATTTTTCCACACAATTTTGTCATAGCATAATTTGAGAAACCACACCCAATGTCATATTCGTTTTAGGGTTTAGTTCTCAAATTTAGTAGGGCCAAAACTAGAACAGGGTGTATATTGAAATAACTCCTGAAAGCTATAATATCGGCCGCGAAAGATGAACTATTGGACAGCGAAAGATGAAAAAACCCCATCAACCTCTTCAACAGACTATCCCTTTCTATGCTCTGAAACTCTACATAGCATAGAAAGGCATTTTTGTACTCCATTATTCTGATCTCCTGGCTCAGAACTACTCTCTTCCATTTTCGTTTGTGCAGTAAATTTACTTTCTTCACTTCTACATGGTATAAGCCCACCAGCAGGGCACTTGAAAATTGCAAACTCTGTTTCCACACCTTGTATTTCTATATTGGCTTGTATTTGAGGAATCTGTTATGGGCCCACGAAAAGTGTGACGACGCATGGCCACGGACGCTTGTATCTTTAATTCTCCTATAGTCTTTTCTATATTTTCCGCGCTATTATAATTTTTTCGTATCTCGTAGCCTGGGTGAGTGATGTATTCCAAAATCGAGGAATTGATTTTAAAAGTAATTTTTGTGATCTCTTTTAAAATAATGCGGCGCAAGCTAGACGCTCACGAATAATATCACGCGACAATCAACATAGGGATCGCAAACACACATAAATGTCTAGCATTCAAACATTGATTTAACACAATTTACCTCATTGCACAAGCGACAACAAGAAAAACGCACAAGAAGATTTCCAAATTGACGACAAACATGCAAGTGGTAATTTTGGCAAGCTCTGAAAATTTTAAAGATCAATTAAACTTAAGCATAAAATCATAATAATCGTAGGCGCATCACAAATAGTAGAGGATCCATGAAAAATACTAAACCGGGTCGGAAGGAGGCTGAAATGAAGATGGTCACTCGTGGTAGGTCGGGGAAGGGTCGTCGGAGCCCACTAGGGCCGCCAACGCTGTCGGTGGGGCTGGATCGGGATCAACGCGGATGGATTGCCTGGCGGATGGAAGGAGACATGTGAAGGAAGAGGAGTCAGTTGGACCTTTTGGGAATAGAGAAAAGAATTTTCTATTCCCAAAATTTTGTCCAAAACTATTTTTTACGTTGGGACTGACATCATATTATAAAGGAAGGGATGAGTTTCAAATTTCAATAAGAAGAATGAGTTTTAATTTGGATATTAAATAATATTAATTGAAGGGGGAATTAATGAAAGCTGGCTGGAGGAAGAGAAATGGCAGGGGCAGTTTTCAAATGGTGAGAAGACATCATTTACTTGTAAAGGGGTATTTAAATGTGGTTTTAGGAATTCCCTTAACTCATAAAATAAATGAATTAGAAAATAAAAAGTCAAAAAGGGGGTTTCTAACTGAAGGTAATAATTAAAAAGAGGAGTTTCAAAGGGGCATTTGATCAGTATTCATTTCCTTTAACAACCCCCATTAATTTGGCAGTTCAAAATTAAGTTTAATTTCTGAAATTAAAGCATTTATATCTAGTTATAATTTCTGAAATTTCAATTAAAAATCTTTACAATTTTAAAGATTGCTTTAATTATCACTTTCCCTAATTTGACGGACCTTTTCATTCACGGTCTTATTGTTTGTCACACCAATAAGTTGAATTAGGGTGCGCGTGCGCGATACATGACATAAGCGCGCTAATAACATGCACGACGATAAAAGAAACATGCGTGGAAATATGCGCGATACAAATGCAAATAAAAATGCGAAAAATAACACAAAGATGCGACTCAGGTTGCATTAATTCTCTCCAGGTTGAAAGAGCTCGACCCCGACGAGACTGTTATGTGACCTGCTAGTAGTAAGTCTAAATGTCGATATGGTACAACTCCGCGACCGTCACGCTGAATAACCAAGATCTGTAGGTAAACTCTTGTTCCTGAAAGATGCAAACAACCAATCTCCATTGGAAAAAGGATAAGTCCCGGTGATAGAATCAACCATGGAGTTATAATTTTCCAATGATGCTCGCAAATTATTAGTTATAAGTTTATGCAAAATATTTAAATGACCAATAAAATCCAGAGCATCAAAGTGATGAGATTCACAAAGTGGAAGAGGCAGGAGATCGAAAAGGCAAGGAAAACAACAAGGTAGAATGGAAGTGCAATCAACCTGTGGAATCATTAGATCATATCTCACCGTACGCACTTCTGCTAGACACTTATGAGCGTCTACTAAACCAAGATTAATTATCCCCAAAATATTACCCGTTAAAGCCTGACTAGCGCGGCAAAATTTAAAGTTGATCCCAAATCTTTCATCTAAAATTTTCCAAAGAAATCCCTTAAAACGCGTGTCCCTACGTAGAGTAAATTTTTTAGGGATTTTTAATATCCTCATAAATTGAATCTTCCTAAACGGGGAGATAATGTAACAATAAAATACATCGTTCATTGCTAGACTCAGAGAGTAGTGAAATGACCTAGGGCCGCAGTCACCAATTACAAAATCAATATAAGGTAACGAATTTAGTGTGAGTGATAAGTCAAGTAAAATGGTTGCAGGTTCAGGGGTGGGAAAATGTAGTAGACTAGGCGAGTCAAGTGATACCGGGATCGAATTTGTGTCATCTAAGATTAGTGACACATCTCTAGCAAGTTCTTCCTGAAACGGAGGCTCAGGAATATTCTCGATGGCTAAGGGTTGTGATGTAATGGGGACAAGTGAAGTCACCATTTTAGGAGAGATGACAGAGATAAGAGGAAGAAACTCTTCTTCCTGGAGCCGAGGCTTAGGAAGAAATTCCTCGACCGAAGGCAATGACATGGTGAGGATAGGTGAGACCAAGGTGCTCGTCGGGGAATTGACGAGACGAGGAAGAGGACTACCGAGTGACCTAACCTCAGGTTCCATTATATGATACGAAGTTGGGAGGTAGTCATGTAAAACAGACTGCTTGTGCACTGACGCGTCAAGTCTTTTTATCGATGTCCACAACTCGTTCACTTTTAATTTAATATCAGCGGAGAGATCTCAACTTTTTTCATTAAATTTTAAGGCGCTCGTCAATATTCTCCATTATAATTTTTTTTTAAAGACTTAAAGATTTTAAAATAACATTTTTTTATAAAGTAAATTCCTAAAATATATTAAATTTTTTTAAAAAGATTTTTTTTCTTCGCCGCTAGAAAGATTGAACTATATTTTTTATAACCTTAAAACTCACATAAAAATCACTTCTTTTTTAATAAACTTTTAAAAAAAAATTATCGGATCATCGGATTCACGATAGGAGTAAATCCAACCTAGCTATGATACCAAACTGATGTATTCCAAAATCGAGGAATTGATTTTAAAAGTAATTTTTGTGATCTCTTTTAAAATAATGCGGCGAAAGCGAGACGCTCACAAATAATTTCACGCGACAATCAACATAGGGATCACAAACACGCATAAATGTCTAGCATTCAAATATTGATTTAACACGATTTACCTCATTGCACAAGCGACAATAAGAAAAACGCACAAGAAGATTTTCAAATTGACGACAAACAGGCAAGTGGTAATTTTGGCACGCTCTGAAAATTTTAAAGATCAATTAAACTTAAGCATAAAATCATAATAACCGTATGTGAACAATGAGAGTAAGAGGTTTATCATAGGCGCATCACAACCAAGCTTGCAGATGTCGGATGTCGGATTGCGGGGGATATATCGGGGACATTTCAAAATGTCGGATTGTAATATTATAATTATAATTATATATATTTCATAATATTTTTCATTTATTATTTAGATGATAAATTAAACTACTAACACGTGTTTAATCAATTTATAATAAATACGAAATATTGCATACTTTCAATCATCTAATAGTGTAATACAACTTCACAAATTCATATTAAAATATTAAACATTTAAACTAGAAAGTATATTCGTACCTCAGCTTATTTCCAAAATGTTAATGCTCCACAAAATCTGCCACTCTAATATAAATATATAATATTGTTTTCCTGAAATCAATGAACGAACATTTGAGTAAGAACTAAGAACTACATTAAAGAATAAAAATTAATGAACATGTCGAAAAGAATTAACTTAATACAACTCACCTAAATAACATCATGATTCTTGATCTGTTGGGTAGTCCTCAGAAGTGTAAAACACAAGTGTATTCTCAATGTCCTCCTCATAATTCTCATCCTCGTCCTTCTCTGACATATGCCGTATTCCTTTCGCTTTTGTCGTACATGTCTGTTTTAAAGCCGGCCTTGCACTTCTCCTAGAACTCACATCAGCATCAACCATGTCACCAATCTGAGTCCAAGTCCACCCTTCTCCAGGAAACATTTCGTCATCATCATCATCTCCAGCATCATCAGCTGGACCCGCTATTAATTCGGCAACTTTTCCTTCATCAATACTCTTTGCAGACAATGGGTCTCGAGATAGATCAGAATATTTAGACTTCAGCTTGGAATTGAATTTCACAAATACAAGATCATTTGATCTTCTTGGAATGAATCTAAATATGATATAAACATTAAAAAATGTTATCATCTTAAAATATTATTGAAACAACATTTTAAAATGTATATTTACAAGTAAATTACCATCTCAAAAGTGCTCCAATTTCTTTCGCAACTGGAGGAACTAGTTGTCAAATTCAAGATTCTCATGACCATATTTCTCAAATTTGGAGTTTCAATTCCATAGAACTTCACCAATGAGCTTAAGGAAAAATAACAAATTATTAGCAGTTTAGTAAAAAAAAATAGTCCAACAATTGTTTGGTGAAAAATATATCTGGATTAAACCCTGACAGTACTCTTTGCTTCTTTGCTATGTCCCGGGCAAATGCTCCTTGCTCTAGCTGATAAACTTCAACCTCAACAGTAATGACATCTTGCATAGGAATGTCATGAAAGTACATTATAATGAGACAATCAATAAACCACCCATGAACTTTCGGTCTCCATCTATCTCTTCTCTATTTGGGTAGTAAAACAAGGGATTCGGTAAATAGCCTGTTAGATGCAGAGGGTTGCTCATCTTAGTCTCTACTCTTTTATCTATCAACTTCCATATGCGAAGATATTTACTCTCCTTAAACTCAAGAGCAACAACAACCTCTTCTCTAGCCTTCTACATATCACCATACAACCATCCCATTGAAGGTGTGTCCCCATCAACTCTTCTGAGGACTTTCACCAATAAGGCAAATACAAGAATAACAAGCTCAACATTCAGCCAAAAAGTCCCACCCAAAACTGCAGTTGTAGTATACAACTCAAGATAATATGTAGATGATAAGTAACAGATTAATCATATTCATAGATCAATAGGTAATAGAGTACCTGTTTGCTCACCTCACTACTGGATAATTTGGTAGCATCCCACCTTGCTGATGTGAACATCTCCCGCAACTGCCTCTTCTTCTCATGGATGCTCTGTAACAAAAGAAATGCTATAGCAAATCTGGTCACTCCAGGGTGCACAAGATCATGAGACTCCAATTCTTTTGTAGTCTCCCTAAACATGTCAAGGGAGATAGTATGAGCATATATAAACACTGACAATTGACGTCTCATTGCAATTGCATTCTTGATTTGCTTTAATCTAACAATGTCTTGGAGAAGCAAATTGATTGTATGTGTAGCGCATGGAGTCCAAAAGAGTCTTGGCCTCTTCGAAGCCATCAACCTTGATGCCGCCATGTTATTGGATGCATTATTTGTCACCACTTGTATTATATTCTCCTCTCTTGGGCCATCTGGGCTGGCAATCGCCTCATCCACAAAATCAATAATAAATTTCCCATCATGTGTGGATGAGGAAACATTCTTGGATAGCCAAAATGCCACCCCAACAATAGTGTGCACCACTATGTTCATGATGCTTCTCCCCATTCTATCTGTCCATGCATCCGTAAGAATACTGCAGCCATGTACCCTACATGTTTGAGTGAATGTACTTAACATCTCCTTCGTCTGTTGAACCTCCATCTTCAAGAATTTCTCCCTCATCTCATATGGGGTTGACCCCTTCATCCCTGGTCCACATTGCCCAATTGCATGCAACTCCTATTGGAAGGATGCAAGATACAAGGCATCGAAAGGAATGCCTGTCTCGTATGTCCACCTAACACTATACTAGCATGCGTCATCTCTAGCTTTTTTCTTATACTTGATATCAATGGTGGTTTGTACCAGTTTGCTGCTCTCGACGGGTTGGACAAAATTATCCATCGGTCCTTTAGTACCTACCCCTGCATAACACTCATTTGCGTGGCTTCTTCTTTGTCACTATCCGCTCCTCCAATAACTACATCTTCCAAAGCTGTTTGCAACCTTTCAGTCCTAGAATTTTTGGTTGCTTATGGAGATTTTAAATATCCCTCAACCTTCTCTTTAACATTAGCTGGTACCGTCGGGCATGCCTTACCGTTGCCCCTTATCTCCGCCAAGTGATGCTTCAAGCTTGTAATTCCACCATTCACAATTTGCTTGCAATATATGTATCGTATCCGATTGGTGTCATTTGGAGTCACATTCTCACCAAATGACCAACACGGATCTCGACATACTAAGGAAGAAACGCTAGGAATCTTGTTAGAAGCTTCTGATGAATTCATTCTACACTGAACAAATGTAAAAAAAGCAACATCAGTGATATTTTTAAATCTAGATTCCCACAATAATGATGTCATCATTCATCAATGGTCATTGATCAGTCTAATAAACTAAGGGTCAACAATAATTTTGCAACATTAGAAATATTATATATTGCATAATTGCATCACGTAAAAAAACACGATATTCATTATTCCAAATTCCAAAATAACCTCCTATTTTGGATTTTGTCAATTGTCATTTTACTACGACAGCACGGAGCACCAATGATCCATTATTCAATAAGACATGCTTAATGTAAACTACGATAATAGGTAGAGTATCACAAAAAATCCTCATCATTTGTTGCAAAAATAATGTTGAAACCTAAGTGTATAGTTGAATAATTTTTTTCACATCATATGTTGCAATGAAAAACAACAAAAGCTACAATACCGCGATCGTAGAGCAAGAGGGAAGAGAGAAATAGAGAGAAAAAGAGGATTAGGAATAGTGACGGCCACATTGCCACAGTTCCGCAATCACAGCAGCTATCCGATGTCATTGCCAAGTGCCAACAACAGCTATCCAAGTGCCAACACCAGCTGTTGTTGCTAAGTGCCACAACAACTATCCAATTGCCAACAACAACTATCCAACATCAGCTATCCAAGTGCCAATAACAGCTGTTGTTGCTAAGTGCCACATCAGCTATCCAAGTGCCAACAACAGCTATCCAAGTGCCAACAACAGCCATCCAAGTGCCAACAACAACTATCCAAGTGCCAACAACAGCTGCTGTTGCCAAGTGCAGCTAACCAACGATTCCAACTATAGTTAATAGAGAAATAGAGGAAGAGGGAAGAGAGAAATAGAGAGAAATAGAGAGAAATAGAGAGAAATAGAGAAATAGAGAGAAAGAGAGGATTAGGAATAAAGACGACCACAATGCCAGCCGACTGCCATAAGGATTTGCCACAACCACAATGCCCCAAGTCCAGCACAATCACAACCGACTGCCGAGTGCCAACACAATCACAATCACTTAAAAAATATCACCGCCAGATTTCCATCTATAGAGATTAGAGAAATAGAGAAATAGAGGATGAGGGAAGAGAGAAATGGAGAGAAATAGAGGAAGAAGGAAAATAGAAATAGAGGAAGAGAGAAATAGAGAAAGGGGGAGAGGAAGAAAGTAGTAGCCAGCAGAGAAGATGACGGTAGACTAGGGCATGACCGCATGAGGAACTTTCCATAGCAACTATCCATAACAAATTAGCAACTAATAACTTAAAAAATAAAGATAAAACTTACAGTGCCGAGGGGATGAGCCACAGAAGATGAGATGAGATGAGAGGAGAGGAGAGGAGGAAATGTGTCGAGAACCAGTGCCGAGAAGAAGACGACAGACAGAAGAAGGCAGACGACAAACACCAAACAACCAGAAGAATACAGCCCAGATGCGAGAATCACCAGAGAACCAGAGAGCCGAGAAGAAGACGAGAGCCGAGAGAGGAAGAAGATTGCGAGAGACGGAGATTAGGGCAAGCCGCTAGAGGGATGTGAGGAGTCGAGCGGAAAACGAGAGCTTAATAATTTTAATTTCCTATATATAAAATAAGTATAACTATAAATTAATAATAGTTTAATTTTTATTTGCTGCCGCAATTAACCGCCATTACCCCCGCAATGAGCCGCCATTAGCCGCAATATTGGGCTGACATGTCGGCCTCAATACTGGAAAACGCCAGATTTGTCAAATGTGGCGGAAACGTGTTGATTCCCCCTAAAAATTGACACGTCGGCTGCAATCTACAAGCTTGATCACAAATAATAGAGGATCCACGAAAAATACTAAACCAGGTCGGAAGGAGGCTGAAATGAATATGGTCAGTCGTGGTAGGTCGGGGAAGGGTCGTCGGAGCCCACAAGGGCCGGCGTCGGCGGGGCTGGATCGGGATCAACGCGGATGGATCGCCGGGCGGATGGAAGGAGACGGGTGAATGAAGGGGAGTCGGTTGGACCTTTTGGGAAATAGAGAAGAATTCTCTATTCCCAAAATTTTGTCCAAAGCTGTTTTTTTACGTTGGGGCTGACATCATATTATAAAGGAAGGGGTGGGTTTCAACTTTCAATAAGAAGAATGGGTTTTAATTTGGATATTAAATAATATTATCTGAAGGGGGAATTAATGAAAGCTAGCTGGCGGAAGAGAAATGGCAGGGACAGTTTTTAAAAGGTGAGAAGACAACATTTACTTTTAAAGGGGTATTTAAATGTGGCTTTAGGAATTCACTTGACTCATAAAATAAATGTATTAGAAAATAAAAGGTCAAAAAGGGGTTTCTAACTGAAAGGTAATAATTAAAAAGAGGAGTTTCAAAGAGGCATTTGGTCAGTATTCATTTCCTTTAACAACCCCCATTAATTTGGCAGTTCAAAATTAAGTTTAATTTCGGAAATTAAAGCATTCATATCTAATTATAATTTCCGAAATTTCAATTAATTTTTTTTATAATTTCAAAGCTTGCTTTAATTATCACTTAGCCTAATTTGACGGACCTTTTCATTCACGGTCTTATTGGTCGCTGACGCCAATAAGCCGAACTAGGGTGCACGAGCGCGATACATGACATAAGTGCGCTAATAACATGCAAGACAATAAAAGAAACATGCACAAAAACATGTGCGATACAAATGCAAATAAAAATGCAAAAAATAGACCTTTTCATTCACGGTCTTATTGGTCGCTGACGCCAATAAGCCGAACTAGGGTGCACGAGCGCGATACATGACATAAGTGCGCTAATAACATGCAAGACAATAAAAGAAACATGCATAAAAACATGTGCGATACAAATGCAAATAAAAATGCAAAAAATAACATAAAGATGCGACTCAACTTGCATCAGTGAGGGGCAATGATATATTTGGTATAGATTGTTGAGTATGAAATGAAATTATCTTTTTAGTTGCTCTTAGTCTACTCTTCTTCTCATCCTCTCAAGTTAGATTTAAGGTTGAGCAATGCTCCCCTCTTCCTCTCTCTTGGTCGAGCTCAGCTTCTATTGTTCCCCACCATTGGGAATACTAGGTCAAGGAAGGTGCGAGAGGGTCCTCTCCGGGACTTCTCCCTCTCATGACTGTGCAGACTGTGCACCCGTTCACAATCGGAAGCTCATATCAGAATCATACATTAGAAATCTATTCCGAGAGAAATGTAGTGCATTACTTCCAAAGACTAGCTGCTAACTCCCGAAAAGAGGCCAAATAATTGTCAGATATGCATTTTTGCTGTTGAAGTTATTAGTCAGGTAACTTGGTTAGCATTGAGAATTTAAATACTCTGTTCTTTTTGTTTAATTTTCCATATCCTATTGTGTAGAATTGAATTTTCATGACTTCAAAATTTCAAATACTCTTAAGCCTCAACCCTTTGGTCCAATTTCAGTTTTTGTCCTTCAGTGCCATGATGTTTTATTTAGGGTTCTTTTTGCACTATTCCAGTTTTCAACTTGTATTAAAAGATCAGGAGGAATGAAATTAGGAAAATAAGGTTTTTATTCTCTCTTGTTCGCATCAGCAAGTTTGAAACTCCTCCTATGGGTCTCTCCTTCTTCCACCAATGAGCCCACGCCTTTGGATGTCGCAATAAAGATCCTCTCTATCTTCAACAATTGGAAATCTGCGAGTTTTTGGTGAAAGGAGGGAGAAAACATGGATCGTATCCTTCAATCCAACTCTCCCATGACTGGTGCTGAGATCTAGTACTTGAGCACATAACAAATTAGCATCAGAGCTATGTTTCAGGGGTGATTTGATCGACAATCTAAGAGAAATTAATGATATGCTACTCAAGGCAATGAACGTCATCTTTACACAATGCCACAACAGACGCAAATGAAGCGAAATTTAACATATAACACACGTTACACACCTACCTTGATAACTTGGTTAGGTTTGAGCCTGATGGAAACCTCTGTCTCATGTTTGAACCATCAGGCATGGGTTGCTTCCCTGGAGAAGCGTCGAGGTCTGCAAGGGCTACAATGGGTTTTGCTAGATCATGGGGCAGTATCAGGGCCCGTAGGAGGCTCGAGTGGACTTGTTGGAGCACTGTAGAGTTCCTCTACATACTACAAACATCAAGGAATAGGTCCAACTGAGCTGGTGGGATCCGTTCCTTCTACCACCTTTCACTTGGGACAACAGGGTGGAGGCGAAAACCGTTTGGTGGCCAGGTCATGTCAATGGGGAAAGCCCATGAACACATGGATAAAGTACATGTGTGGGCGCTATGACGAGAACAATGTTCCACTTCCATACTATTTCAAGTTGGACTTCCCCCTATTTGGTGGCAAGGAAGATTCCTTGTGGTGGATAATGAGATGCTAGCAATTCTTCATTAATCAAAGAAATCCATGGCCAGAATGGATTGGTTTCTCATCCTTTCTTCTCTTTACGCCCATGCTTTTGCTTGTTCAATAGGAAAGGGAGCTTCCCAATATGACTTTGAAGGATTTTAAAATATCACACAACATGCATTTTGGCCCTCCTTACTTTGCAATCCCATAGAAGAGTTGATCTCTTAAAAGCAAAAGAGATCAGTGTAGAAGTATCTTGAAAAATTTATAAGTACTTTGGCCTACGCCACTTTAGTAAGACTGGGACAAATGCCATTTTTCAGAGTAGGGATCTGAGAATGACTGCAGCTAGATTCTGAGTTTGAAAAATTGTCATAACAATGAGCCTGGCCAAAATATTCGATCAACCTTACACATGGGTCGAGTGATGGTAGAGAGGAGAACATGGAAAACCACCAACGGACCTCTGACCCTTCTTGGAACATGCATCAAACAAGTTGTCCTGATACCCCCTCCAACAAAACGGTGCCGTCGAAAGAAAAAACCGCCACCTCCTTGAGGTCACGCGAGCCATTCTTCATCATAAACACGTACCCAAACACTTCTGGGGTGATGCGGTCCTTACCGCCGCATATCTTATCAATCGTCTTCCCACTCATATTCTTCAGGGGGAGACACCCTACCATACCTTTCATCCAGACCACTCTAGTTTCTTCCTACCTTTATGTGTCTTTGAGTGTGTTTACTATGTTTGGGATGCTCGTCCCTCTGTCTCCAAGCTTGATTCTTGCTCCTTGAAATGCATCTCCCTCGGGTATTCTCATATTACTAAGGGATATCGATGTTTTCTCATGACATCCACAAATACATTATATCGGCGGATGTTATCTTCCTTGAATCTGACTCTTATCCTACCCTTCCTCATGGATCCACACCTCCTGACTCTTCCCTTGATTCTATCCTTGTTCCTTGTCCCGAACCCGATGTACTCTCTCAGGATGACCTTCTGAGTCCTCTTTGGGGACAAGTTTACACTCATCGACCTTCTGATGACACATTCGCGACTCCACCTCAGCCTAACTCTTCCCCCGATAGTCCGGCGACTGTTCCTTGGGAAGACCCTACTAGTGCGCTTGTGGATCCCTTGCCAGTCAGCCATGAGCTACCCATTGTAGCACAGAAAGGAAGTCTTGTTTGTCGGAACAAACCTATATTTGTTAATTCTTACTTGGGATTATCTGCTTCTCATACCGCGCTGCACTCCACTCTAGATCAGTATCATTTTCCATCTTTAATCACACGTGAGACTTGGTCCCTTTGCCCACTGGGAAGCATGCCATTGAATGCAAATGGATTTACTCCATCAAAGTTAAGGCAGATGGCTCCCTTGATCGCTTGAAGGCCCGCTTGGTTGCCAAAGACTATACTTAGACTTATGGAGTGAACTATGATGAAATCTTTGCCCCGATCGCCAAAATATCTTTCATTCACATTCTTTTCTCACTTGCAGCCTCTCATTAGTGGCCCCTATACCAATTGGACATAAAAATGCCTTTCTTCATGGGTCCTTGGACGAAGCATAGAACCACCTGGGTTCGTTGCTGAGGGGGAGAGAACCAAGGTGTGCCACCTCAAGAAGTCGTTATATGGATTGAAACAATCCCCCTGAGCATGGTTTGCACATTTCCGTTCTGTAGTCACTCAGTTCAGTCTTACCAAGAGTACGAAAGACTCATCTCTGTTCTATCAGAACTCTCCGACATGTGATGTCCTATTAATGGTATATGTCGATGATATTGTTGTCACATGAAGTAATTCAGAAGGGATAATAAATCTCCAACTTTCAAACCAAGGATCTAGGCTCATTGCGGTATTTCCTAGGCATTAAAGTTGCAGATTATGCTAACACCGTCTTTATTTGTCAGCGCAAATATGCTCTTGATCTTCTATCAGACCTTGGGATGTCTAACTGTGGTCCTATGGACTTTCCACTTGAACCAGGGGAAAAGGGTCTTCTTGTTGAAAGCAAACTATTTGATTCACCTGAAAAGTATCGAAGAGTAGTTGGAAAATTGAACTACCTTACCATGACTCGTCCTGACATTGCCTGTGCAGTAAGTAAGATCACTCCAACTATCTCTCAATGAGAATTTGTACTTCGAATTGTCAGATACATAGA
The DNA here is from genome assembly GCA_033032865.1 of Dactylorhiza incarnata. NCBI lineage: Eukaryota > Viridiplantae > Streptophyta > Magnoliopsida > Asparagales > Orchidaceae > Dactylorhiza > Dactylorhiza incarnata. The sequence goes on along the minus strand of JAWHQI010000119.1, from coordinate 4,965,516 downwards.
GAAAGATCCTGGACTCGGGATATCGTACAAGAATCGGGGTCATTCCAATATAAAAGCATATTGTGACTATGACTGGGCAGACTGCTTAGCCACTTGGAAGTCAACCACATGGTTCACTATCTTTATGGGTGGAAATCTTGTCTCTCGGAAGAGTAATAAACAAACCACGGTTGCCAGATCTAGTGCAGAAGCGGAATATCGAGCCATGTCCCACACTATTACTGAGATCATATGGATTAGACAGACTCTTTGTGAAAAATGGTATTCAGTCCAAGATCCCTCTCCTCTATAGTGCGATAATCAAGCTGCGATACAGATTGCTACTAATCCTGTGTTCCATGAATGCACAAAACACATTGGGGTCGATTGTCATTTTGTAAGGGAAAAGTATGAAGGACTTATTTCTCTAAGTCACGTGAAGACCAGAGACGAAGTTGCAAATATTCTTACTAAGAGAGTTATGGGAGTTAGAATAAAATATATATGTAACAAGTTAGGTATGGGTTGTTCCCATCATCCAACTTGAGGGAGAGTGTTAGATATATTGTTGAGTTCCCGTATTATGTATTTCTCTTCCTTTATAAATAAACTCTTGTACCTCTAATGAGGTATCAAGTCTTCCAATCCCGTCTGACACCTATGAGCCCTTTAAATCCAGCACAACCATTCACAATTAATCTTCTAACATCTGTATGGTACGTTCAGATTGACCATCTGTTTGTAGATGAAATGATGTACTGTACAATAATTTCGTTCCCAGGCGCTTGTGCACTAACTTCCAGTGTCAGAAGTAAATCTATCATCTCGATCAGAAACAATAGTTCGCGAAATTCCATGCAATTTTACGATGACATTAATATAAAGTTCAACCAATTTCTCAGTAGGTCTATCTTTCTTCACTGCGATAAAATGTGCGTTTTTCGTTAGACGATCGATGATCACCCAAATGCCATCATTTCCTGGTTTGCTTCGCGGCAAACCAAAAACAAAATCCATCTCTATGTCGTCCCACTTCCATTCCGGAATAGGCAACGACTTTAAATCCCCTCCCGGTTTCATATGTTACGCCTTTACTACCTGACAAGTATGATACGTTGCGACATGCATAATTACAATTGCTGTCGACAGTTCCTCTGCTACTCGTGCTGACCTTGAAGATGTCCGCCTCCAGCCACCGCAACTCCATGGCATGCTTAGCCGCCCGCCCGCCTCCGTTGCCTCCGCCGCCTCCATTTCCAATGAAAGTATCGCTTGTCTCTCCACTAGTTCACGCTGGATAGTGGACTCAGGTGCTACTCATCACATCACCTCGCTGAAGCCACCTCAATACTCGAACTCTCCGCATCCTAAATATATCACCGTGGCCAATGGCGACACCGTCCCTGTCTCCGGCTTCTCTGTTATTCCTCTCAATTCCTCTCTCTCCCTCCGCTCGGCTCTTCATGTCCCGGGCTCCCCGTTCAATTTACTTTCTGTCAGTCGCCTCACTACAGATTTGAATTGCTCTGTGACATTCACCTCCTCTTCCTTTCTTATGCAGGATCAATGGACGCAGAGTATCATTGGTAAAGGACGACTGCAAAATGGGCTCTACCTTCTTGAAGCCCCCCTACCATCCTCTCTTCCGTCTCCTCAGTTGATTGACACCTCCGTCTCGGACATGCTCCTCTTCCAGTCCTCCGGAAGGCTCTTCCAGAGATTTATCTTCCTTCTTTTAGTTTTGATTCATGCATTCTGGGTAAACAACACCGCTCATCGTTTTTTCCTCATTGTACTCGGAGCTCTGCTCCTTTTGTTTTAGTACATTCTGATATTTGGGGCCCGTATAAAATTACAAGTGTTTCTGGTTATCGCTACTTTATCACGTTTATTGATGATTATTCTCGAACGACATGGCTATACTTACTTCGTGATCGCTCCGAGCTTCTCCGCGTGTTCCGAACGTTCGTCCTTGAGATTCACACTCAGTTTTCCGAACCAATAAAAACCCTTCGAACGGTGAACGCTCGCGAATACACTAGCCATGAATTTACCAACCTCTGCTCAGAATTTGGGATTATTCATCAAACATCTTGTGCCTATACACCCCAACAAAACGGTGTTGTTGAACGCAAAAATAAACATCTTCTTGATGTTGCTCGCTCCATCATGATTCAAATGCAGGTACCCAAGGCCTATTGGAACTTTGCGCTGTCAACAACATGCTACCTCATCAACCGTCTACCTTCCTCCGTCCTTCATAATGCTACTCCGTTCAGTCTCCTCTTCCCAACTACTCCACCATTATCTCTCATCCCTCGAATCTTTGGATGTACCTGCTACGTTCACTTACTTGATCCGTCCACAGACAAGTTGGCACCACGAGCAGCCAAACACGTGTTCGTCGGTTACTCCCGTACTCAGAAAGGATATGCCTGCTACTCTCCTACTACCCGCAAGGTGACAGTATCGGTTGATGTTACCTTCCGGGAAGATCAACCTTTCTTCTCCAACCACAACCCCCCTCTTCCACCACAATCCTTACCTAGACCTGTAATCCCAGCCACCTCTCCACCAAACCGCCCTCCTCTCCCGGCTCCCGCTCCCAACAAGCCTCCTCTTCTCCGTGTCTACACTCGTCACCTTCCCCGCTCCGTCGCCCCAATGGAGTCGGCTTCGACCTCTGACACTCTGCAACCTGCTGATCCGGTACCGACCTCCACCGCTCATCCCATGACGAACTATGTATCTTTACATCGCCTGTCCCCACCGCTACATGCCTTTGCTACTTCTCTATCATCTATTTCTATCCCTAACTCTGTGCAGGAGGCTCTCCAACATCCGGGCTGGCGGGCAGCCATGAACGACGAAATGACAGCTCTCTGGGCTAATCAGACATGGGACCTAGTTCCTCTCCCTCCAGACCACACTACTGTTGGTTGCAAATGGGTTTTTGTAATCAAGCATACTTCGGATGGGACAATTGACCGTCTTAAAGCCCGCCTGGTGGCTCGTGGCTTCACCCAACAACAAGGTCTCGATTATGAGGAAACGTTCTCTCCGGTGGCCAAGCTCAACACAGTTCGTGTCCTTCTCTCCGTGGCTGTGCATCGTCAATGGCCCCTAAACCCGGTGTTTTTCCCCCTCAACCACCACCCCCGAAACAAACGCAACCGATCGTCTTCGTTTAGCGCGCACCCACAACCGACGCTCAATAACACCCACAACTGATGCGCGATCGAAGCCAGAAATCGTCTACGACATCGACGATCACAGTGCCGTGCATCTTATGGTAGGTTCCTGATGCAACCTGAGTCGCATCGTATTTTATTTCCCGCATTTTATTTTGTGAGTCACACATGTTTTAGCGCACGTTTGTTTTTGTTATTGGCGCACACGTTGCTAGCGCATGTATCTTGTTCCCCGCATGTCACTCGCGCATGTTTGTTCGGCTTGTTGGCGTGATCGGCCAATAAGACCATGAATGAAAAGGTCCGTCAAATTAGGCTAAGTGATAATTAGGGCAAGCTATGAAAATATATACTTATTAAGTTTTAAAACATTTCAATATTAATTTCTGAAATTACTATCATATATTTTAATTTCAACGATTAATATATTATTATTAGGATGAGCCTAAGAGAAACCTCCTTTTTTTGACTCTTTATCTTCCAAGACATTTATTTTATGAGTTAAGAGAATTCTTAAAATCACATTTAAACACTGCTCTTAAAAGAAAATTCTGACTTTCAATCTTTGAAAAGCTGTCAGCCTTCATTGATATTCTTAAAACGTCAGCCTTCATTAATATGTTAACTGTCAGCCTCCATTAAATCCGACTTCTCATTTTATGCGTTAATCTCATTGCCAGCCAACTTTGAAATGCTTCCCCCCATTCAATTAATATTCATTAAACATCAGAGCTTTTTTCTACCTTTATAAAAGGCTCCCAGCTCCTCACGGAAAGGGAGCTTGGACAAATTTTGGAACAGAGAATTTACTTCTCTGTTTTCCAAAGGTCCAGTCCAACCTTTCTCCTTCCACATCCGCCTACACTCGTCTCCTTCCTCTGTCGCCCCTCTTCAGCCACCACTGGCGCCGGAGCTCCTTCCAAGGTCCGGCGTCTTCTCTACCGCCAATCCCAGACGGAATGGCGCACCTTTCCGCCAGCTCCGCTGCAGCTTTGCGCCACCAGCCGTCGATACCTCCACCAACTCCTGTTCATGCAGCCATCCGAAGAATGACTTGGGCTTAATGCGGCAAACATGCATTAATGGTTTACTTCTGATTTCCCTTGAGCTCCATTCATGCTAGTCTAATTTTAATGCTTAAATATTTTTATGACTTTTAAATTCAGAGCTTGCCTTAGCTATTACCAATCCTGTTTGTCATTAATTACAAAATTCCGTTGTTTCCCTTTATTGAAATGCTTATGGAGGATTTAGTCTTATCGTTGAACGCGAGCGAACGTTAAGCATTTATGCGCTTTTGTGAGTGCTTAGATGGTTATCACACGATATTATTCGTAAATTCTCGCTAGCGCCACAATATTTTAAAAGTTCATTTTTTTAATATTTAAAATATAATTTCAGATTTTAGTTTACATCAGTTCCTCTCCTCTAAAGGAATGCAATTCCTCTGCTTCTCCTTTCGTAGAAGTTCTATGGGAAAGTAGGAAAGAAATAAACTTCATCTTGTTCCTCTGTCCACACTTTCTAAATCCCCTGCAGGCTCTTCTCCCAATCTTGGCATAGGTCAGAGCCCATCCGACGACCACAAATACTTTTGATGGAGGAAACAGGCCACTGAAGACATTGAACCCTGCGTTCCAGCTGAACTCCTTGATCGAGTTGTTCCCTTCTTCCAGCTTGATCGATGGAGACGCCCATCCAGTCTTCTGATAGACTGACGTGAATCCCTACTCGATGTCGATACCAGCGTTTCCCAATTGGCAAAATCACAGAGACCCCTTCATCACCTCGCAGAAATTAACTCCAGCTGCATGCCACCTTGTTTGAGCCCAACACCAAAGCTGCTTTCCATTTCTCCTCATCGAGCCCTGTGCTACTAACGCTCTGCCATTTTTTTTATTAATTGATTAATTAATTACTTTATAAAAAAATTTCATCAACATTAGAGAATTCCACGTACCAAATGATCAAACTTATGGAACGTATGCGCACTTGATGGCGTCCCAAGAAGCCACTTACGTGCAACACCAAGAAGGTCAAGCCTGACACCGGGTCACCCTTGCCACACTCTCCAACTCAGGAACTCTTACGGCCCCCATTGTCTCTCTCGTTGTTCTAGATACAATACGTATTACCGTTGTAAGTATCCGTGCTTCATAGGACTACACCGCCAATGTCTAAATCCATACATATCAAATTATCTTTTATGAAGAAGTGGATGATTTTTACTATCATACTAAATATACAGATGTTTTTTGTGCCGAGGATAATAATTCACATAAAATGTCATTGTGCTTTTTCTTTATTATTTACATTTTCCTTTTTTTGCTATTCAATTTCAAAGCAAGCTTGATTTAACAATATGGAAAATCTTTTTAGATCACTCGTTTTCTAATAATTTCCTTTGTGCCTATTTTCAAATTCGAATCCACAAGTCGTTGGAATAGATCTGATTTAGATCACTCGTTTTAGTTCTATTTTGTTAATTTGCAGGTTATTACCGGCTATGGTGTTGGGAGAGTTGTGGACTCTGGACATCCGAACTTTCAAGCTGGAGATTTGGTATGGGGCATAACTGGATGGGAAGAATATAGTCTCATAAAAGCACCTGAAGGGCTGACCAAAATCAAGTATACTGATGTGCCGCTATCTTACTACATAGGAATTCTTGGTATAACTATCCATTATTATATTTATGTTACTTATAATTCTTACTCTTATAGTATTGCCTTCATCTTCTAAGTATGAGATATATGTTTCAATTTCCACTCATGCGTGGTTCTCAAAAAAAGTCATAATTATTTTTCTGTCGGCTATTTATTGATGTTTACTGCTCACAAATCTTAGTAATACTCAATACCTATCTGTTAGATTCTTAATTAGAGCAACAATATCCTTTCCAAGATTTCTAAATTTGAAATCAATATGAGTGGTATATGTTAAGCACGCCCGCGCAACATCTTATTTGTATTTTGGATTTTTAATTTGTTGGGCATTAGGGTAATATGTATGTGAGCCCCCCTATAAGGAGGTGTCTTGGGAGTTTTAGTTATATTTATGCTTAGTGTTTTGACATCTGTCTTTGTGAGAGGGACTTCAAGGAGGAACCAGCCTCCTGGGGTTAGACACGAGTATTCCTCGTGATTGTATCCAGTTTTTCAAGTTTTATTGCAAGTAATTTCGTGTCATTAACATTGGTCCGACCTGCCGACCCTGTCCGCTACTTCCATAGCCGCCGGGACTCTTCCCCAATTGTTCGCGCACGACGATCATCCCCGACTCCGCCATCCTACCCGCACCTACCAACACTCGACTGATCGGTTACACTCATGGCTCGCTCGTTCGACGCGTGCTCCCTTCACAACAATCGAATCTCTTCTCGCATCGGTCAGATCTCTTCCCCAACAGTTCGCGCATGGCGATCATCCCAGTCGATGAAGCTTGACTGAAAACTCTGATGGCGAATAATTCGTTCTCAGTTCTTGGTATTGCTTATCGCCGCCGGTACTGTTCTATAAAAATACTTGGCGGGATTTTCTTAAGTTCCAGGATTCAAAAGTAAGTTCTTAGGGCATACACGGTTCCCTTTTATATGAGAGAGTGGCCGCTTAACGGTCTCCTATAATGTCCTTTATTGTCAGACGCCCATCCCTCAAGAGCATGCGCTGATTGGACAATCAGACGGCGACATTAAATGCTGACAGCGCGTCTGACTACTTTTGAATTTGTCTCGACGATATTTCCATTGTTACGACGACATGGATAATATCTCGACGACAGGACTTGTCGTTGTCTTGGGCTTGGACAGATCTTCAAGTCTGCTTCCTTCCTCTTCAGATAGAGTTGTCTCTACGACACAGAACTTCCCTTCTGCATTTGTACTTAAGATGACATGAAGTCATCTAACTGATGTCGGCGTAATCTTCACGATTGCTTGATATCGTTGTGATCACTTTGTCGTCTCGACGACATGATCGATATCATGTCGACAAACCGTTCTTCACCAACTGCCCGTCTTTAGTGTTCTCGACGCCACGTCTTCTTTTCGACGATATCTTCGACACTGATCTTCCCTTTACCTTTTCAACGACATTCATTCTAACTTAGCTTTAACCACGTTAATGCTTCTTGACGACCACATCTTTGAGTCTTCTTCTTTATCTTCGACTTTCTGATATCGTCGTGTAGATGTCACAACGATATCACCATTCTGCCTTGCTCTGCATGTTGTTGACGATAGGCCTGCTGTTGTCGATGATACACATGATCCTTTTCGACGACACAGACACAATCATTCTTCTTTGCTTTGCCCATCATCTCAACGATGTGCCTGTACTTGTCGACGATATGTCCAGCCTTTTTCGACGATATTATACTTAGGCAGGTTATTGAAGTACTGGACATTTCTTCTTATCTTTTACTGAAATGATAAAGCTAAGAGGATAATCAAATACATAGTGAAGTTCTCTTGAATTGGTGACTTCTCCAAATCAGGAATCATGAGGGCAAGATTCCCAACAGTTGGGTCGGCATTTTAAAATTCGCACCGACCACCAAAGCTTGAAACATTTCCTGGACCAAAGGGTCTCTTCTCCTCTACAACAGAAGTGAGTTACTAAGCTTCTCGGCTATGATTACGAGATTGTGTATCGAAGGGGTAAGGATAACGTGGTAGCGGATGCTCTTTCTCGCCTACCGGAGGGTACTCTCACTCACATTTCTGGACCGTTGGTGGATTCATTAGATAGGTCATGCGTACGACTACTTTACGTCCCTTGGTGGAGGCTTTGCAACGGGGGGAGACGGTGGCCCCTGGTTATCATCTTCAGAATGACCGGCTGTACTATCAGGGCAGGGTGGTCGTGCCCGCCGACTCAGCATGGAAAATGGTTCTGATGCACGAGTTTCACTCTTCACCGACGGGTGGCCATGCGGGGGTGCTCCAGACCCTTCAGAGGGCGCGAGCGAATGTTCTTTGGGCCGACATGCGTTGGGACATACAGCAGTTCGTACGACAGTGTGAGATCTGCCAGCGTCAGAAGTACGAGACTTCGTCCCCGGTCGGGCTATTTGTTCCTCTAGAGATTCCACAGCATATTTGGGACACAGTTTCCATGGACTTCATTGACGGGCTGCCTAAGTCCAAAGGGAAATCAGTGATTTTGGTGGTGGTGGATAAACTATCCAAGTATGGGCATTTCCTTGCTCTCAGTCATCCGTACACTGGCGAGTCGGTCGCCGCACTATTTGCTAGGGAGATTGTCCAATTACATGACCTTCCTCGTGCCATTATTTCTGACCGGGATCCTACTTTTGTGAGCAGTTTCTGGCGGGAACTTTTCCGGTTACAGGGTACGCGTTTACAGTTCAGCACGACACATCACCCTCAGTCGGATGGTCAGACGGAGGTTCTCAATAGGGGTGTCGAGACATATTTACGCTGTTTTGTTATGGATGATCCTCGGACTTGGCCGGAGTGGTTACATTGGGCCGAATATTGCGACAACACTTCATATCAGTCTGCCAGCCGGATGACGCCATTTGAGATTGTTTACGGGCGCCCTCCACCGACCTTGGGTAGCTATGAGCCAGGCAGCACCGCCCTACCGGCGGTTGATCGAGCTCTTCGTGATCGGGATAGCATGTTAGCAACCCTCCGGGAGAACCTCCGCCTAGCCCAGGACCGTATGAAGATGCAGGCCGACAAACACCGCAAGGAACGGGAGTTTGCTGTGGGCGATGAAGTTTTCCTCAAGCTCCAGCCTTACCGACAGTTATCAGTTGCTCGTCGGAGCAATCAGAAGCTTTCTCCTCAATATTACGGCCCCTTTCGTATACTCAGCAGGGTGGGGCCGGTGGCTTACAAGTTAGCTTTGCCGGAGGGATCCCGCATTCACCCAACCTTTCATATGTCCTTACTCAAGCGGAAGGTGGGTGCCAATGTCCAACCGAGTACTCTTCTGCCTGAGGTTACTACTGCGGGCGAGCTTCGCCCACTTCCGGAGGATGTGTTAATGCTTAAATGGAAGAACCGGGGCACGGAGTATCGGCCGGAGCTCTTGGTCAAGTGGAAGAATTTGTCGGCGGCGCACAATTCTTGGGTGGATTTACTGGACTTCAAGGAGCTCTACCCCGACTACCACCTTGAGGACAAGCTGGTCCTTGATGGGGAGGGGAATGTTACGCCCCCGCTACGCTTCACGGGGCGTCATTATGTTCGGCGGTGCAAGGGAGCGGCGACCAACGGGGCTGAACCAACCGGTTCAGCCCCCAACCAGTGAACCGGCCCGGCCGGGGCTGAACCAAATGGGTTCAGCCCCAACTGGAGGGGCCGTCCGACCCCTCTATGGCTCAGGTATATTTACCCGGGGCTGCTCTCATGGGAGGGGATGCAATTAACTCTCAAGGTATTCTTCTCCTTTCTCATCTAACCCTAAACCCCTCTATGCATATATATATATATGTATATATATATGGTATATATATATGTATATATATATGGTATATATATGTATATATATATGGTATATATATATGTATATATATATGATTATTTACCAGGACTTCCCCTCGAAGTTTGCGTAATTACAACTTGCACCCCCTAACTTTCAAAATATATATATCTAGTAGTGAGTTAATGATTTGAATAATTTTTTGTGTAGTCATTAACTATTTAAATTGATTGATTTTAATCAAATACTTGGCTCTTAATTATTGGATTTTCCCCTTGGTAAATAAGGATAGAAGGAGACCACTTAACTTAAACTTGGATACGCATAATTGCTCTCCATTGGCCATTTAAACTAATATTTTCTTATTCCTAAAGCTAGGGTGATGAAACTACCAATGAGTTCTAGCTCGTGAAATTACCAATGAGTTCTTGCTCATGCCAGGTTGTGAGTGGGTGCATAGTCGTGAGAAGGAGAAGTCCCAAAGAGGATCCTCTAGACCTTTTCTTGACCTAACCTTCCCAATGGTGAGAGATACGATGGGAGCCGAGCTCGATCGAGAGAGAAGAGGAAGGGGGGAGCTTTGCTCAACCGTATCTCTCACCCTTCGTCGTCGAGCACAAGATGTTACTTCTTCGTTCGTCGAGCAGAAGCATCAATCGTCGAGCACGCAATGAAGGCAACAGGTAGACGGGCACTACAATGAATGCATCAGAGAGTGGTTTGGGCATGCAATTCCTACGAGAATGCTCTAATATCATGTAGGAAATATGAAATGCTTAATTCTCATTAAACAAAGCAAGGAATATATATACACTTACATTGAGGGGGCATAAAGAACAGAAAGCCCTTTATAATGAAAGTAAAATACAAACTACATATACATAACCTTAATTATAGAACATAACTATAACTATAACTATATGTCTCTCTCTCTCTCTCTCTCTATATATATATATATATATATATATATATATATATATATGGGGATTGCTACTATGCGGGCGTACGGGCAAGGAGGCTCCAAATCGAAAAGTGGTCAACACGAAAGTTGTAGATCTTGCCGAGCCGAACAACTTTCATGTTGACCACTTTTTGATTGGGAGTCGTTTTGACCCTCGATTTGGGGTTCGAAAAGTGGGGCGGCGAGAGTGCTACAGTCCAACTACGAAAAAATCGATTTTCGAGCTCGATTTTGGGGGTCAAAACAGCTCCAGAGATCTACAACTTTCATGTTGACCACTTTTCGATTTGAAGCCATGTTGACCCCTAAAATTTGGTGCCCGTACGCCCGCACCTTTGGTTTGCCCGCATATGAGTTCTCCCCTATATATATATAACTATATGTCTATAACTATAACTATATGTCTATAACTATAACTATATGTCTATAACTATAACTATATGTCTATATATATATGTCTATAGCTATAACTATATGTCTATATAACTATATGTCTATATAACTATATGTCTATATAACTATATGTCTATATAACTATATGTATATATATATGTCTCTATATATATGTTTATATATATATGTCTCTCTCTCTATATATATGTCTATATATATGTATATATATATGGTTATTTACCGGGAATTCTCCTCGAAGTTTGCGTAATTACAACTTGCACCCCCTAACTTTCAAAAAATATATATCTTGTAGTGTGAGTTAATGATTTGAATAATTTTTAGTGTAGTCATTAACTATTTAAATTGATTGATTTTAATCAAATACTTGGCTCTTAATTATTGGATTTCCCCCCTTTGATAAATAAGGATAGAAGGAGACCACTTAACTTAAACTTGGATACGCATAATTGCTCTCCATTGGCCATTTAAACTAATATTTTCTTATTCCTAAAGCTAGGGTGATGAAACTACCAATGAGTTCTAGCTCGTGAAATTACCAATGAGTTCTTGCCCATGCCAGGTTGTGAGTGGGTGCATAGTCGTGAGAAGGAGAAGTCCCAAAGAGGATCCTCTAGACCCTTTCTTGACCTAACCTTCCCAATGGTGAGAGATACGATGGGAGCCGAGCTCGATCGAGAGAGAAGAGGAAGAGGGGAGCTTTGCTCAACCGTATCTCTAACATGAGAGGATGAGGGGAGGAGAAAAAACTAAGATGAGAAATTAGGTTAAATTCATCCATGTCATTCGAAGACCTCCCTTACTCACTAATATTGTGAGAGGGAAAAGTTCCACAATATTATAGTTACGCTCTTCACCGGGCTACATGATAAGTGCGTAAAATCATTACATGAAAAGGAGATACAATGCGAGAAATAAAGATACATACAATTATGGCCACTCATCTTCACCCTCATTGTGGACCCGTAACATGTACACATTGAAGTAGAACCTCTCATAATCTGAATGGAATGATGGCTAATTTGTGGAATATGTAGCAGGTTAAAGTCATTAGAGTACAAATAACCTATATTCTAGTAAATTATAGATGCTCATGGTTCTCTTTTTTTGAATTTGCTTAGGAATGCCTGGACTTACAGCTTATATTGGATTCAATGAACTAAGCTCTCCTAAGAAAGGAGAAACAGTCTTTGTTTCAGCTGCTTCAGGGGCTGTTGGCCAACTTGTTGGCCAATTTGCCAAGTTGATTGGTTGCTATGTGGTTGGAAGTGCAGGCTCTCAGGAGAAGGTAGATGCATTTTTCATGATGGAGGATTTATGCCCTGTTTGGGGAGGCTGATCGCCTCTGGTGCGGATCCACCACAACGCCGCAATGCCTTCGTGGCCATTTGGGGGGCTGCTATTGGCCGTGGCGCGCTCGTGAAAATTAGCGCAAAACCATGAATTTCACGCTGTTTTTGGTCCCGTGCACCGGACCACGGCTGTGGTATGGCATCCTCAGATCCACACCGCCCGCGATCTGCCTCCCCAAACCGCCCCTTAATCTTCTATGGTTTTCTTTTGAAGTTATCTTGTTTGTTGAATACCATGATTACCTTCTTTAACTGGTTTATTAGGTTGATCTCCTTAAAAGCAAGTTTGGATTTGATGATGCATTCAACTACAAAGAGGAGCACGATCTGAATGCTGCTCTAAAAAGGTCAGTTTCAATGGTTCCATTATCTGGAAGATATCCATGTTGTATTGTAACTGTTGAATAACTTGTAAAGAAAGACCCATATAATAGGCCCACGTAAAACCCTCTTAGGGATTAGTCCCACACCTTAGGATGGTGTTTAGGCTCTCCTCTCTCCTCCTATATATATGTACAAATACTTGTGTTGTATTAGAGGAATATACATGATAAAATAATTAATAAAATATTGATTTTTCTCTCTCCTTTCGTGATTCTCTACATGGTATCATAGGTATCCGATCCTCAAATTTCTCGCGAAGCTTGAGTTCCTGGTCCTCCGAGCTCTCCCTTCTCAGCGGTCAACCCCTTTCTAATCGCAGCTCTGCTATCTTCGTGAGGAATTCCCCCTGCTCTCTCTGAGTTGCTCTGCCTCGCCTTTTATAGTTTTTCCCTGCCGCCAACCGGGCCCCGCCTGACTGGTGATTGTCGCAATCTCTCCTTTCAACCCAATCTGATCGCGTCCCCTCTCCTGCTCGCGCCTTTGGCCGCTCTGATCCCGTGCTTTCCTGCTCGCTCCGATCTTCTCGTTCGTCTGTTGCCGAGCTCTGCTCCTATCTAACTGTTGCTTCTTGGCGTTGCCGTGCTCTGCTTGCCTGGCCACCCTCATCGCAACTCCTGTTGCTCCTGCCCGTCGGATCTCGTCTGCGCTTGCCTCGTCTGCAAGCCTGATCGCAGGCCAGCTCTTGATTGCCTGTCCGTCGATCTCCTCCTCAGCTGTATCAGTTCTCCTGACCGCACGAGACCGCGAGCTCTCCTGATCGCAAGTTCCTGACCTCCCTTGCCGCGCTCTTGATATTCTATTTTTTTCTCTCCTCGGCGGTCATGGTGCAGCTACTCCTCCTGAAGTTCGTGATGAACTCCGGATAACCACTATCTCTCTTACTGGTCGGAAAAATTTTGTGGAGTGGGTCCACTCTGTGCATCGTGTCCTCCAGACCAAAGGACTCCACCTTACCAAGGCACAACCTACTACCCCCACCGAGGAATGGCTCCGAGATGATGGGCGCATCCAAACTTGGATTATGAACTCTATGGATAGTGAACCATACCGTATAAACATGCATCATGACACGGCCAAAGCTATGTGGGATGAACTTCACTCCTTATACTCTGGCAAGGACAGTTTGCAACACCTGTTTGACATTTTCACCGACCTCCAGTCTCTTGATCCAGGGGTGGATGGTGACCTGACTTCCTTTGTTGAGCGGTCGAGCCTGGATTCAGCATCAGCCTCCCACGCCGGATCTCGCAGCCCAACGAGCCCAGAAAGAAGTTGTTGGCATAGCCATGATGATGACTCGTGTCCCCCTACATCTCCACAACGTTCGTGCCAATATACTCTCATCCTCAATCCTTCCCTCTCTCTCTCCGATGTGTGCTCCATGCTCTTAAAAGTGAAACCACCTCCTGATACTCTCGACATTGTCTCTCCAGCTCTTCTCCAACAATATCTTGATACTCACCTCCCTTCTTTGTCGGCTCATGGAGCTTGCACCGGCTCTCGGGGGCGAGGTCAATCTGGTAGGCCGCGTCCCAAGTGCTCATACTGTTGTCGGGAAGGTCATCTTGAGGCTACTTGCTATCGTAAGCATGGCGTCCCTCCTACACACCTTGTGTCTCTGGCGACAGCTGCTCCCACCACTACTTCCCCTGACGTTGCTGCATTACGTACTCAGTTCCAGAATCTTCAGGGTCTGCTTAGTCGGTCTTCAGGCTCTGTTGCGACCATCTCCAATGAAGGTATCTCCTGTTTATCCCATAGTCCAAATTGGATTATGGACTCTGGGGCCACCAATCATATTACTCCGCAGAAGTCTCCTCGGTCCTTGGACACTGCTTGTCCTAAGTTCATCACTGTGGTCAATGGTGACACCACTCCCGTTCATGGTTCTGGCAACATAGACCTGACTTCATCTCTCTCTTCGCTCGGTTCTTCATGTTCCGGTCTCTCATTTTAATTTTCTTTCTGTTAGTCGTCTTACTCAAGACCTCGACTGCTTTATATCATTTTCTTCCTCCTCCTTTGTTGTGCAGGATCGACAAACGAGGAATATTATTAGTAGAGGGAGATTGTTTAACGGGCTGTACACCTTGGATACTTCCTCCACCGCTCTCACTTTTGTTACCTCCGTTGACTGGCATCGACGTCTTGGACATGTTCCTCTCCCAATTCTGAAGAAAGCTCTTTCAGATCTGTCCCTCACTGACTTCAACAACAAATCCTGCATCTTCGGAAAGCAACATCGCTATTCTTTTTCTTCTAATTTTACTCGGAGCAATGCTCCTTTTGTTTTAGTTCCTTCAGACATTTGGGGTCCTTATAAAATGGCTAGTGTTTCTGGTTATCGCTACTTTCTTACCTTTATTGATGATTACTCTCGCATGACCTGGTTGTACTTATTTCGCGATCGCTCTGAATTACTTCGTGTCTTTCAAGCCTTTAATGCTGAGATACGTACTCAATTCTCAGCCACTATTAAAATTCTTCGGACTGATAATGCCCGTGAGTATACAAGTCATGCATTTCAAAACATTTGTACTGAGTTCGGTATCATCCACCAAACCTCCTGTGCTTACACACTACAACAGAATGGCGTTGTTGAGCGCAAGAACCGTCGTCTCCTGGACGTTGCTCATTCACTTATGTTTCAAATGCAGGTGCCCAAGGTATATTGGCATTTTGCGTGTCCATCGCCTGCTATCTCATCAATCGCATGCCATTCCATTCTCAATTTTTCCACTCCCTTTAGTCTTCTCTTTCCCTCCACCCCTCCCTTTCCCATAACGCCTCGTGTTTTTGGCTGCATCTGCTATGTTCACTCCCTTGGCCCTACAACTGACAAGCTTGATCCTTGAGCTACTAAGTATATGTTTGTTGGTTACTCCCGCACTCAGAAAGGTTATGTCTGTTATTCTCCTTCCACTCGCAAATTAGTAACGACTGCGGATGTAACTTTCCTCGAAGATCAGCCTTTTCACTCCTCACCTCTGCCTTCGCCTGCACCTCCTCTCCTACCACGCCATCCACCAGACCCACCAACCCACCTCCTCTTCTCCGTGTGTACACTCTTCATCATCTTCGCTCCGATGCCCCGAGGCCTTTACCCCATACTGATAAAGCTCTGCTGATCCGGCCACGACTTCTATAGCTCACCCCATAAATAATTTTGTTTCTTTGCATCGATTATCTCCGGTGCTCGGTGCTCCACACATTTGTGACCTCGTTTTCGTCTGTTTCCACCCCCACTTCTTTGTAGTAGTCTCTTCAACATTCGGGGTGACAGATGGCTATGGAAGAGGAAATGGCTGCTCTTTGGGCTAATCACACCTGGGATCTTGTCCCTCTCCCTTCTGGCCAGACATGTGTGAGTTGCAAATCGGTCTTTACTATCAAACATGCTCCAAATAGGATGGTTGAATGTTTAAAGGCTCGCCTTGTCGCCCGTGGTTTTACTCACCAACAAAGCCTGGACTACGAAGTGACCTTCTTACCTGTTGCAAAGTTAAATACTGTCCGTGTCTTCATCTCTCTGGCTGTTCATCGTCATTGTCCGTTGCATCAGTTGGATGTCAAAAATGCCTTTCTAAAATGGTGATCTTGCCGAGACTTTCTATATGCATCAACCTCCCGGCTTTGAGACCACAGTGGAGTCCCTTGTATGTTACCTCAAGAAAACTATCTATGGTCTCAAACAGTCTCCTCGCATGGTTTGACAAGTTCAGTCGGGTTGTTAGTGATGTTGGGTTTACTCGAAACTCGGCCGACTTCTCTCTATTCACCCGACATTGCCTGATAGGTACCTTGATACTCCTGGTTTATGTTGATGACATATTAATTACGGGCGATGATTCAAAAGGCATCTACATGATCAAGGAACACTTGACCTCCGTGTTCCAGACCAAAGATTTGGGGAATCTTCGGTACTTTCTTGGCATCGAGGTAGCTCGTCGTCCTGATGGCCTCGTCTTATCCCAAAGAAAGTATTGTCTTGATCTTCTTCATGACGCTGTCTACTCTGGTTGCAAGCCAGCTGACACACCCATGGATGTCAACCACAAGCTCTGTGCTTTTTCCTCCGACTTTGATACACTCCTAGCAAACCCAGAATACTATCGTCGTCTTATGGGAAAGTTGATCTATCTTACAGTTACAAGACCTGATATATCTTTTGTTGTTGGGATTGTCAGTCGGTTTATGCATGCTCCACAGACCTCTCATCTCTAGACAGTTGAGCGCATTCTCCGATACCTGAAGTCTACTCCTGGATAAGGGCTCGTATATAAGGCCTCCTTATCTCTATCTCCCATTGACTATTCTGATGCTGATTATGCTGGATCCTTGGATGATCGCCGTTCCACAAGTGATTTTTGCACATACTTTGGTGGACATCTTGATACCCGGCGAAGCAAGAAGCAGTCCGTCGTCCGGGGTCCGAAAGAGCTGTCACCTTCTTCGACATTACCCGTCTTCTCCATCAATTGTCTTCGGCCACGACCTCTCCAGAGAACTTCACATGTGCAGCAAGAGATCCCTCAAAATAGAGCTTGGAAGCACTCGAACGATGGAGGAGGCCAAGAGGATGCTCCGGCTTTAGATTTGCAAGGAAATGGTGGTCGGAGCTCCTCCTTAAGGTGGGCGGCGATGGAGCGGCGAAAATGGCGGAACTGGAACCCGTCGGGCGCGAAAAAGATGACTGATCCCGATTAGGGCGGATCCTACGGCTTAAATAGAAAACTGTCAGAAATTTGGTCACGCACGGTCGAACGCACGACCATGCGTGGACCGTGCGTTATTAATTAAATTGACAACCCAGGAAGACGACCCAGAACGCCCATGCGTTTTACTCACGCACGGTCGAAATCCATAGTTTCAGCTCACCAGAGGAGCCCGTGCGATTTTACTCACGCACGGGCAAACTGCCCGTGCGTGAACAAATCACACGAGCGGGGACAGAACATCGTTTTGAACCACAGATTAGAGCGCACGGTCGAAGCGATCGTGCGTCAAGGAAACACACGACCGTGCGATTCATGCAGACATGAAATCTGGGCAAAATTGGATGAACTGTCCACCTGCACAACAATCAAAATAGTAATCACACAACTGGGAATACCCCCCAGCTCAAGCCAGATATATAAAAAGGGTTGGGGAGCACCGGGTGCTTACCCCCAACAACATTGAGCGTAAATGCACACCAAAATGGGCCTAAAGAGTGCACATATCATAAAAGCGAATGTGAGTGAAATACAAGCTAATATGGCTTGAAAGTGTAGTGCACACGAGTGAAAGATAGCCCAGATGAGTCCGTAAAACACTATAAATATCGGACTCATCACACCCCCAGACTTAACCTTTTGTTCGTCCCGAGCAAATCACTCCTCAAGCGGACGAGAAAATAAAAAGCTTGCTTAGAAACTGCAAAGGTAGAGTACCATGCGAAGTCGCAGGCTTACGCTCATAAAAATTCAGTAGAAGAAATATCTAATTATGCATCATAGTCTATATTTTTCTAAGAGCGTATCTATATATCATTATTACTCAAAATCTGAATCACGGTGAATCATCTGGTCACGCGTAGGAAGAAAGTAAACTGATCGCTAAGGTGAACATTGCTAAAGATCGGGGCTCGGGACAACCTCCAAAGAAATCCATCAATGTCGGTGACCATAAGCTTGCTCGTTCGCACTCTCTCCACGACACTGGTTTGACTCAAATGCGTGAATTAATAGGACTTTAGGTTTAAGACGGGGCTTGGTTTAGGTGAGGTATGCACTGATAAAAAACGATGACTTAAACACTAAACCCAAATGAGCTAGCACAAAATACACTATCCACGCACCACGACACATGCGAGTGCACCACACCCCAGACTTAGACTTTGCAACATGGGTGTGTGCACCGCCTACTCCCAACACACATATTTACAAAAAATTTCAATTGAATTTTTTCATAACAATATTTTCTTTTTCATTCTTCTTTTTTATTCTTTTCTTTTTCAGCAAATTTTTCAATAAACACACCCACAATTTCCACTATAAAAATCACCACATCAACACCCCAGTAACGAAAATAAACCAAGACTAAAGCTTAGGTTTGGGTGTGCGACTAGGATCGACTTTTAAGCTTTGGTGAGATAAAGGTGGAGCTGAATCAAGAGGAATGGGTAGGCACAAAGGGGCTAGCAAGGGCAGAAAATGGGAATGGAACACAAGCTTAACCAGGCCATCATGATGGCCTACATCACGCTCACGCATTGAACTAATTTGTACCAATGCTTCAAGAGTCGCTTGGGGCATGTTCTTAGCCACCGAGAAAGATAATCCTTCCTCCCGACTCGAGCAATGCGAACCTAGTAACTGTCTACACACATCCCTACGCTACCGTCGGATTCACATCAGATTCACCAATTTTGAGTAGAATAAACAATATTTACGCAAATAGAAAAAATATAAAACTATAAGCATAAAGAAAAATTAATTCCACATGAATTTCTACGCTAGACGCAAGCACTCGACTAGGAGCACTACGAGAGTCAACATTTTACTCTGTCTCACAATCCTAAACCAACACGGTAATTTTCCAAATCATACAAGGAAATGGTTTAACTCAGAGTAAGCCTATAGTTAAGCACACGCTCAAGTGGGTGCTGTGATGTGCGGTGAATATGAACAAGTATTATTATAAAACTGAAATAAACTACTTCTCGTATGCAGTGCCATGTGTACTTGCGATGGGTAACACACAACTGTGTTTCTCCCTCCCCCGGACTTAATTTATCCAACGCAAGGATTTATAAGCATCAAGAATACAAAGGAGCTGAAGAGGGGAGAGGTTACCCATGCTCAGAAATGAGCATACCAGAAGATTGGCGTGCAAACCAAGACCAAGCCGCAACATCCGACATCCAGAAGAAGGACCTGCAGGGGTGAGCTCCGCCAAAACAAAAGAAAATATACAACCTAAAATGGAATACAACTAACAAAACTAAACTTGATGAAATAAAAATGCAGGAAAAGTAAGATAACTACTGGGGTTATTGTCTTCCCAGCACGACTTATTCAGAAAGTAAAGGTTCTAGCTAATGGGAGTATGGAAGGAGAAGTGAACATGTAACTGGCCTAATATCCGTGTCGGTAGCGGGTGCCGATACGGTGATAGTACAGTTACCCCTCTACCTAAATAATAATACCTGCTCGTCACAGGTAGAGGGAAGAGAATATAAGAGGAGTACTCCTCACACATCTCACCAAAAACATCCTTGCCCAGCAAGGTGTCGTCTTCAGGGAGGTGGCAGGAGGAGAAGGTAATGAGTGAGAGTTCCACTATGGAGGAGGGGTCAACCTCCTCACATATGGGGATATGCTCATCATTGACTTGAGTAAAATGCTCCAAGTCCTCCTGAAGTACCTGTAAAGACTCAACCTGCACAAGCTCAGATGAAGAAGGGGTGGTCAAGAATTAAAAGAGAAGAATGACATAAATAATCAAAAATTGGGGGAGTGGTCCCGGTCTCACTCCCGATAGGTTGAAGTAAAAGGATACTGTCGGCATCGTCGACAATGCTGCAGGGATAAGTAGGATCATCAGTGGCCTCCACGATTTGGACTTCCTCCACCGGTGCTGAGGTAGAATCCTCGTCACCTTGGAAAATATCCTCCTCCATAGGAATAGGCACAACACACAAATCACATGCCTTATCCTGCGAAACATCCTCAATAATGTCGTCAGAGACAAATGTAGTAGTATGCACAACAAGGGGAGGAATAGTGCTTGGATAAAAGTCAAGCACTGATCCTCACAAAGAATCGAATTCATGCAAGGTGATGTATGCACAGGGGAGATTGGCTCAGCGATGTCGGAACATACATCCGCCATAACTCTGATAAGCGTGTCTGCATCATTCCCTTCAAAACATGAAGGTGACACAGGCAAGTAATCAGAAGTAGAAGGTGTGCAGCCAGAGTTAGGAGTCGGGATGATCCAGATATCCGGCTCGTCATCCTCGTCCAATTGGCGAAGAAAAACAGCACAATCCTTCAAGGCATGATCCATGCTCCGACAAAACAAGCACTGTTTTGCATTTTTCTTCAGCTCAAATTGGGCCGGAGATGAATGCAAAAACGTCACGTGCGGAGCGGAAGAGTAGCCATAAGACTTAGGCGCAGTGTATGAGGTACCGTACGGTGTCGGTGCCCGATACATTGAGCCTTGGGGATTAGGGCTACTATCTCCCGATGGGCATCTATCACTATCATGAGAAATATCTCCACACCAACGACAACGAATATTAAATGCGGCCCACATTGCTTGAAGATAACAAGATTAAAAAAAACACTATTGTGCAAAATACTTCACCCAACAATAATTTACTAAAGCAACCTAAATTTAAAGCAGGAAAAACAGAATATGAAACAAAACAAAAAGATGCAATTTACAAATGGAAGAACTTCTACCTCTCAGCACTCCCTCTCCAGAAACTCACACAACTGTGTTCCCTGGCAACAGCGCCAAAAACTTGATGCGCGAATCTAGCACACCGCTATAGGCGGGAGCGAGATTGCGGCACGACACGACAGTGTACCGATCGTTCAAGTAATATAAAATGGGAGTGATCCCCAAGTATCGAATCTCTAAGGAACACTGTAAGGTGGAGTTTACTTTTGAGGAAGAAGTTGAGATTGAAGTCCTTTAGGTTGGATGGATTGCGGAAGGGTCTAAATGGTTTGTGGAAAAGCAAAATAAAACTAAGTTACTAAATTACTATGCAGGCCGCTATGCACTGCTTCGCAAGGTGAATGGAGACTACGCAGGCCGCTATGCGCTGCTTCGCTAGGCGGATGGGCGAGAAGACAAGCGAATGGAATGGTTAACACCGGCGGAAGTGACGTGGATTATACGGGCCGTTAGCACCGCTTAGCTTGGCGGATGGAAGAGTAGGCTTGCGGAATGGGCGAGTAGTCAAGCGGAATGGAATGGACGGTGATGGAGGTTGGAAGATGGAATGGGGGCGCACCTCATTTGCATAAACCACAAAATAATTTCACATAGACATGAAATAAATAAATAGCATTTAGGGTTTAGCAATCATCGTCATACAACCAAGGAATCAAAAGAGAATATGCTACAATATGAAGGGGGTGAGATTACAACCAAAGGGGCGGAGACTCGTTGGAGATTCACGGCCGGAATCTAGGGTTGTCAAGCCTTGTCCGTGCTCGGTCTTCAACTGCCGTCCGGGGTCTGGAAGAGCTGTCACCTTCTTCTACATTACCCGTCTTCTTCGTCAATTGTCTTAGGCCATGACCTCTCCGGAGAACTTCACATGTGCAGCAAGAGATCCCTCAAAATGGAGATTGGAAGCACTCGAACGATGGAGGAGGCCAAGAGGATGCTCCGGCTTTAGATTTGCAAGAAAATGGTGGTCGGAGCTCCTCCTTAAGGTGGGCGGCGATGGAGCGGCGAAAATGGCGGAACTGGAACTCTTCGGGCGCGAAAAAGATGATTGATCCCGATTAGGGCGGATCCTGCGGCTTAAATAGAAAACTGTCAGAAATTCGGTCACACACGGTCGAACGCACGACCGTGCGTGGACTGTGCGTTATTAATTAAATAGACAGCCCAGGAAGACGACCCAGAACGCCCGTGCGTTTTACTCACGCACGGTCGAAATCGACCATGCGTAAAAACGCACGGGCAAATTCCGAAAGCCATAGTTTCAGCTCACCACGGATCCCGTGCGATTTTACTCATGCACGGGCAAACTGCCCGTCCGTGAACAAATCACACGAGCGGGGACAGAACATTGTTTTGAACCACAGATTAGAGCGCACGGTCGAAGCGATCGTGCGTCAAGGAAACACACGACCGTGCGAGTCATGCAGACATGAAATCTGTGCAAAATTGGATGATCCGTCCACCTGCACAACAATCAAAACAGGAATCACACAACTGAGAATACCCCTCCAGCTCAATCCAGATACAGAAAAAGGGTTGGGGAGCACCATGTGCTTACTCCCAACAACATGGAGCGCAAATGCACACCAAAACGGGCCTAAAGAGTGCACATATCATAAAAGCGAATGTGAGTGAAATACAAGCTAATATGGCTTGAATGTGTAGTGCACACGAGTGAAAGATAGCCCGGATGAGTCCGTAAAACACTATAAATATCGGACTCATCACCTCTCTCCTCCTATATATATGTACAAATACTTGTGTTGTATTAGAGGAATATACATGAGAAATTAATAAAATATTGATGCCGTGATTCTCTACCGTAACTATTGTTGTGTGGCCATAAACATTAATATTATAATTATCACCTGCACAAGGAAACCGCTGTGATTATGCACTTCATTACTCATATGAAATGCGCTATCATTTTCATAAGTAGTTTCTATAAGCAACTTGAAAACTGTCCTGTCGTGTTCATGGGAAATTTTATTTGAAATTTAAAAACCGAGAGTACACCAAGATACTTAGACACCGACACCTTTCACGAACTCTCCACAGTCATGTTTGAGCCACCCGTACCTTTAACCAACTCTCCAAAAATATCCATCTGTATGCGGATGCACCAACCAAATGCAGAATATGACGAGCATGAAGTAAATCAAAAGAGATTAAAAACAAAAATAGGACACAAGTTCAATGTGGTTCAACCTCAAAATATGCCTACAAGGCTACATCCACTATAAAGGAGAGATGATCCGATCCACTAATAACAACTGCCACAGAGATGATATGCAATAAACAACTTTACTAGCCCCTTCTCGTATGCCAAGCACATCTCTCAAACAAAAGAGAAACTCCAAAGTTGGATTGTACATCAGATCTGATACAATGCATATGCTGATTGTGATTGCCAAATACTAAAAACTAAACTGACTCCCAATTTAAGTTGCTCGCATACTAACCTGTTGTTGATCTCCCCAAATATTGATGATCATAACCTAGTTGTTGTCTTTGATCATAAGATTCATCAACTTCAACAAAGATGGAGATCCAAGTTAGAGCCAGATTCAAGTTGGAGGAACTCATGTTAGTCATATTTGAAATGTCAATGTCGTTCATGATTTTCTGAGATGCCAAAATGCCTGGCCTGCTAAAAGTTTGTAGCCAGGCATACATTGGTGGAGATAACCAAAGATTGAACCTCCCCGGCCTGCGACCTACCAACGAGGCAATGATAGTGTAGTCAATCTCTTTTGCCAAATCCATTTCGTCCCCAATCCATGTGGGTTCAACAAACTTTCCCATACATGCAAGAAACATGGTGACAGTCTGCTGTAGAAGTGAACTCTAGTTACACAATCCTAGGTGCGGTGCCGTGGGAAAATCAAACTCTAATTAACCTTGGATGATGTATGCAATGGACAAACGATCCAACAGTTGATTAAAATAGTAATTAGAATTTTAACCATGCAAATTATTATAGAGCAAAGAACAAATCAATTTTAAGCAGGTGGGTATTGCTTTCGTCTGCATGAAAGCCCAAATTTCAAATGCTAAAGAAGCAAATAAATCCTACAAGTTGTAAACAATCATGAAACAAATGCACTAGCAAACTATCATTCCAAATCGTACTAGAAATCTTAGCCCATACAATAAAGAGGCACAAAAATACCAAACTACTAATACTCACGAGGAAAGGGAGAGTTGATGTGGGAGTGGTGGAGATCTGGTAGCCTTTGTGGTTAGACGGTTGCCCAGAGGATGGGAGGAAGTTAGACAGTGGCAGTGGAGGCTGACGAGGGCTGTGTCTAGTGGAGAGAGAGGCTGCTGGACTGGGGCATGGAAGAGATGTGTGGCTAGGATGGTACAACCACATGAGGGAAGTTGTAGAGGGATTGGCAGCGATGTTCAGGGTTTAGCGAGGGTTGGTCGGCGCGGAGGATAGGGTAGGGGGAGACGAGGGGCTGGCTGGTGGTGGGAGGGAGGAGGGTGTCCAGCAAGCTGCAGAGATGGTCTGGACTGGTGTTACTGGGAAGGGACTGCAGAGACTGTTGTAGCTGGGGGCTTGGAGTGTGTCCAGCGGCTGGAGTATGGATGGAGATGACTGTAAAGGTGTTAGGAAAGGGCGTCTTGCAGTGGGATTACAAAGTAACAATGGTAGAGCCTAAGGAGTCGTCACCTGAGGGTTCCGTGGAGTCGACACCATGAAAGATCTTGGGATTTTCGGGGGAGCCTCCAAAAATACCCAATGCCTCCACAAGCCCCCTTCTCTTATTTATAATGAAAACATCTTAGGGCACCCATCGCGGACGGCTATGATTGTCATACACGATAAAGTTCCGGTCTCGAGAAACAATACATAAAGAATTAAAATAAACCACCTGAAAATGTCCAAACGGCGCTCCGGACGCAACCGTGGACTCGAATCCTCAAAATGACGATCCGATCAACGCCTCCTGCGAGAATAGACACGTGTTGGCTCCATTGTGCTACGACCCACACGTGAAGAGTGATCCCCATCAACTTCCAATGTCTGAAAAGTCTTCATCTCCGATGAATGGAGATGATCATGCTGTCGAATAAGCTCATGGGCGAGTCATTCAATCTCCGCGGGCACTATCCATGTATCATCGGTGAAGGTGCGTCCTCTCCAATGCACCAAGTAGTGGCACAAAGGGCCTTCAGGATTGAAGGTGCACTAATATGTCAATCTCTGTAATGTTGTCAGCACTCAACTCAAGGTGATGCCGATGGAACCTTATGTGTTAGACTCTTAAGTAGGGTACACTCTGAGGGGGGGGGGGGGGGGGGGGGGGGGCTCACGGGTGGGCTCAGTGGGTGGATCAAGGTAGGGATCAGTGTACTCGAAAGGTTCGTTGTAAGGTGTCAAATCCTCAATATTAAATATGAGATAGATACCCATATTTTTTGGAATGTCAAGCTCATAGGCGTTCGTCCTGATCCTTTTTACAATTGTGTAAGAGCCCATTTGCTTAACATTCAATTTCTTGACATACCCCCTTGCCTCTCAACGCAGATTCTTACCATTACCTGCTCACCCTCAAGAATAATTTGTTCTCGCCTGTAATCATCTGCATAAATTTAATACTTCTCATTACTTGATGTAATATTCCGTTAGATTGACTCATGCACTCATGCAAATGATGTAATCTTCTGTTAGATCGACTCATGCACTCATGTTGACTCGCTAGGACGGGACTCTAAGGGAACATGGATGAGATCAATAGGCTTTCAGAGTTCATAACCTAGAACTATATGAAATGAACTCAACCATGTGGATCTATTGGCTGAATTGTTATATGCGAACTCCGGTATAGGGAGAACTGAATCCTAACTAGATGCATGGTCACCTACTAGACACTGTAACATATTACCCAGACTCTTATTAACTACCTCAATTTGTCTGTCAGTCTGAGGGTGATATGCTGACGAGAACTTCATGGTTGTGCCCGTTTTGTGCCACAACGTATTCCAAAAATAGCCCATAAATCTCATGTCTCAATCATACACTATGGTCTTGGGCAGCCCGTGCAACCTAAGGATATCTCTCATAAATAGCGATGCGATGTGGGACGCATCAGTGGTTTTGCTGCACGTAATGAAGTGGGTCATCTTCGAGAATCGGTAAACAACAACGTATATAGAATCATGCTTCCTCAAGGTGTGAGGGAGCTCGAGCACGTAGTCCATGCTAATGTCAACCCAAGGCTGGTCTGGGACGGGTATGTGGGTATATAGTCCTGTGTTTTGTTTCGTTCCTTTGTCCGTCTTACAATTATAGCAATGGCGGATGTCACGAGCCATGTCCTTCTTAAGAGTCGGTCAATAAAAGCGGTCCTCGACTAACGCTATTGTCTTATCCTGATCGAAGTGACCAACGACGCCACCCGTGTGCATCTCCCAAATCAAATAATCGCGGTAGGAAGTTTTATGGATGCAAAGAAGAGAGCCTCGATACAAATAACTTTTACAGATCAGGTACCCTCAATAGCCCCCCTGAGGGGGGGGGGGGGGTCTCATTAATGCGGCGCAGGTCTCACCAAAATTAGGGTAATTCGGGTAGTCAGTGATCACTCTCTCAAATACGTCTACCCCCGCACTAAGTGTCTGCAATAGAGAGACACGACAACTCAAAGCATCTGCAGGTTTGTTCTCAACACCAGACCTGTGTTTGAGAACATAATGGAAGTCCTGTACGTACTGGTCCCATTTGGCATGAGGATGCCCCAACTTCCTCTGGGAGTCGAGGTATCATAACGCCTGATGATTATAGTAGAGCATGAACTCCTGGGGTAGGAGATAGTGCCTCAAATAACGCAACGACTGGACAATCGCGTAGAAATCTGTCGTAATGTTAGTACTTATGCTTAGCCTTATTCAGTTTCTCACTAAAGTAAGAAATTGAGTGTCCTTACAGGCTCAGTACTTCGCCAATGCCAGATGCGTTGCATGCGACCTCAAAAGCCCTACTGAAATCAAGGAGTCTCAATACGGGGGGATGGTCGTTAACTTTTCCTTGATCTCTTCAGAATCCATAGTGGCTACAATGGTCCGCTGATACTCACCCTTGCGGAGGTAGCTCGTAAAGGGAGCCATGGTCGTGTTATACCCCTTGATAAACCTCCTATAAAAGGTGACAAGTCCATGAAAGTTGCGGGCCTTGTAATAGTCGAAGGAATAAGCCACTCATGAATAGATTTGACCTTCTCAGGGTTGACAAACACTCCAATGGAGGATACTTTAAATCCTTGCAAATAGACTTGACCTTCCCATGGTCGACGGACACTCCAGTGGAGGATACTATAAATCCCCAAAAGTGGACCGACTCAGATACAAATGAGTACTTCTGGTTCACAAATAACTCCTTACGGAGGATATCAAAGTGCAACCTCAGGTGAGTGAAGTGGTCTGAGTGGGCACGACTATAAACCAGGATGCTGTCAAAGTAAATGACTAAAAACTTGCCCATGTTGGGCCGTAGGACCTGAGTCATGGTCCTCGTGAAGGTACTCTGGGCATTAGAGAGCCCAAACGACATGACAAACCACTCATAGAGAACATCCTTGGTCTTGAATGCGGTCTTCCATTCGTCCCCTTCTCAGAATCGAATCTGATAGTACCCACAACATAGGTCGATCTTCGAAAAGATCTGGGCACCAGCCATTGTATTAAGAAGGTCATTGAGTTGAGGGATAAGGAAACGATACTTCATCGTGATCTTGTTAATGGCTCGACTACCAATGAACATGTGCTGATACGCCGTAGTCGTATCAAGAACGAGGACACTGAATTTGCATTGCATTAAACAAATATAAAGATACAATCCAGAGGCAAGCTCTTGCCAAGCACCCAGAGGCTGGGTCCTCCAAATCACTCATCTCTCCAAAGAGAGTTCAAGACTCTAAAACTCTGAAGATGAACAAGACTCCACCCCAGGGCTCCTTATATAGATGGAGCCCCTTACTACAAGACAAAACACTTAAATAATACAATAAAGAAACAAGCCGTTGAGTGACTCCCGCAAGGTGAGGCCGAACGTCTAAGCGTATGCGTGAGACGTGTTCCCCAATGCAAATACGTATCAACACCCCTTACTTGAAAATTGACCTTGTCCTTAAGCTCGAGGCGGCAAGGATCCCATGAGCGTGACGTGGAGACTCGGGCGGCTCCTCTGATGGGCGGTTCTAGTGAAACATCAGAAGCTGAGAGGCGTTGTGTCGAGCTGGTTCCTGCAGAGCTGACATGCGACTGCCCGAGAGGAGAAGCAATGTCGTGCCGGCAAAATATCTCATCCGCAAGGTCAAGCGAGGTGCACACCAGTTGGGTCAGGGCCTCGGTCGTAGGCTGGATGCTATGAAGATGAACGTTGAGCCCCATCCAGATCCTGAACGATGACCGTGGGGCCGGAGATTAGGTCGATGAGGAGTGGGTAGTGATGAGTGGGAAGGAAACCCGGTGGGAAGTCTGGTCGAAGTGGGAGAGTGACCAGATGTGAGGGTAGGATAATTATGGGCTTGAGAGATGTTGAAAGCGAGGAGTCGAGCGAAAAGAGAGCTGACAGGCGGGCGGGGGCCTCCAAGAAACAGCGGTGAGCAAAAAAAGCATGTGGCGTTGTGTAAAAGGCTGGCAAGGCGCCAGGTGGAGCCTCTGTCACGGATATGTCTAAAGGCGAGTGAATGAGAGGGCAACTGGTGGGAATCGAAGAGTGGGGGGAAATTATCGGGGTGCGTGCCGCGGTCTGCAACAGGAGAACGAATGGGGTGTCAGAAATGGAGGAAGTGGCGGCGGTTCTAATGGTCGAAGACCCACAGAGGGGTGGCAGTGGGATGGATGGAGGAGGCTCGTCGGGAAGTAAAGTGGCGGGCCGGGGCTGTAAGGTGGCATGCGAAAGAAGACGATGACGATGCTCAAGTGCCATGGCGAGGAGAGTATCCAGGGCAGCTTCAACTCAATCGCAGCGAGCATGCACTGAGTCCGGAAGGAGAGCCATGGTGAAAAAGGGGGGGGGGGGCAGAAAGCGACAGGAGGCTCAGGAGGGCTGCCGGAATGCTGCAGGCGCCGCGTGAAGGCTGTCGGATTGCTGCAGGAGCCGCGGGAGGGCTGCTAGAAAGCTGCAGGAGCGATGTCGGACTGCGGCCGGAGCCGCATGAGGGCTGTGAGGGTGACAAGCGGCCGCTGGAAGGCTGCAGGAGTGCTGGCGGGTCGCTTGGGTGCTGTCGGGAACGACTGGAAAGGAAGAAAATCCGGCTGGAGGCCCTGAGAACCGAAGACCCCAGGAACCGTGCGTTGGAAGAGGGGCCGGGCACAAGGAGGTTGGTCGAAGAGGGAATTGGCTGATGGAGTCGGCAATGTCGTCGAGCTGTGGATGGACGGACACGGCGAGCGAATTCCCGGAAGCGTCGTCGAGCTACGGATGGGAGGGCTCGGTTGCAGGAACTACACAGAAGATGAGTGTCGTGGACATCGACGAAGCCGGAGCGGGCTCAGCGTGCAGGATCGTGGAAGTAGACTAGGCGGAGGAAACAAGGATCCGATTAGGGTTCAGCAGAAACCCTAAATGAGTGGCAGGTCAGACCAGTTGATATGTCGTAGTCGTATCAAGAACAAGGACACTGAAATTGCATTGCATTAAACAAACATAAAGATACAATCAAGCTCTCGCCAAACACCCGGAGGCTGGGTCCTCCAAACACTCCTCTTTGCAAAGAGAGTTCAAGACTTTAAGACTCCGAAGATGAACAAGACTCCGCCCCTAGGGCTCCTTATATAGATGGAGCTCCTTACTACAAGAGAAAACACTTAAATAATACAATAAAGAAACAAGTCGTTGAGTGATTCCCGCAAGGTGAGGCCGAACGTCCGAGCTTATGCGTGAGACGTGTTCTCCAATGCAAATACGTATCATGCGCCAACTATCGTTCTTTGGAGTAAGAAGGGCGGGGACCGCACATGAGCTCAGACTCTCACGAATGAACGTCTTCCTGAGTAACTCATTGACCAGCCACTTGAGTTCAGGGTGCTCCTCGGGATTTATGCGATAGTGAGGGAGGTTTGGTAGAGAAGCTCCCAACACAAGGTCGATGGCACGTTGAATATCTCTCAAGGGCAGCAACTCATTATGAAGCTCGTCAGGCATCATATCATAATACTCATCTAGAATGCAACGAACATCAGGATGAGGCACGGGAACATCAGTATGGTTCTCAGATGCCATGGTGGCGGTCACTACATAAACGATGCCCGAATGAACGCTATCTATCAAGAACTCGCTATGCCTTAAGATATGTAGGGGTCTCGAGGAACTCGTGTTAGTCGAAGGTTCGACCGGACCCTTGGATTTCTCCTTGGGTTGGGTGGGGGATAACGTGACCTTCCAACTCTTATCATAAAATACACAGTTGTTTGACCGACCGAAACACGTGACGTCGTGATCATTAAGCCAAGGTCTCCCAAGCAATATATGGGCGATGTCCTTCAGTATGACATCACACCAAACACGATCCTCAAAAGTGGCAAGACTGATCGGTACAAGGCACCACTAGGTGACTTGGATCGCAATATTGTCGACCCAGATAACACGATAGGAGTGTGGGTGAGGCTCAACCGTCATTTGCATCCGCTCAAGGCCCTTTTGGGCCACAATATTTACAACTCCCACTATTTATGACTAATTTTGTAGGGGCTGCCTGCGCTGAGGAAATACATGTAAATTATAGTGGTGTGGCGCCAGTCCTTATCTGCACGCGGGTTATGCAAAAGGCGTCTAATCACTCTCATCTCCAGTGAGCTCTCAACATCACCCTCCCAACCTTCCCGACGGTGGCTATAATCTCCTTATCAACCGTCTCCTTAGTCTCTAAGTGGAGCTCACCTTCCTCAATAAGCAGATTCCTCATGGGGCAGTGAGTCGCCACGTGGCCTCTGCCAGAGCATCTAAAATACTGAATGCCCCCAGGCTTGAGAGCTCTAGGGATGGGTGTTTTACTTTCATGTCTGTTTGGGCACGAGGAGGCGTTGTTGCCGCGGTCGGAGGTGGGTCGGGCTTCCCAAAGGTGGAGCCGTCAGGTTGAGAGGTGACCATTCTTTGTCCAGATGAGCTAAGATACTACTCGTACTCAAGTGCGAGCTGAAAAATATGCTCCACGTTCACGAGGCGAAAATGGCGGAGCAAAAGCGGACCCCCAAAAGACCTAAAAATTGGGTCTTAAATAGAAAAATATGTCAGAAAATCCTCCACGCACGACCTAACGCACGGTCGGAGTCAACCGCGCGTGAAGGAATCGCACGGGCGGAATAAAACGTTATTTTTTAGACAAACAATCTGCTCGTGCGTTTTACTCACGCACGGGACGGACTGGCAGAAACAGAACGACAGTTTTCCAAGATTTTGAAAGAAATGAAAACGCACGATCAACCAGATCGTGCGTGAAGGGTAAACGCACGACCGTGCGATCTGGAAAAATGCCAAATAACATAAATTTTAAGACAAAAGAGAGAAGCTCGTGCGATTTTGCTCACACACGATCAAAACGGACCGTGCGCGAACAAAACGCATGAGCCGGGGCAGATCACCATTTTTAGGCACGGTAGGAATCGCACGGTCGCAGAAATCATGCGTCAAGGAAACGCACGACCGTGCGATTTCTCCAGGTTACAATTCCAATAGAATGAAGATCTGCCCACTGCAATACAAACCAACAAGTTGGGGCACATACCACCAACACAGAAATATATAATAACAACAAAATAAAGACATGGGGAGCACCATGTGCTTACCCCCAGCAGAATAGTGCGCAATTGCACACCACAACGGGCCAAAATGTGCACTTCGTTTGCAAAAGGTGATTTAGAGAAATATGAGTGAATACATGATGAAAGTGATGTGTTTATCAATGAAAACATGCTTGGATGAGTCTATTAAATGCTATATAAATGAGACTCATCACTCTCACTTCGTCTAAGAAGGATTTCTCATCTAAACCCACACCTGAGGAGACGAAAACTTTTTTATTGCTGACGAACTCTACATAAAATGTCGAGAAGGAAAATAAGTCAATGTACGAAGTGCACATATTGGTGTTGAAGGGGAGCATCGAGAGAGAGAACATTGATGGAGAGGTGATGCATGGTATGGTTTATAGGTACTCGACTAATTCAACGATATTCTCTAAGATGAGAGTTGCATAGGGTTTGCAGTCTATGCTAGAAATACAACATTGTATTGGTTTTGTACTAGTGTCAATTGTACTGAACCTGCCACATTGTCACATGATCCTGCAAGAGAATGAGGTACTTCAGTAAAATGTGGAAAACTTATTTTATGTCAGAGCATGAGCCTATATGTTGTGCCAATATTATTAACTATCCGAAGAAGGATGGTAGCTATACAATCTGTGGACAGTTGCGCAATTTACATAATCACCTTGAGCTACAAGCTCCATATACCATTATTGGATGACATGCTCAATTAGTTGTGGAGCCGCATTCTTCTCTACAATAAACTTTTAATGCGAGCATCACAAGATTCACATCCAATCAGGTGATGAATGGAAGACTACTTTCAAGAAATGATGCAAATTGTTGGAGGTGTCTATGTCATTTATACTTTCTAATGAACCAAGCACTTTGATCATGCATCGATAAGTGTCTTATAGTGTACTTTGATAAAATACTAACCTACATCACATGTTGCAAGACACATTTGGAACATGAGAGGAAGGTAACAGAGACACTGCAGCAAAATTTGTTGTATGTTAATTTAAAGAAGTGCTACTTTAAGACTACACATACATTGTTCTTCAGGTTCGTCGTTGGTTCTTCTAACTCTCAAACGGAAACAAGAAGGTCCAAGTAATCCAGGAGTGAACGACGATGACAAAAGTGGTATAACAATAGAGTTTTATTCGATTATTGACTTTCTATCAGTGATTCATCAAGAACTTCAATACCATTATGTTCTTCCACTCAGTGCATGAAGAATCAGAAGTTTCATTGAAGCCAAGAGCCTCAGTTTACCGAGATCAATGGAAAGCTTTATTCTGCACAAGTACTCACTTATCCCGATTTCAATTTTTTTTGGAAGTAGAAAAGTGACTCCAATGGAGTCGGCATTGGTGTCGTTTTGTTGCAGAAGAGATGACCTGTAACCTTAAGCGAGAAGCTATGTGCTGCTCGGTGCTAGCGCTCAACAAATGTTAAGGAATTCAACTCAATGCTGTGAGTGCTTAAAACTGAGGTCGTTTTCTATTCGACAAAGAATTTGTACTGGACTCGGATCATGAATCCCTTGAACACTTAAATAATAAAAAGCATATCATCCGAAATGCATAAAGTTTTGCAAAGGGTTCCGTACAACTCGTGTGCAAAGTCGATACTTGCAAGTAGAAGATTCCATTACTTGCCAACTAAGCTCCAAGAGGTGGTGAGGTAAGAGTATTTAAAATAGTCTTACGATGCAGCTGAGAAACTTTAAGAGAAATTCCTCTAGAAGTAAACCACTTATCACTATCACGCCCATAAGGGATTTCTGATGAATAGGGTGGTGTATTCTTCACAGTTAAAAGAAGAGGCAATTTAGAAGTTGTAAAAAGGGCAGCCCGGTGCACAAGCATCCCCGCGCAGCGAAGGTCTGGGGAAGGGTCCCAGCACAAGGGTCAAATGTAGGCAATTTAGAAGTACGAGGAAAAAATTTGTTGCATGCTCTGGGCGCATGATAAAATAGTGGCGGATATCTGTTACTGAAGAGAGATTTTTGCGATCGAGAGACGAAAGGGAGAACTCTCAAAGTGAACTTGCGTTAAAATGATAACAGTTGGATATAGCTTCGAGTGACAAACTCTTGCCAAACTCTCGGAGGATGGATCCTCCAAAGAGCCCCACACCAAACTGTGAGACAAAATACTAATGGGATCCAAAGATGCACAACACTACTCCTAAGCCCTCATTATATAGGATGCCCTCATTATATAGGATGAAGACTTATGAAGTACCTACCTGTAGTTTACATTTCATAACATGCATGCACAAAAATACTCCCTAGAAAGGTGCCACAGGAGGGTATTTTTGTGCATGCATGTTATGAAATGTAAATTTACATGGGAGGTTTTTGTTATTTCAAAAGATAGAGGGATGCAACCTGTAATTATGCTAACTCCCAACGGAGATTTGGGTAATCTTTACTTATAAAGGAAGAGAACACCACACCATCAAAACATTCCCAACCATTTAATATAGGCTATCATGATTGATCCCAAGGCTAAAAGACCCTCTCAGATACAAAACTCGCGAACAACTGTTAAAACGCTATAAAAAACACCTCCCCCAATTCTGACACCTCCCACTCCCCGACTCTGTGTTGGTACAACCCTATTACTGATTTGGGCTAGGATTACTATGTGTTGACTAGGACTAAGTTGACCCCCAATGTATAGTCTAAGGGTCATAGTTTTAGGCTGATAAGATAGCTAGAACTTAGGAAATCTCTAAGTTTCTGCGTTCGACGAACTCAATATTGCGTTCGACGAAATGCTTTCTGCGTTCGACGAACGTCTTGCATTCTGCATTCGACGAACGGCTTGCTTCAATCTCAGCGGCTCAGCGGCTCAGCGGTCGACGAACTGTCTCAGCGGTCGACGAACTGAATAAGTCTCAGCGGTCGACGAATTATTCAGTTCGACGAAAGTATTTTCTCAGATCGACGAACTCTGCTCTCCAGCCAGTTTATTCTTCAGTTCGATGAACTCTAACTTGAGATCGACGAACTCCAGCCTGTGTTCGACGAATCAGTATCAGATGTTCAGTTCGACGAACTCAACCTTCAGATCGACGAGTTTCTATCTCAGCTCGACGAATTTTCTCTCAGTTTATTCAGATCAGTTATATTTTCTCAGAACTCAGTTCGACTATCAGCAATGAATTTATTCTTCCAAATAAGACAAGATTTTATCCTTCCTTTGTTTATTCCCTCTTTCCATTCTCTTCCCGAGAAAGTAGCCGTTAGCTCATATTGGAAAAGGATATCATTTATTGAAAAGGAAAAGGAATTAAGATTTGCAAAATCAGTTGCAGTTCCAAGGTAATATTAAATGCAGATTATTCTATTTTTATTCAGGCATTTTGAATTTCAAATCAGTTACCATTCTCTCTAAGGAAATAGGATACCAGAAGAAAGATATCAATAACAGATTGAAGATATCAGTGTATCAGTCGAGAGAGAAATATTCAGAAAGTCAAAAAGAAAGATTATCTTCCTCAAGTAGCACATCTCATTCTCTGAGAACATCATCAAGATCAATCTCTCAGATTTCTGCTGCAAGTTCCAAATCTTCAAAGAGCAATAAACAATCTGAGAAACTTCTGTCTCTCAGATTCATCAGCTATCAAGGAAGATATCTGTTTCAAGAGAAAGCTCCATCCTCAAGCTGTCAACAATTTCAATCAGACAGGGGGAGCTTTACAACACATTCCACTAGAGTCTTCTCTCAGATTATTGACAGAGAAGAACATCTAACCCTCTTTATCCCCTCTTGTACAGGGTTCTAACTCCCTTCAAAAGTTAACCCCTTGGTGGCAGGGCACCTGAACAAAAACCTGTGGTTTGGTTAGAGCACCTGATCAAAAGCTCCTTGGTGTGTGGACACCTGATCAAAACCCCCTTGGTGATAGGGCACCTGATCAAAAACCTAGTGGAGTCCTACTAAGTGTGGTAGAAGTGTAGACGTACCCAGGTTTATTGGGGAACTACTATAAAATCCTTGTGTCCTCTGTGTTGTGATTTTCTGTGTGCTGTGCTGTGTGCTGATTTGTTTTTATTTGTTTTACATAACTCACTCAATACACATATAAGTATCATTATTTTAATTCCGCTATAAAAATAAGTGAAAAACTTTTAATACTCTATTCACCCCCCTCTAGAGTAAATCTAAGATCTAACCTCACTTTCAATTGGTATCTAAGCCAGGTTGATTGTATACAGGCTAACACCTGAATCAAAAGATCAATTAGATCTTAAATTTATTTTAGAAGTTTTCTTTTGCTTAAAAACTCATGGCACAAAACAAAGAATATTCAAGCACAAGACCTCCTATGTGCAATCTAAATAAGTTTGCACTATGGAAGACAAGGATCAGATTATACATGAATTCTATTGACGAATAAATTTTTAATGTTATTTTGACAGGACCTCCTGCTCCTACAGCAACAACAAGTGCTGAAGCCACAACTAACAACAATGCTGTTCCACCACCTGAGTGGACAGATGCTCAAAAGAAGCAGAGAAGTGCAGATGCCAAGACAATGAACATTTTGGCACAAATAATGTCTGATGACATCTTCCAAAAAGTTGTGGAATGCACTTCACTTCAGCAAGGGAAATCTGGATCTCCCTCAACAACATGGTTGAAGGATCAGCAGATGAAAGAAAAGATAGAAGATCTCACCTAATCTCCCAGTATGAAAATTTCAAGAAAGGAGAATCTGAGACAATTGCTGATATGTACAACAGGCTCAACCTCATAATCAATGAGCTGAAGACCTTAGACAAAGTGATCTCCATCACTGAGGTTAATGATAAGATTCTAATGTGCTTCCCCAGCACATGGGACTCTAGGATCTGGCCAATCAAGGAAGCCAGAAGCCTTAATGAGATCTCCACTGAGAGCTTGTTAGGCAAACTTAAATCCTATGAGCAGCTTATCAAAACTAGAGAAGCTGAACAATCTGCCACATCTCCAGCATCCAAGAAGGAGAAAAGCATAGCTTTCCAAGCTACTGAAGAAGAAGAAAAATCTCCAAGAGATGTGGAGTTCATGAGCCTTCTAGCCAAAAGGTTCTACAAGATGACTAAGAAGGACTTCAGAAAGAAGGATTCCAGATCAAGAGAAAAGCCAAGGTATGACAAATCAAATTCTAAAGAAATAATTTGTTTTAGCTGCAGGAAACCTGGACACATACTACCTGAGTGTCCAGAGAACTAAAAGAAGGAGAAGATGAAAGATAAAGAAGAAAAGAGGCACTCCAACAAGTCTTCCTCCCACAAACACAAGCATAAGGGAAAAGGATTTGTAGCTGAAACATGGAGTGAAACAGAATCAGAGTCTTCATCCAGCTCATCTGAAGATGAAGAATCAAAGGAAAAAGACCAATGCTTGATGGCTGTCTATGACTCAAGCAGTGAGCCAGAAAATACATCTTCATTCAGCTCCAGTGATGATGAGGATGATGAAGAAGAAAGAAGCTTCTGCATGATGGCTATCAATGCCTCAACAAATAATTCAGAAGAATCAGAATCAGAAGCTGACAATGACAGTGATCAGGTAATATCTAATTTTGATTTTAATTCAATTGAATTCAAAGATGAATTCAAAGTTCTTTGCTTAGACTTAATCAAATATGAGAAGGAAATAATCTCTCTCAGAAATAAGTTGGCTGAAATGAACCAACTAAGTGAAGATAATGCTATTCTTAAGAAAGAATTGGCTGCTTCAAGAGAACATATTGTTCTCATTGAGAACAAGTTGTCTGAAGCTAAGAAGTTTGAAAATCCCTCAATGAGAGAAGTATCAAACTGATGGACATCTCAAGCACAGTGAATGCCAGGCTCAATGACAAACTGGGCTTGGGTGCATCATCAAGTGAACCACCTCTTATTAAGAAGAACATACTTTCTACACCAATAAAGTTCATCTCTGCCAAGAGCAAAGAGGTTGTAGAAGTAGATAAAAACATTTCAGGCAAGGCTGTTAAGAATAAAGGAATTCAGCAGAATTCGTCGAACGGAGCTCGACGAAATGAATTCACTTCGTCGAACGGAGATCGACGAACTCTGAAGCCAGATATTCAGTATAATTATCATTCGAACGGCGCTCGACGAAAGCACTTCACTTCGTCGAACAGCGATCGACGAACTCACCTGAATTCGTCGAACGGAAAATTTACTGAAAATCTGAAGAATTCTTATTCTTCACATACTAAGAATCCTTTCACTGAATGGATAATTCCTCCAAGGAGATATCATCCACAAGGTTACAAGGATCAGTCTGAGATGTCTTTCATTTCAGAGTTTTGTGGAAAAACAAAAGGACCCAAGGTAGTCTGGGTCAAGAACAACTAGAATGTTTTCTGTTTTGCAGGTACAAGGCTATCCAAGCAAAAATGAACAATGGTATTTGGATAGTGGATGTTCAAAGCACATGACAGGAAACAAGGCCAACCTGAGCAACTACAAGGCAAAGCTTGAACCCAATGTGATCTTTGGAGACTCTAACTGTGGACAAACCAAAGGATATGGGAAGATCAAAGTTGGAGCAGTTACCTTCAAGGAGGTAGCTTATGTCAAGGGTCTCAAGCACAACCTCATCAGCATAAACCAGTTATGTGATGAAGGTTATCAGGTAACCTTTAACCATTCCTTATGTCTTATTACCAATAATAAAAACATTAATGTGTTATCTGGTATTAGACATGAAAATATTTATTTAGTCAATTTTGACTCTGCCAATTCTGATATTTGTTTATTTAATTCTATAAGTAAAACAAATGAGGCTAGGACATATTAACCTTAGAACTATATCTAAGCTTTCTAAGGATAATCTTGTTAGAGGACTGCCTTCTGGTTCATGCAAGAAGGAAGGACTCTGCAGGGCTTGTCAATTAGGTAAGCAAACTAGAAGTAGTTTTAAATCTTTATCCAAGAGTGATTCACCTAGGATTTTGTATTTATTGCATTTGGACCTTTTTGGACCTACTGCAATACAAAGTCTAGGAGGGAAGCATTACTCTCTAGTTATTGTAGATGATTTCTCAAGATTCACTTGGGTGTTCTTTCTTAGGAACAAGTCTGACACCTTCAGTGTTCTGACAGACTTTCTCAATACTCCATCAAGATTGAGTACTCCACTCTAGTTGCATTGATCAGAAGTGATCATGGCACTGAGTTTGAATATCTTCTGATGAATGAATTCTGTGGAAAAGAAGGGATCAGACAGTGTTTCTCTGCTCCTAGAACTCCTCAACAAAATGGGGTAGCTGAAAGGAAAAATAGAACCCTAATTGAATCAACAACTACATTGCTTGCTGATACAAACTTGCCACTCTCTTTTTGGGCAGAGGCAGTGAACACAACAAATTATGTGTTGAACAGAAGCCTGATACATAAACTTAAGGGCAAAACTCCCTATGAATTACTCAAGAATAAAAAGCCTAAGGTTAACTATT
Source organism: Dactylorhiza incarnata (assembly GCA_033032865.1). NCBI lineage: Eukaryota > Viridiplantae > Streptophyta > Magnoliopsida > Asparagales > Orchidaceae > Dactylorhiza > Dactylorhiza incarnata. The sequence continues at coordinate 4,926,098 of JAWHQI010000119.1, read as the reverse complement.
TTAAGATATTTGACTGTAAATGCTATGTGCATAACAATGACAAGAAGTATATCTAAGGAAGTTTGAAGCAAAAGCTGCTGAAGACATATTCCTTGGATATTCTCTTTCTATTAAAGCATACAGAGTTTACAACAAATCTACTTTTAAGATAGAAGAATCCATACATGTATCTTTTGATGAAACTGACATGTTAATTGAAGAGAGAAATACCACTTCTACCAAACATACTTTACAGGTACCGGCTCTATGTGAAGAGCTTAATGGATTGGATCTACAGAAAGAAGATTCTCTACTTCCATCAAATAAAATAATTGAAGACAGTGAAGAAGAGGATAATCCAGATCTTGCCGACAGTTCAAATCAAATGACAGCTGAACAAATTCCCCAAGTGGATACTATTGCTGAACCCACTCCAACTGTTGATCACATTACAATTAGAGATCATCCAATATCTCAAGTGATTGGTGACATTTCAGCAGATGTTCAAACAATGCATCAACTACACCAAAATCAGATGCACACTTGTTTCCTTGGATTCTTACAATGCAAGAGGAGCTCAATCAATTTGAAAGGAACAATGTATGGATTTGGTTCCAAGATCAAAAGGCCATCCAGTTATTAGCACCAAGTGGGTCTTCAGGAACAAGCTAGATGATTAAGACAACATAGTCAGAAACAAAGCAAGATTGGTAGCCCAAGGATATTCACAGGAAGAAGGAATTGACTATGATCAGACCTTTGCTCCTGTTGCAAGACTTGAAGCTATCAAGATTTTTCTGGCCTTTGCTGCATTCAAGAAATTCAAAGTATACCAGATGGATGTGAAGAGTGCATTCTTGAATGGAGACATCAAAGAAGAAGTCTATGTGGAACAACCACCAGGTTTTATCTCTCCAACTCACTCCTCTTATGTATTTAAGCTTAATAAAGCTATCTATGGTCTCAAGCAAGCTCCCAGAGCATGGTATGAGACCTTAGCTAATTTTCTTTTGGAGAACAATATCTGTAGAGGCATAATTGATAAAACCCTATTTTTCAGGATACATAAAAATCAAACATTACTAGTTCAAATATATGTAGATATCATATTTGGCTCTACTGATTCAAATCTATGTAAAAAGTTTTCTAACCTAATGCAATCTAAATTTGAAATGAGTAGTATGAGTGAATTATCATACTTCCTTGGTCTTCAAGTGAAGCAAACTCCAAATGACATATTCATATCACAATCCAAGTATGCTAAGGAATTAGTGAAAATGTTTGGTATGTCTGATGCTTCCACCATGAAAACACCCATGCCCTTAAATGCTGTTGTAGACACTGATGAATCAGGGAAACCTGTTGATCAGAAAGTATATAGAGCAATTGTTGGCTCATTACTTTACTTAACAACAAGTAGGCCTGATATAATGTTTGCTACCTGTATTTGTGCTAGGTTTCAAGTTAACCCCAAAGAATCTCACCTTATTTTACTAAAAAGAATTTTGAGATATATAAAGGGTTGTCCAAATCTAGGACTCTGGTATCCAACAACATCAGAATTTGAATTAACTGGATTCTCAGATTCTGATTATGCTGGATGCAGAGTAGACAGGAAAATCACATCAGGAACTTGCCAGTTTCTTGGTGATAGACTTGTGTCTTGGTTTTGTAAGAAACAAACATCTGTGTCTACATCAACAGCTGAAGCTGAATACATACTTGCAGACAGTTGCTGCTCACAGATATTGTGGATACAAAATCAGCTCCTAGACTATGGTGTCAATCTAAATAATTCAATTATATTTTGTGACAATATTAGTGCAATATTTATAGCACAAAATCCAGTTCTCCATAGTAGGACTAAACACATAGAAATTAAGCACCACTTTATCAGAGATAATGTGGATAAAAATAAAATTTGCCTATAATATATTCCTACTGACTTACAAAGAGCTGATATTTTCACCAAGTCATTGGATGAAAAGAAACATATTTTCTTTATAAATCAGCTAGGAATGATAGATGGAGATTCAATCTGCTAAAAATTAAATTTTCTATTTATCCCCTCATTTCGTCGAACGGAGAACGACGAAATGCTATCGTTCGTCGAACGGAGATTGACGATACTTATTAGTTCAGGATCGACAAAGACAAGCGCGATCGTCAAACGGAGATCGACGAAAATTAACTTTTCGTCGAACGCAGTCAGACGAAGCCCTAAGTCTTTTCGACTTCTGATTCTATTAGGTTTAGCTGAACCCTGTTCTACGAAAGTGTGCTCCCTTCTCCGATCTCTCTATGTAATCAAAGCTTTCATCCTATTTCATCTTTGCGCCTACAGAACTTGCTTTTCCCTCCAGTTCCCCTTTGCACTTGATCGTGTTTCTTTGCAGGTACTAATGGCGATTTCTCAGTCAGTGATCTCTTCGATAAAGTTCGACGCAGGTTTTGATATTGATATGGAATCATTTGCTCGCACAGATCAAATCTTCAAAGACATTCTTCAATTCTTTGAAGACCAACAACTGAGGAAGTTCATGACAACCAGGATAAAGCTTCCAGTGGCAGAGATAAAAGAATGGGTACATACTATTCAGTCAGAGAATGCAACAACTATTTCAGGAACAATCTCAGGGAATAAGGTTCTTCTTACCCCTGATATCTTATAAGAAGTTTTTGGTCTGTTGAATGGTGATGATGATTTGGAAATCACCTCTGAAGATTTTAATGTTGAATTGCAGAAAATGGGTTATTCCAGTGGAAACCCTAATCACCTTCTGAAAAAGAATTTGTCCATTGAATACAAATTTTTGGCAGATATTGTTGGAAAAGTTTTGCTAGGCAAAACGTCTGCTCATGATTATATAACCAGACATCAATTTCTATTGATGGTGGCCTTGGTGGAAAAGAAGAAAGTAAACCGGGGATTGATTTTGTTTGAATCTATAAGGAAGAAGCAAAGTAAGTTAAGTGTTTGTTATGGAAGAACTTTGGGATTAGTTCTCCAGGCAAAGTGCCCAGAACTGTTGGTATCTCCAACAGTGTTTATCAATGCTAGTAAGAGGCTGACTTCAGCTCTCTTTGGAAAGTGGGACAGAGTTATCCCAAAGAGGACTCCAAGGGCAGAACAACCAGATACAGCTTCAGAAGGCACCAGGACTGTGCAGGTCACTCCCCTAACCCTTCCAGAAGCTCCTCCTGCTGTATCTTCTCCTCCTCTCCCTTCTCAACCCACTATTTCTTCTGAAGAAATTCCTCCTCCCAATTCTCCCATTATCCCTTCATCCTCATTGCCATCTTCTCCTATTCTTCAGACTCATCCATCTGAAGAGCCTTCATCTTTCAATGACATTCATTCTCCCATCAACATTGATTCTCAGTCACCTACCCTTCCCCAGTCTCCTATCCCTCACAATATCTCTCCACCTCAGTCTCCTATCCCTCAATCACCTATTCATCCACACTCACCTATCCACCCTCAAAATATTCATGAACATTTTCATCCACCCATAGCACATGCCACTAACATCTCTCTTCCATTCTCCATCCCATCTTCTTCTCACCATAACCAAGATTTTGTATATGTTGATTTCTCATCTACTGCTGATCAGATCTTTGATCACATTGCTCCAAAGCTAGATGCTCTTCTGGATGCAAAGCTTGCTCCAGTGCTTCAAGCTCTTTCTGACCTATTTGCTAAAATAGCTTCCTTCCCTTCATCCTCTACTCCCGTCCCTTCTTCTAGGGGCCTAGCTTCAGGAATTCCTGAAACTAGGCAGAGGGAGATGTCTAATGAAGAAGCTCCAGGTCTTCCAGTTTTCAGTGCAGATGCAGTTTTGATTGAAGAAGATTCAGTTCAAGCAGATTCTGCTGTAATTAGTGATTCAGAGATGACAGATACAGTTATTCCTATTATAGAAGAAATAAATAATATTTCTATTCATCCATCTATAGATATTATTTATTTGCTTTCTAAGTTTAATACAGTTTTCAGCAATTTGCCAGAGTATCAAGTTTGTTCAAAAGCAATTATTCCTTATACTGCTCCTGTAAATAAAGTTGTATTGAAAGAAATTCTCAAGTGTTTTGAAGTATCAGTTCCAGTTTCAATTGTTGAAGAAATTCCAGCTCCAGTTCCAGATCAAAATGTTAATATTGAAAATGTTAATGTTGAGAAAGACATTTCTGAAGCCATGAAACTTATTGATGATCTATATGATAATCCCCAATCCTCTGATGATAGTGATGATGATGATAGTGATGATGCAGATGATAAATCATCAAAGAAAAGAAAGACAAAGTATAAGTCAAAGGCTGCTCCTAAGCCTCCAAATCCAAATAATGATATTCCCTTCTACATCTTGCATAATATCACACTCACCAGAGATTCTCCAGCCTGGATGAGAATTTCAAGAAATGAAGTCAATAGAAGAAAGAAGATGAGGAAGACTGGTTACTATTCTGACAAGCCTGACAAGCATAACCATCCTCCTCCTCCTCCTCCTCCTCCTCCTCCAACAGCAGGTGCAGCTGACTCAGCAAGGATATCTTCATCCTCTCAAAAATATTCTTCTCAGCAATCCAAGAGACCAGCTAGTTCCAGTGGTTCTCAGAGCTCTAGGTCTTCTGAGTATAGGTCTCCTTCTCCCAATCCAGAAGAAGAAAGGATAGCACAGATGACCAGATTCAGAGAATCTGTTGCAGTAGCCCAGATCAATAAAGCAAAGGCTGAAGGCAAGGACTTCTCCCAATATTCAACTATGTCAGAGTACAGGAAGAAAGAATTTGAAAAGTACAAATCCAGGAATTTATTCAATGCTGAAGTTTATTTAGAGAAGCACCCAGAAGCTGTGGTCCCTCAAGCTAAATCTCAAACCATTCTGGGAGCTCAGGATCTTTACATGAGTAAGAGGAAATCTGAAGACCCTAACAGGGAAATTATTTTCAAGCCTCCCTTAGCAAAGAAATAAAGGTTCAAACTATTTGGTTTTGATTGACATTTCTGTTTTAAATTGTAATGTTCATAAACCCAGAGTATCATATTCTCTATCTGCTGAAATATTTAAATTCTGTCAGATATATATATGCTCTGCTGTTTTTCTGTTGTTTATTATTTGAAATTTGTCAAATAGTATCCTAACCCAAATAGGGGGAGATTGTTGGAACAACCCTATTACTGATTTGGGCTAGGATTATTATGTGTTGACTAGGACTAAGTTGACCCCCAATGTATAGTCTAAGGGTCATAGTTTTAGGCTGATAAGATAGCTAGAACTTAGGAAATCTCTAAGTTTCTGCGTTCGACGAACTCAATACTGCGTTCGACGAAATGCTTTCTGCGTTCGACGAACGTCTTGCATTCTGCGTTCGACCAACGGCTTGCTTCAATCTCAGCGTCTCAGCGGCTCAGCGGTCGACGAACTGTCTCAGCGGTCGACGAACTGTCTCAGCGGTCGACGAACTGTCTCAGCGGTCGACGAATTGAGTAAGTCTCAGCGGTCGACGAATTATTCAGTTCGACGAAAGTATTTTCTCAGATTGACGAACTCAGCTCTCCAACCAGTTTATTCTTCAGTTCGACGAACTCTAACTTGAGATCGACGAACTCCAGCCTGTGTTCGACGAATCAGTATCAGATGTTCAGTTCGACGAACTCAACCTTCAGATCGACGAGTTTCTATCTCAGCTCGACGAATTTTCTCTCAGTTTATTCAGATCAGTTATATTTTCTCAGAACTCAGTTCGACTATCAGCAATGAATTTATTCTTCCAGATAAGACAAGATTTTATCCTTCCTTTGTTTATTCGCTCTTTCCATTCTCTTCCTGAGAAAGTAGCCGTTGGCTCATATTGGAAAATGATATCATTTATTGAAAATGAAAAAGAATTAAGATTTGCAAAATCAGTTGCAGTTCCAAGGTAATATTAAATGCAGATTATTCTATTCCTATTCAGACATTTTGAATTTCAAATCAGTTACCATTCTCTCTAAGGAAATATGATACCAGAAGAAAGATATCAGTAACAGATAGAAGATATCAGTGTATCAGTCGAGAGAGAAATATTTAGAAAGTCAAAAATAAAGATCATCTTCCTCAAACAGCACATCTCATTCTCTGAGAACATCATCAAGATCAATCTCTCAGATTTCTGCTGCAAGTTCCAAATCTTCAAAGAGCAACAAACAATCTGGGAAACTTCTGTCTCTCAGACTCATCAGCTATCAAGGAAGATATCTGTTTCAAGAGAAAGCTCCATCCTCAAGCTGTCAACAATTTCAATCAGACAGTGAGAGCTTTACAACACATTCCACTAGAGTCTTCTCTCAGATTATTGACAGAGAAGAACATCTAACCCTCTTTATCCCCTCTTGTACATGGTTCTAACTCCCTTCAAAAGTTAACCCCTTGGTGACAGGGCACCTGAACAAAATCCCGTGGTTTGGTTAGAGCACCTGATCAAAAGCTCCTTGGTGTGTGGACACCTGATCAAAACCCCCTTGCTGATAGGGCACCTGATCAAAAACCTAGTGGAATCCTACCAAGTGTGGTAGAAGAGTAGACGTACCCAGGTTTATTGGGGAACTACTATAAAATCCTTGTGTCCTCTGTGTTGTGATTTTCTGTGTGCTGTGCTGTGTGCTGATTTGTTTTATTTGTTTTACATAACTCACTCAATACACATATAAGTATCATTATTTTAATTCCGCTATAAAAATAAGTGAAAAACTTTTAATACTCTATTCACCCCCCTCTAGAGTAAATCTAAGATCTAACCTCACTTTCACTCTGGGCTTTCGACTGCCGTTCCCAGCCCTCACCCTATCTGCAAGAAACCACCTCCTCCCAAGTGTATATCATCCTAAATCGCAGGAACCAACTGCATCTCAAGCCTGATCCTTTGCTCCCGCAGACACATCCCTCGCCATTTCTTCTTTGTCGAGTGGCGATCACCTCTCGTTCTCCTCCCTCACAAACGCACATCGTCCTAAAACACAGAAGCCGACTTCTTCGCAATCTCGATCACAGGTTCCCACAGACATCGCCCTCGTCATTCTACCATTGCCGAGCATCGGGCACCACCCAATCCCCCCCCCCCCCCCCCCCCCCCCCCCCCCTCAAATAGTAATTCGCAAAATCCACCCCTTGTTCGGTAATGTTTTATTTTCTTCCAGTTTTGGAGTTCACTGAATCTTGCAAACTCTTTGGGGTCTGCCTTTGCTTGCTCATACTTGATGCTCCATATAACCTAGAAATGTTAAAGAAGATTGCTCAAATAATTTGAACCAAGATACATTTATACAAAGGCCTGTGCAAAATTTTGATTATCCTCTGGAAAGAAGAACGAAAGTATCTGATTATGGTTCATTTTTCCAACCCACGGACGAGCAAAGCCCCATGCACCACCAAATGCATGACGTAGCCCACGTGAAGAATGCTTGTTAATGGTATGTATATATATGTGTTTGTATGTATATATGACAAGTGCAATAAAAAGTCCTTAAAATAATGAAACATCAAATATAAATCATAACTTCAAGTTCATGTGCATACAGCAGTGCAACACAACTTGAAGTTCTCAAATTATTCATAAATCATAACTTTAAGTGTTTAACTATAAGAGACAAAAGTAAAACTTAAGTGGAATCATCAATCATTTTCCTCCAAAGAAATCTCTTAAGCTGGGGAAATATTCCTGTAAGCATTTCCTCTCCAAAAATAATCTCTTCATCCGTATTTGGAGCAACTCTATTTGATCCTCCAAGCCATTCTCGGCTATAGTACTTTCAAACGTTTAACAAACAATAAGTTTTATCACTGAATAAATATATCATATTAAATGTGTGAAGAATTTACCTTAGATTTAGAGAATGAGTCATGCAATGTAGTGGTGTGCAACTTTTGGTACATCGATCTATAAGCATGAACAACATTAAACAGGAAGAACATGACACAGTAGTCAAAGAACAAGAATAAAAAACAATGAAGAAGTAGTAGCTTATTCGATCTGAGAACGAGAACGATGAAGAAGTAAGAACTCTTACTGAATCTGAGAACGAGAACTACGATTCCAAACGATGAACATCAAATTACTAGATGTGAGAACGAGAACGACAATCCAAACGGCAAAGAGGAATCAACATTTCTTATTGGATCTGAGAATGAGAATGACGACTGGAGCTAAGAACGTTTTGCACGAGGAGGTGAGCAGCAATGAGCGTGAGAGCGAATGACAAGCCCTAATATCTTGTTCCCTAATATTTGATGAAAGCACGTATGCACGTGTTCCTATACTGTAATTGTACTTGGTACAGGCACGCAACCTGTTTCGACATACTCATGCTTCCTAGATGAAGACGGATAAGTCAAAACAATAAAATTAATATTAATTGATTAAATAATTAGTTAATACTATTTCATTAATTACTTTACTAATTAATTAATACTTAATTAATTAATAATTTATTAGTTGTATAAACATTCATGGCGGTTCTTAAATTTGCTCCCGCAACTCTTTGAGATTGTCACAGCTCTTTGAGAGCGTCGTCAACCATAGGCACGATGCTCTCCATTCTTTTATTGTTTTCCACTCAGTTGTTTCTATAACAATATGCCGCTCTTGAAAATTAACCTTGTCTCAAGGTTGAGCTCTCTAGAGAAATTATGTGACATTATACTTTGGTTTGATGGACGGGAAGCAGCAGGATGTATGTGACATTGATGATGGTCGACTGCATTTATCAAAATCTTTAATAATTGTAATGACAGGGGAGCTTAACTGAGTCTTTAATATTCTTAGTGCACAAACAATTTAGATGAGAGATGGCGGTGGGTGTCTCGGCATAATACCGACGGTGCTGCGTCGGCCCCTGTTCTATCGAACCCCGTCGTCCATCTCTCTGCCTCTTATGCCGGTCCCTGCTCTGCCTGTACCTTCGACCATCTCACCGCCTCCTCTCCGACCTCTTGCTCCGCTGGTCCCCCCTCTATCGGTTTCCGCTCCGCCTCTTCCAACCATCTCGCCGCATCTTCTGTTGGCCGTTGCTTCGTCGGCCCCTGCTCTGCCGTTCCCTTCGGCCACCTTGCTGTTGTTGCTTCTCGCTGTTCCGCCGGATGTTGCCCCTCCGTCCGCCTTGCTACTGCTCCATCCCTACCTCCGACGAAGTCCCGAAGGAGGCCTGTAACAGTCGTTTGAGAAACTGTGGCCTCAAACACAACGTGGCAGTTTGCCATACTTTGAAACTCATCTGGTTGTGTTTTTGTTGTAATGCTTGACCACACGTGGATGACTGCGGTGGCATTTTAACCTTAAAACACTGTTTTGGGAAAATAGTGTTTGCGATTGTTACTACCAAAATGCTACCTTCATTTTTCACAAAATAGTGTTCACAATTGTTTGGGAGAGTAGTGCCAACTATGAATATACTGATGAAAGCCTTAGGTAAAGTTCACATAGTTGTGGCCATGAATGCTGTTTTCCTAAAACGTCACCATAGACATCTAGGCGAGGTCCTGCATTTGTGGTCGTGAAATCCCCGATCAAAACATAGAGTTTGAGCCATAAATGCTGCCACGAAAGTTCTGAACGAAGCTAAATCGTCTCTGATTTCTGCCTATGCTTTCTTTGCATTGCCTTTTGATCTCCTTTAATATGTCTAAGCCTTACAGTACTCAACATGTATGAGGATTCAAGCTGCTCTTACTACTATAGTTTCATATAAACACATCATTCATTGCGATGGATTCAGCTCAATCATTCCCTGTTTTTATCGTTTCCCTTTAGACACTTCCCCGACGGAATTGACATCTACTTCGAAAACGTCGGGGGCGCGATGCTCGACGCGGTGCTGTTGAACATGAGAAACCATGGACGAATCCCCGTCTGCGGGATGATATCGCAGTACAATCTCACGGAGAAGGATGCTGTTCATAACCTCTTCTGCCTTGTGTCGAAGCGCATCCGAATGCAAGGATTCCTTGAACCTGATCACAAGCACCTGTATCCTCAGTTCCTGGAGCTCACCATTCAGCACATAAGGGAAGGCCGTCTGGTCTACGTCGAAGACGTCGCCGAGGGCCTTGAGAAGGCTCCGTCAGCTCTCATCGGTCTTTTCTTGGGGAGAAATGTCGGCAAACAGGTTGTCAGGGTTGCTCAAGAATAGCAGATGCAGCGGCCGTAGGGAGAATTGCCAGTTACTGTGGCCGGTTCATCTGAAGAGCTGCTGCGCATGTATGAGTAAGTGTATTGTTTGTAAAATAATGAGCTTTGCTCCTTTCATGCTTTTAAAATTTATCATTTACTTTCTTGCGGAGTTCATGTCATCTGAGTTTTTAGATTTTGTTGAGACATATATCGCATTTTCTCATTCAAACTTGACATAAACCGCTTTTGCTTTTAATATTTAATAACTATGATCTAGCATTAAAAAAAGAAACCCGATTTTAATTTGTTCTATAGTATTTGCTCAATATTTTCTTGCGTATTTATTATCTTCAATGGTTCATATTTTAGGAAAAATGTGACAGCACCAAAGATGGCTATGTATGGACTAAAGAGGGGGACGGGTGAATTGTGTAATTTAAGTTGTTTGAAAATAATGAGAAACCATAACACAATCCATGTCACACACCAAATACATACAGACTCACACATGCGCATGCACACAAGCAATCGTTCATGGGTTCCTCCATGTCGTGGCAGTAGCAGTAGCAGATATCTCTTGTTTTGTGTTTGATGAAACTGTTTTTTCCAGGGGGGATGGCGAGCAATCGGTCACTGCCATTCTCAAGGCATGAGAGAAGCACATGCACGACTAATTGTATTATTAAAAATTGTTGATGTTTAGCTATTTAAGTATAAATTTTATAAATATGGTTAATTATTATTATTTAAATAATGATCACTGAGTCTACGGGTGCGGAAGGGACAATCGGTCATTGAGTTGATTTTAACAAAAAAGAAGTTGCTTGACTATCCATTTGAAATGTGCTTCCATTTGAAATGTGCCTCCATTTGAAGTCTCAAATAGAGAATCCTGATCCATAATACTGTGTGCTGGTAATTTTATTTTGGCCAATGATGGTTTGCCATTGTGCCTGGTAGCTTTCATGTTGAACTTTTGATGCTACACTTACTGAAGTCGTTTCTTCCCTCCGTAGTGTTCGGTTTGTTTTGGAGATTTATAAATAGTTAGCTTGAACTAAAATTTCAAAAAGTTTCAACGCCCTCCTTGTATTTACTAATGCTTTACTAAAATATTTGTCTTATATTTTGATACCTTACACTTTTTACTATTAGCTTGAACTACCTGAGGAGATTGCAGTTATCAAAGAACTGTTATGCTTGTGCTCGATGCTCTCGGGCGGACTGCGCCTCTCCACATCTCGGGCGGGCTGCACCTCTCCGCATCTCGGGCAGGCTGTGCCTCTCTGCATCTCGGGCGGACTGCGCCTCTCCGCATAGATGACAAACCGAAGTATTAGTTTTCTTGTTCAATGGATGAAACTTGAAGTTTTTTAATAGGACGGTGTAAATGACATAAATTGGCCTTTATGCTTTTGATCCGGCCTAAATTGCTCCTATGATAGCATAAAAGAAAGAAGTTGATAACTTCAATTGAGAAATAATAAACTTTAGTGATATAGGATAAAAAAAGCAATAATATGTTGAAACTTCAAACCTTTGGGAAGCCTAAGAAGATGCACTTGTTAGAGATCGGCGGAGGAGAATATTGAGTACATCCTGTGTAGAAAATAAAGAAGTTGATAAATTCAATATAAAAAGATGTGAAACCTTAGTGTGAGAGAGTAAGGAAAACAATGTTAAACCTTTGTGATGGTCATAGAGGATGCATTATCTGCGTTAGTGTAAATTCTGCATATCAATAGGTAAATTCCCAAAATAATAGATAGAAGTATTAAAACATGAATAAAGGTAACAACTGTGTATAAAATTAAAACATGGATATAATTATATAAACAAAAATAATTATGTATAGAAGTTGCAGTATGTGTGATATACCTTCTCCAGATCATTCCTAGAAATGCCTTCTTTTTGCACCATCCTATCATACGTGTTGAAACCCGGGGAACTCGGCTCAACGGAGTTCGGACTTGGTGGCAACTAGCTTTTTCTTCTCCTAAGCGAAATCTCATGACTGGGCACTCGAAACCAAGAAATTCACTTACTTTGGTGGCTAACCTAAAACAGACCATTGAAGTTACAATGAGGAGGTCCCGCCACAAACCCGGAAAATCAAAAGATCTCCCCCTCCTAAACCAAGACTGAGCTCGGCACCCTATAGAACCAAAGAGGGTACTAGGAAAACAAGAGTGTTCTTTAGTCCAAAAATGTTGAAACCGTGAAACTCGGCTCAATGGAATTCAGACCTGGGGTAGCTCACTTTTACTTCTCCTAAGTGAAATTTCAAGATCGGGCACTCGGAAACAAGAAACTCACTTACTTTGTTGGCTAACCTAAAACAGACCCCTGAAACTGCAGCGAGGAGGTCCCGCCACAAACCCGGAAGATCAAAAGATCCCCCCTCCCAAATCAAGACTAAGCTCGACACCCTATAGAACCAAGGAGAGTACTAGGAAAGCAAGATCGCTCTCTAGTTCTCCTCTCAAAAAATCCACTTTAAGGTGCCCATGGTGTCTATTTATAGATTTTGAAAATGGTCTGCGGATAGCGGACTCCGCCTTTTAGTTTCTACTATCCGCAATCATATTTGGTCTGTGCACAGCATAATCCCGATGTTGGAAATGCTAAGGGCAGACCAAAGCAACCTCGGGAACGAATCACCCCCTGGGGGCGAGTGCTCCCCTTCCTGGGAGTAGTCGCCCTTGCCATTAAGGGTCATGCGAGTGCCCTATGGGACAAGGCACTTACCTTCTTTCCCCCTTACTGCTTGGCGAGTCCCTTTACTGCCGGGCGCTTGCCTCAGAAGCTGTCTCCCCTGGGAGAGTACCTCATGTTACCGGTGTTCGCCCGGAGTCCTCCTCCTGGGCGAGCACTCCTTGCCCTTGGTGTTGGGAACAATGCCCAACAGTGTTCCTGATTTGAAGAAGTGCTCAACTCAATAATAAGTGCAAGTTGTGTTTAATGTCATATCCAGTTCATGTTTGCAGAAATCAGACAATATGTCAAGTACTTTAGTTATTTCACTAAGTACTACATCGTCGAGAAGAATAGGAAATGTCGTCGACAAAGTATGCTTGTCGTCATGATGATGAACAAAGCAAAAGCTGAGACTTGGCGAGTTCGTCGAACGCAGAATGTTGTTCGTCGAACGCAAAGACAGGACAGAAGCAAGCGCTGAGACTTGGCGTGTTCATTGAACGAGAATGCTGTTCGTCGAACGAAGAATGAAGTTCGTCGAATGCAGAGACGGGACAGAAGATTGAAGTTCGTCGAACGCAGAATGCTGTTCATCAAACGCAGAATGAAGATCGTCGAACGTAGAGAAGACATGAAGAAATCAAAGGAAGGAATGTCGTCGAAAAGATGCAGTATCGTCAACATCAACAAAGTAGCCTTGTCGTCGAGAAGAACAGACATCGTCGTAAAGAAGGCATGACGTTGAGAAGACTGAAGGAGGACATCTGAAGACAAGCAGTTGCTAAAGCTTAGTATGTTGACATGATATCACTCATATCGTCGAAAGAACGAAGTGATTACGACGACAGATTACAAGAAAGAAGATCACGACGACACAGTCAGAGATATCATATCTTCGTATATGCAGAAATGCCAGAAGTTCTTGTGTCGTCGAGATATCAATGTCAGAGGCAGAAGCTGGAAGACTTGAAGATCTACCAAGGTCTAAGGCATCGACAAAGTCCTGTCGTCGAGATATTATCCATATCGTCGTAACAATGGAAATATCGTCGAGACAGAATTCAAATGTTGCGGACGCGCTGTCAGCAATTAATGCCGCCGTCTGATTGTCCAATCAACGCGTGCTCTTAAGGTATGGGGCGTCTGACACTTAAGGAACTTATTCAGAAGACCGTTGAGAGCCTCGCAGTCTTATAAAAAAGATAAGAGGATGCCCTAGAAAGGAGCAATTTTCGTGAGAAAAGAAAAACGAAAAAGAATCCCGCCGTTGCTTTTCAAAAGAACAATACATTCTGCGGAGAAGAAGAAGAACAAGTAGAGAACAAGAATCAAGCGTTCTCAGAAGAATCAGTCATCTCCATCGGCTGATAAGAAGCCGTTCCTCATCATGCTAAGAGAAGAGATTGAAGAAGAACTGCGCTTTGAAGATCTGAATCAGAAACATCTTCTTCAACTTCAAGAAGCCGATCTCCATCAGGCTAAGTTGCCGATCTCCATCAGGCAGAAGAAGCAGTTGTCATCACTGTAATTTCTTGTAAAGCTTGCGAGCCTATGTGTCTAGCTTGAGGGCTGGAGAGTTGTGATGCTTGAGGGCCATGGCAGTGGACTTGCGGGTCCGACACCGTCTAGCTTGAGGGCTGGAGAGCTGTGAGGCTTGAGGGCCAGGGCAGTGGACTTGCGGGTTCGACACCGTCTAGCTTGAGGGCTGGAGAGCTGTGAGGCTTGAGGGCCAGGGCAGTGGACTTGCGGGTCCGATCTTGTCGAGCTTGAGGGCTTGGGTGCAGTAAGGGCTTGCGGGCGTAGGCTGTAGGCACAAGACTTGCAGGTCTGTGTTGTGTAGGGCTTGGGGGCCTGAGTGTCGAGCTTGCGGGCTCGGGTGTAGTAGGGGCTTGCGGGCCTATGCTGTATTACTTGCGGGTCTGTGTTGTAAGGCTTGCGGGCCTGAAGATTTGGCGGAGTTTGCCGAGCCTAGCACACTGCTAGGTAGGCGCAGAGGGAAAGAGGACTACTCAAGACACCCTGTCTTGAGGAACCTCCCTGTCTTGAGGAACCTCTATAGATCACTGTGTGCTTTTCTTTGTTGTGCTTTATAATTTATAGATCTATTAACCAGAAAACAAGAACACATAAAGGGGATAAATTATTTTGAAAAACCTATTCACCCCCACCCCCTCTAGGTGATAAGTTGACACCCAATAAACAACACTTGGTACTCGCCCCTTGGCCAGGACTTTGGAATTCTGGTCATACTCGCCTACTCCTGCTAGCCGGTCTGATCGCGTCCACTCATCAAATACGTGGTTGTACACAATCCCCGCTCTTTGCGAGCTCACCTTGAGCTCGAAAAGATCGTTCAACCCCCTTATTTGGCGAGTCTGGGACCTCAAGGAATCTTTTTGGTGGCCCCCACCAGACTGTTATAAAATCCCTAAACGGGTGCGGGAGGGGATTCCGAAGTCCTTCCCCTCTCCTTCTCGCCGGCCAGCCTCGCGACCGCTGGATTTCCCGTCAAGATGCTTTCGTCTGACGATCTTATGGCTCGCATGGCTGCTCAGAGGTAGAAGTCCAAAGGCAGCGCGACTGGACTTATGGCCCTCATTAAGGAGCACTCGACTCGCTCCCCTAAGGGGCATGGGAAACGGGAGGTCGCCAAGAAACACCGCCGCGAGCCGGTTGAGATGGCGAGTTTCCTCTTTTGGGCAACAACAATCGCCAGCACCCGGCGCGGGCCTGGGGGTCTCTGATCAGATTTGGATTATGCCTTTTAACTTTTTCTATTAAATCACTTTGCCTCTCTTGCTCTCGCCTGGATGGGTCTTATACTCCTGCAGCTTGATGTCAAGGCAATTGAGCGGATAATGAGCAACAAGATGCGAGGGTTCCGAGGGACATGGGTTCTCGCCCTCAGGTGCCTGGTGAGCGACCATGTGATATCCCTCCACTTATTTCATTTCTGTTGACCGTTGCTAACCTTCCACTTTCGCAGTGCCATCACATACGGTCATCTCAGAGGCTCGCTCGCCAAAGGGGACACATCTTCCTGATCCCCCTTAGGAGCCCGCCACTCCTACTCTCGTCTTAACGAGCTCGCCTTCTTCCCCCGCCCCTTCGGTGCCCAATCCCGAACTGGTCCCCTTTCGGGTGGGTGCGGGCAAGCCATTCGTATCCATCCCCCTCACTGCCTCCGGTGGGCGACCTCCCCCCTGTTGGAATTACCATTATGATCTAGAAGTGGTCAAACATGTAGTCTCACTGCCAACGCGATATGAGCCTGCAGGGTCGCACATAAGAGCATGTGGAGAAGATGGAAGATTGACTGTGTTGGTAAAGGTTACCAATCACCATATAGAATGGGGGAGGTCCAGCAAATGTTGCTGTCTGAATTCGTCGGGTTTACACGGATAGAATTCGTCGGGTTTTCACGGATATGATTCGTCGGGATTCGTCGTATGTGATTCGTCGGAATTCGTCGAATTGTCCCGTGAAAACTCGACGAATGCTGTTCCGTGGAATCCCAACGAATTGTAACAGAAACCCCAATTTTGCTGTGTGGTCTGCGGATAGCGATTCTTCTAGAAGCCTGTTTATGCTTTGGGTATAAATAGATCTTCTTTTAGGGTTCTCACAACTTACGAAGGAATCCAGCCGACGGAAGAGTTCCGCCTCTCGCCCTAGCCGACGGAAGAGTTCCGCCGCCCGTTCGCCTCCGCCGACCTCCTCTCTGACGATTGTCGCCGGTGTTGTTCTTCCTGAAGCGGATCTAGCAATCCGTGGAAGCGCAAGGTGTAGTCTTCTTCTCCCGGCTCGTGTGGACTGCTGTAGAGACGTAGACATTATTCTACGTGAGGACTCGGACAGCCGACGACGGGACTTATCTTCTTGGAGCATCTAGGTTGGATTTGATCCAATTCCGCAAAGGTAATTTTCATACCTAACAATTTTGTTAACTTCTTGATTCAATATTCATGGCCCGATCCAAATTCCTTTTGGGTTATTCTGTTTATTTCCGCTGCGCCTACATATGATGTATGGTTCTAGAAAAACCCAACACCCCCTTCTCGGGACAGCATCCCGAGCGCTCCCTCACTCGCCTGGAGCAGGACGCCGGGAACTCGCATGGTACGCTAATCAGAAAATTTTCTTATCCTTCCAGAACTCAGCAGGTGCTGTCCCGCCTCCCTTTGCAGGTCTAGAGCTCTCAGTGACAGGATAGTCAAACCACTCGGGCGGCTAGTCTGCATCGCCACTCGCTAACCGGATCGATGAGCTTCTCAGCGAGCCTTCCAGCGTTGACGAGCTGAAGGAACGGGTGGCCGGGATTCTTCGGAGGCACGGGCACCTTTTCGCCTCCCTCCATGAAGGGAGGGTCACGGACGAAGCCAACCCGTTTCCTCGAATCCTGGCCTTGGATGAGTGGATGCAGGCGCTTGAGGGGAGTGTCACTCGACTTTCTCAAGAGGTCCTCCTATGCTACGGGTGCGACACGACGACCCTGGAAGAGCACGTGACGCAGGTGGAGAAGATGGTTCGGACCGCTAACTAGACCAGGAGCTCGCTCGGGTTCGCGAATGCGCCCACGCCATGCGAGGTCTGAGGACTCGTACGCGAGGTCACGGGATGTGAAAATGACTTCCTCTCTGAGCGCGTTTTCTTTTAGAAGTTTTTTTCTTTTTAAGAATCGTTGTTTGAACTATTATCTTTCCCACTGTGTAACAACTTAACCCCGGCTTCTGGGAACCTGCTCGCTTAGCCCCTTTACTCGCGCTTGCTTGCTTGTACTCTTTGACACCTGAGTTCGCCTACATTTGTTTGCCTCTTCACTGCTAGCAAGGGTCCGAAACTCGATCTATGCGAGTGATGGGTTGTGGACGAGTGGGGAGAGTGCGGGGTCCACAAATGAGTGCGAGCTCATTCCTGCCTTCCCCCACTTTCTATTAATACCCCCACCCCCACCGCCTTAACCACATTATCAGACTCTTCTTCTCTCCTCATCCTTTTTCTGCTCTTGCTCCCTTGGCTCGCTTCCTCCGGAAATGACAAAAAGGAAGGTTGGCGAGCCCGAGTCCGAGGGCCGCATGAGGTGCACGAAGAACTTCCGGGAGCACTTATTCCCCGAAGGGAAGTTGACGGAGGCAGAGTATCTCGCCTTCAAATCGGCGTACGTTCCAATGGGGTATTCCGATCACCGCCCCTCGTCGGGTGAGGCCATGAATACCACCTACCCCGACGAGCGGCCTTTTCGCTCGCCCACTTCGAGGCGGGGCTCCGCCTCCCCCTCTGTCCACGCGCAGATTTACTCCAACGCGGTCGCCATGCTGGTTGAGTTCGCCTGTTATATGCGTGAGGAGAGGATCGAATTTAGCTTGACCATCTTCCGCAAACTCTTCACCTTCAGGGCGACCGAGGATGGTGTCGCCTTCCTTATGGGCTCGCACCTGAAGGTGCACAAGACGACGAACAAGGTACACCATTGGAATGACAAGTTCATCGCCATCCATGGTGAATTTTCTCCACTGCCGTCCTCACCAGTTCAGAAGACCGAGGCGATCTACCGTGCGCCTCACGTGGATGGCGAGGCGGCTCTCCTTGCTGATTACTTCACGGGGAAGAAAATTGAGGTGGTCTATCTCCGGCGCCACCTCGATCAGCTCGCTCTGGTTTTGCCTGGCGAAGGTCTGTCAAAACTCTACTGCTCTTCGCACTCATCTATGTCTATGTATTTACCCTTGGCGTTTTTTGCAGGCGAGTAGGTGGTCCCCGTCCATCCTCCTTACGCGAGCAAGGATGAGCCAAGCGCCCTGGTGAAAAAGGCGTCGACTGCTGCGACGGCCTGTGCCCATACCCTGGGCTTGCCCACCGCTAGTGCGGGTAATAAAAGGGGGGGGGGGGGGGGGGGTCATTGACCTCCACCCTCCTGCGTCGTCTTCGTGAAAAAACAGAAGTCCACGAGGGGAACTCGAGGGGCCCCTGCCAAGCGGGCCTCTCCCGAGATCACGACCGAAGAAATTGTCGAGTTGGGGAATCTCGATGCCCCAAGTAGGACCCCTAACTTTTGGATGGGGCAGAAGGCCTAGGATCTCGCAGGAAACCCCTTGTTAACATGGGATAACTCCACGAGCCGGGTCTCCGTGTCCACCCTCCAACCCTCTTGGGAGGAAGGCGAGGGGATTGGCGAGCCCACCTTCAGCCTCCTATACGGGTTGTACGGCCGGGATGACGCCACGACCTTTAAGGGGATGACTTTGTGCGAGCTCGCTCGTCAAAGCACCTCGGTGGCTCTCTTCGCTCTCCATCTTTCTCATGCAACCGCGCGACGCAGTCTCGCCATCTACCGGGAGCACGCGCAATGTGAGGACGCCATCCAGCTGGCGGAGGAGCGAGCTGGGTACCTCGAAGCTCAGCTTCAGCTTGCCGAGCGGCTCCTGGCGAAGTCCACCAGCGACCCAGTATGATTTCTCTCCTCATTCCATTCACTAGTTGAACTCGCCCATTTTGCGCTTATGACTTGCGCATTCTGAACTTCATGGTCTGGACGTCGTCGAGCAGTTGACCCGCTGGGTCGGTGAACTGGAGCAAGAGAACTCTACCCTGCAGGCGCAACTCACCATAGTAATTGAGGGAGCGCGCGCTAGATCCCGGTGAGTCCTCCCGGGGTGCGAAGACCCTCCATTTCACCCCGCGCGAGGTGGAGAGTGCTCGTCGAAATATAGCTGCTTAAACTGCCGAGCATGTGCTGGAGATCCTTCGCGACTCAATGCCCTACAGGGTTCTTGGGGTAACGTGACCGAAGATATGCTGGTCCCGGAGGCCTTCCTCCCGACCCCGGGTATCCGCCATCTGATGAAGAAGACTACTCGCCAACCCTAGTTGGTGAGAAGGGTGAGCGCTCTCAGATCCCCAGGACTCCCTCTGCTTTAACGACTTTCCTTCTCTCTCTTTTTGATTCATATTTTGTAAGGGGCGAGTCCCCAAGTTTTGCAATCATTTTGACATGAAATGAAAGAGTTGCATTTTTCATATTATTCTCTGTTTTCTTATCTTTCCACGTGTATTCTCGCCCCGCCAAGATTATGGGACATAATTGGAGCTCTCTCGCCTCGACCGCTCACCGAGAAACAACAGAATCGTTTTAGTGTAAGGCCCGTTGCGCCGCTGCACTCGTCTGGCCCACCCTAGGCCCAAGTTCAATTCTATCCGGCCTCTCGAGTGAGGGAACCAGCCCTGAAACACCTAGGAGCCCGATCAGCGATTCTCTTCTCGGGGTCTCAACCAAAACATCGTTTCCTGCCTCTCGAGTAAGGGCACCAACCCTGCCGGCATCAAGGAGCCCGGTTAGCGGTTCTCTTCTCGGGGCTTTAACCAAAAATGTATTTCCTGCCTCTCGAGTGAGGGCGCCAGTCCTGTTGACATCAAGGAGCCCGGTCAACGGTTCTCTTCTCGGGGCCTTAACCAAAAATTTATTTCCCGCCTCTCGAGTGAGGGAACCAGCCTTGTCGGCATCAAGGAGCCCGGTCAGCGGTTCTCTTCTTGGGGCCTTAACCAAAAATGTATTTCTTGCCTCTCGAGTGAGGGCACCAGCCCTGCCGGCATCAAGGAGCCCGGCCAGCGGTTCTCTTCTCGGGGCCTTAACCAAAAATGTATTTTCTGCCTCTCGAGTGAGGGCAACAGCCCTGCCGACATCAAGGAGCCCGACCAACGGTTCCTTCTCGGGGCCTTAACCAAAAATGTATTTCCTGCCTCTCGAGTGAGGGCATCAGCCCTACCGACATCAAGGAGCCCAGTCAGTTGTTCTCTTCTCGGGGTCTTAACCAAAAAAAGTATTTCTTGCCTTTCGAGTGAGGGCACCAACCCTGCCAGCATCAAGGAGCCCGGTCAGCAGTTCTCTTCTCAGGGCCTTCACCAAAAATGTATTTTCTGCTCTCGAGTGAGGGCACCAACCTTGTCGACATCAAGGAGCCCGATCAACGGTTCTCTTCTCGGGGCCTTAACCAAAAATGTATTTCCTGCCTCTCGAGTGAGGGCACCAGCCCTGCCGACATCAAGGAGCCCAGTCAGCGGTTCTCTTCTCGGGGTCTTACCCAAAAAAGTATTTCCTGCCTCTCGAGTGAGGGAACCAGCCCTGCCGGCATCAAGGAGCCCGGTCAGCGGTTCTCTTCTCGGGACCTTAACCAAAAATGTATTTCCTGCCTCTCGAGTGAGGGCACCAGCCCTGCGGGCATCAAGGAGCCCGGTCAGCGATTCTCTTCTCGGTGCCTTAACCAAAAATGTATTTCCTGCCTCTCGAGTGAGGGCACCAACCCTGCCGACATCAAGGAATCCGCTCAGCGGTTCTCTTCTCGGGGCCTTAACCAAAAATGTCATTTCATATAGTTACAGTTATAATTCATTGCAGGGGTATAATACATAATTGGAAATTTCTAACACTTATTAAGGATAAAAACGTTTCAGATCATCGCCACTCCATGTGTTGCTGAGGGGGACTCCCTCGATATTTTCGAGGCGATCCCCCACCCGATTTCTGTGCTTCCAATATTACATAAGGTCCTCCCAATTGGGATGGAGCTTCCTTACATTTGCTGATCTCCCTGCGACGTTGACCTTCTTGGGGACGAGACCCCCCTGTACGAATTGTTTGATTATAATATTCTTATCAAAATAACTGACCATTCGGCGCTTGACTTCTTCTTGCCGAACTGTCGCCAAGTAGCGGAGTTCCTCCACTAGGTCGAGCGAGAGTCGCTGCTCCTGCTCATTATCCATCCTCCAATCCTTGTCTCCTTCCCCTGCGGCCACGACCAGGGGGGGGGGACTTTACTTCAAATTCCACTGGGAGCACAACCTCAAAGCCGTGAGAAAGCTTGAAGGGTGTTTCTCCTGTTGCCGTGTTGGGTGTCGTCCTCAAAGCCCACATGACCGAGGGAAGCTGCTCCACCCAGTTACCCTTTATGCTCTTCACTTTCTTCTTCAGCAAATTGACAAAGGCCTTGTTCGCCGCCTCTACCTGCCCATTGCTCTGAGGGTGATGGACGGAGGCGAAGCAGAGGTCAATGCCCAACTGGCCGCAAAAGCTGGTGAGCTCCTCGCCAGTGAACTGCGGCCCGTTGTCCGTGACTATCGTGAGGGGGAGCCAGTACCTGCAAATTATCTCCCCCCAAATGAAATTTCTTACTACCTGCGAGGTCGTTTTTGTCAACGCCTTGACCTCCATCCACTTGGAGAAATGGTCAGTCAATCATGACTAGGAGGAACCTCCTCTGCCCGCTGTCCTGAGGGAACGAACCCACCAAGTCCATCCACCAAATGGTGAAGGGTCAGGGCGCCGTGATAGTCCTAATCCTTTGCGCTGGTTGAAGCTGGAGCAGTGCGAAGAGCTAGCATTTCTGACACTTCTTTGCATACTCCATGATGTCTTTGCGGATTGTTGGCCAGAAGTATCCTTTTCTTAACACCCTCTTCTCCAGAGTCTGACTCCCGGAATGGCTGCCGCATTCCACAGAGAGGATCTCTTCTAATACCGGACCTCTTCCTCCGACACACACCTCGCCAAGAGTCCGGTTAAAGTCTTCTGATACAAGCTCCCCTCATGCAATATGTAGTAGGCAGATTTGTTGTTTATTGGGTGTCAACTTATCACCTAGAGGGGGGGGGGGGGGGGGGTGAATAGGTTTTTCAAATTATATTATCCCCGTTAGGTGTTCTTGATTTTTGATTAATAGATCTATAGATTAGAAAGCACAACACAGAAAAGCACACAGTGATCAATAGAGGTTCCTCAAGACCGGGTGCCTTGAGTAGTCTTCTTTCCCTCTGCGCCCACCTAACAGTGTGCTAGGCTCGGCAAACTCTGCCAAATCTTCAGGTCCGCAAGCCTTACAACACGGACCCGCAAGTCCTACAGCCTAGGCTCGCAAGCCCCTACTGCACCTGAGCCCGCAAGCTCGACACTTAGGCCCTCAGGCCCTACACAACACAGACCCGCAAGTCCTGTGCCTACAGCCTTGGCCCGCAAGCCAATACTGCACCCAAGCCCTCAAGCTCGACAATATCGGACCTGGAAGTCCACTGTCCTGGCCCTCAAGCCTCACATCACTCCAACCCTCAAGCTAGACAAGATCAGACCCGCAAGTCCACTGCCCTGGCCCTCAAGCCTCACAGATCTCCAGCCCTCAAGCTAGACAAGATCGGACCCGCAAGTCCACTGCCCTGACCCTCAAGCCTCACAGCTCTCCAACCCTCAAGCTAGACAAGATCGGACCCGCAAGTCCACTGCCCTGACCCTCAAGCCTCACAGCTCTCCAGCCCTCAAGCTAGACACATAGGCCCGCGCGCCTTACAACAATGAAATTACAGTGATGAAAACTGTTTCTTCTGCCTGATGAAGATCGACAACTTAGCCTGATGGAGATCGACTTCTTAGCCTGATGGAGATCGGCTTATTAGACTTGAAAAGATGCTTCTTGATTTGTCGTTTTTAGCACTGAATCTTCTTCAGCCTCTCTTCTTTTGCCTGATGTTGATCCGCTTCTTATCAGTCAATGGAGATGACTGATTCTTCTGAGAACGCTTGATTCTTGTTCTTCTTCTTCTCCGCAGAATGTACAGTTGTATTGAGAAGCAACGACGGGATTCTTTTTCGTTCTTGTCTCTCTCACCACAATTTCTTTTTCTAGGGCATCACTGTTTCCTTTTATAGGACAGAAGAGCCGCTTAACGGTCACATATAATGTCCTTTAATGTCAGACGCCCATTCCTTAAGAGCACGCATTGATTTGACATCAGGCGGCGGCATTAAATGCTGGCAGCGCGTCCGCAACATTTGAATTCCGTCTCGACGATATTTCCATTGTTACGACGATATGGATAATATCTCGACGACAGGACTTTGTCGATGTCTTAGACCTTGGTAGATCTTCAAGTCTTCTAGCTTGTGCCTCTAACGCTGATGTCTCGATGATGCCTCTTAACGCTGATGGATAATATCTTCTAGTTTCTGCATATACAGCGATATGCTATCTTTGACTGTGTCGTCGTGATCTTCTTTCTTGTAATCTGTCGTCGTAATCACTTTGTTCTTTCGACGACATGAGCGATATCATGTCGACAGACTATGCTTTAGTAACTGCTTGTCTTCAGCTGTCCTTCTTCAGGCTTCTCGACGTCACGCCTTCTTTACGACGTTGTCATTGGCATCAGTCTTACTTAGCCTTTCCGACAACACGACTTCTTTGATGATGTTGATGATACTGCATCTTCTCGAGGACATTCCTTCCTTTTGAATCTGTCTCAGCGGTTGGGCTGAGATGACTTCCTCTTCTCAGCGGATTCTGTCAATCTGTAGAGAAGTTTTTTGCGTTCGACGAACTGCATTCTTCGTTCGACGAACTTCATTCTTCGTTCGACGAACATCATTCTTCGTTCGACGAACTCGCCAAGTCTCAGCGTTTTCTTCTGTCCCGTCTTTGCGTTCGACGAACTTCGTTCTTCGTTCGACGAACTTCATTCTTCATTTGACGAACTCCATTCTTCGTTCGACGAACTCGCCAAGTCTCAGCGTTTGCTTTGCTCATCATCATGACGACAAACATACTTTGTCGACGACATCTCCTATTCTTCTCGACGATATAGTACTTAGTGAAATAACTAAAGTACTTGACATATTGTTGATCTCTGCAAGCATGTACTAGATGAGACATTAAATACAACTTGCACTTATCATTGAGCTGAACACTTCTTCAAATCAGGAGCACTGCTGGGCACTGTTCCCAATAATATCCCCCTATTTGAAGAAGTCATAACCAACTCAATGATAAATGCCACTAAAATAAAAGGTTTAATATTTTAAGCAAACAAGCATGTAATGATGACATTGCAGCTATAATTGAGTGAACGTAGAATTTGACAAATATTACTTCATTTATAAATAGTGCCAAATGTTTTCAAAAGATTTGACATTTCTACATTTAGCACCCTAAAGATTTAGCCATCTATATCTCTGGTGCCCTCATATCAACTTCCCCCCTTTGCTTTCTTGGCACTGGCTTCCTGTTCCTTTTCAGCTTGTCTGATGAAGTACTCAAACGGTTTATGATGATACTTTAGAGGTTCAGGAGTGTCAGCTGGAATTCTTCCTGCTTGTATTCTCTCCTTACTTCTTCTTGATCTTCATGCTTAGCCCATTTTGAGGGCTGTATACATTGTATCTTTCACCTTTATTAGTTTTCACTTGCTCCCATGCTTTTAAAATGATGGTCCTGGATATGGGACTCCATCTTTCATAGTCATCCTTTTTCTCCATTTCCTCCCTGTACTTTCTCTTTCTCATTTTTATTTCTTCATCCTCCAGTGCTTCCTTTTCTTTACCCTTATCAGTATCAGGAATATCTGTATGTTGCTCTTCAGCAGGCTCATCATAATGTAGAGGAGGGAGATTCATTGCTTCCCTGATGGTGTTTGTGGTCCAGATGGCATGATCACCACTGGCCTTTATCATTGATCTCTCCCCCTTTATGACTTCTTCAGATATCCCCCCTTTGGAGATTCTCCTCGGAGGCCAATATCTTGTTTTTGAGCATGTGGATTCCTGCTTTCAAGTGATTCTTGGTCTCAAGAAGATGACTGTCTAGATCTTTATTGTGGTGATCTAGACTTTCTTGGAGATCAGTTTTGTGTTCAGCCATCTTCTTGGTGGATGCAATGTAGGCCTTTTCTATGTTGCTGACAATCAGAGTGACTGACCCCTAAATTAGATAAACCCTTGTGAGTAAGGATTGTCTCTTCGGCAGTATACTCTTGTAGATTCTTCACATCATTTCTCAAGCTCTCTGTTTCAACAGATAGTTCCCTTCTTAGCTCATTGATAGCAGATGTGACATAGCTTTCAATTTTTAATCTTTGCTCTTCCAGGAGCATCTTTATCTGAGATAATAGTGAGAGCTCCACTGGTCTATTCTCTAGAGATGAACTATCTTGTTCCTCTTCATTCCCTTAAATTATTGGAGATAGAGATTTTCTTATGGGTGAATGGTTTGGCTCATTTTCCTTTTCAGGACTTTGCTGACCTTTGCTAGTCTCATCAACAGGGTTCTTGGTGATTTGAATTGACTATCAACCCAAAGAGACAAGTGTACCTATCGAATTGTAGTACCAAGGTCGTATTTAAGACACGGGGTTGTCAAGTATTACTACTCACACTTCCAACTATTATCCTACCATACGGTTGGTTGATGATTTTGAGAATTTTTAAGACAGAATTAAAGTTGATATTAAGATGATAAAACAGATTAAGGAAATAGCATCCGATCAATGATTCACCATGAAAAGAGATGAGAAGGATAAAAAAATATAGCTTTATAATTGCAAACCAAACTCGATCGTGACGGATCCGAAAATAAGAAATAATCTCGCTAGAGCATTAAATCTCCTAACTTCTAGACGATTTGACCGAAATCTCTTTGCAAATCAAAAAGGTCTAAAGTTGCATTATTGAGATGATCCGCACTATTGGATTTGACTCCAATCCGGAGGATTTACGTCGTCCTATCTCTAGGATTGCGTGCAACTCCTTCCTTCTTTGAGTGATCTTTAAAACCAACGAGTCTCTCGACTTCTATGGAATGAGATCAAAATAGCCTACTACCGTATACCAGAAATACGGAGTCGACGCAAATAAGATCAAAGAAGGATCGAGCAGAGTTTAACAATAATAAAACTAAGAGAAATAAAATCTCATCTCAAATCATGGATCCTCATGATCAAATGCTAACGGAAATTAGTTACGCGTAATAGAAATTGAGACAAGGATGAAGAATAAAACTTGCATTTTCATTAGTGAATAAAAAGAGAAGATTACAACAACAAAAGTAAAATGATAACAATACTCTCAAGAAAAAGACTTACAAAACTTGGAAAACTAAAAGCAAAAAGTACAACTCTCTCTTGATCTCTCTCTTGCCAAAAAGTCTCCTTAAAGCATGAGGGATGGGCTCCTTTTATAGATGGAGGGGAATGTTCTAGAAATAAGAAGAGGAGGGGGGAGACAAGGGGGTGGCCGGCCAAGCATGTGGAGAGGGGAGTTGAATGTAATAATTGAGGGGAGAGAAGAGAGGAAAGAGAGGTCAAATCCAATGCATGTTCTTTGGGATGAAATGAAGAGGAGAAGGGGGGAATGTATGGGGAATAAAAGAGAGAGGGAAAGGTTTTAATCAAGAGAAAGAGGAGAGATGAGGGGGGCCGGCCAAGCATTGATGGAATGCATGCATTTCCCATGCAAAGGTGGCGATTTGGCATGCATGAGCTGCTCATGGTTTTCACTTGAAGAGGGTTGCATGTGGGGCTGGCTGCTTGCATGATTTCGGGCTGCACCATGTGGGGAGGTCGGGTTTGAGCTTGGGAGCTGCTCGGGCTACACCAAAGGAGGGGGGGGGGGGGGGGGGGGGGGGGGGGGGGTGGCTGCTTGGCTTGAGCCCGGGTTGCACCAAAGGAGGAGCTCGGGCTGCACCATCCTACAACAAAACACGCAATTAGTTTTATAAGAAAATAAAAACAACGTAACATCATAAAATAACAACCTAACATAACATAATTAAATATAACAAACATTAGATAACCAACATAAAATAACAACATTATAAAACAAGAGAAATTAGAACATAACGAACATAAAATATCAACATAAAAAACATAAAATAACAACATTAAATATAAAATGCAAAGAAAATATAATTAAAACTAAGGAAATTTGAACTAAACTGACCTAAATACGATGACTAAAGGCTAGTCATCAAACTCCCCCATGCTTAAGAGTTTGCTTGTCCCCAAGCAAATGGAATTTGGAAAGAGAGATGACAACAACTTGGAGTTTCAAATCAAATCATGAAAAATTAAGCTATCCTAACTTCTATGCTAGCAACTAGTAGGGTGAGAAGTCCAAAAATAAAAACTTGAAAATGAAAATCTAAAAATATTATTAGAACATAGAGAAGGTTTACGCATTTCAAAATTCTTAAAACAAAGCATCCAAAAAATTAAGGAGGTAAGAAAGACAATAGTAGAGTTTCTAAATAAACGGCGCGTTGAACAAACTACTAGGTTGCTAAAATAACAATTATCGCGTAATCACGTCAAGATAACCTCCAAAGAAATCCATCAATGATGGTGTCCATAGGCTTGCCCGTTCACACTCTCTCCACTACACAAGTTGGCGACACGTTCTAAAGATCAACAGGACTTTTATAGGTAATTTAGCTTGGCTTAGGTAAAGGATTAGGATATGGAATAACAAAGATAAACGTGGCGGTCGAAATCACACTAAACCAAGGATGAGCTAAAAACAATTGGTAATCATAGGATATTTTTTTCATGATGCTTCTAAACAAAAGAAAAAAGGCAAATGCGATGATTTCAACTTTTAGAATAGGCAATCACAATAATTTTTTCAACAATATATATATTTTTTTGAACTTGGCCAACAAGAAATTTTCTTCTCTTTGTAACATGTTCTCAAATTTTTTTTTTCAAAATTTTCAATATAATTTTTTTTTCTTCCTTTTCACCAAAATATGCAAGAAAAACAAGTCGCCAAAACACAAGAAAAATCCTATCACAAATGAAATTTTAGCTCAAAAATTTAGTGCGATTGGGAAGGGAATTTTAGCCTTGGTGAAATTTGGTGGGGGTGAACAAAAGGAACGGAAAAAGGCTCAAAATTGTTTAAACAACGGTAAAATTTTTGGGTGGGCAAATAAGCTCAAAACGGGTCAAAAGGTGGCCTAAATCATTTCTAAAGTTCGTGAAGAACCGTGCAAATGTTTCGAGAGTCGCTTGAGGCAAGTTCTAGACACCAAGAAAGAATTATCCATAATGAAAATAGATAATATTATCTAGCAACCATTCGTATGCAACTAAGCCGAATAAAAAGAAAAACCACAAATTGCTAACTTAGAACGTAAAAACGGATGCCTATATTTAAGAATTAGAAAATAGTAAAACTAAATTATGTAAAAATAATAGATTTAGGAAACCTATTTCAAAGAAATTGCTTGAACTAAAGTACCGCTCGAGCATGCACACCACTAAAAGACGCATAAAAATAAAGATAGGAAATAATTTTTGGTTTTGATTAATAGATTTTCTGATTTTTGATTTTTTCATAAAGCTAAGAAGAGAAATAGTACTTCTATAGTAATACTTTTTTTTCCAATTTTTGTTTTGTTTTCAAAAAAAATTTTTTTTGAAAGGAAAAAAAGGAAAGAAATTAAAAATTTTTTTTGAAGGGAAAAAGGAAAGAAAATAACAAAACCCTCCCCCATGCTTAAGTTTTTCATTGTCCCCAATGAAAAAGAAAATGAGAAAGAGGAAGAGATAGGGAAAGACAAGAAATGCAGTAAATAATAACTAAAAAAAAATAGGACTTCCCCGGGTTTGTGAGGCCGAATGCGGATGTCGCTCCCCCATGCTTGCACTTTAGTGACTTGATCATCAGCATGTATGATTTGATCCTTCTTGAAATCAGCAACGTTGGAGCGGCAATCACGAACTTTGAAGCATTTGTGCCACCGGAGGAAGAACACAATACAAAAATAAATGCAGACAAAGAACTTGGGCAAGATCCCAAGATTGTTCTTATTTAAATAATACATAATGTTCGAATAAAAAGTTTGATAATAATAAGGTCCATAATAAAAGTTCCAATTAAAAACATAGTTCCACAAAAAGATAACAATCACGAAATGAATAAAACTTGTTCCTTTTCAGGAGACACCAAATCATTAGAAAAATATAATTTCAGTCGATGACCATTCACTTTAAATTCACCCTTATCCGGGTGCGAAATTAAAACGGTGCCGTGCGGAGAAACCTCTTTGACCGTAAATGGTTGATAGAGAGATTTGTGTTCTCCAATCTATACTCGATTAAGGCAAGTGTACCTATCGAAATATAGCATAGGATATGAAATATATCAAGGTCGTATAAAAACTCGGGTCTGACAAGTACTATTACTCACAACGATTCTATTATCCTACCCAGCGGTTGATGGATTTTGAAACTAAAAATAAACTAACTTAATTAAAAGAGAAATAAAACTATTGCAAAAGAGTGCTCGATCGACATTCGTAATTCTATTAAGACCGTGGCGGATCCGAAAATAAGAAATAATCTCGCTAGAGCATTAAATCTCCTAACTTCTAGACGTTTTGACCGAAATCTCTTTGCAAATCAAAAGGCCTAAAGTCGCATTATCGAAGTGAACCGCGCTATTGGATTTGACTCCAATCCGGAGGATTTACGTCATCCTATCTCTAGGGGTGCGTGCAACTCCTTCCTTCCTTGAGTGATCTTTCACATTCACGAGCCTCTCGGCTACTCAAATATGAGATCGGAATCTACTACCGTATACTAGAAATACAGAGTCGATCAAAAAAATAATCAAGGTTGTATTAATAATAAAAATACAAATGTAAACATAAAATGGAAGATATTATTTCATCGCAAAGCTTATCGTGATCGAACACAAAACGAACTAGCTAAGCATTAGAGAGAGAGTAAAAAAAAGAAAAAAAAAAGGCATTTTCATTAAACTAGAAATAAGGGTTACAGCAAGATAAAGAAATTTTAGACTAGTACATGAAATAAAAACAAGACAACAAGAGAGAAATACTTGAAATAGAAACTTGAAGCTTGCTCTCTAACTCTCTACACTCCAACTACATTAGCCTCTCCAAAAAATTCTCTCTAAAGCTTGAGACTTGTGCTCTCCTTTTATAGGAGAGGGGGAATGTTCTAGATGGAGGATATGAAGGGACAAAGGGGGTGGAGATGCATGAATGATTTGATGAGGGAGAGAGAAAGGAAATGCATGAATGGAAGAATGCATGCATGGGTTTAATGAGGAGGAGAGAGAGAGGGGGGAAATGCAATGTATTTTATATAAAATAAATATAAAATAAAATATAAAATTAAAATGGAAGAGAGGGGGGATGTATGAGAGTTAAATGGGGATGGAAATAAAAAGAGGGAGAGAGAGAGAAAGGGGGAGCTCGGCCAAGCATTTATGGGGGCCATGCATGAAAATTCATGAAAAGGTGGCGGTTTTGGGGGTTGGAGAGCAGCTCACGGGCTGCACCATGTTGAGTTGGGCTGATTTGGATTGAGCTCGGGCTGCACCATGTTAGGGGGGCTCGGTTTTGACAAGTAGACAGCTAGGGGGCTGCTCGGTTTGCTTCATAACAAGGGCTCGGATTGAATGGGCTGCACCAATTCTTCACTTTAATTAGCTTTGGGCATGGCTTGAATTTCCTTTGGTGTTTTCTTGACTTGATTTGAGCCTATACTTGACTTGAAACTTGGACATGAATTGAGCTTGAATTGATAAATCTCTTGGTGGCCGGGCCGCATCACGTCACCAAAATATGTTGCGACGACCCTTTGACAGCGGGCACTAACGATTCCCCCCAGGCCTGTCAAACAACACATAAATTAACATTAGTTCGAATAATTATAAAAATAATAATAAGTAGATAATTATACTAAAATTTGGAGAAATATATAGAGTTTATATTAAAAATATAATAATAATGATACGCATATTTAAGTCAAAATATGCATCATCAAATTCCCTCCAGACTTAGCATTTTGCTTGTCCCCAAGCAAAGACATACGAGCTAGCAAAATAAAAAGGACTAAAAAATCAAATTGGCTATGTCGTGCACGAGTACGATGCGAAATTAGAAGTAGGGAAAACATGAAAAATAGCTGGAAATTCTTACTTAACCATAACATAAAATTTTATAGATTTCACTAACATAAAAATAAATCATCCCATGTTTTAGCAAAATTAAAAACTAAGTAATGAGACGGATGAAAAGGGCATTGAGTTGCTACTAAAGTCTAAGAGACATTTTATAATCACCTCAATCTAAATCAAGAGTCCAAACTCCTACCAAAAAGCTTACTCAATCTACTTTTTCGCTTTCTTGACTAAAAATAAACCTAGGAGCATGAATCAAAAGGACTTCATTAGGTATAACATTTAAGGTTTGGGTTTAAGGTGCGGAATCAAAAGATAAACGTGAAGGGTTAAGACACGCTTAAAACAGAAAGAAGAGCTTTGCAAACACTTGTATGCTAGCAAAAATAAATTTTGACACCCCAAATAATTTTGAAATATAAAGGTAGGGGTCAAAAATGCATTCTTCAAAATTTTTCAATTTTTTTTTTATTTTTATCATTTTTTTTCATACTCATCTGGTAATTTTCTTCTTCTTTTGTAGCAGAAGGATAACAAAATTAAAACCCCACCATTTTCACAAAAGGAGGCACAAACTAGCAACAAATAAAGCTCTAAATTTCAAGCGTGCACCATAGGTAGGTTATTTGGCTTTGGTGAGAATAAGTGGAGCTACAAAAGAAACGGGGGAAGCTCAAAGTGGCTAGCAAAAAAGGTTAAGATTTTATGGCTTGGAATGCAACGGCTCAAACGAATCAAGAGGTGACCTAAATCATTTTCATGCTCCTATGTCTATCTAAAGCAAAACTTGAAAAAAATCAAAAGGTGCAAGACTAGGTAGAAAATAAAGAAACTTGACTTATCATGAGAGTGAAAATAATAAGCGTCTAGACCGGTTCGCATCTACTACACTAAACATAAGTCAACATTGCAAAGATTTTGTAAAAGAGAAAACAAGGGATGATAGATTTTATATAAGTGAAAAACATAAAGAGAAAATCATGAAAAAGTGCAAAATTTCAAAAGATTTTTCATAAATAACATGCTACCCTAATTAGAAACACTACACGAGTCAACATATTACCCGCAAAACATAGTCAAAATGAAAATTTAGAAAAATTTATCTAGCTAAACCAGTACACTGATGATTAAAAACAAGAAAATACCAAGTCGTGGGGTACTAAAGACTAAGCAAAATTTTAACTCAAATTTTTTTTGTTTGTTTCCTTAATTTTCATCATTTTTTTTGAAATATTTTTTTTTATAAAAGAAATAAAAAGCAACATTTTTTTTTATAAAAAAAAGAGAACAAAATGCAATTCAATCCCCCCAGACTTGAGAGAGACATCGCCCTCGATGTTAAAAGAAGAGAAGAAGAAAGAAAATAAGGGGAAGAGACAAGAAGTGCAGTAAAATAAAAAAAAAATCGGACTTCCCCGGGGTTGTGATGGCCGAATGCGGAAGTTGCTCCCCCATGCTTGAGCTGGAAACCGACTCAGGCCTAAGGAAGAGAAGATGGAGCCAAACGAACCGCCGAAGGTTTTATTCCTGCAAAACAAAATAAAAAGAAAAGGAGAGAACAAAAATGGTAAGCAAGGGGTGCCTCCCAAGAGCGCTCTTTGTTTAACGTCGTCTGAGCCCGACGTTATTGGTTAGCTAAATGGAAAATAAAAACTAAAGTGAAGTGGTAACTCCCTAAGTATGCGCTTAGGAGAGTAATTCAAAAAGAAGAAAAATTGAAGAATCGCACCGACATGCGGTGGAATCTTCAAGGGAATGACGCCCGAAAATGAACGGACGGAGTTATAGAAGAACTCCGCCGCATGTAGAATGGGAAAGAAGGGGTCGTCAAAAGAAGAAGAAGAAAAAGAAGAAGAAATAGAAAGAGAAATAAAAGAAGTAGAAAAAGAAGTTTCATTAACTGAAATTTCACAAGGAGAAGGAGAGACTTGTGAAATTTCGGGAGAAGAAAAAGGGATAGAAAGAACTAAAGAGGATGTATCTAAAATAAAAGGGGAGGAGGAAAAAGACTCGTTAAAAATCGAAAAAGTTTGAACAGTTGAATTTAAATCAGAAATGGAATCACCAACGTCTTCAGAAAAAGAAGGAGAATTTTGAGGCGTCTCGTCATCCTCAAAAGGTAAAAAGCACGCTGGAATATCCATAGGGGTGTCATCAAAAGGAGGAAGGAAACAATCCGGAATATCCGAATAGTTATCCTCCTCGAGAGGAAAAAGACAAGCCGGGATATCCGGTGACTCATTACATGAAGAAATTGGAGGAGACGGAGAAGAAGACGAAGAAAAAGATGCGGCCTCACGAGAAAAATAATCGATAATGGTTTTGAAATGCGCATTAGTATTATCTAAAGAAGTTTGCAATTCAAAATACCAATTATCGATAGAATTAAAAATTAGAGGCGCGGCGCTTTGTGGGGCAAAATCATGCGAAAAATAAGACGGGTTCCCCACCTCCCAAGTAGGATAAAAATTGGAGTAAGGGTCAAATTGGCTGCTTTGACCTACTCCAGAAAAATTGAAATCATATGAGGGAGGGGTTCCCGAAAAACATGCAAAATTAAAATGGTCGGGCGACCCGCAAAGAACGCAAAAAGAAGATGATTCCATGATAAAAAAAAAACTGTTACAAAAAAAAAGAGAAAATTTAATTTTTTTGATTTTTTTAGGCGGATTATGTTAGTCCTGGACTTCCCGAGATCTGCCCTGTGAGGGGTTTGCAGCGGGTACTAGAGGCTGTGATGGGAATTCAAGCCCAAAGCGTCCTTTCCAGGAATTTAGGTGGAATAGAAAAACGATGAAGTGGGTTAATTATAATTTAAAATAATAATATTTTTTTTTTGAATTTTAGTAGAAGTAATAAACTCGATGCTTTCGTAATATTGCTAAAATATTCCCCGGCAACGGCGCCAAAAACTTGATAGAGAGATTTGTGTTCTCCAATCTATACTCGATTAAGACAAGTGTACCTATCGAAATATAGCATAGGATATGAAATATATCAAGGTCGTATAAAAACTCGGGTCTGGCAAGTACTATTACTCACAACGATTCTATTATCCTACCGAGCGGTTGATGGATTTTGAAACTAAAAATAAACTAACTTAATTAAAAGAGAAATAAAACTATTGCAAAAGAGTGCTCGATCGACGATTCGCTTTGAAATAAAATAACGGAATAAATTAGTTTAACATTCGTAATTCTATTAAGACCGTGGCGGATCCGAAAATAAGAAATAGTCTCGCTAGAGCATTAAATCTCCTAACTTCTAGACGTTTTGACCGAAATCTCTTTGCAAATCAAAAGGCCTAAAGTCGCATTATCGAAGTGAACCGCGCTATTGGATTTGACTCCAATCCGGAGGATTTATGATGAGTCCAGTTTATTTAGTGATTTCCGGACTCATCTGGGCTAGGTTTCATGCATTTGCACTTCACTTTAGGCCTATATTCACTTCTATTTGATCACGTTGCCCATTTCATGGCTTAGTGCACATTTATGCCCCATCTTGGTGTGATTTC
The DNA here is from genome assembly GCA_033032865.1 of Dactylorhiza incarnata. Taxonomy (NCBI): domain Eukaryota; kingdom Viridiplantae; phylum Streptophyta; class Magnoliopsida; order Asparagales; family Orchidaceae; genus Dactylorhiza; species Dactylorhiza incarnata. Next base: position 4,891,014 of record JAWHQI010000119.1, on the reverse strand, counting down.
ATGTAATTCTGTGGTCTAGTGTATTTTTCCTGCAGGTCCTGGGATCGCGTGCACGCTCGGGATGGTGCGGGGCAATTTTTGGCCTAAAAAGCCACTGATCGTGCGCATTCCTTCGCGCACGACCAGGCGCACGACCACTGGTCGTGCGTTAATTCCCCTCCCAAACTGAGCGACGGCGCACGATCATTGGCCTTCTTCGCGCACGACCACTGGTCGTGCGCCGCTGACCGTGCGCTTTTGTGCAGATCTGGATTGAGCTACAAGTTCTTCGCGCACGATCAGAGGCATTCCTTTGCGCACGACCATTGGTCGTGCGCCTGATCGTGCGCGTTGTTTATTTCTGCTCCGCCTATAAATAGGCAAGTGCGATTTTAGGTCGGGATCCATCTCCCGACTCCAACCAGCTGCGCCGTTTCCTGCTCCAGAGCTCCCATTTCGCCCCTCCATCGCCGCCCACCATCTGGAGGTGCTCCAAACATACTCTCCACGCCAATCTCGAGCCGGAGTATCCTCTCGGCCTCCTCCATCATTCAGAAGCTTCCAAGCTCCATTTCAATGGATTGTGCACTATATCCTTGGAGTTCTCCGGCAAGATCATGGCTAAAGGCTATTGACGAAGAAGACGGGTCAATTGGGAGGTAGTGACAGCCCTCTTCTACCCCGGACGGCAGTTGAAGACCGAGCCCGGACGAGGATTGACAACCCTAGATTCCGGCCGCGAATCTCCAACGAGTCTTCGTGCTTCGGTTGTAATCTTACCTCCTCCTTGTTATTTTTGCTGATTCTATTTGATATGTGTGGTTGTATGTTTCTTTACGAATGATGTCCATAAACCCTAAATGTTATTAGTGTATTTTTCCATAGTTTTGTGGTTATCTTTGTGGTTTATGTGATTTGAGGAGCGCCCCATTCCATCCTCCATCCCGCCGTCACGTTCGTGTGCCGCACTAGCAATTGCTAGTGGCGTGCTTGTCGACCCTCATCCGTATGCCTACTCTTCCATCCGCCTAGCGAAGCGTGGCATAGCGGCCTGTGTAATCCGTTCCGACTCCGCCGGTGCGAACCATTCCATCCGCTAGCCTTATCTTCCTTCCGCCTAGCGAAGCGTGGTATAGCGGCCCGTGTAATCCATCCGCCTAACGAAGCAGTGCGCTCAAGGCCTGCACAGTTCGATTCCGCCATTCTCTCCACTCCATCCGCGAGCCTACTCGTCCATCCGCCTAGCGATTCGGTGCATTGCGGCCCGTGTAGTTTCCATCCCGCCTGGCGAAGCAGTGCGCTCAAGGCCTGCATAGGAGTAGTCGTAGCTATTTTTATTTTGTTTTCCGCAATCCAAACCAAGCCTCCCGCAATCCATCCGACCTTAAGGACTTCAATCTCAAGTCCTCCTCAATAGTCAACTCCTCCTTACTGTGTTCCTTCCGAGATCGATACTCGGGGATTTACTCCTCGTTTTATATTACTTGAACGACCGGTACACTGCCGTTTCGTGCCGCAGTCGAGCTACCGCCTATAGTGGTGTGTAGGATTCGCGCATCAAGTTTTTGGCGCCGTTGCCGGGGAGCAAAGATGTGTGAGTTTTCTGGAGAGGGAGACGAGAGGTAGAAGCCCTCCCATTTGTAAATTGCGTCGTTTTTTTTATTTCAGTTCTTTTTATTCTATTTTCCTGTTTTTAAATAGGTTGTTTAGTAAATTACTGTTAGGTGTAACAGTTTGCACGATAGTGTCTTTATTGTGAAGCTTGCTATCTCCATATAATGTGGGCTGCATTTAATATTCGTTGCCGTTTATGTGGAGATATTTCTCACGCTAGTGATAGATGCCCTACGGAAGATGGTGGGCATAATTCTCGTGGCCCAGTGTACGGAGCACCATTTTCCTATGGTTTTTCATGCCCTGTGCCCAAGTCTTATGGCCACCGTCCTCGCCGCATACACCATTTTTATATTCCTCCCCGGCCCCTCAAGGACCAAGGAGTAATATAAAACGGTGCTTGTTCTGTCAAAGCATGGATCACGCCCTGAAGGACTGTGCCGAGTATCTTCGCCAATTGGACGAGGATGATGAGCCGGATATCCGGATCGTCCCGAGTCCTAATTCCGGCAGCACACCTTCAACATCCGGTTATGTGTCTGTGTCACCTTCATCTTGTGAAGGGTATGATGTGGACACAGTCACCAGATGCGTGGCTGATCTAGGCTCTGACATGGCCGAGCCTATCTCCCCTGTGCATCCATCATCTAGCGTAGATTTGATTCTTCGTGAGGAATCAGTGCTTGACTTTTATCCAAGCACCATTCCTCCCCCTGTTGTGCACTCTACTACATTTGTCTCTGATGACATTATTGAGGATGTTTCGCAGGATAAGGCAGGTGATTTATGTGTTGTGCCTATTCCTATGGATGAGGATATTTTCCAAGGTGACGAGGATTTTACCTCAACACCGGTGGAGGAAGTCCAAATCGTGGAGGAGGTCACTGATGAACCTACCGAGCCCTGCAGCATTGTCGATGATGCTGACATTATTTTACTTTCCCAATCTAATGGGAGTGAGACCGGAGCCACTCCCCGATCTTCTATTTATTTATGTTCTTCTTCTGATTTATTTCTTGATCCCCCTTCTATTTCTAAGCCTGTGCAGGTTGAGTCTTCGCAGGTACTTCAGGAGGACTTGGAGCATTCTGCTCAGGTCAATGTTGAGCGCATCACCTTATGCGAGGAGGTTTATTCCTCCTCCATAAGGGAAGCCTCATACATTGCCTTTTCCTCCTGCTGCCTCCCCGACGACACCTTGCTTGGCAAGGATTTTTTGTGTGAGATGAGTGAGGCTTATTCCTCCTCCTCATCTTACATTCTATTTCCTCTACCTGTGCATTGCAGGTATTATTATTCAGGTAGAGGAGTGACTGTTTTATCGCCGTATCGGTACCCGTTACCGAAACGGATGATGGAACAGTTACCTGTTCATTTTTCTTTTCATAGGCCCATTAGCTAGAACTGCACAGTAGTTGAATAAGTCGTGCTGGGAGCACAATAACCCCAGTAGTTATCTTATCTTTTTTGCATTTTATTTTTCATGTCCATCTTAATTTCAGTTTTTATTTTTAGTATATTTTTGCTGTTGTTTTGCGGAGCTCACCCACCTTGCAGGTATTCATTGCACATCTTATAAGGCGGTGGTTGTGATTCTTCGTATGGTGGTGGCGCGGCCTCGGTCATTCACGCGTCTTCTGGTATGATCACTAGCTGAGCATGGGGTAACCTCTCTCCCTGTCTCTTTCTGATTTTCATTTCAATATCATGTGATGTACTTCTTAGGTTAAGTCTGGGGGAGAGCTAGTATTTGTTACCCAATGCACGTGCACACTGCATATGCATACTAGAAGATTTTATTGATTTATTTTGTTTAGATCATTGCATCACACACCACTTGCACCCACTTGAGCGCGTGCTTAGCTGTGTGCGTGCCGCGAGTTAAACTCATTTCTTGAGCAAGATTCGAGCAAATCATCGTGCTGGCTTAGAATTGTGAAATGGAGTAAAATGTTGACTCCTGCAGTGTCCTAGTCGAGTGCTCTCGTTTCATGTAGAAATTTGAGTAGATTTAATTTTTCTGTATGCTTATAGTTTTATATTTTTCTATTTGCGTCAATACTGTTTATTCTACTAAAAAATGGTGAATTCGGTGTGAATCAAACGGTAGCTTAGGGATGTGTGTAGCCGGGCATTAGGTTTGCATTGCTCGAGTCGGGAGGACGGATAGTCTTTTTCGTTGGCTAAGAACTTGCCCCAAGCTATTCTCGAAGCATGGGTATAGGTTAGTTCAGTGCACGAACGTGATGTAGGCCCTCATTTTGGCCCGGTTGAGCTTTGTACCGATCCTAATGTCTTATCCTCGTTAGCCCCGTTGTGCCTACCCCTTCTTTTGATTCAGCTCCACCATTATTTCACCAAAGCCTCATAGTCGATCCTAGTCGCGCACCCAAGTCGAGCTTTAGTATTTTATATTTTCATTCAGGGTGTTGATGTGGTGAATATTTTTGTGAAAATGTGGATGTGCTTCAATGTTTAATCTGCTGACTATGTTGTGAAAAAATGAAAAGAGAAAAAGAAAATTGAAAAAAATGGATATAGAAAGAAAAAGTTTAATTGAAAATAATTTTTGATTTGTATTTGGGAGTGGGCAGTGCACACACCCATTGTTAAAAAGTAAAGTCTGGGGGTGTGGTGTACTCGCATATATTTGGGTTAGCGGATAGATTATTTTTTTTATGCTAGCTCATTTGGGTTTGGTGCGTAGCCTCCATGTTTATCCTTGTTTACCTCACTGAAACCCAAGCCCCATCTTCACCTAAAGTCCTACTGATTCGTGAGTGAGCCAAACCAGTGTCGTGGAGAGAGTGCGAACAGGCAAGCCTATGGTCACCGACATTGGTGGATTCCTTTGGAGGTTGTCCTGAGCCCCGATCTTTGGCAATGCTCACCTTAGCGATTAGTTTATTTTCTCCCTACGCGTGACCGGATGATTCATCGTGATTCTATTTTTGAGTAGTAATAAATTTTTGATACACATTTTAGAAAAGTACAAACTGTTATGCATACTTAGAAATTTCCTCTGTTATATTTTTATGCGTGCGAGCACGCGACTTCGCATGGTACTCTGTGTCGCAATTTCTCTGTTAGCTAATTGTTTTTCTCCGTCTGCTTAGATTTTGTTTGCTCGGGACGTGCAAACAGGTAAGTCTGGGGGTGTGATGAGTCTCCAGTTTATTTAGTGATTTCCGGACTCATCTGGGCTAGGTTTCATGCATTTGCACTTCACTTTAGGCCTATATTCACTTTTATTTGATCATGTTGCCCATTTCATGGCTTAGTGCACATTTATGCCCCATCTTGGTGTGATTTCATGTAATTCTGTGGTCTAGTGTATTTTTCCTGCAGGTCCTGGGATCGCGTGCACGCTCGGGATGGTGCGGGGCAATTTTTGGCCTAAAAAGCCACTGATCGTGCACATTCCTTCGCGCACGACCAGGCGCACGACCACTGGTCGTGCGTTAATTCCCCTCCCAAACTGAGCGACGACGCACGATCATTGGCCTTCTTCGCGCACGACCACTGGTCGTGCGCCGCTGACCGTGCGCTTTTGTGCAGATCTGGATTGAGCTACAGGTTCTTCGCGCACGATCAGAGGCATTCCTTTGCGCACGACCATTGGTCGTGCGCCTGATCGTGCGCGTTGTTTATTTCTGCTCCGCCTATAAATAGGCAAGCGCGATTTTAGGTCGGGATCCATCTCCCGACTCCGCCCAGCTACGCCGTTTCTTGCTCCAGAGCTCCCATTTCGCCCCTCCATCGCCGCCCGCCATCTGGAGGTGCTCCAGACATACTCTCCACGCCAATCTCGAGCCGGAGTATCCTCTCGGCCTCCTCCATCATTCAGAAGCTTCCAAGCTCCATTTCAACGGATTGTGCACTATATCCTTGGAGTTCTCCGGCAAGATCATGGCTAAAGGCTATTGACGAAGAAGACGGGTCAATTGGGAGGTAGTTACAGCCCTCTTCTACCCCGGACGGCAGTTGAAGACCGAGCCCGGACGAGGATTGACAACCCTAGATTCCGGCCGCGAATCTCCAACGAGTCTTCGTGCTTCGGTTGTAATCTTACCTCCTCCTTGTTATTTTTGCTGATTCTATTTGATATGTGTGGTTGTATGTTTCTTTACGAATGATGTCCATAAACCCTAAATGTTATTAGTGTATTTTTCCATAGTTTTGTGGTTATCTTTGTGGTTTATGTGATTTGAGGAGCGCCCCATTCCATCCTCCATCCCGCCGTCACGTTCGTATGCCACACTAGCAATTGCTAGTGGCGTGCTTGTCGACGAGGTGCTTGCGACCCTCATCCGTATGCCTACTCTTCCATCCGCCTAGCGAAGCGTGGCATAGCGGCCCGTGTAATCCATTCCGACTCCGCCGGTGCGAACCATTCCATCCGCTAGCCTTATCTTCCTTCCGCCTAGCGAAGCGTGGCATAGCGGCCCGTGTAATCCATCCGCCTAACGAAGCAGTGCGCTCAAGGCCTGCACAGTTCGATTCCGCCATTCTCTCCACTCCATACGCGAGCCTACTCGTCCATCCGCCTAGTGATTCGGTGCATTGCGGCCCGTGTAGTTTCCATCCCGCCTGGCGAAGCAGTGCGCTCAAGGCCTGCATAGGAGTAGTCGTAGCTATTTTTATTTTGTTTTCCGCAATCCAAACCAAGCCTCCCGCAATCCATCCGACCTTAAGGACTTCAATCTCAAGTCCTCCTCAATAGTCAACTCCTCCTTACTGTGTTCCTTCCGAGATCGATACTCGGGGATTTACTCCTCGTTTTATATTACTTGAACGACCGGTACACTGCCGTTTCATGCCGCAGTCGAGCTACCACCTATAGTGGTGTGTAGGATTCGCGCATCAATTTACGTCATCCTATCTCTAGGGGTGCGTGCAACTCCTTCCTTCCTTGAGTGATCTTTCACATTCACGAGCCTCTCGGCTACTCAAATATGAGATCGGAATCTACTACCGTATACTAGGAATACGGAGTCGATCAAAAAAATAATCAAGGTTGGATTAATAATAAAAATACAAATGTAAACATAAAATGGAAGATATTATTTCATCGCAAAGCTTATCGTGATCGAACACAAAACGAACTAGCTAAGCATTAGAGAGAGAGTAAACAAAAGAAAAAAATGGCATTTTGATTAAACTAGAAATAAGGGTTACAGCAAGATAAAGAAATTTTAGACTAGTACATGAAATAAAAACAAGACAACAAGAGAGAAATACTTGAAATAGAAACTTGAAGCTTGCTCTCTAACTCTCTACACTCTAACTACATTAGTGTAACACCCCAAAAATCGTAGTTCAGCGAGGTAGGCGGAGTGGTAGTGCTGCGTTCGGGATATGCTAAAATTCCATAGCTGTTCAGTGCGCACGACCAGTGTCCTCTTCGCGCATGACCAGTGACCGTGCGCATGTGATCGTGCGTTAATTGCAAGGATTCGGAGTTCTGTCTCGAACAGTGCGCACGACCAGTGTCCTCTTCGCGCACGACCAGTGACCGTGCGCATGTGATCGTGCGTTAATTCGCAAGGATTCAGAGTTCTGTCTCGAACAGTGCGCACGACCAGTGTCCTCTTCGCGCACGACCAGTGACCGTGCGCATGTGATGGTGCGCCCTGTTTATTCTGCTCCGCGATTTTGAGCGGAGAAGGAGATCGGTCCGTCCAAATCTATTGGAATTTGATCCAACGGCTGCGATGGTTGGCTGGGGGGGTTTTAGGGCTTGGTAGAGGAGTTAAACCCTCATTATTTCCAAGGCTTTCTCTCTCTTAGGTTGGAGAAAGGAGGAGGAGGCAAGGAGGAAGAAGAAGGGGAATCCGCCATTGCCGGAGCTTCGGAGCTCCGTTCGCCGATCCGAGACCGGCAGTGCGTAGAGGGCATCAAGGCGCTTCTTCTCCACCGTGTGGTTGCAAGCTTCTCATGGCTAGGAGGAGATCTCAAAAGGTAACGACATTTCTCCTCCCGGTCTTTAGGATGCGTGTTTGGCGTCCCTTCTTTTTCTGCATTTTGGCACCGGATCCGTCGAGTGAGAGGGATCCGGGTCGCCTTGGTTTAAGATAAACCACCGGGTTGATTGTGTCCGTCCCCGGCATGTTTTGCACTAGAGATCCGCTCCGTTAGCGGATTAGGCATTGTGGGTGAAGCCGGATTTGTTGCCGTTGGTCTGATCCGGTGATGTTGATTTACGCACATTTTAGGGGTTTTGTTAGAAATCCGATTACGGCGAACTCGTCGTGGTGATGCCTTTATAGCTTCGTGCGGTAACGAATGTTGGGTTTAGGGCGGAGAAATAATGTGCGGATTTTGGGGCTTGTGATGCCTAGTGTTGTGCGAAGGCGCGATTGGTCTTTGTGGTCAGCTGGCTATCCCGTGAAGACTGAGATTCACGTGTGGAGAGTGTCCCGGCAAGATTAGTCCCTTCGATTGTTGACTGACGAGAATGTCTGTGCTACGGTTGAGTCTGTTGACGGTCGCCAGGCGAGGCAATCGGTGGACGTTGTCCCGAAAGTAAGCCCAGGGCCTTGGGACGTTTTGGTTGGCCAGAATTCTTAGAATCGGTCTTGGTGCGTTATTGGTGGCCCGAGCATGTGAGCTGTCAGACAAGCCCGATGGCATGGTGGGCCAGGCGAGGTGGGTCTCAGCGAGAGCGCTTGGTCTTGGGGTTTTGATGCCCTTGTGGGGAAGTAGTGAGTACCCTTGTGTTGGTGATGTATGATGATGTGTTAGATTCATACGCTTTAGGGCGCCTTGGGTGAAACCCGGGCTTGCACTCATTTTGCATTGTTAGGCCCCTTTTTATTACCTGCTCAACATAGAAACGTGGATGATGCTTGTGACACTCATGCCAGTATTTATGTTGCTTTTCTTTATGTACTTTTGCATACGAAGTGCTGACTTGCAGGGTGAAGTAGTTCCCCGGGGTCCGCTAGGACGGCCGGGAGGAGGGATGTTGTTACACCGCTTGTGGTCAACCATAGCTGCCCCTCGTTTACCGCTCTTTGTGATTTGGTTGCAGGGCAAGAATCGCAGGCTGGACCCAGCGCGCCGGCCAAAAAGGCCTAAAGCCTCACGAAGTGCTTAGTTGATTTCCTGCATTACTTTCTTCGTACTTTGTTATATCCGGCTTGCATGCCGAGGCAGTATAGGGAAAAACTATCCTTCCCCTTTTGTTGGGATGTCTTTTATTATGGAATGTTTGATGTTTTGGACATTGTTTTGTAAGGCCTTAAGGTCAGTTGGACTCCTTTGTAGTATGGACAATCTCTGTGGCTTAGTTTGTTTCCGCTGTGTTGTCTGAGTTATGAGATTGGGTAGTTAATATCATCCTTTAATACTAAAGCTGTGGCGGTTATATGCTGTGGGGTCCCGGCCGGACCCATATTATATGGTCATTACAGGGGAGGTGTTACAATTTGGTATCAGAGGGAGGTTCGTTCTAGTATTCTTGCGAGGTCTAGTGTTTTTGGATCGCGTAAGAGATTGTTCACATAGGAGTATTGTGCGGGATCATGAGTATCCCTGCGTTCGGGTCTTGCGTTTAGATCCTGATGAGCGTTTATTTGTTTCCTTGCCTATGCTAGGATGTTGGCGACGATGCGGGGACATCGAGGAGGCAAGAGGAGCCTTCGGGGAGTAGTGCTACTGCTCCAGGCCTCATGAATGTGGGCATGTCCCCGGCTGATTTCTGTCGCATGCTAGCGGAGGCAATGGTAGAGGCTCAAGCTGGAGCGATGCCACGGGTTCCTACGCCGGTGGTGCAAGTTGCGACCCCTGTCACTCCGGCGGCTACGCCGGATACACCGGATGTCGAAGTAAGGCAAGCAGAGCCTCTAGCGGAGAGAGCTATTCCGATGGGTGATCGATTCATGAAGTATTTCTTGAGTTTCCACCCTCCGACATTCAAGGGAGTGGGCACTCCAACGGATCCAGGAGCTCTTGAAGGCAGCTGAGACCCCAGCTGAGAGGCAGTCTCACTTTGCGAGCTTCATGTTAGAGGGCGATGCGAAGTTGTGGTGGGCGAACCATAACGGTCGACTTTTTGTTGGGCGTGTTCCGTCCATGGAGGAGTTCGGAAACGCTTTCCTAAAGCGTTACATTCCGGCTTCAACAAGGTTAGCACTGCAGCGGCAGTTTCTGCACTTGGTGCAGCGGGAGAAGATGGTGGATGAATATCTGCAAGAGTTCACTCGGTTGGGTCGGTATGCGGGCACGACAATGGCAGATGATGAAGAGAGAGATAACCTCTTTTATCAAGGGTTGAGGGAAAATTTAAGGCAACCACTCATAGCCTTGAAGAATGCGGGATTCAATGAGTTGGTCGAAGCCGCTCGCACGCTGGAGAGCGACTTGGAGCGAACTCAACGGCGAAAGGGTGTTGCGGCAAGGCAGGGAGAAGGAAAGCCTTCTAAGTCTCAGTCCCAGTGGAAGTCCGAGGGCAGCCGATGGAAGAAGAAGCCCCGTCCTAATTGGCCTGGGGAGAGAAGTGGCGCACCTTCGGGAGATTTCCGTTCCAAAGGTCCGGTTACTTGTTACCAGTGTGGCAAGGTGGGTCACATTAGTCGTTTTTGTACCGAGGGCGGAGCTGGGCCAGAGCCGAGACAAGAACAATCGGTGCGTTCGGGTCCCGGTGTTGCAGAGAAGGGGAAAGCGGCGGAGTCGAGTGCTTCGCGGTTCCCTCCAGTGCAGCCTAGGGCCTATAATCTTGGGCAACAGGAAGCGATACGTCAACCCGATGTGGTGACAGGTACGAAAGGTTTAAGTTCTGTTTGTTACTATAATGTAGTTTGCGGCCTTTCATGTTTGTTTTGCACGTGGTTAGGTTTCGTGCTAGTTTCGGGCTACCCCTCTCGAGTGTTGTTCGACACGGGGGCGTCACACTCTTTTCTTGCGGAAAGTTTTATCCGGAAGATTGGTGCTGAGCCCGTAGTGGCAGGAGTGGAGCTGAGTGTGCGTATGCCGAATGGGTCTTTCATGACTACCATGAGGAAGGGACGCATTGTGATGCAAATTGGCGATCGTGATGTCGTGTTGGTAGCAGCGATTCTGCCACTAGCTGAATTCGATGTAATCTTGGGAATGGACTGGCTTGCGGAGCAGCGAGCTAGTATCGACTGCCAGTTGAAGGTGGTAACCCTGAGAGCTGAAGGTAGAGCAGAGGTCAAGTTTGAAGGCCTAAGCGGAGTGGCTTGCTCCCTGATTTCCACTATGCAAATGAGGCGTGCGGTGAATCAAGGAGGCGAGGCGTTTTTAGCTTTGTTGGAGGCTCACTCCACAAAGTTGGCTATTAGAGAAGTTCCGGTGGTGGAAGAATTTGAGGATGTATTCCCCGAGGAGCTTCCGGGAGCACCTCCTCAGCATGAAATCGATTTCTCGATAGAGTTGGTACCGGGTGCGAGGCCGGTGTCGCGTCCTCCATTTAGGATGGCACCGAAGGAACTGGCCGAGCTAAAGGTTCAGTTGCAAGAGTTGTTAGAGCAAGGGTACATTAGGCCCAGCTCTTCGCCGTGGAGCGCACCGGTTTTGTTTGTGAAGAAAAAGGACGGAAGTATGCGGTTGTGCATTGATTACCGTGAGCTAAATAAGTTGACCGTCAAGAATAAATATCCGATTCCCCGAATCGATGATTTGTTCGACCAGTTAGTGGGGTCGGTGGTGTACTCCAAGTTGGATTTGAAATCGGGGTACTACCAGTTGAAGATTCGAGAAGAGGACGTTGCCAAGACAGCGTTTGGGACTCGTTATGGACACTACGAGTTTTCGGTGATGCCGTTCGGACTGACGAACGCGCCATCTGTGTTCATGGATTTGATGAATAGGGTTTTTCGCCCGTTCTTAGATTCGTTCGTGGTGGTGTTTATTGATGATATTTTGGTGTATTCAAAATCGGAGGCAGAGCATGAGTCTCACTTGAGGCAAGTATTGCAGACTCTAAGGGAAAATCAGCTTTATGCTAAGTTCTCAAAATGTGAGTTTTGGATCGAGAAGGTGGCTTTCTTGGGGCACATAATTAGTGGAGATGGGGTGGCGGTAGATCCAACGAAGATTGAAGCCATTAAGGGTTGGCCTGTATTGAGAACCGTGGCGGAAGTCCGGAGCTTCCTTGGACTAGCCGGTTATTACAGAAGATTCGTGGAGAACTTTTCGCGGATGGCGTTGCCCCTCACCACACTCACTCGCAAGGACCAGAGGTTTGTTTGGACACCGGAGTGTGCCCGGGCATTCGAGAATTTGAAGGAAAGATTGATGTCTGCCCCAATCCTTAGTCTTCCTAGTGGAACGGAAGGATTTCAGATCTTTAGCGACGCGTCAGGTTGCGGGTTGGGTTGCGTGCTGGTGCAGCACGGCAAGGTGATAGCGTATGGGTCAAGGCAGTTAAAGACTCATGAGAGGAATTATCCCGTCCATGATCTGGAGTTGGCAGCGGTAATCTTTGCGCTAAAACTGTGGAGACACTATGTTTATGGTGCGAAGGTGGAGATCTTCACGGATCACAAAAGCCTGAGGTATCTCCTAAACCAAAAGGATCTGAATATGCGGCAGCGTAGGTGGGTCGAGTTCCTTGGGGACTACGACGTGGAGATTCAGTATACGCCGGGTAAAGCCAACGTGGTGGCGGATGCTTTGAGTAGGAAGTACTCCGGGCAAGGTAATTGGATGGAGGCGCATAGCGAGCGTTTGATTCGAGACTTGGAGTCTCTTGACATTTCTTGTGTGGCTAGAGGTGAGTCTAGCATAGCTCGTTTGAACTGGATTGAAATGCAGTGTGATATAACAGATCGAATCTGAGAAGCGACCAGTGCGGACGAGGAGTGCCAACAGTTGGTGTTGGAGGCTCAGCAAAGCGAAGGCACTGCCTTGGAGATGGGTGGTGGAATTCTGAGGAGAGATGGGAGGATCTGTGTTCTGCGCTTCGGCAAGCTTCGTGAGGAGTTGATGTTTGAAGCTCACTTTACGAAGTACTCCGTTCATCCAGGAAGTACAAAGATGTACGCGGATTTGAAGAAATCTTTTTGGTGGCCTGGGATGAAGCGGGATGTAGCCGAGTACGTGAGCCGATGTCAGACTTGTGCCTTGGTGAAGGCTGAGTGCCAAAGGCCCGACGGGTTCTTGAAGCCTCTTCCCATCCCCGAATGGAAATTTGATGACATCTCTATGGATTTTGTGCATGGTTTGCCTCGATCGCAGCAGGGTAACGATGCGATTTGGGTGATAGTGGATCGCCTGACGAAGGTGGCCCACTTCATTCCGAATCAGAAGAGCGATGGCGTGGAGAAGCTCGTGGAGCTTTATGTTCGAAACATTGTGCGGTTGCACGGGATTCCGAAGAGCATCGTTAGTGATCGCGATGGACGATTCACATCGAAGGACTGGAGATTAGTGCAGAAAAGTCTAGGCACGAAGCTCAAGTTTAGCACCGCGTTCCATCCGCAGACCGATGGTCAGACGGAGCGAACGAACCGTACGTTGGAAGACATGTTGAGGATGTGTGCTCTCGACTTTGGCAAAGGTTGGGAGGACCACCTTTTCATGGTGGAGTTCGCCTATAATAATAGCTTCCAGGCGAGTATCAAGATGGCGCCATACGAAGCTTTGTATGGAAGGAAGTGTCGAACGCCGATGTCTTGGGCAGAGGTGGGAGACACTAAGCTTTTGGGAAAGCAAGTGGTGGAAGATGCTTGCGAGATTGTGCGGACGATTCAGGAGCGCATGAAGGTTGCTCAGGATCGACAGGCGAAGTATTTTAATGCGCGCCACAGAAATGTGGAGTTTGTAGTGGGCGACATGGTCTACTTGAAGATCAAGCCGTTCAAGGGTGTTTCGCGGGTGCGGCGACTCAAGAAGTTGAGTCCGAGATATTTGGGTCCGTTCGAGGTTACAGAGCGTATAGGCGAAGCAGCCTATCGTTTGGCGTTGTCCGCAGAGCTGAGTGGATTACATGACGTTTTTCATGTCTCCGTACTGAGGAAAGCTTTGGTGGAGCCGAGCGTCGTGGTCGAAGCGGCGGCGGTGCCGGTGATGGAGAACTTGGGGGCGAGGGTTCGCCCGGTGTGCGTGGAGGATTCAGAAGTCCGGCAGTTGCGTAACAAGCAAGTCAAACTTGTAAAGGTGCGATGGGACAACTGCGGGCGAGACGAATTCTCTTGGGAGCGTGAGCAAGCGATGCGGGAGGATTTCCCGGAGCTTTTCCCTCCAGGTATGCGTTATGAATTCCCTGTTTAAATTCTGAAATTTCGGGACGAAATTCGTTTAAGGGGGGTGGAGTTGTAACACCCCAAAAATCGTAGTTCAGCGAGGTAGGCGGAGTGGTAGTGCTGCGTTCGGGATAGGCTAAAATTCCATAGCTGTTCAGTGCGCACGACTAGTGTCCTCTTCGCGCACGACCAGTGACCGTGCGCATGTGATCGTGCGTTAATTGCAAGGATTCAGAGTTCTGTCTCGAACAGTGCGCACGACCAGTGTCCTCTTCGCGCACGACCAGTGACCGTGCGCATGTGATCGTGCGTTAATTCGCAAGGATTCGGAGTTCTGTCTCGAACAGTGCGCACGACCAGTGTCCTCTTCGCGCACGACCAGTGACCGTGCGCATGTGATCGTGCGCCCTGTTTATTCTGCTCCGCGATTTTGAGCGGAGAAGGAGATCGGTCCGTCCAAATCTATTGGAATTTGATCCAACGGCTGCGATGGTTGGCTGGGGGGTTTTAGGGCTTGGTAGAGGAGTTAAACCCTCATTATTTCCAAGGCTTTCTCTCTCTTAGGTTGGAGAAAGGAGGAGGAGGCAGGGAGGAAGAAGAAGGGGAATCCGCCATTGCCGGAGCTTCGGAGCTCCGTTCGCCGATCCGAGACCGACAGTGCGTAGAGGGCATCAAGGCGCTTCTTCTCCACCGTGTGGTTGCAAGCTTCTCATGGCTAGGAGGAGATCTCAAAAGGTAACGATATTTCTCCTCCCGGTCTTTAGGATGCGTGTTTGGCGTCCCTTCTTTTTCTGCATTTTGGCACCGGATCCGTCGAGTGAGAGGGATCCGGGTCGCCTTGGTTTAAGATAAACCACCGGGTTGATTGTGTCTGTCCCCGGCATGTTTTGCACTAGAGATCCGCTCCGTTAGCGGATTAGGCATTGTGGGTGAAGCCGGATTTGTGGCCGTTGGTCCGATCCGGTGATGTTGATTTACGCACATTTTAAGGGTTTTGTTAGAAATCCAATTACGACGAACTCGCCGTGGTGATGCCTTTATAGCTTCGTGCGGTAACGAATGTTGGGTTTAGGGCGGAGAAATAATGTGCGGATTTTGGGGCTTGTGATGCCTAGTGTTGTGCGAAGGCGCGATTGGTCTTTGTGGTCGGCTGGCTATCCCGTGAAGACTGAGATTCACGTGTGGAGAGTGTCCCGGCAAGATTAGTCCCTTCGATTGTTGACTGACGAGAATGTCTGTGCTACGGTTGAGTCCGTTGACGGTCGCCAGGCGAGGCAATCGGTGGACGTTGTCCCGAAAGTAAGCCCAGGGCCTTGGGACGTTTTGGTTGGCCAGAATTCTTAGAATCGGTCTTGGTGCGTTATTGGTGGCCCGAGCATGTGAGCTGTCAGACAAGCCCGATGGCATGGTGGGCCAGGCGAGGTGGGTCTCAGCGAGAGCGCTTGGTCTTGGGGTTTTGATGCCCTTGTGGGGAAGTAGTGAGTACCCTTGTGTTGGTGATGTATGCTGATGTGTTAGATTCATACGCTTTAGGGCGCCTTGGGTGAAACCCGGGCTTGCACTCATTTTGCATTGTTAGGCCCCTTTTTATTACCTGCTCAACATAGAAACGTGGATGATGCTTGTGACACTCATGCCAGTATTTATGTTGCTTTCCTTTATGTACTTTTGCATACGAAGTGCTGACTTGCAGGGTGAAGTAGTTCCCCGGGGTCCGCTAGGACGGCCGGGAGGAGGGATGTTGTTACACCGCTTGTGGTCAGCCATAGCTGGCCCTCGTTTACCGCTCTTTGTGATTTGGTTGCAGGGCAAGAATCGCAGGCTGGACCCAGCGCGCCGGCCAAAAAGGCCTAAAGCCTCACGAAGTGCTTAGTTGATTTCCTGCATTACTTTCTTCGTACTTTGTTATATCCGGCTTGCATGCCGAGGCAGTATAGGGAAAAACTATCCTTCCCCTTTTGTTGGGATGTCTTTTATTATGGAATGTTTGATGTTTTGGACATTGTTTTGTAAGGCCTTAAGGTCAGTTGGACTCCTTTGTAGTATGGACAATCTCTGTGGCTTAGTTTGTTTCCGCTGTGTTGTCTGAGTTATGAGATTGGGTAGTTAATATCATCTTTTAATACTAAAGCTGTGGCGGTTATATGCTGTGGGGTCCCGGCCGGACCCATATTATATGGTCATTACAGGGGAGGTGTTACAATTAGCCTCTCCAAAAAATTCTCTCTAAAGCTTGAGACTTGTGCTCCTTTTATAGGAGAGGGGGAATGTTCTAGATGGAGGATATGAAGGGACAAAGGGGGTGGAGATGCATGAATGATTTGATGAGGGAGAGAGAAAGGAAATGCATGAATGGAAGAATGCATGCATGGGTTTAATGAGGAGGAGAGAGAGGGGGGAAATGCAATGTATTTTATATAAAATAAATATAAAATAAAATATAAAATTAAAATGGAAGAGAGGGGGGATGTATGAGAGTTAAATGGGATGAAAATAAAAAGAGGGAGAGAGAGAGAAAGGGGGAGCTCGGCCAAGCATTTATGGGGGCCATGCATGAAAATTCATGAAAAGGTGGCAGTTTTGGGGGTTGGAGAGCAGCTCACGGGCTGCACCATGTTGAGTTGGGCTGATTTGGATTGAGCTCGGACTGCACCATGTTAGGGGGGCTCAGTTTTGACAAGTAGACAGCTAGGGGGCTGCTCGTTTGCTTCATAACAAGGGCTCGGATTGAATGCTGCACCAATTCTTCACTTTAATTAGCTTTGGGCAAGGCTTGAATTTCCTTTGGTGTTTTCTTGACTTGATTTGAGCCTATACTTGACTTGAAACTTGGACATGAATTGAGCTTGAATTGATAAATCTCTTGGTGGTCGGGCCGCATCACGTCACCAAAATATGTTGCGACGACGCTTTGACAGTGGGCACTAACGATTCCCCCCAGGCCTGTCAAACAACACATAAATTAACATTAGTTCGAATAATTATAAAATAATAATAAGTAGATAATTATACTAAAATTTGGAGAAATATATAGAGTTTATATTAAAAATATAATAATAATGATACGCATATTTAAGTCAAAATATGCGTCATCAATGGTCCAGACCATCGAGACATAAGTTTGCCGGGAAAAAGACGTAAACGTGAATTGAAGAGAAGAACTTGATCGCCTGGTTTAAACGTTTTAGGGTGGCGTAAGTTCTTATCGTGATAAAATTTCGTACGTTCTTTATAAAGCTTATTATTTTCATAAGCAAACGCTCGCCACTCGTCGAGTTCATTCAATTGATTTTTTCTATGCTCGCCGACTGAGTGCGGATCAAAATTAAAAAATTTCAGTGCCCAATACGCGCGGTGTTCTACTTCAACCGGGAGATGACACGATTTTTCATAGACCAATCGGAAGGGAGTACAACTGATAGCGGTCTTGTACACCGTCCGATAGGCCCAAAGAGCGTCGTCTAATTTTAAGGACCAATCTTTACGAGAAGTAGAAACGGTTTTTTCTAGAATTCTTTTGAGTTCCCGATTGACTACCTCAACCTGACCGTTAGTTTGGGGGTGATAAGCGGTGGAAAGTTTATGTGTAACGCCATATTTAGTTAAAACTTTAGTGAGTTGGGCGTTGCAAAAATGACTTCCCCTATCACTAACGATCTCTCGAGGGAAACCAAAACGAGAAAACAATTTTTTCAAAAAGGAAATCACAACGCGGGCATCATTACTTGGAAGAGCTTGGGCCTCTGCCCAATGAGAAACATTGTCTACCGCGACTAAAATATATTTATTACCTAAACTTGAAGGAAACGGGCCTATGATAGTGCATTATTTATAGTTATTTTTATATAATATTTTAGTAGTAATTAATTATTTTTTATATAATTTTAGTTTAATATATATCTAATTCGCTTTATTTTGTGTTTTCAGGTAATCTGGGGCTGCTAATAGCAAATTCAAGCTCACAGTCATGTTCAGGGGAAAGAATTGAACAAGTCTGCAAAAATCTTCAGTACACGCCCTCGGTCACGGCCATGACCAAGGGCGTGACTTCAAGTCACGGCCATGACTCAACCCAGCCATCTTCCAGCTGCCTGATCATGCCGCCAGCCCAATTTAGTATTACACGCCCTCGGTCACGGCCATGACCAAGGGCGTGACATCAAGTCACGACCATGACTCAACCCAGCCATCTTCCAGCTGCCAGAACACGCCGCCACATCATTTCCAGCCTACACGCCCCAGGTCACGGGCATGACTCCATGTCACGGCCATGACCTAGGGGGTGACCCATCGCGCAACTGCCAGAATAACTCCAGATCGCGCCGTTTCCAGACTCAGTCATGTCACGCCCTCTGTCACGGGCGTGACTACATGTCACGACCATGACCTAGGGGGTGACCATTCCCGCAACTGCCAGAATAACTCCAAATCGCGCCGTTTCCCGCCGTTTCCAGATTCGGTCAAGTCACGCCCTAGGTCACGGGGGTGACCGAGGCCGTGACCCGTCGAGATGATTAATTTTGGCGGTTTTTCATCCCCAACGTTCCCGGGCTTTCAAGACGCAATTACGCAGCTTACACGCCCTTGGTCACGGGCGTGACTCAGCAATTTTTTGCCTATAAAAGCCAGCTGCTGCCAAAGTGATGGGGATCCGATCCAAGCTTAGATTGGGTCATTTTTAGATTAGTTTTTTCAGCATTTTCTTATTGTATTTTCTTTATGCAATTTACTTCTTGTCTTGCACTTCTTAATTCTTAGTTTAGAATTTTATTTCTTGTATGTGTTTTTCCTTTTCTTAGAAATAAAATTGTTCTTCTTTTTAAATCATTTTAACTAATTTTATAGTATTTGATCGGATGATTTCCTAAGTTTTTATATTTCGTAATCTTTTATTTTTAGTTTGGATTTGGAAACTAAGATTTACCGATGATTTGCAATTATTGGTTTCATATTTCTAGTGTATGAAAATCAAGTTTGATCCATATTTTAGTGTATCGAGAGATCCGTAAATACGGTAGATCGCTCATTAGTAAAAAGAATTGTTTGCACTCCTCGAGAGAGGGTGATGAAATTCTTCCGGATTGGAGTCAAATCCAATAGTAGGGCTCACCGCATAAAGCAAGCTTAGGGGTTTCGACTGGCCGAGGGGTCTTAATCGATCAACCTAAGGTTAGGTGGTAGTTCTCTCGAGAGAGGCTCTATCATATTTTGAGAACCTCCACGGTCAAGTTTGTCTAAATCGATTTCTTTCGAATTCTAGATTTACGAAATATTTTACTTTAGAAGGATTCCCGATCAAATGTTTCTCTTTATTTAATTATTTTCAAAACTTCATATTACTTCCGATAAAATAATATTAATTTGCGTGAGTAGAAGTAGTCAACAAACCCGTGGAATACGACACTTGATATTTATTTGTTTTAAATATCCTATGCTATGAACGATAGGTGCTCTTGCCTATAGTTTGTAGAATTTGGCGAAAATTATTTATATCCTAAATTTTAGCTATCAAGTTTTTGGCGCCGTTGCCGGGGAATATTTTTGTTGATATTTTGAAAGCGTGAATTTTATTACTTTTATCATTCTCTTTCTCCACCCCCATTTCTCTTTTTGCTTTTTCTTTTAAAATTCACTTCTATTAGGTAACGGTTGTTTAATTTTCTTTTTCAAAAAATATGATGTTATCGCAGTTGGCCGCAAAAGTTGTCGAGCTTCAAAATAAAATCATTCTTTTGGAAGCCGCACGAATGCGCCAAATTATCTGTCCTTTTTGTGGGGGTCATCATTATAGTGAGGAATGCTATTTTTCATTTCAACATTTTTCTAATGAAAATCAAATTAATTTTTCTAATGAAAATTATAGTTTTTATAATGAAAATTATAATTTTTATGATGAAAATAATTTTTCTTTAAATAATGATTTGAGTGAATCTCCTTCTTACTCTGATGTTGATTATTCATGGTGGCAAGGTCACCCGGATAGTTTTCAGTGCGAAGAAAGAAATTCCTTCAATTATGATTTGCTTTCCTCGCCTTTTCCATAGATTTGTTCTTCTTCTGATCTTGAAATTTTTTCGAATGTTATTTCTCTGACTTTAAATGTTTATTCTCAAGATCAAGAAGAACAATTGTACCAAGAATTTCGCAAAGTCATGGAGACACCGGACGAATTAGAAAATGAAAATTTTTCTTCTTCTCCTTCGCCCGCCCTGTCTTCTCTTTTTCATGAAATTATTATTCATGAAAAAATTATGTCTCATGAATTTTCTCCACTTGGTATTGATTTTTCTGATAATTCGTTTATTTTTGAAAATAAACAACCAGCGCTTAATCATGTATTTTCACAAGAAACTCCTCCTTGTGAAAATTTTTCTGACTCGCTTAATCTTGATTCTTTTTATACTAATAATTTTCTTGTAGATGATGAACCGTTGCAACCAAACGTTTTCACCGATCCATTTGCCGCTCATCTCCATCAATCCAAATTACCTAGGGTATGTATAAGTAATTTGGATTCACAATTTCGCGCTAACGGAGAACAAAAGAATCAGGATTATAGCGGAGGAGTCGCCGGGCAACAGTTTTCGGCATTTTCACCTCAGCGTGAATTAAGGGAGTTGCCTGTGCATTTTCAATTTGAATATCATTTTAGCTAATCCTTAACGTCTAGCTAAAAGACGTTAAACAAAGCGCTCTTGGGAGGCATCCCTTGCTTATCTTTATATTTTTGCAAATTTTCTTTTATTTTATGCATTTTCTTTTCCTGTTTTTGCCTTTTCATCCTTGTTTATAAACATTGAGGACAATGTTTATCTTTAAGTAGGGGGGGGGGGGGGGGTGTTCTCTTCTGTTTATTTTTATTCAAAAAAAAAATGCAAAAAAAATTGCGAAAATGTTAAAACTCATAAGAAAAAAATGTTTCTTTGTTTTCTTTTTCAATTTTATTTTAAAAATATGAAAAATACAAAAAAATTTTAAACTATTAATCTAATAAAATAAATTTTGTATTATTAAATTTCTCCAAACTTCATTTATGCAAAATTAATTTTAATTATGAGTTGTCTTTATAGGCTTTTTAAGGAGTTTTCTTTTTATGAATTTTTAAATCATATATTTCTCTTAAAAATATGTTAGATTTAAATTTTAGATGAATTTGATTTAATGAGTTTTTCATTATTTTGATTTGTTTAGAATATTTCTTAGTTTTGCTTTCTCTCTTTAAAATATCATAATTCAATTTTGTAGTAATTGTGTTAAATATCTCTAGATTTTTATTATATTAACTTGAACTCATAGTTTCTTGTAGATTGCTCAAATTATTTTCTATGCTCTTAAAATGTATCTTTGGAATTTGTTTAGCCTTTAAACCCTAGCCCTTCCCCTACCTTTTTGTTAAACCCATTGTTTGGCATATAAAAAAAATTTGAAAAGATCATATGTCATGGAATGAGAGGATAAAATTCATCATTCCTAAACATATGCACCCAAATCAGTAAAAGATTATATGACATGGAGTTGAGAGGATAAAATTCATCACTCATAAACATATACATTTGGGATATAAAAAAAAGAAGAAATTAAAAAAATGGAAATGAGAGGATAAAATTCATCATTTCCCATATACAAAGTAACTTCTTCAATGCCAATTTTACCCCATTTAGCCAAGTTCACTTGTTTATCCAAGATATTATTGAGAGAGCATAGTTAATATTTTGTAGTTTTCTAAAGGTTTCTCATGATTGTAAAGTTTCTATAATTTTAATCTTGGAATATTTTGCTTAATTCAATGCAATTTTTTTTATGAAGATTTAGTTAGAGAATTTCAAAACTAAAATTTATTCTACTCATTTCAATTTATGAATTATTAATTATTTCTTATAAATCTGAATTTTAATTTCTTAACTTATTTTGACATGAGTTTTATGAGATTTGAAGTGCATAATTAGAAGTAAATCTTTTTGGAAATGTCCTATAAATTCCTCTCATACTTATAAATTAGTTTTTGCTCTGGAATAGCAAAAGCTTAAGTATGGGGGTATTTGATAGTGCATTATTTATAGTTATTTTTATATAGTATTCTAGTAGTAATTAATTAGTTTTTATATAATTTTAGTTTAATATATATCTAATTCGCTTTATTTTGTGTTTTCAGGTAATCTGGGGCTGCTAATAGCAAATTCAAGCTCACAGACATGTTCAGGGGAAAGAATGGAACAAGTTTGCAAAAATCTTCAGTACACGCCCTCGGTCACGGCCATGACCAAGGGCGTGACTTCAAGTCACGGCCATGACTCAACCCAGCCATCTTCCAGCTGCCTGATCATGCCGCCAGCCCAATTTAGTATTACACGCCCTCGGTCACGGCCATGACCAAGGGCGTGACATCAAGTCACGGCCATGACTCAACCCAGCCATCTTCCAGCTGCCAGAACACGCCGCCACATCATTTCCAGCCTACACGCCCCAGGTCACGGGCATGACTCCATGTCACGGCCATGACCTAGGGGGTGACCCATCGCGCAACTGCCAGAATAACTCCAGATCGCGCCGTTTCCAGACTCGGTCATGTCACGCCCTCTGTCACGGGCGTGACTACATGTCACGACCATGACCTAGGGGGTGACCATTCCCGCAACTGCCAGAATAACTCCAAATCGCGCTGTTTCCCGCCGTTTCCAGATTCGGTCAAGTCACGCCCTAGGTCACGGGGGTGACCGAGGCCGTGACCCGTCGAGATGATTAATTTTGGCGGTTTTTCATCCCCAACGTTCCCGGGCTTTCAAGACGCAATTACGCAGCTTACACGCCCTTGGTCACGGGCGTGACCAAGGGCGTGACTCAGCAATTTTCTGCCTATGAAAGCCAGCTGCTGCCAAAGTGATGGGGATCCGATCCTAGCTTAGATTGGGTCATTTTTAGATTAGTTTTTTCAGCATTTTCTTATTGTATTTTCTTTATGCAATTTACTTCTTGTCTTGCACTTCTTAATTCTTAGTTTAGAATTTTATTTCTTGTATGTGTTATTCCTTTTCTTAGAAATAAAATTATTCTTTTTAAATCATTTTAACTAATTTTATAGCATTTGATCGGATGATTTCCTAAGTTTTTATATTTCGTAATATTTTATTTTTAGTTTGGATTTGGAAACTAAGATTTACCGATGATTTGCAATTACTGGTTTCATATTTCTAGTGTATGAAAATCAAGTTTGATCCATATTTTAGTGTATCGAGAGATCCGTAAATACGGTAGATCGCTCATCAGTAAAAAGAATTGTTTGCACTCCTCGAGAGAGGGTGATGAAATTCTTCCGGATTGGAGTCAAATCCAATAGTGGGGCTCACCGCATAAAGCAAGCTTAGGGGTTTCGACTGCCCGAGGGATCTTAATCGATCAACCTAAGGTTAGGTGGTAGTTCTCTCGAGAGAGGCTCTATCATATTTTGGGAACCTCCAAGGTCAAGTTTGTCCAAGTCGAATTCTTGAAGTAAGAGGATCCAGCGAATAAGACGCGGCTTGGCGTCCGGTTTAGAAAGGACGTACTTCAAGGCGGAATGATCCGTAAAAACTATAACTTTGGAAAGCATAATATACGGTCAGAATTTATCAAAAGCGAAAATAATTGCTAAAAGTTCTTTTTGAGTTGTTGTGCAGTTTTCTTGCGCCGAGTTAAGAGTCTTGCTAGAGTAATAGATTGGGTGGAAATTTTTATCAATCCGTTGTCCTAGCACCGCACCTACCGCATAGCTACTCGCATCGCACATTATTTCAAACGACAAATCCCAGACCGGAGCAATCATAATCGGAGCATTAATTAATTTAGATTTTATTAATTCAAAAGCAGCTAAACATGATTCGTCAAAATTAAAAGGAATGTCTTTTTCTAAAAGTTGGGTTAGAGGCTTGGTGATTTTTGAAAAGTTCTTAATAAAGCGCCGATAAAACCCCGCGTGGCCTAGAAAACTTCTAATCGCTTTAATGTTCGTAGGTGGCGGCAGTTTTTCGATCACCTCGACCTTAGCTCGATCGATCTCGATTCCCTTAGCAGAAATTTTGTAACCTAGAACTATACCTTCTCGTACCATAAAATGACACTTCTCCCAGTTCAAAACTAAGTTTGTTTCTTCGCAGCGTTCTAAAACCTTAGCCAAATTTTCTAAACATAACGAAAACGAATCGCCAAAAACAGAAAAGTCATCCATAAATATTTCCATTATATTTTCTACATATTT
This sequence comes from Dactylorhiza incarnata, assembly GCA_033032865.1. Lineage (NCBI taxonomy): Eukaryota > Viridiplantae > Streptophyta > Magnoliopsida > Asparagales > Orchidaceae > Dactylorhiza > Dactylorhiza incarnata. The sequence continues at coordinate 4,866,981 of JAWHQI010000119.1, read as the reverse complement.
ATCGAAAATGGCCAACATACACCTGTGAAAGGTAGCAGGTGCGTTGCAAAGGCCGAAAGGCATCCTACGGTAAGCGAAAGTTCCGAAAGGGCAAGTAAATGTTGTCTTCTCTTGGTCCTCGGGTGCGATAGGTATTTGGAAATACCCCGAGAGACCGTCGAGAAAGCAATATAAACTATGCCCAGATAAACGTTCTAAAATTTGATCGATAAAAGGGAGGGGAAAATGATCCTTACGAGTGGCGTCATTAAGCTTAAGATAATCGATACACATTCTCCATCCCGTTACCGTCCTAGTCGGGATTATATCGTTATTCTCGTTCGCTACTACCGTGATCCCACCCTTTTTAGGCACAACCTGAACGGGACTAACCCACTTACTATCTGAGATTGGATAAATTATCCCCGCATCTAGCAACTTAAGCACCTCTCCCTTTACGACCACTTTCATGTTTGGATTAAGACGACGTTGAGGTTGGATTATAGTTTTTGAATCATTTTCAACAAAAATTTTGTGGGTGCAAAAAGAAGGGCTTATGCCAGAAATGTCAGAAATTTGCCACTCTATAGCTCGATGATGCTTTTATAGCACTTCGATCAGTTGATCGTTCTCGGATTGAGAAAGAAAAGCCGAGATTATAACGGGCAATTTAGAATTTTTTTCTAAAAAAATGTACTTAAGATGATCGGGGAGTGGTTTGAGTTCAAGGTGGTTCATCGTAAGAATTTTTTAAAACTTTTTTTTTTCAAAAGTCAGATTTTCAAAAAAATTTCGTCGAAAAACAGGTTCATTTTCAAAATTAGTTTGTATGGACATGGCCGTGTCCTCAAAAAGAGTTGGAGACATTTCAGAAATCGAAGAAGAAAATTCATTTGAAGAGATGTTTGAAAGAGAAAGGGAGGAGTCTTCATTTAAAACATCAAGAAAGAAACACGAGTCGTCATTTTTCAAAGGATGTTTCATTGCGTCATTAATTGAAAATGTGACCTCGTCATCGCCCATGTGAAGACATAGCTTCCCATTACTTACATCAATAATTGCCTCCTCGAGACGTGGCTAGGAAGGGACGACCAAGGATAAGAGGGACCTCGACGTCCTCTTCGATATCGAGAATGACAAAATCCACCGGGAAGATGAATTTGTCGACCTTCACTAATACGTCTTCAACAATTCCTAGTGGATACTTGACCGACCGATCAGCTAATTGGATACTCATACGTGTAGGGCTTAGAGTGCCCAATCCTAACTTCTTAAACAAAGAAAACGACATCAAGTTGATGCTCGCACCTAGATCCGCTAAGCGTCTTTTACGGAAAGATCACCAAAAACACATAGAATAGAAAAGCTGCCCGGATCTTTTATCTTTTTAGGGAGATTAGTATTTTTAATAACCGCCGAGCACTCTTCATTTAACGTTACATGAGATAAATTTTCCAGTTTCTTTTTGTTTGTTAGCAAATCCTTAAGATATTTAGCGTACTTAGGCATTTGACTAATTGCTTCATGAAAGGGTAAGTTAATGTGGATTTGCTTAAACATTTCCAGAAAACGTTGGTACTGGTCATCTAGCTTATCTTTCCTAAGCTTAGCGGGGTAGGGCGGCGGAGGAAATTCTTTTAAAACTTCATTCGTTTGAAACATAGGTTTCTCTTTTTCTAAAACAATCTCTTCTCTTTCATTTTCTATCGCAACAACAGTCGGTTCAGCAACAGGAGAGGCCCTCACCTCTAGCTCTTCCCTTGTGGTGGGCTTGTGGACTACTTTGCCGCTCCGAAGGGTGATCGCTTTTGCGTGTTCCCTTGGGTTTGGCTCAGTATTTGAGGGAAGAGTTCCAGGTGGTCTCTCGTAGATAGCCTTAGCTAGTTGGCCGACCGTGGTTTCAAGATTTTTCATTGACCCTGTTAAGTTTCTAATGGTCGCCTCATTCGAATTTATATATTTAGAAAGCATTTCCTCCAAAGATGGAGGTTTTGGAAAATTTTGATTTTGATTTTGTGGTGGTGGTGGAGTGAAATCATGTGGTGGACGTGCGGCGTTTGCGGGATTACTCCACAAAAAATTAGGATGGTTACGCCATCCAAGGTGATATGAATTAGACGCAGCATTAAAAACAGGAGGAGCAGAAAAATTAGAAAAATTGTTTTGAGCAGGCCTGGGTATGTTCCCCAGATAATCCACCTGCTTGGCAGCAGCAGCATTTGCATGTTCATGTACCTGAATAGCGGAGGCAGCAGTCATCTCCGTTACTTTCTTGTTCAGCATCTCCACTTGAAGCGCTAGTTGGGACACAGAGTCCACTTTGTAGATACCTGCAGGTTTAATTGGGCGAGACCTAGGCGTATTCCACTGATAGGTGTTCATTGCCATATCCTCGATAAGCTCAAGAGCACCCTCCGGAGTTTTTCGGTTCAAAGTACTACCGGATGCGGCGTCTATCATTTGCTGGGTTGCTTGATTTAACCCATTATAAAATGTCTGGACCTGTAACCATACAGGCAGAGCATGATGAGGGCAACGTCTTAAAAGTTCTTTGAACCTCTCCCAAGTGTCATAGAGGGTCTCAAAATCGATTTGACTAAAAGAACAAATATTAGTTTGAAGTTTAGCAGTTTTAGCGGGGGGGGGGGGGGGGGGGGGGAATACCTAGCAAGAAATTTTTCTGTTAAAATGTCCCAAGTAGTGATTGATCCTCTTGGGAGAGAACTCAACCACTGTTTGGCTTTTGTTCTTAAGGAGAAGGGGAAGAGTCTTAGCCTAATCGCATCGTCTGAGACACCATTAATTTTGAAGGTATCACAGATCTCAAGGAAACTAGCAATATGCAAGTTCGAATCTTCATCTGGTAATCCGTCGAACTGCACATATTGCTGCACCATTTGTATAGTGTCGTGTTTAAGCTCAAAATTTTTGTTCGCTATTGCAGGTCGAACAATACTGGATTCTGTACCCTCCAAGTTAGGCCGAGCATAATAGGACATGGTCCGTTGCTGGTCAACTTCTGGATTGGGATCACCCATAATTTCAGAATTACGATCACAATCACCGTTAGAATCCTCAACCGTATCCTGAGAAGTGGAACCCCCAAATCGTAAATTTCTCCGAAAGGAGCGTTTGATTTCCGGGTCCAAATCAACAAGTAACGACGAATTCGTGCGGGTCATGCACTAGCAGGAAGAAAAGGGAAAGAGGGGAAAATAAACGAAAGTGAACAAAAAAGAAAAAAAAAACAGGATTAAAAATGATAATGATTTTTGTTTTTCTTTTTTTTAGGCGGATTATATTAGTCCTGGACTTCCCGAGATCTTCCCTGTGAGGGGTTTGCAACGGTACTAGAGGCTGTGATGGGAATTCAAGCCCAAAGCGTCCTTTCCAGGAGTTTAGGTGGGATAGAAAAACGATGATGTGGGTTGATTATAATATATAATAATTTTTTGGATTTTTGTAGAAGTAATAACGACGGCGTTTTCTTAATATTGACAAATTTCCCCGGCAAAGGCGCCAAAAACTTGGTGATTTGAATTGACTATCAACCCGAAGAGGCAAGTGTACCTATCGAATTGTAGTACCAAGGTCGTATTTAAGACACGGGGTTGTCAAGTATTACTACTCACGCTTCCAACTATTATCCTACCGTACGGTTGGTTGATGATTTTGAGAATTTTTAAGATAGAATTAAAGTTGATATTAAGATGATAAAACAGATTAAGGAAATAGCATCCGATCAATGATTCACCATGAAAAGAGATGAGAAGGATAAAAAAATATAGCTTTATAATTGCAAACCAAACTCGACCGTGACAGATCCGAAAATAAGGAATAATCTCGCTAGAGCATTAAATCTCCCAACTTCTAGACGATTTGACCGAAATCTCTTTGCAAATCAAAAAGGTCTAAAGTTGCATTATTGAGATGATCCACACTATTGGATTTGACTCCAATCCGGAGAATTTACGTCGTCCTATCTCTAGGATTGCGTGCAACTCCTTCCTTCTTTGAGTGATCTTTCAAACCAACGAGTCTCTCGACTTCTATGGAATGAGATCAAAATAGCCTACTACCGTATACCGGAAATACGGAGTCGACGCAAATAAGATCAAAGAAGGATCGAGCAAAGTTTAACAATAATAAAACTAAGAGAAATAAAATCTCATCTCAAATCATGGATCCTCATGATCAAATGCTAACGGAAATTAGTTACGCATAATAGAAATTGAGACAAGGATGAAGAATAAAACCTGCATTTTCATTAGTGAATAAAAAGAGAAGATTACAACAACAAAAGTAAAATGATAACAATACTCTCAAGAAAAAGACATACAAAACTTGGAAAACTAAAAGCAAAAAGTACAACTCTCTCTTGATCTCTCTCTTGCCAAAAAGTCTCCTTAAAGCATGAGGGATGGGCTCCTTTTATAGATGGAGGGGAAGGTTCTAGAAATAAGAAGAGGAGGGGGGATACAAGGGGGTGGCCGGCCAAGCATGTGGAGAGGGGAGTTGAATGTAATAATTGAGGGGAGAGAAGAGAGGAAAGAGAGGCCAAATCCAATGCGTGTTCTTTGGGATGAAATGAAGAGGAGAAGGGGGGAATGTATGGGGAATAAAAGAGAGAGAGAAAGGTTTTAATCAAGAGAAAGAGGAGAGATGAGGGGGGCCGGCCAAGCATTGATGGAATACATGCATTTCCCATGCAAAGGTGGCGATTTGGCATGCATGAGCTGCTCACGGTTTTCACTTGAAGAGGGCTGCATGTGGGGCTGGCTGCTTGCATGATTTCGGGCAGCATCATGTGGGGAGGTCGGGTTTGAGCTTGGGAGCTGCTCGGGCTGCACCAAAGGAGGGGGGGGGGGGGGGGGGGGCTGCTTGGCTTGAGCCCGGGTTGCACCAAAGGAGGAGCTCGGGCTGCACCATCCTACAACAAAACACGCAATTAGTTTTATAAGAAAATAAAAACAACGTAACATCATAAAATAACAACCTAACATAACATAATTAAATATAACAAACATTAGATAACCAACATAAAATAACAACATTATAAAACAAGAGAAATTAGAACATAATGAACATAAAATATCAACATAAAAAACATAAAATAACAACATTAAACATAAAATGCGAAGGAAATATAATTAAAACTAAGGAAATTTGAACTAAACTGACCTAAAAACGATGACTAAAGGCTAGTCATCAGTTCTCTTGGTTGTCCTCTTGCATTGCTGGTTCAGAATCACCAACATCCTCAGCCCCTATGATCTTATTGATCACTTCTTCCACTTGAGCAGGGAGCTCACTGTTCTTCTCCCCCTCAGTTTTAGCACTTCCTTGATCTATTCCTACTGTTATCCTGGATCCCTGACTTAGAGCAGAGGTCTGGAGGGCGACATTCCTTGTCTCCACAGGTACCTCAGAGTCAGATGGAGGTGAGCTGTTGCCTGACTCACTTCCTTCAGACGATCTTTCTCCCTTCCTCTTCATATCTTCTGTTGTCTTCAACTTCTTGGGAGGCTTAGTCAGAGTTTTCTCCCACCTGTCAAGGATCTTGATGTCCATCCTTCTCATGTGATGAATTTTTACTCCATACTTTTTGTTAAGGCTTTTAGGGTAGGATAATAGAAGATATAGTGATAGAATTCTTCCCAAATTTGAAGCTTGAAAGCTTTCTTGTATCCTCTTGAAAATTTGCTGACCATAGTTGGTCTTTTTACTTAGGATTATCCTTTCCATTATATCGAACATGGGCTTGGATATCCTATCATGCGACCCTACTTTGCAGAAAAGAGCTTTACTTACTATATCTGCCACAAGTTTTCCTTGTAGATTAAAGATTTTCCTTTCCAGAGACCCATAGGTCTTGCTCGAATGCCCGCACCATGCCAGAGCCTTGTCAAGGTCTTCCTGGGTGATCTTTTCATCTTCCTTCCCCTTGGCAAAGGCCGGCAACTGAAGAGCCCTGTTCAATCTCTTGGGATTCACCTTGACCTTTATCCCGTTGATTACGCTCTTCGCAGATGTTCCTTTTGAGCCACCCTTGGCACTCGAGTAGAACTCTAGCACTTCGCTTTTGAGTATCATTGTTGGTTCGGAGAGGGAAAATTCCAGACCGACGTCGTCCAATAGCTTGATAGCATTTTGAATCTCTTCTGGTCCTTCCACGAAACCATTCCTCACCACTTCACTTCCTTCAAAGAGGAATCCTTCCTTCTTTGGCGCCATCTTTTGCTTGATCCAGGAGGATTTCAGCACTGTCGACTCGTTCACTCATAGAAGGCGTGGAGAACACGACGTCTTTTTAGGGCTAATGTATAGAGTGTTTTAACCTTAAGACATTTGACCTTATTTATAGTGTCCGAGTTGGAAGTCGAAGTGCCATTTGTTAAATGTCTGATTGACTAGAGTTTAGCTGTAATTATTGGTTAAGCACAGGTTTATTTAAGATTCCGCTGATGATTGAGTATAATCGTGATGCAGATTCGATGTCGAAGAGTCATTTCGACGATACCAATCATCATTTCGACGACATGGTTTTGGTTCACTCTTTTGTGTGACCAGTGCAATGCTTATAGCAGTGCCATACATATGTGCTCCTTGAATGATAACTTTTACTTACTTGAGTGAAAGCTACTTTTACAAAATGATAAAGATGAGGTTATGTATTGAGCATCAATATAGTTACCTTCACCTTAGCTTATAAGTCTTCTTGAGCTAGTAGCTCCCCCTTGATGGGATGTCCACTTATCTTTACTCTTAGCTCCCCCTTGATCAGTGCACCTTGGCATGTGGTGAGTTTTTCTTAGTCCAGAGTTGAGCCTGGAGCACTTATTGTCCATTAGCCATGTTTGCTTTTGATTGGCTAAATGGACTATCCTGCAAGACAGATTTAATATCCCTTAGGAACCCAAGGTGACTTGGGTCCTAGGTTCTTGTTAGTATAATAAGGAATTCTTCTACTCACCCCAGCCCTTCTAGGAGGTCTCTCCTTTGCACTAGGTATACTAGGGTTGTGCCAACAGTCAATGGCAAAGTGTCCCACTTTGCCACAACACCAATATTCATAGATGTTGTACCTTCTTTTCTGAACAATTTTTGAAGTATGTTCAGTAGAGAAGGCAGCATCATTCTTCCTATCTCTTTCAGCCAAGAGCTGACTAGCTGCTCTAGTATAATTGTTTCTTCTTGACTTTATCTGTTTGTCAGCAACAGATGTCAGCTTGGTAGCTGACATGGTGTTGATGACATCAGATATGATCAAGTGAGAATTGATTTTACTGGGGCTACCAGTCTGCTTCTTATCTGGAAGTGATTGGGAAGATGTTGCTCCTTTATCCTTGAAAGTGTGGGTGGGGCACCAAACACAAATGGTCCATGATGGGCCATTTGGATTTCCTCATGGGGAGCCTTTAATGCACTCATTCCCATGCCCTTTCTCTTCCCATAGTCAGGAGCATTTCCATGACTAATGGAGCTTCCATTCATCCAGTGACCATGGACACTGTCCTGATCATACCTAGTAGAGGGAAGCACTACCTTCTGAAAGGTGGTATGAGACTCTGCTTTAGTTTTGCCCCTTTCTCCATTCCCAGCATCTATTGCCCCTTCATTGAAACCCAATCCCCTCCTATTTCCATAGGAGGAGAAGGTGTCAATGATGGGCAGTACAGTTTTGGGCTTAGAGAATTGAGCCACCAAGCTTCTTTCCTTAAGAAGGTCATTCTCAAGTTTCTTGATAAGTTCTTCCCTTTGGCTCATTTCATCATAAAGCTTGTCTATGATTTTCTTGAGCTCACAGGAGTTGGTGCCCACATTGGGGGACATACCCATTTCCCCATGTAACTCAACCTGAAAAGGTCTGAGTGATTCTAGCTCCCTAGCTTGCTTCTTAATAAGCCTTTTGCGCTTTCTCAGAGCTCCCAAGAGATCACCAAACTGCTCTATTAGATCAACATGGCTCTTATTGTTGCAAGATGAGCAGTCTTCTGCATCATCTTAAGAAGATGAACAATCACCTGATGCACTCTTGGTCTTCTTAAATGAAGCAGGTAGTAAAGGTGTGTGAGTGGTGCATACCTGATCATGATGTGATTCATCATGATTTTCTTCATATGATAGAGCCATCAGCCCATAAACCTCCTCATCCTCAGAATCACAGTCTGTGAGAGTCAAGGGTGCTCTTATTCTTCTGACTACAGAGCATTCTTCATCTTCTGATTCACTGTCTGAAGTAGTTAGGGGTGCTCTGATGCATACCTCTTCATGAGGGATTTCATCTTGAAAATCTTCCTCTGATCCTTCCATGAGGACTTCCTTTGGTGTAGTGCAATGACTCAGCTTCTGGAGTGTTGGCAGATCTACTGCACCAGCTAGAATACTTCTGGCTTCTTTGTCCAAGCTGGCTAGAAGGATCTCATCTTTTATCATAGTCATGGAGGGTCCATCTTGAACAATTAAAAACATTCTGGGATCCATTACCTCTATGTATATTCTTGCTCTTACTTTCCAAAGGGCAAAGTTCTCCCTGGAACAAACAGCTATCCTTGATTCCATAGCTGTTAAAAATGGACACCCACAGGCAGATCTGTTCAAGCTGTTAAGCTTTTCTTTGAACAACCTACCTCTGATACCACTTATTGTTTATTGGGTGTCAACTTATCACCTAGAGGGGGGGGGGGGGGGGGGTGAATAGGTTTTTCAAATTATATTATCCCCTTTAGGTGTTCTTGATTTATGATTAATAGATCTATAGATTAGAAAGCACAACACAGAAAAAGACACAGTGATCTATAGAGGTTCCTCAAGACCGGGTGTCTTGAGTAGTCCTCTTTCCCTCTGCGCCTACCTAGCAGTGTTCTAGGCTCTACAAACTCCGCCAAATCTTCAGGCCCGCAAGCCTTACAACACGGACCCGTAAGTCCTACAGCCTAGGCCCGCAAACCCCTACTGCACTCGAGCCCGCAAGCTCGACACTCAGGCCCTCAAGCCCTACACAACACAGACCCGCAAGTCCTGTGCCTAAAGCCTAGGCCCGCAATCCCTTACTGCACCCAAGCCCTCAAGATCGACAATATCGGACCCGCAAGTCCAGTGCCCTGGCCCTCAAGCCTCACAGCTCTCCAGCCCTCAATCTAGACAAGATCGGACCCGCAAGTCCACTGCCCTGGCCCTCAAGCCTCACAGCTCTCCAGCCCTCGAGCTAGACAAGATCGGACCCGCAAGTCCACTGCCCTGGCCCTCAAGCCTCACAACTCTCCAGCCCTCAAGCTAGACACATAGGCCTGCAAGCCTTACAACAATGAAATTACAGTGATGAAAACTGTTTCTTTTACCTGATGAAGATCGGTAACTTAGCCTGATGGAGATCAGCTTCTTAGCCTGATGGAGATCAGCTTCTTAGACTTGAAGAAGATGCTTCTTGATTTGTCGTTTTTAGCACTGGATCTTTTTCAGCCTCCTCTTCTTTTGCCTGATGTTGACCGACTTCTTATCAGTTAATGGAGATGACTGATTCTTCTGAGAATGCTTGATTCTTGTTCTCTTCTTCTTCTTCTTCTTCTCCGCAGAATGTACAGTTGTATTGAGAGGTAACATCGGGACGGGTTAGTCCTGCGAGCTGGTGGTTCGGGAAGTTGCTATATCACGACGGGTTAGTCCTGCGAGCTGGAGGCTCGGGTTGTGATAACTTGCATGTGCATAGAAACAAATTAGTGGTGGGTCTTCGGTAGTGGACCAGTCATCATACCGACGCCAGTACGTTGACTTAGGCGGGTGTGAGGGTTTGAGGGGCCAGTAGGTTGTTTATGCTATGGTCTGGAGAACAATCCGCGAAAACGCACACCCGACCTTAAAGACTGGTGGATTCCAGCAAAGAGTACGCAGGACTCTAGAGTGCACCTAAGGACGTGTATAGAGGCGTACAAAGGGTCTAGGCCTGGTAGTGTGTATACCAGCCTAGGATGTGGAGGCACCCGCTTCACTGATGTCGTAGCCACAACGGTGGTACCAAAGAGTGTAGCTAACTCCAAAAATTGGGAACGAAAGGTCTGTGATCATAGAGTCGTGTGGGTGAGTTGCACTTGTATGAATCATAGCATGACATGCATATCATGACATACATACAATATAGGATATACATAATGCAGATCCTTAACATATAAATTAGTATGAGCTCTTTTATATGATAAGTTATAATTCAGGAAATCTTAACTTATAAGTTTGTATGGGCGTTCATATCAGTTAAGGTACTTATGTGATGGTAGTATAGTTGTACTTGTTTACTTTACCTGCGCCGCACTTCCTTACTTTACTTTCTTCTTTACTGCTTTTATTACTGCTTTTCTACTGCTTCACTACTGCTTCACTACTACTTCACTACTGCTTCACTACTACTTACCTGCTTATACTGCTAGCGTAGATTCACAATTTTTACTATATACACTTGCTAGCGTAGATTCCTTTTCACCTTCTTTGTTTCCATTCTGCTTTGTTTTCCTCCGCTTCCTTCCTCCTGCACGGTACCTAGGAGTCGCGGGGGGAGGCGAGGACAAAATGGCTTAGTCTTTATAACTAACGGTCGATTTTGACCGTAGGACCCTGAGGAGCTGGAGCACCAGCACGACCAGCCGGACGAGGTGGCAGGACCTGAGGAGAAGATGTCGCGCACTACTATTACCAGGAGACAGGTGCTTGATGATGAGAGTTTGTTTAGCTTCTGCATAGAAATGTTATGAGAGAGAGTGTTTGTACCTTTACTTTTCATTTTTGTATATGTATTAGGCATAAACCTTTACTCTCTCTGGACTCTTGCTTGGACCATTGCTTCATTTATAAGATTTTGTGATTATGGACTTGTACATATTTGTATTTTCTTCTATTCTCAAATTGGCCTAAAGGTTGAATGATCGTACTAGCCGACAGAATCGGCGTCTTACGGTAGCGACTCATCCGTGAGTTGGTGTCATCCGTAAGGCGACGGTTCTTGGCATAAGACCCGGGTAACTCCTAGTAAGGGGGGGGGGGGGGGGGGGGGGGTCTTACAAACATGTATCAACTGACAAACGATCATAAAAGAAAGAAGTCCACAACACTGGGTCAACTCGCTCGAGCTTTAGTTTGCGGACAAACTAAGCAGCGGAAGCAATTGTGTGCTCATGTGTAAAATCATAGAAAATAGTCCATTTAAGCAATGAGTTAGGCCAACCTGACTAGGACACCACTTTGGTTTGACTTACCAAGTCAATCTTGTGGCGTATCCTAGTCTAAAATCGACCTCGGGTATAGATTTGGTTATGACATGAGGATACCCAAAGTGACTAAAGGGAAGAGTTTAGTATGAGTGTATGTGTTTGAGGCCTACACTCTGGTTCTTATATTTCACTTATCAAATGATATTATCACCTTAACCAAACTAATATGACCATCTCCAAAGGATTTGGTGCCTGTGATCTACTATTGTAGTAGCAGGAGACTCTTAATCATAAACCTTCTTGCCAATGACACTTCCCGCTATAGTTTACGGTGAAGTAGCCACCAAGATAAGTACTAGAGGTCGAATAAGAATTCAAAATCAGAGAAGGCCCATTTTTGGTTTGGTCACATATTGACCTTGAGAAGGATTCGTAAATGGTAACTTTGAGGGCCTAAAATGTGTACCATATCAATAAGACTCAGGGTAGAACTCCAAGTCTAAAATCGTATGCCCTAAGGATTGTGTGCATATATAGAATTAATGCACTATAGTGATATCGAAGAAACTTAGCCCAAAACATATAGGCACTTATACTTTTATTTATTGGGCTAACTTGGTACTGACCTGGGTTTCCCTAGACCTTTTTTAGAAGATGTATCTCAAACATATGGATCTTGAGGTTTGGTGTTTTCAAATGTTTACTCGGGTGAAGATGAGATTTAGTATGTGCAGATAAGCAAATAAGAGAATAACAAAATAACCATTGGGGATATACATAGAGGTTGCCTGGTTATACATATTTATACGACTTTTGAAATCAAGGAAGTCGGTACAAGACTTTAGAATATGGATTGGATAGGAGTAGAACTTGGTTATAGGTCCTCGTGATCTTAAGAAATGAACAACACGTAAATAACCCAATGCGAAGGATGGTATCATAGATTCACCTCCTCGATCCTGAGACGATGATCTGTAATAGTATCAAGACGAATTGTAAGATAACGTTGGTCAAACAAATACTTGACTTTAGTCAAATTATTGGAAACATATGGTTGTTAAGTTTAGTTGCTTAGGGACAAATATATTGCGTCATGAAATTTGTGGAGTGGAATTGGATTCCTGCATGTTAGAATTATATTCGGAATTTCTTGTATTTCAGGGCATTTGAACATAATTTACATACAAATTATTAGAAAATAAGCCCTTTCCTATTTTAATAATCACGATCAGTATCCATATACTTTGGGAGATAGTTGACACGTAATCAGAGATCTTGAAAAAGTGTCTTATTGCATTTAGAATATAACGATTAAGTTTACTATGATTGGTATGATTTGATCCTACCTTGTTGACCATGAGTAAAAAGTAACCATGATTGTCACATACTAAGAGGTTGGAACTTGGAGTGATAAACACGAGAATTGATTATCATTATCATCAATGATTACTTGATATAGCCAAGTCACTGATCATAACTGGCAACTATAAACTTTTGAATGACACAAATAAGCAAATGTCATTATATTAGATCATTGGATTTATACCTTATGGATTAAGTAAAGAAGAGACAACGTATGACTTTTAGATTGATGGCTCATATGAATGGGAATGCAAATTAAGTCTGATTATCGCTAGTATACCATGAATTTAGTAAATGGTCATTCTAATTACACTCATTCCATTTTAATACCGAGAGGCGTAGAAATATTCAACCATTAGTATTCGTCTGCCTCACATCACTCAAATATGTCTTAAAGAATGGTGGACCTATATTGGTATGTCGAAACGATCTGCCAAATGTATTAACCTAGTGTACGATATGACCCTGTAATCAAACACATGATCTACTAAGAGGGAATAACTACTCATGTTTACAAGTCGGAGTTACAAAATACCTTGCCAAGTTTAGAAGAGGAGAATTACGCTTATATGCTTTGGAAATGAATTGCCGAGCTTGGGATTTGAAATTCGGATGTGTATTATATGTATAATTCCTTGAGAACTTCGACAAATTGGGGAACTGAAACATGGGTGTTTGATGACATTATACAAATTCTTGGAAAGCTTAATGTTTTTGGTGAATAATTCAAGACTATCCAATACGTACCCTTGATACTACATGAATAAAAGATGAAGTCTTAACCATATATTACTTAAGACAAATTGAGTCATGACAAGTCTTGAGGCTGTGGGAAATGATTCCTCATAAGTCATGAAATTGGAGAAACGATGAGCTAGTCATCCCGTCTTAAGATAGGAAGTTGGACTAAGGTTTATACATAGTGGTGATAACCTCATGAGTATAACGAACTTGGTGGCTTTTTGACTCGTACATACTTGTCGATGTCGAACTATATGAAAGGATTCAGAAAAGGTTACTACATGCACACATAAGTTGAAATTTCGTCATAAATATACTCATGCTTATGGCTAGATTTTTGAGGTATGTGCAAACTTAAACATGCAATATTATATGGACAACAACGTTGCGTTTGAGAAGAATCAATTTGGTATAAACTATAAGCATGGTGTGGTCTTAGAAGAGGAATCTAAGTCTTGTGTGCACAATTTGATATAAGAGTGTTAATTCTCATGCATATGGTGATCATTACCCATATGAGGCTCTTTATGGAAGAAAGTGCAGGACACCGCTATCTTTGGTCCAAGCGAGGATCAGAAGGCACTTGGATTAGAATATATTGATGAAACAGACACTCTAGATCGGATGGTTCGTGATAGGATGTTGGTGGCTTATAGTGGGCAGGCCCAGCACCACGATGCGAGGCATCATAAGGTAGAGTTCCAGAGGGAGACAAGAGTTATTTGAAGATGCGTCTGGTGCATAGTGTCTCGCAGGTGCAAGGACACAAGAAGCTCAGCCCTCGATTTATGGGGTCTTATACGATCCTGGAGCGGATTGGCCCGTTGCCTTACAGGCTAGAGCTGCCATTGGAGTTGGCAAACCTGCACGATGTCCTTCATGTCTCTTCACTACGGAGAGCTTTACTTCGGCCTGAACAACACATCACTTCTACCTCGGGCCCGGTAGCGTACGACAAATCATTTTGTCTGGAGCCAGTCCGGATCGATGGTACAATAGTCCGAGTCCCGCGGAAGAAGAAAGTTCCCTTGGTCAAGGTGTTATGGTGCAACTGTAAGATCCCATTTCCTACTAGACACCTTGACTTTAATTAGGGTAGGACATGTGGTGAGTGAGGTGGGTTTGAGCTAGGTAGTGACCTTAGGTCACATTGAGTTGAGAGAACTCACGTGTGGTCCACTAGAGGAGGCAAGTCAACCATGGTCAATTTTAGGCTTAAAAGAGGAAATTTACTGTGCCTAAGTCAAAATTGACTGACCATCCCATCGATCGGCGGGACCGTGTCATCGATCGGCAGCAGAAGCAGGGAAAGATATATTTCCTTACTTCTTTAAGTCAAAATCGACGGGACCATCCCGTCGATCTCGTCGAACGACGGGACCATCCCGTCGATTACCGGCAGCATCTATATAGGCTTATTCTTTTATCATTTAACATTAAGTCAAAATCGACGGGACCATCCCGTCGATCCCATCGATCGACGAGACCATCCCGTCGATTGTCGGCATCAGCTATATAGGCTTCTTCTTTTATCATTTATAATTAAGTCAAAATCAATGGGACCATCCCGTCGATCGATGGGACCATGTCGTCGATCGACGGGACCATCCCGTCGATTTTCGGCAGCAGCTATATAGGCTTCTTCTATTATCATTTATCATTAAGTCAAAATCGACGGGACCATCCCGTCGATCGATGGGACCATCTCGTCGATTTTCTGCAACATCTATATAGGCTTCTTCTTTTTTCATTTATCATTAAGTCAAAATCGATGGGACCATCCCGTCGATCCTGTCGATCGACGAGACCATCCCGTCGATTGTCGGCAGCAGCTATATAGGCTTCTTCTTTTATTATATATCTTAAGTCAAAATCGACGGGACCATTCTGTCGATCTCGTCGATCAACGGGACCGTCCTTGGTCCCGTCGATCGTACGCAACAGCTCTGTAAGCTGCTTCTGATGACGACTGCCACCATGACGGCCAACTTGAAGACGAAGATGACGGACACGGCATGGTTGGTCATGGAATTGCGACGGAAGACGATGATGACGGCCCACCGGCTAAAGACATTCGGCGCCGAGGCGGCCACGGCTACAACCTTCGTCCACGCCGCAAGAATTAATTAATTATAATATTTTGCTAAGTTATGTTTTTATTTTAATTTAAATATGACATTGCATTTATGTGTTTTATTTTTGAACTATTGGTGTGCGTATAGCGCTATGTTTGGAGTGCTAATAGCACTTATGTTGTAAGGCCTATATAAGGCTAAGTATTGAACTAAAAAGGTAGAATATTATTTGCTTTGAAATTTGCCTAAACCTAATTTCTTTCCTCCTCTCCTCTCCCTCTCATCTTGCCGCCGCCCCCCCTCTTGGGTCTTCCAAGATTTCGGCCTCCTCTCTCCCCCTCTCTCTCAATCTCTTTCTCTCCAACTCTCTTTTCGTTACTTCTACTCCCACCTCATATTACATCCTCCCTACGAGATCTCCTTCAACGAATTTTCCCTAACCGACCACTATCGGAGGAGAAGGTAACAAGTGCAAGAGTCTACGGTGTGGGTGAATCTCTCCGGTGCAAAGGCGAGAAGACGAACGAGTTTCTTCATCATTTGGAGCCCCTTCCGTGATCCAAAGGAGAGCGATTATTTTTCTAGTGGATCCAATATCTCGGATCTACGTTCCGAGAGGGGTAACGAAATTTCTACTCAAGAGATCTCTTTTCTTAGATCGTTTTTGTGGTGGACGATTTTAGCGTGATTTCTCGAAGCAAGAAAATTGCTCGCGGTGTTTTCTTTGATAGATTTGTTTTTTTTTGTTTGATCTTCCGGAAACTATCGAAAGGATTGGCGAACCTTGTTATTTTCTTGTTGGGGAAAGATCAACCGTTTGCGAATCGGTTTTATTTTGGTGGATCTTTCTTTGGTACAACAACGCTCGTTCGGACGCAAATATTCGTCCTTTTAGCTTGATCGGATCTTGGCCTCTAGCCGTGATACGATCTCTAGCGGGTTGGCTATCCGCACGTTAGCGCGAGAAATAAATAACCCAATTGTACCGCTGCGTTTAGTTATTGTGCCGAGTCGAGAGAGTGTAAGGTGTCGAGGTTATCCCAAACGTCACCCGTGTAGGCTCATAGGAACGTGCTACATCAAATTTGGTATCAAAGCTAGGTTGTGTTGATTTCTCAATCGACACCATCCTTACGTTTTTCAGTTTTAGGACGTCGACCCACACTTGGTCGTGCACGTTTCGTACTAGACAACGAAATCTGAATTTTCTTTACGTTGGTCTGCGATTAGCAAAATTTCAAGAAAAAAATTTTTTCCAGAAAATTATAAAAAAAATTCTGTAAGCTCTTCTTATATTTCTAAGAAAAAAAGTCTAAAAAATCATTTTCATTTTCCTACTTAATAGTCCCCGAAAAAAATCATTTTTAAAAAAAAATATCTGGTCAAGGTTTTGGTTGTCCGGCCGTTCATGCGCACTAGGTTTGGTACGGAATATTTTCCATCCACCTCACCCATGGCCGACCACCATGATGATGAGCACACTCCAGCAGCGATTGCGGAGCTTCGGGAAGAGTTCAACGCTAGGTTCGATGCCCTCACCCAGTTAATACAAGGGTTGGCCGTAAATCAGGCGGCGCCTCAAAATCCCGGTGTTGGGATAAATCGACAGGGGCCACCACCACAGCCTGCCAACCAACGAAATGAACGACAAAATCATCATCGTGATCAGGACGACGATTTCAATTTAACTAAGGCCGTGCGACTAAATCCACCATCCTACGATGGAATGGGAGAACCTCAAGTTTTCCTAGATTGGATCATGGAGATCGAGTGCTACTTTGAGTGGCACAATCTGTCTGACGTTGATAAGGTGCGAGTGGCACGAATGAAGCTTCTGAGTAGGGCCAAAACATTCTGGTTGAACGAAGAGAGGCGAATGGGTACCGTGAATGGAGTACCCCCAATTGGGTGGACTGCCATGAAAGCACTGTTGACAGACCAATATGTCCCCGCGTATCACCGAACCCAAATGTTCGACGAGTTAGCCACCCTTCGCCAAGGGGATAAGTCAGTATCGGAGTACATGGGACTCATTAAGGATATGATGGTGAGATGTGACGTCCGGGAAATGCCCGAGGTAACACTATCACGTTTCCGTAAGGGACTCAGGCCGGATATCCAAGGCAAGCTTCTGCGCTATGGTCACACGGATCTTAACGCAACGTTTAATGCCGCTTTGGATATTGAAAAGCACAATGCCTATAAGTCCAAGGGACGATCTATCCAAAAGGGAAAATCCATCTTAGGATCCCCACCCTCATCCTCAGTGCGAGACAAAGGAAGGTATCGATCCACAGATTCGAATTCCGTGGTCATTACTGCTAGGAACATCAAAAATCCCACTGGTGAGAGAGTTCCCATAGGGCGTATTAATAAGACTAACGCCACCTGTTACACTTGCGGGATCCAAGGGCACTACTCTAGTGAGTGCCCCACTAAGGGAAAGCCCCTAGCCCTGTTAGACTCCACGTCTGACCCCGCCGAGATTGTTTATGAAGCCGGTACCGAGTCTGATGCCGAGCCAAGTGATATTGATGATGACTCTTTTATGATGGTTATGAGATGTATTCTGAATACACCACGTGCGACGGACGATTACAATCGAACGAATATCTTTTCGGTAAATTTTAAAAACGGTGACAAGTGGTGTAAGTTAATAATCGATAGTGGAAGTAGTATGAACGTCGTTTCGGAGAATGCCATCACTCGAATGCACTTGGTCACTGAGCCGCACCCACATCCGTATAAGATAGCATGGGTGAACAAAACGTCTATCGCAGTTTCTAAACGATGTTTGGTACCGCTCACGGTGAAGAGCTATGTTGATAAGGTATGGTGCGATGTCATCCCTATGGATGTATGTCACGTTTTATTAGGACGTCCATGGCTTTATGATTATGACGTGACCCATTTTGGCAAAGCCAACACTTATGAGTTCAAGTTCAATGGTAAGACCATTGTTTTGAAACCCACACCACCTAAGGATCCGTCGAATGCTTCCAAGGACACAGTAGTGCCTGCGGAAAGAAAAACCATAAGTTTTATAAGCAGGAAGGAGTTAGAACGCGAGACCTTTCTGGATGGCGTCATTTATGCGTTAGTATGTCTGCAAGCTAAGGAAGAGTCACCATCTTTAGAGGATCTACCGTTATCTCTGCGCACGTTATTGGATGAATATAAGGACGTCTATCCGTTAGATTTGCCTTCCAAATTGCCACCCATCCTGGATATTCAACACGAAATTGATTTCGTCCCGGGCTCATCCTTGCCTAATCAACCCCATTACCGACTTAATCCCTCCGCACATAATGAACTACAAACATTAATTTCCGATTTATTAGCAAAGGGATTTATCCGCCATAGTAAAAGCCCTTGTGCCGTCCCTGCCTTGTTGGTCCCGAAGAAAGATAAATCTTGGAGGTTGTGTGTAGATTACCGGGCCATTAATAAAATAACTGTCAAGTATAGGTTTCCCATTCCCCGTTTGGATGATCTATTGGATATGTTATCCGGTGCCACCGTGTTTTCAAAATTGGATTTAAAGAGTGGTTACCACCAAATAAGAATTCGGGAGGGAGACGAATGGAAGACGGCCTTTAAATCTAAGGACGGGCTTTACGAGTGGTTAGTGCTAGGAGAGGGCCTCACCAATGGACCTAGTACCTTCTCACGATTAATGACTCAAGTATTCAAGCCATACATGGGAAAATTTGTCGTAGTCTATTTCGATGACATTTTGGTGTTTAGTATTTCGCCGATCGATCATGAAACTCATTTGCGAACAATCCTTACTACATTGCGCCAAGAGAACTTATTCATTAATCTTAAGAAGTGCGCATTCGGTGTAACTTCCGTGGAATTTTTAGGATACATAGTGAGTGCCGAGGGTATACATGTTGACCCTAAAAAGGTCCAAGTGATTAAAGAATGGCCGGAGCCACAAAATATTAGGGAGGTTCGGAGTTTTCATGGCTTGGCCACATTTTATAGACGATTCATTCGCAATTTTAGTAGCATCATGGCACCAATTACTGAATGTATGAAGAAAGGTGATTTCAAATGGACCAAATCGGCCACTAGCGCGTTTCAAATGATTAAGGATCGGATGTCTGAAGCCCCACTACTACGGTTGCCAGATTTTGATAAGGTGTTTGAACTATCATGTGACGCTTCGGGGATAGGAATTGGAGGAGTGTTAAGCCAAGAGGGACATCCGGTTGGGTACTTTAGCGAGAAGCTTGCGGGCCCAAAATTAAATTATTCCAATTATGATCGCGAGTTTTATGCTGTAATACGTTGTCTCCAACATTGGCGACACTACCTTATATCGAAAGAATTTGTAATCCTCTCGGATCATGAAGCACTAAAATTCGTAAACTCTCAAAGTAAAATCAGCCCTCGGCACGCCAAATGGGTCTCCTATCTTCAGGAGTACACATTCATTATTAAGCACCTTAAGGGTACGTTAAATCGTGTGGCGGACGCCCTTAGTCGTGTCACGTTATTATTATCTAAAATGGAAGTGACGGTAATAGGATTTGAACGCATTAAAGACGAGTACGTCCTATGCCCGGATTTTAAGGACATTTATTTATCCGCTCAGGAACAGGCACCCTCTACTATTTCGGCCTACTACATTCGTGACGGTTATTTATTTAGGCATACGCAATTGTGTATTCCCCGCTCTTCACTACGCCATTTCATTGTATGGGAGCTACATAGTGGAGGGCTAGGGGGACATTTCGGCCGGGATAAAACGATAACACTAGTGGAAGATAAATTCTTTTGGCCGGGACTTAAGCCAATGGTTAATAAGATCGTTGGAAGTTGTCGTGTGTGTCAATTAGCAAAAGGTAACAAGACCAACGCGGGTCTTTATACTCCTCTTCCTATTCCGTCGGTTCCTTGGGAGGACGTTAGTATGGACTTTATTTTGGGTTTACCTATGACATGTCGGCGACACGATTCCATCCTTGTCGTCGTTGATAGATTTTCTAAAATGGCATATTTCATCGCTAGTCACAATACCAACGATGCATCCCATGTTGCTAAATTGTATTTCAAAGAGGTCGTGGCGCATCGGGGCGTTCCAAAAACGATAGTATCTGATAGGGACGTCAAATTCACTAGTTACTTTTGGAAGACGCTTTGGAAGCTTATGGGTACAAAACTTATGTTTTCGTCGGCCTATCATCCCCAAACGGATGGGCAAACGGAAGTGGTCAATCGAAGTTTGGGTGGATTACTTCGTTGTTTAATAGGCGATCATAAAGGTACGTGGGACCTTATTCTTCCTCATGCTCAAATAGCTTATAACAATTCGCGGAATAGGTCCACTGGATTGTCTCCAAATGAAATTGTACATGGTTATAAGGCACCCGTGCCTCTTGATTTAGTACCACTACCCCCATCTTTCAAAACTAGTCATTTCGCCCAGGATTTTGCCTCGCACGTTCACAATCTCCATAAGCACATTAGCGAGACGCTAGCTAAACAATATGCTATTTATCAATCGAATGCTAACGAAAATAGGCGAGCGGTCCACTTGAATATTGGTGATTTGGTAATGGTGCGTTTAACCCCTGAACGGATGCCTTCGGGCACTATAAAGAAATTAGCAAATAGGAGAGCCGGTCCTTTTCGAGTGTTAAAGAAGTTGGGCGAAAATGCATATTTATTACAGTTACCCACTGAGTGGGGAATTTCCCCTGTTTTTAACGTTTCGGATTTAACGCTTTATGTCGCTCCACCACCTGAACTTTCTGCCTCTCCGTTCAATATTTCCACTAAAAATTCTAATGGGGTGGGTAGTGAGATTGTTTCTGGATCGCCCTCTCCTACGGATTCTACGGGAGGTAAGCCACCTGTTGATGTTGAAACTTCTTTTTCTTCTTTGCCTAATGCATTTCCGAGGTTTTCCCGGACCGTTTTCTTGCCTGACAGGATTTTGCAGGATGCTGTGTTCCCAACTTCTGACGGTGATGTTCACAGATTCTTGGTTCGATGGATTGGCCGTCCTGCCTCGGACGACTCTTGGCTCTCCGCGTCGGAGGTGAAGCTACTTGATGCGGATCTCTTTCACCGTTATGTTCCAGCCCACTCATCGGTGATGAGTTCTTTCGAGCGGGGGAGGATTGATGACGACTGCCACCATGACGGCCAACTTGAAGACGAAGATGACGGACACGGCATGGTTGGTCATGGAATTGCGACGGAAGACGATGATGACGGCCCACCGGCTAAAGACATTCGGCGCCGAGGCGGCCACGGCTACAACCTTCGTCCACGCCGCAAGAATTAATTAATTATAATATTTTGCTAAGTTATGTTTTTATTTTAATTTAAATATGACATTGCATTTATGTGTTTTATTTTTGAACTATTGGTGTGCGTATAGCGCTATGTTTGGAGTGCTAATAGCACTTATGTTGTAAGGCCTATATAAGGCTAAGTATTGAACTAAAAAGGTAGAATATTATTTGCTTTGAAATTTGCCTAAACCTAATTTCTTTCCTCCTCTCCTCTCCCTCTCATCTTGCCGCCGCCCCCCCTCTTGGGTCTTCCAAGATTTCGGCCTCCTCTCTCCCCCTCTCTCTCAATCTCTTTCTCTCCAACTCTCTTTTCGTTACTTCTACTCCCACCTCATATTACATCCTCCCTACGAGATCTCCTTCAACGAATTTTCCCTAACCGACCACTATCGGAGGAGAAGGTAACAAGTGCAAGAGTCTACGGTGTGGGTGAATCTCTCCGGTGCAAAGGCGAGAAGACGAACGAGTTTCTTCATCATTTGGAGCCCCTTCCGTGATCCAAAGGAGAGCGATTATTTTTCTAGTGGATCCAATATCTCGGATCTACGTTCCGAGAGGGGTAACGAAATTTCTACTCAAGAGATCTCTTTTCTTAGATCGTTTTTGTGGTGGACGATTTTAGCGTGATTTCTCGAAGCAAGAAAATTGCTCGCGGTGTTTTCTTTGATAGATTTGTTTTTTTTTGTTTGATCTTCCGGAAACTATCGAAAGGATTGGCGAACCTTGTTATTTTCTTGTTGGGGAAAGATCAACCGTTTGCGAATCGGTTTTATTTTGGTGGATCTTTCTTTGGTACAACAACGCTCGTTCGGACGCAAATATTCGTCCTTTTAGCTTGATCGGATCTTGGCCTCTAGCCGTGATACGATCTCTAGCGGGTTGGCTATCCGCACGTTAGCGCGAGAAATAAATAACCCAATTGTACCGCTGCGTTTAGTTATTGTGCCGAGTCGAGAGAGTGTAAGGTGTCGAGGTTATCCCAAACGTCACCCGTGTAGGCTCATAGGAACGTGCTACATCAGCTTCTTTATGAAGTTAAGTCGAAATCGACGACAACATATATAATATTTATGTTGTTAAGTCCAATCGACGGGACCATCCCGTCGATTGCTGGCAGCAGCTGGGAAAAGCTGCTTCCCGATGCGATATAAATTAAATATTATATCTTTGCTTATTTCAAGGCTAGTAGGTGGCTTTGGCCAATAAGAAAATGACACATGGAGGTGTTGTCCAATCCAATCATGGGAAATATCTTTTCCATTAATCCTAGTCAAATCAAGCCACATTTTTCTCTCTCCTCCCTTAGCCTTGAAATTTCTTTCCCTCTTTCAAAGACTTATAATCTTTTCTTCTTCTTCCTCACAATCTAAGAAGCTTCAGCAAGCTTGCCGAAGAAACTTGTCTCCCCGACGGATCACGTGATCCCAAGCCCTCACACAGGTCTGATTTCTCCTCACCTCCCCTCGTGCTAGCTTCCCCCTTCTTCCATTTTCAATTCGAAGCAGAAATGGTGGTTTACAATTTCGGATTTCTATTGTTCTTAACCAAAAATCTCCACTGCTGGCTGGAGAAAGAAGATGAGCAAGAATCGTCCGATTCTGCTTTAAGATTTGTGCAGATCAAATCTTTAAAATTTTTTCATGTGTATAAATCTATCATTTTCTTTCTTGTACCTAGATTAATTGTTTTGAGGCCCTTAGAGGCCATTTCATGATAAATAGCCAGAGACAACTTTTGTAGATCTGAGTGTCTACTTTATTTAGAAGTTTGAATCAGCTCATTTGGAGCACTGTAGAGTCCTTAGCATCAAATTTAGTGAGATTGGTCATAATAAAAACCAGAAATTAGATTGAGTATATCTTGTAAATGGTAAGTCTGATGGAGCTGAAATTAGGGTCACGCATATATGTGCCCTACTATTAGCTTGCGTCCAAAAATCAGAATTTTTGGAGGAAATTTCCCTATAGGTTTGTTCATTATTAAATTAATCAAATAAATAAAATATATGGAGTTGTGAAACTCCAAATGACCCCAAATTTGGGTGTCTTGCTTGATAGGTCATTATTAATCTCTGGTTAAAATTTGGAAGTAATTGGATCTCTGCAAGTGGGGTAATTCCACTTGCATGTCTTTGCCTATTATGTGATATGGTGTGCATATAGCCAAAAAGGGTATTTTGTGTGTTTGACATATATGGCTTAGTGTTGGCCACTGAGATTTTGGCCACACCCTCTTTATGACATAATACATTGTCTCAGGAAATATTAGGATTTTTGGGACCAAAAATCCTAAGTATTTGATAAACTCGAAATATGTCAAATTTATGTATTACTGAAATGTTTATGGCTAATACCTTGCGAAAATTTTTGAAACTCTAGAAAATCATTTGGAATCTAAATATGAAACTCTGGAATTTTTGATTGAATTTTTGGATGTATTACACATGGTAAAATTCCATATATTCAATTTGTCACACTTTTTAATTTAGGAAATATCTATCATGAAATGTTTCTCGAAAATTATGAAATTTTGGATGGGATTTTTTTAGGTCATTACAGTGATCTAATAATTTCTCAGAATTTTTGGAAGACATAAATTAGTACTTGCTGTGTAAAGTTACATTTTCACCCCTTTTATTTTATATGGAAATTATGATTATAAATTCTCTGAAAAATGGTGGAACTTTGGATTTCATGTTATTTTATCATCTATTACCCCTGGAAATTTTATTAGAAAGATTGAAATTACTTACATGGTTCTTCATTTGTAACTTGGAACATGTCCAATGATTAACGAATTTTAAATTGATGTCAAATTAATTTGAAATATGTCAAAAATCTGGACACTTCTTAAATTATTCAATATGGACATAGAGTATGAATTGTAGCTCAATTGGACATGATATGTTTAAGATTGCATCATAGGAATCAAATTTAGTTCATTCTCATTTTGGATTGCGAATAGTAAATTGGTAAGATCTTACAGAAAATCAGTAAAACTGGATCATAGTAGTGCTATATCATTTATATCAGCCCCTAGAAGTTGTGGAATATTTGGAGAACATTCGTACTAGATTTAGAGGATGAGAGAGCTTATGTGTTGAGCATCGTTCAAGAGAACGTTTGCTTAAGAATAGAGTGAGGGATAAGTCTTAAAGCATTTAAGTTATAAAGAGTAATAAGGAGAGTGGGTTCTTGGAAATGGGTAGCCGCCAATAAAAGTAATTGTCTTGGAAAGGGGGGTTTGGACTTCAGCCCATCGTATTCCCTGGTACCGCTGTGAGCTCTTCACCGGGTAGACCTCGGGATGTCTAGGATTCACCCTAAACTTCTAAGTATAACAATAATTAGGCAAGAGTAGTCTAACTAAATGAATAAGAGGTATGGTAAACTTCATCCCGAGTTAAGGGATGGGAAGGTGGATATCAGGACGGGTTAGTCCTGCGAGCTGGAGGCTCGGGAAGTTGTATATCAGATTGGGTATCCTGCGAGCTGGAGGCTCGGGTTGTGATAACTTGCATATGCATAATTAGTGGCGGGTCTTCGGTACTAGATTGGTCATCACACCGATGACAGTACATTGACTTAGGCGGGTGTGAGGGTTTGAGGGGCCAGTAAGTTGTGTATGCTACGGTCTGGAAGACAATCCCCGGAAATGTACACCCGACCTTAAAGACTGGTGGGTTCCATCAAAGAGTACGCAAGACTCTAAAGTGCACCTAGGACGTATACAGAGGCGTACGAAGGGTCTAGGCCTGGTAGTGTGTATACCCGCCAAGGAAGTGCAGGCACCCGCTCCACTACTGCCGTAGCCACAACGGTGGTACCAGAGAGTATAGCTAGCTCCAAAAATTGGGAACGAAAGGTCTGTGATCACAGAGTCGTGTGTGTGAGTTGCACTTGTATGAATCATTGCATAACATGCATATCATATCATACATAAACCTTAGAGCATAATTTGCAGACCCTTATCATACAAATTAGTATGGGATTTTTTATATGATAATTTATTATTCCGGAAACCTTAACTTATAAGTTCGTATGGGCATTCATATAAGTTAAGGTACTCATGTGATGGTGGTATAGATATACTGGTTTACTTACCTGCGCCGCACTGCTTTACTTTACTCTGCTTACTTCTTTCATTATTGCTTACCTGCTTATACTGCTAGTATAAGATCTTGTTATGTATGTACTTGCTAGCGTAGATTCCCTGTCACTTGCATATTGTTATTACTATTTTTGTTGTCCTCCGCTTCCTTCCACCCGCTCGGTACCTAGGAGTCGTTGGGGGAGGCAAGGACAGAATCAGCTTAGTCTTATGACTAATGGTCGATTGTGACTGTAGGAGTCCGAGGAGCTGGAGCACCAGCCGGACGAGGTGGCAGGACTTGGGGAGCAGATGCCGCATACTACTTTTACTACGAGTTAGGTGATTGATGATGAGAGTGTTTAGCTTCCGCATAGAGATGTTGTAAGATAGTGACTCTTTTGTTATTTTCATTTGGTTATGTATCAGACATAAGCCCTTACTCTCTTTTGTGCTCATTGCTGGACTGCATATATACATTTATAAGATTTTGTGATTGTGGACTCGTTCATTTCTTTTATATACTTCATTTCTCTATTGGCCTAAAAGTTATATGATCGTTCTAGCCGACAGGATCGACGTCTTGCTGTGACGACTAACCCGAGTGTTGGTGTCATCCGTAAGGCGATGGTTCTGGGCATAAGGCCCAGGTAACCCTCCTAGTACGGGAAGGGGGGGGGGGGGGGGGGTCTTAAAAACTGGTATCACTTGACAAACGATCATAAGAGAAAGATTTCCACAATAATAAGCCACCCGCTTGAGCTTTTGTTTGCGGACAAACTAAGTAGCGGAAGCTATGGTGTTCCCATGTGTAAAAATCACAGAAAATAGTCCATTTAAGCATTGAGTTAGGCCAATCCTAATACAACCTTGCTTTTGTGTAGTCCCCGTAGTTCGCTGATCCACGAGATGTTGTCCCTCCGCCTCTGTCTGCTACCCCTTTTCAATAGACAGAGATGGGGCAAACTCTGATGGCTATTCTTGATGCCTTCAGAGCTCAGTAGGTTCCGGCCGCACAGCCAAACCCCGGATCGAATTGGCTAAATGCCTTCAAAAGTTTGGCTCCCCCAACGTACCATGGAACAAAAAATGCAGTCAATACGGAGGAGTAGCTTGATTCGATTCAGGAGATTCTAGCAGGCATCAGTTGCCCAGTCAACAGAGCTGTCCCCTTGACATCATCTGCTTTGTATGCACATGTTAAAAGATGGTGGAAATTAGTGTTGGACTCCACTTTTGCAGATCGGGAGATGTCAGATATCTCATGGGATGAGTTCAATGATGTCTTCTTAGAGCACTTAGTATCTGCCACCGATAGGGACGAGCTAGAAGAGTGGTTCTTGAACCTCCGTCAGGGGACCCAGTCAGTAATTGAATACCAGAGGGAGTTCTCCCACTTGGCCAGATTTGCGGGGGCACACAACTTGGTTGATAAGAAGCACGCTAAGAGGTTCTATTGGGGTATCAGGGACACATTGAGGCATGCTCTACTTTTCATATCACATGGCACATCTACCCAGATTATTGAGATGGCCAAAAAGTTGGAGGCAGACCATTTGATGGTGCATAGCAGGGCCGAGGACGAGGTAGGGGACGAGGACCTCATGGCAGAGGCCGACAACCAGAGCAGATGTATGGTCTGGATCTCGCAGAACCCCGGAACCCTGAGGAGATCATTACAAGTGCTTTATTGTTTTCCTTTAAGATTACTTGGTACCTTTAAAACTATAGTTGTACTTTAATTTATGACCCAAACAACAAACCACCAAGGTATAGTGCTTGTCTGCGGCAAACCCACATTCACTCTATTCGATATGGGTGCCTCGCATTCGTTCGTGTTAGAGAAATTCGTAGACGACCTATACCAAATACAACACTTTGAGGGCATCCAGAGGAAGGTGCGACTTCCGGACGGGTCCGAGATAGCAACATGTGCCAAGTGTTAATTTTTTGAAGTGGAAGTGGAATGGTGCTGGGCGGTCTGTAGGGTGGAGACCGCAGAGACCGCGTGGTCTGCGCTGGTGCTCTGACCAGTTCTGTCTGGGCGGTCTGATCTGGGAGATCGCTGTTTCCAAGCTACTCGCGTGGTTTTGTTCTGGCGGCTTGTTCAAGTCAGCCATATGTATAAATAGGTCTGCCTTCTTGCAGTGACCGGGAGGCTAACATGTTGCTCTTGTTGTTCTGGGTTACTGAAGAAGTTCTTTTCTTATGCAATAAGATCGGGCGGTCTGCTTTCGGGTGACCGCGGGAACTGGGCGGTTTGTGATAACCGTTTGGTTTAATAAGGAGCTGTTAACTTTGCTGAGATCGGGCGGTCTGTTTTATAAGACCGCTCGCGATCTGATGGGCAGTTATTTTATCCCGGTTTGTGCGGTGACGACATCCATCTTCTCACTTATAAATAGGGGTGCAGGTCCCGTCATTAATAACGAGAACTGTAAGAACCAAAGTTGGCTTGATTATGCTGGTCTCACTTTGAGGTCGTGCGGTCTGAGATCTTTGTCTGACCGGTTTGTTTGTTCGCAGGTTAGCGGCTAGCAGCTCGCGGTTAGCTTGTCTCCTTTCTTCCAGCTTTGAATAAACCAGTCCGGGCGGATTGTGTTTAGGTGTTCTTGATCTGTGCAGCAGACTCAGTTGATCAGGCGGTCTTAAGTGGCCAGGAGATCTTGAGTTGCGTTCTGTGGCAGGTAGCAGTTCTTTGTTCAGGGTTCGTGGGTTCTTCTGTGATCTAGACCGTGCTGTCTGGGCGATGAAGAAGTGCGAACTGGTTATTTTCAGCAGAGGAATAAAGCAGCAGGTCAGGCGGTCTGTGGTTGCGAACTGGCAGGTATGGCTTGTGCTCTGTTCGCGTGGTCTCAGGGGCTTCCGTTTGTCTTGTTTGTTCGCGCGGTCTGGCGGTCTCAAGTTGTCAGATCGTCACCAACTTGTTTACTTTTGTGTTTGTGCTTCTCTCCTCCGTGATTCTTATGAATTATGTCTCGCCATGTATACCTCGAATTGTAAAGAGATAGTTAATACCATAACACTATTCATTCTTCCCATTGTCATTGTTGTGCTACACTTGTGGAAAGTTTTGTGAAGTGGATTCCGCATTTTTACTTCATCTCCGGACCTCAACTTTTGTTTTTAACATGGTATCAGAGGTAGGTTGCTGAGGTTGCTGAGCAGAAATTGCTGATACTTCTCTCAGGTTCCTCAAGTGGTTAGCAATCAGTGGGATAGCAATGGAAGGAGGATATGCTATAGGTCTTGGTATTGAGCTCCTTACGCAGACTAACTTTAAGAAGTGGAAGTCTTGCATGGAGAGCTATCTTCTTGGCGAGGATTTGTGGGAGGTTGTAGGAGGAGAAGCAAGACAAACTGTTGTTCCTGCTGAAGGGAATGCTGAGCTCGTGAAGGCTCGGAGGGGAACGAATGCTAAGGCGGAGTTTACTCTCAAGACAGCTATCATTCCGGAGTTGTTTGATCACATCATCGGGTGTGGTTCAACTGCTGAAATTTGGACATCCTTAGATGGCTTGTTCAATAAGAAGAATGTAGCTAGGCTACAGTTCTTGGAAAATGAGTTGGCGAAAGCAACTCAGGGGGATTTGTCTATCTCAACGTTCTTCTTGAAGATGAAGAACCTCTGCGCAGAGATTTCTGCTTTGGACCCGGATGAGCCTATCTCAGAAGCTAAGCTGAAGAGACACATAATCCGCAGCTTGCGGAGGGATTATGTGGCCTTTGTTACTTCTATTCAAGGCTGGGCCAATCAACCTTCGTTGCTGGAGCTGGAGAACTTACTTGCTTCGCAGGAAAGTTTGGCTAAGCAAATGGCTGGGATGTCTGTCTCTGGGGAGAAGGTGAGGTTCTCTTCTCTGGCAAGAAGAAGAGATGGGACAGGAAGAAGAAGACATCTGGAGATGATGGCCCGTCTACTTCATATCAACAGGAAAGGAGCTATGCTCCTAAGCGTGATGGGAAGAAGAAGGAAGGACCTAGATGCTTCAAGTGCAACAAGCTTGGTCATTTCAAAAGAGACTGCAAGGTCAATCTTCAGCCAGTGCATTCATGATGGGCACGTGTGTTCAGGCTATGACTTCCATCAACTATCAGGACGATTGGATAGTGGACTCTGGGTGTGGTCATCACCTCACTGGGGATGAGTCGAAGTTCTCCTCATTGCAGGCATATATAGGTAATGACGCTATCATTACGGCTGATGATACTGTTCATGCAGTTGAGAAGGAAGGTGTGGTTTCCTTGAACGATGATAAAGTTACTCTTAGGTTGAAGAGTGTCTATCATGTTCCGGGGATGAAAAAGAACCTCTTCTCGGTGACCAATGCGGTGGATGCTGGCTATCACGTTTTGTTCGGTCCAATAGAAGTGAAATTTCTCCGAAATGTTTCAGCGGTGAAAGCTGAGGTCACTCATGTTGGGAGACGGGTGAAGGACTTGTTTGTTCTTTCAACAAGTTCTTATATTGATAAGACGAGGGCTAACGACAGCGCTGCTATCTGGCATGAAAGACTTGAGCATGTTGGGATGGATAAGTTGAAAGCTTTGGAGGGAAGAGGCCTGGTGAAAGGTCCGCCTAGCTTGTCATCTTTTGGGGATGGTCACATTTGTGCAGGTTGTCAGTTTGGTAAGGCTCAGCGCTTTCCATTTGACAAATCACAAAGCAGATATAAAAGACCATTGGAGTGTATCCATGGTGATCTGTTTGGACCTACCAACACTGCCAGTCTTGGAGGTAGTAGGTATATGCTGATTTTGGTTGATGACTTCACCAGATATACTTGGGTATATTTTCTGAAGGAGAAGTCAGAGTTGTTCGAGAGGTTTGTGGAGTTCAAGGAGTTGGTGGAAGGTCAGCTAAACCTGCGGGTGAAGAAGTTCAGAACTGACAATGGAGGGGAGTTCACCTCCAAGGCGTTCTTTAACTTCTGCAGGAAGCATGACATCCAAAGAGAGCTTTCTTGTGCTCATACTCCACAACAGAACGGAGTTGCAGAGCGGAAGATCCTTCACCTGACGGAGATCTACAAATGTTTGCTTCATGCCAAGAGTATCCCAAAGTCCTTCTGGGCAGAGGGAATGTCATGTGTGGCCTATGTTATCAACCGGATGCCTCTCAGTCCCATCAACATGAAGACCCCTCATAAGTTGATGTTAGAGGAGAAGCCAAACATGGAACACTTTCGAGTGTTTGGTTCTACCTGCTTCGTGCATGTTCCGGATGCCCTTCGAACGAAGCTAGATGCTAAGGCAAGGAAACTAGTCTTCATCCGTTATGATGACCGAAAGAAAGGGTGGAGATGCATGGATCCCGAGACACGGAGATATGTGGTCTCAAGGGATGTGGTATTTGACGAGCTAACGTCATACCAAGGTAGCTCTTCTGTTGAGTTACAAGGAAGCAGGGTAGATAGTGGACCAGAGGAAGATGCAAGGGAAGTTCTGGTGGAGTTACCTGTTTCTCCAGGTGCTCCAGGTATTTCTAGCTCTGGGTCAGGTGCTTCAGATTCTGGAAGTAGGGGGACCGATGCTCCATGTCTACCTGAGAGGAGAGCTAGTCCAGAAGCTGCAGTGGAAGAGGTGGTTCAGAGTCAAGCTCTGAGGAGGTCCAAGAGGACCATTATTCCACCTGATCGGTATACGGGCGGGAATTTGGTGAGCTTTGTCTCATGTTTCTTCGCAGGTCCCTTGGATGAGAGAGAGCCATCTTGTTTTGAAAATGCTGTTGGAGTAAAGGAGTGGGAAGGAGCCATGGATGAAGAGATGGATGCCCTCAGGAAGAATGAGACTTGGGACTTGGTGCCTAAGGTTGAGGGAGTTACTCCGGTGACTTGCAAGTGGGTTTTCAAACTGAAGAAGAAGGCTGATGGAAGTATTGAGCGGTACAAGGCTCGCCTTGTAGCTCGAGGTTTCTCTCAGAAGTATGGGGAGGATTATGAAGAAATGTTTAGCCCCATTTCCAAGATGACTCCGGTCCGGGTGGTGATCTCATTGGCAGCTTGCCAAGGGTGGAAGATTTGGCAACTCGACGTGAAGAATGCTTTTTTATATGGCGAGATTGACAAGGATATCTTCATGGATCAGCCACCTGGTTATGTATCCGAAGAGCACCCAAGATATGTTTGCAAGATCAAGAAGGCTCTTTACGGCTTGAAGCAAGCGCCTCGGGCGTGGTACGGGAAGATCACAGAATACCTCCAGTTCTGCGGATACTTTGCTTCTGATTCAGATTCAAGCTTATTCATAAAGATGACGGGGGAGCTTCAGGTCTTGGTGTTGCTGTACGTTGAAGATATGATCGTCACGGGGAATTCTGAAGTGGAGGTGGCTAGGCTTCGTGCTGAGCTAGCTATTAGATTCGAGATGAAGGATTTGGGTGAGCTCCACCATTTCCTTGGGATCGAAGTGGAGAGGAAATGGAGCGGTATGCTTGTTTCCCAAAATGGCTATGCAGATCGAATCGTGAAGAGGTTCGGCATGGATGGGGGACATTAATTTGTTTTTTTAGATTCTTAATTTCTTGTTTAGCTTTTAGTTGATCTAAACATAATCCTTTAAAATCATTTTTGAAATCATCACACAGAAAATCTATGTCATCAAAGATGCTTACCTCATCCTTATTCTCAGATTCCTCTATGAGAATAAGGCTATTTTCTTTATCATCTTCAGAAGAGATGCTTCCTTCTGATTCTGTCTCACTCCATGATTTAGCACCATGTTCTTCCTTTGGGCTTTCAAAAGCCATTAAGCATAGGTCTTCTTGCTTAGACTTTTCATTGTCACTTTTGGATGAGGTGCTGTCCTCAGAATCTGTTTCACTCCAAGCTTCTGCAATGAAGCCTCTTTCTTTCTTCTTTCCCTTTTTCTTGAGATCTTTCTATTTCTCAGTATTTTCTGGACATTCTGGTGCAATGTGTCCAGTTTTCCTGCAGGAATAACAAATGATTTATTTAGTAGGAGTTTTATCATACCTTGGTTTTGATTCTCTCCTTCTAGACCCATCTGTCCTGACCCATTTCTTGAATCTCCTAGCCAAGAAGCTGAATAATTCTTCTTCAGTGACAGGGGTCTCTTCTTCTGTTGCTTTCAAAGCAATGTTTCTATCTTTTGAGGAGGTTGAAGTGCTTCCTCTTCTTTCCTTCTCTTCTCTGGTTTTCAGCAGTTGCTCATAGGATTTGAGTTTTCCTAAGAGGGCATCTGTTGAGATTTCCTTTTGTCCTCTTGTATCTCTTATTGCCCATATTCTTGAGTCCCATGAACTTGGGAGACTCATTAATAGTTTGTCATTGATCTCTGTGAGAGAGACCTCTCTATCCAGGCTCCTTAATTGATTTATGATCAGACTGAATCTATCATACATCTCAGATATGCTTTCTTCATGTTTCTTTTGAAAGTTCTCATATTGGGAGATCAATAGAGCCTTTCTATCTTTCCTTTCATCACCACTTCCTTCTACCATCTTTGTAAGAGCCTCCCATATTTCTTTGGCTGATTCACAGTCAACAACCTTTTGAAAGATTTCATCTGAGAGGGTTGAGACAAGAATGTTCACAGCTTTTGCATCATATGTTCCTGCTTTCTTCTCTTCAACTGTCCACTCAGCCTTTGGAGCAAGTGTTTAAGTTACTTTTCCACTTGAGTCCTTTCTGAATGGCTTGGGAGGACCTGTCATAATAACATCAAATAATTCTTTATCAATAGAATTCATATAGATCCTAATTCTTGTTTTCCAAATTGCAAACTTTTCAAGATTGCACATTGGTGGTCTGGTGGAAGCATAATCTTTGATTTGTGCCATGTGAAAAGAAATTATTTTCAGAAATATATATATATG
This sequence comes from Dactylorhiza incarnata, assembly GCA_033032865.1. NCBI lineage: Eukaryota > Viridiplantae > Streptophyta > Magnoliopsida > Asparagales > Orchidaceae > Dactylorhiza > Dactylorhiza incarnata. The sequence goes on along the minus strand of JAWHQI010000119.1, from coordinate 4,833,389 downwards.
AGAGGTAGGATCTTTTTGATCAAGGAGTTAACCTTTTTAGATCAACCTCCCTCTGATACCAATTGAAAGTGCACAATTAACCTCACTAGAATTCTCTAGAGGGGGGGGGGGGGGGGGGGGGTGAATAGAGATTTAAAAATACTTTGTGCAATTATATATATATATATATGTAATAATCACAGATTCAAGCTTCCCACACACCAACAAGAATTAAGCAAGTAAAGAAGAAAAATAGCAAGAAGAAAATCACAGCACAACACAAAGAAATATAGTGGTTCCCCAAACTTTGGGTAGTCCACTCTTCTACCCCCTTGATAGGAATTCACTATCTTGCACTGAGTCTTTTGATAAGGAGACTCTTAGAACCAGCCTGAGTCTTTTGATAAGGAGACTCTTAGAACCAGACTGAGTCTTTTGATAAGGAGACTCTTAGAACCACTACAACTGAATTTTTTGAAGAGAGATTCTAAAAACTCTTTTACACAATTTGAAAATGACATTAGAATGAGAAGAAGAAGTAGAACAAGTAGAAGAACAGAAGACAATATATGTAAGAAAGAATCTTCTTCCTAGCAAGAAGATTAGAAGCACAAGTATAGTGAATATGATCTCTCTTCTATAGTGAGAAGGAGATTGTAAGCTTTTCTCTCTTTTGTGAGAGCTTTCAGAATTTGCAGCAGAATGGCTTCAGAAGGAGGAGAAGGTGAAGACTTTTTCTTTGCTGCAGCACACTATATCTTTTCTCAGCTTTCTCACTCTTCACTTGGGAGCTCTTCCTCTTTTTCAAATGTATATGGTGGATCACTTCTTGTCATTCTCTGTCGACCTCCTTCTTATTTATAGCTCTGCTTAAAAGATATTGCTAAAGGAGAATAATCAATTAGCAGACAGAGAATTAGAAAGAGATTAGAGTTTCCATAATCAATATTTCTGTAGAAGGAAAGGAATTCATTCTGATTTCAAATAATATCCATAATAATCTTAATCAAATTAGCCAAGAATCAAATAGAAGGAAAGGCTGATTCAGAACGACTATAAAAGAATAATATCATTCCATAAAAATCAGATCTACAGAAAGAAGGAAAGAGATCTGGCGTGTTTTTGAATTTCTTATAGATATCGACGTGCGTCGATTACTATTCGACGTGAACGTCGACTTCATCCTGGCTGAACATCGAAAGGAGAATAAGGAAGGTGCGTCGACTAAGGTGCTTCGACTTTATTAAATGCGTCGACTAGAAGTCAGAGGTACGTCGACAAAGATTACGTCGAATTCTTCTTAGAGTTACTTCGACTCATTCTGAGAGAAACGTCGACTATATTTCGACGTTGCGTCGAATACTATTCGACGCATATTTACTTAGCCTAATTTTTCATACTTAGAATTTATATTATACTCATTTCTAGGGGTTAAGATAAATCATTTCCCCAACAATTTGATCGTGCGTTTTTACGCACGGGCGGATCGCCCATGCGTGAAGGAAACGCAGATTCACCCGTGCGTGAGTAAAATGCACGGGCACTACTGCTTCTTCCTCAAGCCTGGTTTCGCGTTAAATAACGCACGGGCAATGCACGGTCGTGGGTTCACCCGTGCGTGACTAAAATTCTGCCCGTTTAGTATTTAAAGTAGGAAATCTGCTGGAAGAGAGGAGACCCGCGGGAAAAGCTTCTAAAGCCCGCCACTTTCGCACTGCTCGCCGCTCCACCCCCATTTTGACCTAGGAGGAGCTCCGGTGTCCTTTATCTTGCAAATCAACCGCCAAAGCTCCCTCCTTGGCCTTCTCCATCATCCTCGAGCTCAAGAAATCCATAGACGGAGAACTTCTGCAGCATTCCAGGTGATGAACAAGAGCTACTTCAAGCTAGACCACGAAGAAGACGGGTAATAGTAGAGGAAGGTGACAGCTCCTCCGGACCCCGGACACAACTGAAGACCGAGACGGATGAGGCTTGACAACCCTACGATTCCGACCGAGAATCTTCAGCATAGTCTTCGAGCTTTGGTTGACTCTTTTCCCCTACGCTTGCTTCAGAGATTTCTTTATATGTATTTGAGATTGTTAATGATGTTCATAAACCATATGCTTTGATTATTATGATTTCATGTTGTTGAGATCCTTTGTGGTTTATGAGATTTGAGGAGCGTCGTAGTCCCCCTTCCACTCCACCGCTTACTAGTGCTTCGCACTAGCAATTGTTAGTTGCGTGTTTCACGATGAGGTGCCTACGACCCTCATCTGCCAGCCTTCTCATCCATCCGCTCACCGAAGCACGACATCGCGGCCGTTGCATCCATCCCGACAAGCGAAGCGGAGATTTATGCCCGCATTTTCTTTCTCCGTTGATAGCATAGGAAAACCACTTTCAAAACCCCCCTTTTTATTAAGTGCTTTAGAATCTTTAAAAGAATTTCCCTAGTAGGCAAATCATACTACCCAACTTACAGTCCTTTGAGAACGATATTCGGGAAGTTTCTCCCTACTTTTATTACTTGACAACGACCGGTGCACTGCCGTCGTACCGCATTTTGCGCTTGCTAATTAGCAGTGCTGAAATCGCGCGTCAATCCGTCATCTGATGGAGCCCTGCAAATGTTGGCTTCATGCCAAGAGTATCCCAAAGTCTTTCTGGGCAGAGGGAATGTCTTGTGCGGCCTATGTTATCAACCGGATGCCTCTCAGTCCCATCAACATGAAGACCCCTCATGAGTTGATGTTCAAGGAGAAGCCAAGCGTGGAACACTTTTGAGTGCTTGGTTCTACCTGCTACGTGCATGTTCTGAATGCCCTTCGAACGAAGCTAGATGCAAAGGCAAGGAAACTAGTCTTCATCGGTTATGATGACCGGAAGAAAGGGTGGAGATGCATGGATCCTGAGACACGGAGATATGTGGTCTCTAGGGATGTGGTATTTGACGAGCTGACGTCATACCAAGGTAGCTCTTCTGTAGAGTTACAAGGAAGCATGGTATATGGTGGACCAGAGGAAGCTGCAAAGGAAGTTCTGGTGGAGTTGCCTGTTTCAACAGGTGCTCCAGGTATTTCTAGCTCTGGGTCAGGTGCTTCATGTTCTGGAAGCAGGGGGAGTGATGCTCCATGTCTACCTGAAAGAAGAGCTAGTCCAGAAGCTGCAGTTGAAGAGGTGGTTCAGAGTCAAGCTCTGAGGAGGTCCAAGAGGACCATTATTCCACCTGATCGGTATACGGGCGGAAACTTGGTGAGCTTTGTCTCATGTTTCTTCGCAGGTCCCCTGGATGAGAGAGAGCCATCTTGTTATGAAAATGTCGTTGGAGTCAAGGAGTGGGAAGGAGCCATGGATGAAGAGATGGCTGCCCTCAGGAAAAATGAGACTTGGGACTTGGTGCCTAAGGTTGAGGGAGTTACTCCGGTGACTTGCAAGTGAGTTTTCAAATTGAAGAAGAAGGCTGATGGAAGTATTGAGCGGTACAAGGCTCGCCTTGTAGCTCGAGGTTTCTCTCAGAAGTATGGGGAGGATTATGAAGAAACGTTTACTCCCATTGCCAAGATGACTTCGGTCCGGGTGGTGATCGCATTGGCAGCGTGCCAAGGGTGGAAGATTTGGCAACTCGACGTGAAGTACGCTTTCTTATATGGCGAGATTGACAGTGATTTCTTCATGGATCAGCCACCTGGTTATGTATCCGAAGAGCAACCAAGATATGTTTGCAAGCTCAAGAAGGCTCTTTACGGCTTGAAGCAAGCGCCACGGGCGTGGTACGAGAAGATCGCAAAATACCTCCAGTTCTGTGGATACTTTGCTTCTGACTCAGATTCAAGCTTATTCGTAAAGAAGGCGGGGGGGGGGGGGGGGGGGGGGGGGGGGGGGAGCTTCAGGTCTTGGTGCTGCTGTATGTTGACGATATGATCGTCACGGGGAATTCTGAAGTGGAGGTAGCTAGGCTTCGTGTTGAGCTAGCTATCAGATTCGAGATGAAGGATTTGGGTGAGCTCCACCATTTCCTTGGGCTCGAAGTGGAGAGGAAAGAGAGCAGTATGCTCATTTCCCAAAAGGGCTATGCGGATCGAATCGTGAAGAGGTTCAGCATGGAAGGGGGGAAGAGCAGCTCTACTCCACTGGAGGTTGGAGTTCATCTTATACGAGATGAAGGGAAGGTTCTTACCGATCCTTTGGTGTTCCAGGCTTTGGTTGGAAGTCTGATATACTTGACGATCACGAGGCCAGATATTGCTTATGCAGTTGGCAGGGTGAGTCGGTTTATGATAGAGCCTCGGAAACCTCATCTTGTGGAGGCTAGAAGTATCTTGAAGTATGTCAAATCCACCTCGGATTTGGGTCACTTCTACGGAAGAGATTCAGGCTTTTGTTTGCACGGGTACATGGATGCTGATTATAGAGGAGATTCGGATGATCGGAGATCGACGTCTGGATATGTCTTTATGACAGGCTCTATAGCTATATCATGGTGTAGCAAGAAGCAGGATTCTGTTTCTGTCTCTACCACAGAAGCGGAGTACAAAGCTTCGGCTTTGGCGGCTCAGGAAGCCATCTGGCTTAGCAGGCTTGTGGAGGACATTCATAGGGAGGTGTGATGTCCTACTCTGCTACGTGGTGACAATGAGAGTGCTCTCAAACTGGTGAACAATCCAGTTTGTCATGCGCGTACGAAGCACATAGAGATTCATCATCATTTCATTCGTGAGAAGGTGTTGGAGGGATCTCTGATTGTGGAGCATGTGCAAAGCAAGGAGAATGTTGCTGACATATTTACTAAACCGCTGGCGAAGGGACCTTTTGGTCAGTTGCGGAGTTTGCTTTGGCTAACTTACACTTCCCACTTCAAGGGAGAGTGTTAAGTTTTTTGAAGTGGAAGTGGAATGGTGCTGGGCGGTCTGCAGGATGGAGACCGTAGAGACCGCGCGGTGTGCGCTGGTGCTCTGGCCAGTTCTGTCTGGGCGGTCTGATCTGGGAGATCGCTATTTCTAAGCTGCTCGTGCGGTTTTGTTCTGCCGGCTTGTTCAAGTCGGCTAGATGTACAAATAGGTCTGCCTTCTTATAGTGACCGGGCGGTCTGACATGTTGCTCTTGTCGGTCTGGGTTACTGAAGAAGTTCTCTACTTATGCAATAAGACCGGGCGGTCTGCTTTCGGGAGACTGCGGGAACCGGGCGGATTGTGATAACTATATGGTTTAATAAGGAGCTATTAGCTTTGCTGAGCTCGGGCGGTCTGTTTTATGAGGCCGCTCGCGATCTGATGGGCGGTTATTGTATCTCGGTTTGTGCAGTGACGACATCCATCTTCTCGCCTATAAATAGGGGTGCAGGGCCCGTCATTAATAACGAGAACTGTAAGAACCAAAGTTGGCTTGATTGTGCCGATCTCACTTTGAGGTCGTGCGGTCTGAGATCTTTGTCTGACCGATTTGTTTGTTCACAGGTTAGCGGCTAGCAGCTCGCGGTCAGCTTGTCTCCTTTCTTCCAACTTTGAATAAACCAATCCAGGAGGACTGTGTTTAGGTGTTCTTGGTCTGTGTAGCAGACTCATTTGATCAGGAGGTTTTAACTAGCCAGGCGATCTTAACTGGCTAGGCGATCTTAACTGGCCAGGCGATCTTGAGTTGCGGTCTGTGGAAGGTAGCAGTTCTTTGTTCAGAGTTCGCGGGTTCTTCTGTGATCAAGACCGTGCGGTCTGAGCGATCAAGAAGTGCGAATTGGTTGTTTTCAGCAGATGAATAAAGAAGCAGGTCAGGTGGTTTTTGGTTACGGTTTGGCAGGTGCGGCCTGTGCTCTGTTCGCGCAGTCTCAGGGGCTTCCGTCTGGCTTGTCTGTTCGCGCAGTCTGGCGGTCTCAAGTTGTCAGATCGTCACCAGCTTGTTTACTTTTGTGTTTGTGCTTCTCTCCTCCATGATTCTTATGAATCATGTCTCGCCATGTATTGCTCGAATTGTAAAGGGATAGTTAATACCATAGCACTATTCGTTCTTCCCATTGTCATTGTTGTGCTACATTTGTGGAAAGTTTTGTGAAGTGGATTCCGCATTTTTACTTCATCTCCGGACCTCAACTTTTTTTTTAACACCAAGTGCAACATGGATGTGGAGATTGGAAGAAAGATATTCGAAGTGCCGACAACGCTTTTGAAAATGTTAGATTTTGACCTAATTCTGGGCATGAACTGGCTGCACTGGAATCATGCTAGGATCGACTGCCCGACAAAGAAAATTGTGTTGAGGTATGATGATTCTAATGTACTGATCGAAGGTACTAATCCCACCTCCCGTCTCTTTTTATCATCTGCATAGGTTGTCAAGGCTCATGAGCAGGGAGACAAGGTGTACCTAATCTGTTTCGAGATGACGGAGACAGAGGTATCCATAGCATATATTCTCGTTGTTAGGGAATTCTTCGATGTTTCCAAAGAAATTACCTGGACTACCCCCTGTAGAGTTATGGATTTCCGGATCCAGTTGGTGCCAGGAGCAAGGTGGTATCTCGGGCACCATACCGGATGGCATTAAAGGAGATAGCGGAGTTCAGGACCCAACTTTAGGAGCTGGTGGACTCAGGATTTGCCAGGCCGAGTTCATCGCCATGGGGAGCACCAATATTATTCGTGAAGAAAAAGGATGGGTCGCTGCGACTCTGCATAGATTATTGGGAGTTGAACCGGCTGACGATATGGAACACATACCCGTTACTTAGGATCAATGAGTTATTTGACCAGTTGCAGGGAGCCTTATGGTTCTCCAAGCTCGATCTAAGATCCAGATATTACCAGTTGCGGATTCGGGAGGAGGATATCCCAAAGACGGCCTTCAGTTCCCTCTACGGGTTATATGAGTTCACGGTGATGCCCTTCGGGCTCACTAATGCTCCCTCTGCATTAATGAGCTTGATGAACCGTGTATTCGAGCCCTACATGGATAGATTCGTCATAGTATTCATTGATGATATTTTGATCTACTCCAAGATGAACGAGAAGCACACCCATCGCTTGGCTTAAGTCTTTGGGCATGCTGCGGCAACACCAAATGTACGCAAAGTTCTCGAAATGTCAATTCTGGTTACATGACGTGGCATTTCTAGGACACATCATCAGCGGGGCTGGGTTGGCAGTGGACCCAGCCAAAGTACAAGCAGTGAGAGATTGGCCACGACCGAAATCGGCCTCAGATCTCCGCAGCTTCCTGGGTTTAGCAGGATATTATCGTAAGTTCCTGCAGGGGTTCTCAAAGATTTCCCTTCCCCTCACGTCCTTGATGAAGAAGGATGTTGTTTTCACGTGGACGGAAAAGTGCGAGACAGCCTTCCAGGAGTTGAAGGACCGACTCACCTCATCCCCCATCCTTGCCCTCCCATCTGGGAAGGAAGGTTTCCAGATCTACACTGACGCATCTTATCACGGGATGGGTGCAGTTCTCATGCATCATGGTCATGTGATAGCATTTGCTTCAAGGCAGCTGAAGAAGCATGAACAAAATTATCCGGTACACAACCTAGAGCTTGGTGCGGTGACCTTCACCTTGAAGATTTTTAGGCATTATCTGTATGAGGTTCATTGTGAGATCTTCTCTAGCCACAAGAATCTTCAGTACATCGATACTCAGAAGGATTTGAACCTACGCCAGCGAAGGTAGCTAGAGTTCTTGTGCGACTATGACTATACCATGCACTATCATTCGGGGAAGGCAAACACTATAGCAGATGCCCTGAGCAGGAGGGCAGACACTTCTGGACAAGAGCCTGAAGTCCACAAGGAGTACCTGGCATCCCTGAGCCTCACCTGTGATATACGTGACCGCATCAGGCCACGACAGAGGCAGGATTCAGATCCGGAGCCTGTATTCAGAGCCTTAGAAGAGGGCAAGTCAGTGGATTATTCACTGCGCAACGATATCATTCATTTTCGGGGTCGTGTCTACATGCCCGCAGGAGGTGGGATCCAGGAAGAGATACTCAGGGAGGCACACTGCACACGTTACTCAGTGCACCCTGAGATCTCCAATATGACACGGACCTGCAGAGGGATTTATATTGGCCCATAATGAAGGAGGAGATCGTAACTTTTGTCTCATTCTGCGAGACTTTCCAACTAGTGAAGGCAGAATGCAAGAGCCCAGAAGGGCTTCTACAGCCACTACCAGTGCCAGAGTGGAAGTTCGAGGACATAGCTATGGATTTCGTACACGGATTGCCTCGCTCCCACTCAGGGCACAATTCTATTTGGGTAATAGTATACAGATTGACTAAGGTAGCACGATTCATACCAGTCAGGAAGGACGATTCAGTTGCGGTTCTAGTAAGGTTATTTGTGGAACAGTTCGTCAGGTACCACGACGTACCCAGGACTATTGTCTCAGATCTCGACGGTCGGTTCACCTCTAGGGAATGGAGAGCGATACAGGCATACTTGGGGTCTCAGCTAACGTTCTGCACCGCTTTCCATCCACAGACCAACGGGCAGACGAAGCGGACCAACCGGACTATGAAGGACTTGCCACACTTCTGCATTTTTGATACAGGAAAGCCCTGGGAGAGGTTGTTGCCCATGATCGAGTTTTCATACAACAAGAACCCCCAGGCAAGCATTAGGATGGCACCGTATGAGTCATTATACGGTAGGAAGTGTCGGACACCGCTTTCTTGGGTCCAGGATGAGGACCAGAAGGCACTCGGATCAGAGTTCATTAAAGACACAGACGCTACAGTTCAGATGATCAGGGACAGGATGCTAGAGGCTCAGAGAAGGCAGACCAAGTATTACGATGCGAGGCATCGAAAGGTGGAGTTCCAAGTGGGAGACAGAGTCTAATTGAAGATACCTCCGGTGCATGGTGTCTCACGGGTGCGAGGGCACAAGAAGCTAAGCCCTCGATTTATGGGGCCTTACAGGATCCTAAAGCAGATCGGTCCCATGGCTTACTGGCTGGAGCTACCATTTGAGTTGGCGAAATTGCACGACATCTTTCATGTCTCTTCACTACGGAGAGCTCTACTTAAGCCGGAGCAGCACATCACTTCCCCCTTGGGCTCGGTAGAGTCTGATAGATCAGTCCGTCTGAAGCCAGTCCGGATTGACGATACCGCAGTCCGAGTCCCGCGGAAGAAGGAAGTTCCCTTAGTCAAGGTGTTGTGTTCTAATCATGGATGAGAGGAACACACATGGGAGCTTATGGATCTCATGCAACAACAGTACCCTAGACTCTTCACTTCAGGTACAACCTAAACCCACTCAAGATTTACTTATTTACGTTGTGTAAAGAACCCTGTAGATCCGAACTTAAATTTCGGGGACAAAATTAATTTTTTTATTTATTGGGATTTGTAACAACCCATTTCCTACTAGACCCCTTGAGACATGTGGTGAGTGAGGTTGGTTTGAGCTATGTAGTGACCTTAGGTCACATTGAGTTGAGAGAACTCACATGTGGTGCTCTAGAGGAGGCAAGTTATCCATGGCCAATTTTAGGCTTAAAAGAGGAAATTTGTTGCACCTAAGTCAAAATCGACGGACCATCCCGTCGATCGACTGACCATCCCATCGATCGGCGGGACCGTGCCAACGATCGGCGGTAGAAGCAGAGAAAGATATATTTCCTTACATCCTTAAGTCAAAATCGACGGGACCATCCCGTCGATTGTTGGCAGCAACTATATAGGCTTCTTCTTTTATCATTTATCATTAAGCCAAAATCGACGGGACCATCCCGTCGACTGTCAGTAACATCTTTGTTGGAACCTTAGTTTTTGATTTGAGTTAGGATCCACCCCTTTTGCCAATAATTCATCTAATAACTTAGATCAATTTCATTAAGTAAGAAAACTAAGAAAACATAAATTAAATATGATGCGATCGAATCGGGGAATATACATAAGAAAATAATATAAGCTCTCTGCGTTCGACGAATGTCGAACGACGCTCGACAAATTCTAGCCAGCCAGCATTCAACAAATTCTAGCCAGCCAGCGCTCGACAAATTTCCAGCCGAACAACGTTCGACAAATGGCGAGCAGCGTTCGACGTATTCAGTCAGAATAATCTCAGCAGCCATGCATTCTCTGAACGACGCTCGACAAACTCAAACTCAACGGTCGATAAATTGTCAGCAAATATTCTTATACAACTGTACTAACATTATTATATACATGCTTTTCTGATATAGCCGTTGCAGGAAATAAAAGTTTATAGCCGTTTGCAGAAGAGTCAAAGACAAAAACTCCTCTTCCCAAGGAATAAAATTAAAGAGACTTTATCTCTTTCCCTATTCCCATCAAGAATTCAAAAGCCTTCTCCAGATTATATATTAAAGAGAAGAGCATAAAATAGACATAGACAGAGAGAAATAGGAATATAGACAGAGTACACACAGATACAAAAAGAAGCAGATCTATTCCTATACATCTTCTTTTTGCTAACATCTTCTTGCAGATCACACAAATCCTGAGACACCAATCTCAACCATTTGCTCAGGATCATCACTGCATAAGAAGAAAGGAGTGTTTGTATAATCAAGAGAAGAGAACTCTAGAACTGTCATCAACTGACATCAGACAGGGGGAGCTCTTCAACATCTTCATCAGGATCCATTCAACTTAAAATCAGGATCTTCAAGAGTCTTCTCATACAGAGAAGAACAACAAAACTTTCTGTTTTTCCTTTTATTTCTTCCACCTCTTGTACAGGGTTATAACTCCCTTTAAAAGTTAACTCCCGGTGACAGGGCACCTTAACAAAAACCTGCATCTTGGTTAGAGCACCTTATCAACAGCTCACCTGGTGTGTGGACACCTTATCAAAATCACCTTGGTGTGAGTGCACCTTATCAACAACCTCCTAGTGGATTCCTACCAGTGGGTAGAAGAGTAGATGTACCCAGTTGAGGGGAACTACTATACATCTTGTGTCATCTGTGGATTGCTTGTTTGTTTTATGTTTTATTTTCTTGTGCTATGTTTATTTCTATGCACTTATAGTGTTTGTGTTTATTACTCAGCAAACTCATATATATAAATATATATATCACTCACTTTGAAATTAAAAAAAAATTAAGCAAGATCTTTTAAATAGATAAATAAGAACTAAACCTCCACTTTCAATTGGTATAAGAGGGTATTGATTTTTCACACAGGCTAACACCTGAAATCACAAAGATCACCTAGTTCTTAAATTTGTTTTAGAAGGTTTTTCAAAATGGCACAAGTAGATTATTTAATCACTAGTCCACCTATTTGCAACTTGGATAGATTTTCTTTATGGCAAATTAGAATTAAATTATATATGAATGCCATAGATGAAGAAATTTTCAATTCCATTTTGACAGGACCTTCTTCTTCACAATCATCAACAGATGCTCAAGAAAAACTGAAAGGTGCTGATGCAAAGGCTATGGATATTTTAGCCCAATCAATGTCAAATGACATTCATCAACAAGTTGCTGACTGCACCTCAGCTAGAGCAATCTGGAACCCCCTCACAAGGATGGTGGCTGAACTTGCTTTAACTAACTATATATTTGATGCAGAACCACCATCTAGTATAAGTGAAGAGGAAGAAGAAAAAGAACAGAAAGCTAGGGATTTCTGCATATTAGCCATATATGGGTCAAACTACAAAACAGATGCAGAAATCGAATCGGAAAAGCTTGAGGTAACTGAGGTAACGTCAACTTATAATTTTACCTCTATTCAAGTTAAATCTGATGTTAAATTAACTTTTACAGATTTAATAAAATATGACATAGAAATCAAGGAGTCAACAAATATAAATCATTTAACTCCTGAAATTAATAAACTAAAAGAAAATTTAAAAATATCAAAAGAAATTTTCTTGAAAAATAAATTTGAACATATTTCTAAAGAAAAAGAAATTAATTATGTTCAACAGATTCAAGAAAAATTTTCAAACTTATATTTCAATGAAATAAAAAGGCTAATATATTTCAAATGCTAAACCTTTCGACTCTAATAGAAATCTACAGAAACTCCCTAATTAATTATCAAAAAGTTTTTTCACCATTAAACTCCATTCCTAATTAAACATAAAATTCATTTGAATGTCAGATAACTTCAATATTCTTACAGACCTTCTCCAAATTATGTTGAGCATTCTACTGTAGTTGCATTGATTAGGAATAATCAGAAGCACTGAGTGTGAGTCTCTTCTGATAAGGGGATTCTTAAGAAGGAAGGTATCAGACAAAGTTTTTTATTCCTTAAAATTCATTAAAGGTTACTGCAATTGAAAATTTTAATTCAGAACTTAAGAAATCAAAATCTAGGAAAGCAGAGTTGCTCAAATAATTTTAAAAGGATGAAAAATTACTAAAGCCAAGTGAGAGAGAAAATGAGAAAATCAGAGAAACCAAGTGAGAGAGAAAAGGAGAATATAAATTAAAACTGTCGGCATCCTAAACCAAATAAGGGGAGACCACCAGGCCACTAGTTTTAATTTGATTTAGGATCCCAACTCAAATAAGGGGAGATTGTTGGAACCTTAGCTTTTGATTTGAGTTAGGATCCACCTCTTTTGCCAATAATTCATATAATAACTTAGATCAATTTCATTAAGTAAGAAAACTAAGAAAACATAAATTAAATATGATGCGATCGAATCGGAGAATATACATAAGAAAATAATATAAGCTCTCTGCGTTCGACGAATGTCGAACGGCGCTCGACAAATTCTAGCCAGCCAGCGTTCGACAAATTCTAGCCAGCCAGCGCTCGAAAAGTTTCCAGCCGAACAACGTTCGACAAATGGCGAGCAGCGTTCGACGTATTCAGTCAGAATAATCTCAGCGGCCAGGCATTCTCTGAACGGCGCTCGACAAACTCAAACTCAACGGTCGACAAATTGTCAGCAAATATTCTTATACAGCTGTACTAACATTATTATATACATGCTTTTCTGATATAGCCGTTGCAGGAAATAAAAGTTTATAGCCGTTTGCAGAAGTGTCAAAGACAAAAACTCCTCTTCCCAAGGAATAAAATTAAAGAGACTTTATCTCTTTCCCTATTCCCAGCAAGAATTCAAAAGCCTTCTCCAGATTATATATTAAAGAGAAGAGCAGAAAATAGACATAGACAGAGAGAATTAGGAATGTAGATAGAGTACACACAGATACAAAAAGAAGCAGATCTATTCTTGTGCATCTTCTTTTTGCTAACATCTTCTTGCAGATCACACAAATCCTGAGACACCAATCTCAACCATTTGCTCAGGATCATCACTGCATAAGAAGAAAGGAGTGTTTGTACAATCAAGAGAAGACAACTCCAGAACTGTCATCAACTTACATCAGACAGGGGGAGCTCTTCAACATCTTCATCAGGATCCATTCAACTTAAAATCAGCATTTTCAAGAGTCTTCTCATACAGAGAAGAACAACAAAACTTTCTGTTTTTCCTTTTATTTCTTCCACCTCTTGTACAGGGTTATAACTCCCTTCAAAAGTTAACTCCCGGTGACAGGGCACCTTAGCAAAAACCTGCATCTTGGTTAGAGCACCTTATCAACAGCTCACCTGGTGTGTGGAAACCTTATCAAAATTACCTTGGTGTGAGGGCACCTTATCAACAACCTCCTAGTGAATTTCTACCAGTGGGTAGAAGAGTAGATGTACCCAGTTGAGGGGAACTACTATACATCTTGTGTCATCTGTGGATTGCTTGTTTGTTTTATGTTTTATTTTCCTGTGTTTTTTTTTATTTCTATGCACTTATAGTGTTTGTGTTTATTACTCAGCAAACTCATATATATAAATATATATATCACTCACTTTGAAATTAAAAAAAAATTAAGCAAGATCTTTTAAACAGATAAATAAGAACTAAACCTCCACTTTCAATCTTTATAGGCTTCGTCTTTTATCATTTATCATTAAGTCAAAATTGACAGGACCATCCCGTCGAACCCGTCGATCGATGGGACCATCCCGTCGATTGTTGGCAGCAGCTATATAGGCTTCTTCTTTTATCATTTATCATTAAGTCAAAATCGACGGGACCATCCCGTCGATCCCGTCGATCTACGGGACCACCCCGTCGATCGACGGGACCATCCCGTCGATCGACGGGACCATCCCGTCGATCGACGGGACCATCCCGTCGATCGACGGGACCATCCCATCGATTGTCGGCAGCAGCTATATATGCTTCTTCTTTTATTATATATCTTAAGTCAAAATCGATGGGACCATTCCGTTGATCCCATCGATGGACGGGACTATCCTTGATCCCGTCGATCGTAGGCAACAACTATGTAAGCTGCTTCTTTATAAAGTTAAGTCGAAATCGACAGCATCAGATATAATATTTATGTTGTTAAGTCCAATCGACGGGACCATCCCGTCGATTGCTGGCAGCAGCACTTATAGTAAGGACCTAATTCGTTACAATAAGTGCCAAAACTCGTTACAAAAACTCTTTGGTAACGAAAAAAACTTTAAGTAACGGTCCTCCTCTAAAGCTCGACGCTAAAGGTTATTGTAACGAATGTTTGCATGTCGTTACAAATAAAGTAATTGTAACAAATGATACTTTCTCACCAAAAAGAGATTCTTCCTCACAATAAATTGGTCACAATAAATATTATTTCGTTACGAATGTTTTTTTTCCTTACAAAAAAACAGTTACGATTAAAACTATTTCGTTACAAATGTTTTATTTTTTCCTCACTAAAAATAAACTAACTTCGTTACAATAAAGTATAATAAACATTATTTCGTTACAATAGATTAAACAATAGTAACGAAAAAATCGTTACATTTGTTTTCCATTCTTCCTACTACAGCCAATTCATTTATATATCAAAAATATTCTATTTCTATTTTTTGTGTGCCTGAGATTTTATTACAAATAATAATCTTGAAAACACATATATTTAATATTTCGTAACAAGATCAACATGTATTTATTCACACCAAAAAGTATTACATAGAGTACAAGTAATTATCATCTCTACTAAAATAATACAATATTACATTACAAGATCAACATGTTTCTAATAAATCTTCCGTCATTTTTCGAAAAATGAATCGTCCATCACTTTCTGACTAATGAATCTTTCGTCACTTGTCGGTCAATGCTCGAGCACCCTACAAATAAAAGAGAGCATACCTGGAGAATTAAACCCAACAGCAAAACAAAAACATAGCTGAATGCACAGAAAACTTGCCTTTGGTGTCCATTATTATTTATTTTTCAGGGCATACTCCAATGTTATAGCTGAAACAAACAAGGCCAGGCACAAAACCTGCCATCTAACAAAACCTGAACTGAAACTAGTAAGTATCACCAAAACAGATAGATATTACAAAATACATGCCAACAAACCAAGTAGAACCCCAAGCTTGGAACCAAAATTGTGAAGATATAACTTTTGTTTCAACCACCAACTAGGAGTGCAAAAGCCCCATAACAGTAGCCATAAAAACACCCAACATTATTACTGAAATCCCCATGTAAAGTACAAACTATAGCAGCCACTTAAGCCACAAACTACAGCCTCTTAAGCCACAAACTACAGCAGCCACTTAAGCCACTTAAGACACAAACTACAACATATTCATCAACAGCAGCATAATCTCAGAAAAAATTTATTCAAATCAAGCTAATCACATGCAGTTTGCCCAAACTGCACATGCAGTTTGCCCAAACTGCACATGCAGTTTGCCCAAACTGCACATGCAGTTTGCCCAAACTGCACATGCAGTTTGCCCAAACTGCATATGACATAACAGGAATAGAATGAATAAAGACCAGTGGCCTCAGTAAGTGCAGTGTTTAAAACCCATCACGAAAGCTACCGGGCCTAAAGGCGGCAACAATCACTAAGTATAAGTGTATAACCATAACCGTCATTGGCCAAAAATAGAAAATTTAGTGCACAACCACAACACCAGGCAGTGAAAACAAATACAATATGCATACCTGGAGAAACTGTTCTGGCCAAAGCAAGACCTGCAATACATACCCAGCAGCAAAATGCCAAATAGTCTAACACCCCACTAACAAAACCTACTAATTAGTATATAATCGGCAAAACACTTTTCCTCCAAGCCAACAAACCAAGCAGATTCCCAAGCTTGGAACCAAAATACTAACAGTCATAAACCAAGCAAAAGTAATAAAATAGTCACAAAGCAGTAAACTAAAAAACTAACAGTCATAAACCATTTGACAACAAAAAAGTGCACCAAAAAGTAAATGGTGTGTGCATCAAAGTCAAGGAATTGCCCCAAATTTTTACAGAACTAATGCCAGCTGCTCTTTCAGCTCATTTTGCCCCTCCTTTAATCCCGCAATCTCTGCATTGTGTGTTTGAATCAAAGCTTCCTGTTTATCTATAAGCTCTGTTTGTGCTGTTAGACGAGTCGTGGCATCGCGCAATTCTTCTTCCGCTACATTCAACTTCTCTTTCAACTGAGTAGTCACATTCAATGTCTTCTTCATTCGTTTTGAAGGCACAACACCATAGCCTAGCCCTTTGTCATAACCAGACTTGTTTCCAAGTGCAGTCTTTATAATTTCTCTCTCAGAGCTTATGAGATCACTGTCAGAATCTGTTGTTGTCCTCAGCCTTTCCATTTCACGCTGTAAAATATAGTGTTATAATAGAAACGTATGTGTTCAATCAATTTTGCGAAAGTTTCAAATATATTTTGACTTACGTATGCCGCTTCTGCTTTCTCGCTAACAACACCCCATTCTTCTTATGGGTGTTCGCAAAGTTCTCAACCGGGCTTTGATTAACCTGTATATCAAAAAAATATTTGAGAATATGTCATAGTAATCAATAACTCACATGTATTTATTGCATTACCATTTCCAGCAGTCGGGAATGGTAGGATTTAGAACCCGACGTATGAGTAAACGACATGTGATCTATTATCAGCATTTGTCTTGGACCTTTTCTGCAAGCAAACAAAAGTATTGGATTCTAGTCATTGAATGTGTGATTAATAACATATGTATTAAACAGAATTTACTTAAGTAGTCACATTCACCTTAAAAGTCTCACTTTCAAAGAGATCGCACAACTGACACCAATTCTCGATTGAGATCCACTCAAATGGGCTACTAGCTCTTGGATTCTTTCCTGCCACAATATAATCTCTATGCCTTGCAGATAATCTTCCTCTCCAATGTGTGTAGCTACGTTGAAACATCTCCTCCATGAACTCTTGCACACTTTTATCTGTTTCCCAATTCTTTATCACAAACCATTGCTACAAAAGAATAAATTATTTGGTTATCCCAAACAAATTCACATATATGGTATATAAATATTAATTACTTACACCTAATGTAGCATATAAAGTAAGTTTCATCTCTTCCCCCAATTCACTCCATGGGTTCAAAAAATCCAAACCCGCACTGTGTCTTACAATAACACCTATACCATTTGCAAGGTGCTTTGCATAGCGATGCGGCTTCTTAAAACCTTCAGGAAACTCAATCTCAAGTAGTTTCTTGTCCTAACAAAACAAATAAAAGTATGTTAACATATAGTAAGTGTATGTAAGTTTTAATATACCTAAATAAAGCATACATTTTCTAGTATTGCTTTCTCAATCGACTTTCCGGTGGTCACCCCACGACCTCTTCTTATAGATGAGCTTCCCACTGCATAATTAAAAATCCTTAATAAATATATGATTCAAGTAAATGATACAAACTTGTGAAATAAAATAAGGTATACTTACTACTATTATCAGAAACCTGTATTGGACTTTCATCATTTCCTTCATTAATAGTGGTATCATCATCATTAATGGTGGCAACTGATCCACTTTGTGATTGCTGCAGATTAGGTGAAGGTGTATTTGGTGGAGGTGAAGGTGTATTTGGTGTAGGTGACATTTCAACAACCTCAGTATTTGTTGGTTTTTCAGCAACAAGCAGTTGTTTTCTGCTCCTTGTCGTAGGGCGCCGTAGAATAACATTTTTTGGAGGCATATTACGGCGAAGTAAATAAGATGCAAACGTTAAACATCACATTAAATTATTTAGAGATATCATAAAAAGGAAGAATTGCATTACAGTTTCGATCTAATGAATAAGAAAAAACTTAACGTACCGTTTGGATTAACTTTACATGTTATGATCACTGTCGTCACAATATTGCACTAGTGTTTCATCATCCTCATCTATTGACTCATCTCCATCAACAATATTATTAATTTCTTCCTCTTCTTCGATTCTAGTTAGAACTTCTATATTTATAATATCAGGTTCTATATCATCTCTCCCTAGGAATTGCAAGTTTTGATCTTCGGTAGCATATATTAATTCAGTTTCTGAGGACTCGTGTTGTTGAACTATGTTATCATGCATCTCCTCCACTTCTAGTTCAGCGTGTTCCTCTATGTCCAAAGGTGTCTATGACATACAAGTTGTGCA